>CM061752.1:41559734-42159734 GCA_030979885.1 Lolium multiflorum | reverse complement strand
ATGACGCTTGTTTAGAGGGAACCCATACTAAGATACATAAACTTCCAGTTAAGCCCTACCCATATCAGGTATTGTGGGGGTACTTGCAAAATTGGAATGGTATCGCATCCGAACCCAACCATCAGTTTTGTAAAATTCACCAAGTCATTCACAAGTCATATTCACCTTCAAAATCTTTCAATAGAATGACTCATCATTCCAAGGTTTTCAATGTCATTTCATTTCACCTATTCCCATCTAGAGTAGTCAATTTTATTGGTTAGCACTAGCAACTAATCATGAGGGGTGCTATCTAGCTTTCATTGCTCTAGGCTAAATTTGATGATCTTGTTCTACTCTAGACCAAGTGAATCATGAATCAAAAAGTAAACTTTGATAAACCAAAAGCAATAAAGCTTGTAAAGTAAAACTTGGGATGGGATCATTAAGCATAAAGTAAAAAGTGGTGGTGCCTTGCTCTTGTAGAGCTTTGCACTTAGCAAGAATATTAGCTTGCAAGAGTATAGCTTGTTTTGGGGTTAGCTTGCATTAATAATAGCTTGCCTTGGTTGGAGTATTGATCAAAGTTCTCTTCCTCTTCAAAGTAGTCCTCCTCCTCCTCGGTGTACTCCTCGGTACTAGCGTCTAAATACGAGTACAATACACACAATTACCACACAAAGCCTAAGTACTAAACTAAGCACACACATAAATCACTCCTACTAAGCTATCAATCAACATGCTTATTAGGTGAGTGGATTTCATGTTATTCTTAAGAAAAATAATTTCCTCTCATTATAAATATTAATTAGAGTTTCTATTTATTTCTTGAGGAAAATAATTTCCTCTCATTGAATATTATTAAGATTTAATTTCCTCCATTAATGTCATATGACCTAGGTTGACCCAAGTCAACCTCTTCATAAGTATCAATTGGGGAGTGATTTAAATGAGGCACACCACCTCATGCCTTTTTTTAATACTCATGATTAATGATTTAATATCATCAACTAATTTAATATGAGTTTAAAATTGACCATAGTCTATACCCCATATTAACTTAGTTGAGACCAGATTTAAATGAGACCACTACATCTCATAAGACTTAATAAGTAGCCTTGAATAATTTAAATACTACTATGAAAATGATTGAATATTTTTAAATAAGAACCTATGGATTATTACTACATGTGTCATTAATTCTCATTGAATCCCTTGGAGTAAGTATTTAAATGAGAGGCTACACCTCATATAGTTTAATACCACATACTAATGATTTAAATGAGGTGTAGCACCTCATACCCTTTAATTCTAACATGGTAATGATCTAATATTATCAACAATTCATATGAGACCTAAATGACCAGAGTCTCTAGCTTAGTTTGAATTGTTCATGACAAGATTTAAATGAGAGAAACATTTCCATAAGGTTTATTTAATAGTTTTGGACAATGTCTTTGACTAGAAATAGCCATAAAGTCCTTTAATTAAACTAGGCCATGATCATTCAAGGTAAGCATGGCATATTTTTGCAGAAACAATTAGTGTAAGTGAAATGTGAATTATAGGAGTTGGAATCAACTCAAAAGCATTTTTGGTTGATTTTTAATAATTATTCTAAGTCACAAAAGTCCCTGACTTGTTTATTTTGTCACATTATTTCTATAATAGATCTAGGGTTCAATCCAGTGGCATTGTGTAGATAAAATCCTAAGCTTTCCAAATATATAAAATTTATAAAATTTGGCCAAGTAGATTTGATTCTATTTAAATTGGAAAATGTATGCAGTAAGCAATTTGATCAATTCGAAATATTCAAATTCAAATGCATGGGCTCGC
Organism: Lolium multiflorum; assembly: GCA_030979885.1. Classification (NCBI taxonomy): domain Eukaryota; kingdom Viridiplantae; phylum Streptophyta; class Magnoliopsida; order Poales; family Poaceae; genus Lolium; species Lolium multiflorum. The sequence continues at coordinate 42,157,916 of CM061752.1, read as the reverse complement.
GCGGGAAAGCAAATGGGCTAGTGAGAGGGGAAAAGAGTTGGGCCGGCCCAGCTAGGCTGGCGAGGCTCGCGGGCCGCCTGACAGGGGCTACCCCACCTGTCAGCCTCACTTAAACCCGCGAAGCGGTACGCGAAGCGTGAGCCGTTGGATTAGAACTAGATCGAGCGGCTCGGGAGGGTCATCGTCTCCGGCGAGAACCAGGGTTACGGGCGGCGACAGTGGGGGGTCGGAGAGTCACCTGGGCTCCGGCGAGGCTGGTCGTCGGTGCAGGGTGATGTTGCGGACGATGAGGAAGCGACTGGTACCGACGGCGGCTCGAATGGTGGTCGGATTTGATGGCTTCCTTCTCAGCACCGCCGCGGGCTCCGGCGAGAAATTTGACGGCTGCGGGCGGCAATGTGGAGGGGCAGGAGGTCGAGAGGGCTCAGGAGGGAGTGGGGAGTGGAGAGGTGTGAAGAGATCATCCAGGGGATGCCTCCTTTTATAGCGGCGCGTGGTGGCCGTGTCGAGCGGGGCAGGTCGTCGACGTCGGCATGGCTACGGTAGGTTAGCGTCAACGGCGGAGGTGCGGCAGTGTTGGCGACGTCACTGTGGACACGACGGGCGTCCTGGCGTTGAAATTGGAGCACGGGAGCGTCGGCGTCATCACCATGTACCCGTGTACCTTGGCGGATGGCGTCGGCCATGGCGTGATGCACAGGGTTCCCGCGGCCAGGTAGGCGTGTCCAAGGCGTTGCTGGGGTCGTGGTCGTCCTTCTGGCGCAGAGAGAGAAGAGGGGGAGCGACGGAGCAGGTGGCGCGACGACGTGGCCAGCGCGTCTGCGACGCACGCCGTGCGCGCTCTGGCGTGCGCGTGCACGTTCCGGGCGCGTCTGGGCGTCCCTGTTCCGGCGCGTGTGACGCACCAAAACGTCGAGGCTGGGGTCTGCACGACCGTGGGAGTGTGTAGAGCAAGTTTGGCAAGGTGGTGCGTGCTGGAGATGGCTAGGGAGAAAGGTGGCATGGTGACATCCATGCCATGCCACGGCATGGCAAGTTTTGGGTCAAAATATGATGAGTGCTTGTACCACAGCTTGTCCCTTCTGTTTGGCAAGGTTTAGCAAGGTCAATGGAGTACAGAGGATGACCTAAGGTTGAAGAGGAATGCCAAAATCTGCTGGACAAAGCCATGTCTTGGGTTGGCAGATTGGGGCTCACAAAGTGTTTGATGAAATGGCCGCAAGAACAAAACTTTCAAATTTTTGGATGAATTTTGGTGGGTTGCAAACATATATTATTTGCAGTAGAATAGTGGTGGTTTGGGTTAATTTGGCAAAGATTTGCAAAATCACAAAATGCATGTGATCTTACATATGCAACAAAGTCTCAATTTTGGTTCACCACCATTTGAAAAAGAGAGGGAATTTGGGGTGGTGTCTTTGGGCAAAGTTATTCACCTTGATGTTGTCTTGGATGAGGTGCAAAGTTTGAGCAAAGTCTAGAAGAGAAATCTCAAGAAAACAGGGCTCAAAGTAGGTACCAGAATAAGAAAAGCCAAAATGACCATATTGCATGTCACTTGGAATTTGAATTTGGTTTTGGTTTGATTTGAGTTTCTTCACTTCCAAAAGTGTTTAAATGTGTTTAGTAACCATTTACCTCCAATGGTGCAAGCCATAATGGTCTAGGTTCAAGATTTGTAAAAATGGCCATATCCACATATGTGCATTTCATCTTTTTATTTTATTTTCTTTATCTATGATCAAATGTCATGGTTTATGGTTGCCTTAGTGTTAGTTTGGGTTTAGTAAGGTTTTCAAACCATTTAGTCAAGGTATAGGTGCTTAGGTCAAGTTTTGGAAAAAATGGCTATGTGCCACATATGCTCCTATGCATAGGTTTAATTTCTGTTTATTTGCTTTGGTTTTAACTTGGAATTGGTTTGAGAAACACTAGATAAGGTTTATGAAGGTTTTCCAATCCTTTATATAAAGTGGGAAGGTCTAGGGTAAAGTTGTATGAAAATAGCCATAGGCACATATGCCTCTATCTTATTTAATTTCCTTTTATTTTATTTTCACCAGGATGATGAAAAGAGGGGTGGGGTTTAGGGTTTAGTGGAGTATCACAATGGTTCCTCTATTTTGAAAAGTAAGGATGGCATTAGTCACTATTTGCATGTTAGGGTTATAGGCCCACATATTTTATTTTATTTTAGTTCCTTCTTATTTGATACTCTTTGTTGTGAGAAGATTAGGGTTTAGGGTTTTGGAATTAGGTTCAATGCAATCAATAAACAATTATGGCAATATCACAACATATAAACATGCTCACTATGTACCAAACTTAATTTAATAAAAGTTTTTGTTGGTTCTCATTTTTGGAAAAAGGAAATTCATTTTCTCTTTGTTTTAAATTTTTGGGATGTTACACCGCTGCTGCTAAATGGGTCCCGCATGTCATCATCTATGTACAATAAAATTTCTTTCTTCGATTATTTTCGGGTCCTGATATTTGGTCACTTGCCTTTTTCTTTCGATCTCATGCCGCCTTTGAAACGTTGAGGAAGCTGCTGGAGCATGGGTCCCGCATGTCATCCTCTATGAACAATAAAAGTTTCCTTTCTTGGAGTTATTTTTTACCCCTAATTTCTGGCTACTTCCTTTTTCTTTTGATCCCCTGCCGCCTTTGAAACGTTGAAGACTTTGCTGGCTCATGGGTCCCACATGTCAGCCTCTATGAACAATAAACACTTCCTTTCTTGGAGTTATTTTGTACCCCTAATTTCTGGCTATTTGCCTTTTTTCTTTCGATCCCCAGTCGCCTTCTAAACGTAGAGGACGCTGCTGGCTCGTGGGTCCCAGATGTCAGCCTCCATGGACAATAAACCTCTCCTTTGTTGGATTTATTCTTCACCCTCTGATTTTGGCTATTTCCTTTTTCTTTTGATCCACTGCCGCCTTGGAAACATTGAGTAAGCTGCTGACACATGGGGCCCGCATGTCATCCTCTATGTACAATCAACTTGCAAGATCTTCGAGCGAAAGAGCTTGTATTAGTGGGACCCATATGTCAACCTCTATGTACAATAAAAGTTTCCTTTCTTGGATTATTTTTAGCTCCTGATATTCGGTCACTTTCCTTTTTCTTTCGATCTCAAGCCGCCTCTGAAACGTTGAGTAAGGTGCTGGCTCATGGGACCCACATGTCATCCTCTATGTACAATAAAGTTTCTTTTCTTGGATTTTTTTACCCCTGATTTTTGGTCACTTGCCTTGACGCTGCTGGCTCATGGGTCCCACATGTCAGCATCTATGAACAATAAACCTTTCCTTTGTTGGATTTATTGTTTACCCCTAATTTCTGGCTATTTGCCTTTTTCTTTTGATCCCCACCGGCCTTTGAAAACGTTGAGGAACCTGCTGGCTCATGGGACCCGCATGTCATCCTCTATGTACTATAAAATTTCTTTTCTTGGTTTTTTTTCACCTCTGATTTTTGGCTATTTCCTTTTTCTTTTGATCCCCTGCCGCCTTGGAAACGTTGAGTAAGCTGCTGACTCATGGGACCCGCATGTCATCCTCTATGTACAATCAACTTTCTTTTTTTGGAGTTTTTTTACCCCCTAATTTCTGGCTACTTTCTTTTTCTTTTGATCTCAAACCGCATTTGAAACGCTGAAACCGCTGCTGCAAAATGGGACCCGCATGTCATCCTCTATGTACAATAAGTTTCATTTCTTGGATTATTTTTGGCACCTGATATTTGGTCACTTGCATTTTTCTTCCGATCTCATGCCGCCTTTGAAACGTTGAGTAAGCTGCTGGCTCATGGGTCCCGCATGTCATCCTCTACGAACAATAAAAGTTTCATTTCTTGGAGTTATTTTTGACCCCTAATTTCTGGCTACTTCCTTTTTTCTTTTGATCCACTGCCGCCTTTGAAACGGTGCGGATTCTGCAGACTAATACAAGCTTTTTCTCTCCAAGATCTTGCAAGTTGATAGATTAAATCATGGAATTATTAGGATATGTTTTAAATTTCAAATCCACTTTATGAATTATTAAAAATACCGTTATCCATGTGGGTATGGAGCGAACAAGGATTTTCATATTGGGCATGAGCAGTTTCAAAAATTGGAACCCAATAATTCAAAATAACTAAAAACAACTTTTATGTAGAATCTCCGCGTTTTTTTCTTTTGCCATTCATAGGATCTGTGTTTCATTAGAAAAGGGCCGAAATTGCATGAGCAGAAAGGCCCATTTGTAGTTATTGGGCTTCGACGGCCGGAGCAAGTAGGCCGAGAGCAATTACCATGTAGATGGCCGTTGGCAACCCAAAGTGAAATATTGGGCCCAACAGGGGAATGCTGAACAGTACTATTTTCTAATTGGAAGGTGGTACATGGCGTAATCCTGCCAAAAAAAAAGATGGACACGGGTTGCTGAAATTTGCCCATCTGCGCCTAATATCGCCGCCGCGGCTCCGCTTCCGCCGCCGCCGCCATGCCTCGTCTCGCGTCGAGCTCGCGGTACTGCCGCGTCTCGGGCACGGGGTACCGCGGCGTCCGCGCGCGCCCCAAAGGTACGTATTACGCGGAGATACGTGACGGCGGCGAGCGCATCGGCCTCGGCACCTACGAGACCGCGCACGAGGCCGCGCGCGCGTACGACGCCGTGGCGTGGCGGCTCGGGCGCCCGCGATCGTCGATGAATTTCCATGACGTGTGGACGCGCCAGCAGGCCGAGGATCTCGCGCCGCCGCCGTACATCGTTAGACAGGAGGAACAGCACCGCCGCCGCGAGACGGAGCGCCGTTTGCGCATCGCCGAGCGGGACGAGCGCGCGGCGCGCGAGTGGGCGGCCCGCTTCCCCGAGGACGTTGCCGCCGAGAACGAGCACTTCCGCAGACGGAGGGCGGAGAAGGCGACGAGGCGGGCAGCGAAGAAGGAGGACCGCGCACGACGGAGGGCGGAGAAGGCGACGAAGCGGGCCTTCATCGAAGCGCAGCTCGCCGGGCCGACCACCATTGGCGAGGACGACCCCCGTTGGATTGACCTCTTCTCGTCGGATCCGGTGTCGGGCACGACACCGGACTCGTCAGATGTCGAGTTTTAGTTTAGTTTTATCGCACTACTTTGTACAAATATGAACTACGGAGTATCTATCAAGCTAATTTTATCCTATTTTATGTCTATTTCTAGTCTTTGTTTGATCTTCTGTTTTACTGCACTCTATTTTTCATTATATTCTGTTTTTGGCGCTGCATTTATAGCGCCTCTGAAAATACGCTGTTTCAGCCCTGCATTTGGCCGCCACAGTTTGCAGCTTCCGGTGAAGCTATTGCCGGCTCCATGCGCAGCATCAGCCATTCAGCCCACAGCGCCAAAATATAGAGCCACTGCTGGAGTTGCTGTAATATGTTTGTCAGCAGGAGCTTACCTAATTAGTTAAAAAAAAGATGTTCAGCGTGGGATTCGAAAAAAAGATCTTCATGTTTTTTTCCTAGCTATCCTAGTTCGGACTTTTCATTGTGTTGGCTAGTGCATGAAGCTTGACACCTGTATTATGTGATCCTGATATGAGGATAAGAACACCTTCAGCTTGCATTGCTAATGGTGTCTACTGCAGCAGTGGCTTACATTCAATGGAGACTGATGCAAGAGAGTTGGTACTGGTGAGCCTGCACTTGACATCATCGTGCCACCTGAAGTAGGTGGTGTATTGGGATTAGACTGATAAGCATAGCACCTTGCAAAGAACAAGATGATGCTAGTGTTGGTTAACGTGATTTTACGCCAAAAGTCATGTATGCTCAACAGGTGCCGTACCTAGTTTGGATATTGTGTTGTTACCCTTTTGTGGTTTGGTGTTTGTCCAACAGAGAAAGCTACTCTTTTCCCGTGTAAGTGCCTGTTTGTTTGGGCTGCAGCTGAACAAGAAGCAGCTAGAGCTGGTAGGATCTGAGAAGCGGCTGGAGCTGGACAGCTGGTGAAATGTAAAATTGCTGTTTGGCAACCTGCTTTTAGGACAGCTGGTGGACATATAGCTGGTGGTGATTGTCTGAAATACCCTGTATGCTGAAGATGATGTATAAGTACTAATTTGATCTAATAATCTGATTATGATTTGTGTGCTAGCTCAAATTATAGGTTTATCACTTTTTAGGTAAAATAATTTTGTAGTTGTTAATAAATGATTATAATCAATTAAACCATACAGAGGTACAAATAATATTTGGTTCCATATTATAGCGAGTTTCAACATTGTATCATCTGCACACTTTGTCAATTGAATCAAGATTCAGTCCTAAATCACTGTAATATAACACAATAATTAATCATCTACACATATACACACATAACAACAAAGATTTAGCCCCTAAATCAAGTTGGGGCGGGCGGCGACCGGGAGGAGAAGTGCAGCAGCGGGCCGCCGCGAGTTGAGGGCGGGCAGAGACGTGGAGGCGGCGGATGCGCGGCGAGCGGCCGAAGAGGCGGGAGAGGCGGGTGGGGCGGCGACGGGGAGAGGAAGGGCAGCGTCCGTCGGGAGGAGAAGTGCGGCGGGGGCGGAGGCGCTGAGGCGGGCGGAGGCGGACATGGACGTGCGGCGAGCGTGTGGAGGCGGACGCACGGCGAGCGCCGGCCGGCGTGGCGACCGGAGAGGCCGGCGACCTGGAAGAACCTTAGCCGCCTCTCCCTGCCTCCCTGGTTTGCATCTCGGGACAGGTCGGGGGGGATGGGGAAAACGGGTGAGATTTGGTGGAAGTTTTGTGAGGGGTTTCCGTATATATACCGGGTGGCATTCTGGCCGTAAATATGAAGATACAGAGTGGCATGAGTTAGCGGGAGGATTACCAGCTGCGGGAAGCTGCGGGAAGTTCCTCCAAAGGTGCTTCCGGGCTTGTAGTACAAAATGAACAAGCGCTTGTACAAGCCTGGATCCAAAAGTTAGGTGTTTGTTTGGGCTTGTGCTTATAGGGACCCAAAAGCAGCAGAAGCACAAGCTCTAGCCCAAACAAACAGGGCCTAGTGTTATTATGTGAACAAAAGTTGTGTGTACATATATATCGGTCAGAGAACCAAGATTGCATATTCTTGCCTGGTTATAACACATAAGTCATAATAACAATTAAAGAGAAAAGGAACATTTGCCTTTGCAATGTGATTGTGCCAAGTAGATTAGACAACCAACCACAAACATTACAGGTCAACAGCCAAACGCATGCGAAAGTCCTAAGGTAAGCTCCATAATACATGTTGAAACCAAAAGCCTAGAAACCATAAGAAAGGTAGCTCCACATCACAGTTCCACGACAGCAGCATACTGATCATAAAACATATATCAAGTCAGGACAGCTGCACCACTGGGTAAGCATCCATGGGGTCTGGCTCAAGAGCGAAGACTGTGTGAATGCTGCAAAATGTGGCTCTTGCCTCACCCCACCCATACATCTTATCATGGAACCTTACCAAATCAGCATGAATCATCTTGACATAAACATAGCTCCTCTCTCCATGCTGATGGGATTGAACAATGCGCCAGTTGCAGTGCTTCAGCTTGTCAAACAGTATGCAGGAGATGACGAAGCATGCTGGCTGGTCTTTTGTAGTGACAATGGCTTGGAGTAGCTGGTCCTGTGAACCACCCAACTGGATCTTTAGAGCTTGAAGGACAGTCCGTGCTATATAAGCTACCGTTGCTGACTTCAGCTCAGAATCAGGTGAATGACAGCTGACATCTTGTCCTAGAGATGCAGATCCTTCTTGATCAGATTCAGCGGAATCATCACCACTACTTACAGGTGCGTCAGGTTCAACAGAAGGCACATCAGGTACATGCTCCGGTTCATAGGAGTCGGTAGCACGGTAGAACCTAAAGGGATAGTAGGACCAGATATGTTCTCGGACAGGACCGCTTGCTGAAATCTCTACAATACCAGCTCCAGGTAGACCACTAGTCTCTACAGAGGGTAAACCACCAATATCCACTTCAGAGGATTCTCGTGGCACGACACCTTTCGCTAGAGGCTCTACCCTACCAGCTCCAGGTCCACCACCAGTCAGTACTCTGGGCAGGACGGGTTTTAACAATACAAAACATACTTCAGGTGCAGGATCATCAGTAGCAACTCCAGCATCAGCACCAGTTATATCGGTCTTGACAATAGGTAAACCGTTTTGCTCCAGTTCAGAGAATTCCCGTGGCACGACACCGTTCACTAGAGGCTCTACACTAGCAGCTCCAGCTGCACCACCAGTTTCTACAGCAGGGGGTAAACCCAATCCACAACCTTCTTCATGTGACACGATGATGCCAGGTATAGGCTCATCAGTACCAGGTCCAGCTGCATCAGTCTCCATAGACAGTAAACAAGGTGGCGTCGGAGGTTTAAAAGACTGGCATGCCATTTCACCTTTGTCATCAGACAATATAGAGTTTTCTTCAACTCTATGTTTCTGCAATAATAAGCACATGAACAGAAATTAGACCAGAGCATCTAGCCATCTAACAGGGGCAGCGGCAAAACAAGCGTCGGTCCATATGTTTACCTTGTCATCTGGGATATCAGAACACACAGATTTAGAAGTCATTTCACATAGCATCCGCTTTTTCGTTCCTTCCCCTACGTCCATCTGGAATAAGTAATACTATTGATCACATAAAACTAATTAATCAAATATATGCATATGTTGAGAAGTTTGCACGGCAAATTGTGGATTCTGCTTTTATCACCTACGAATCGTCGTTCTATATATTTACCTTGTTATCTGGGATATCAGAAGTCAAAGAATGAGAAGTCATCTCACTAAGTATCGGTTTTTTCGCTCTTTCCCCTCCATCCATCTGCAATAAGAAGTACTATTGATCACATAAAGCCAATTCATTGAATATATGCATATGTTGAGAAGTTTGCACAACAAATTGTGGATTCTACTTCCAATCACCAAGTAATCTCGTGAGAAATGCATGATCAAGATATGTTTCTCCCTCTTGATCGACATCTGCATCTCCATTAAGACTAATCATCGTGCGATGGTGCTAGCGCATACACTTCCAATCACCAGACAAGCAAAAAATTGTTGATTCTAGTAATGCTTAATCAGCAGTGGCCATGGAACGACCACAGATCGACCAAGCAAAAAAATAAATCATCAGCCTACTGACCACCAGGCAAAACAAACTAGGCCCATACATGGCCTCACAAATCATCATCAAACGTCGATCAAACTAGCAAGTTTGAACATGGATTACTAATTTATTTTCTGATAAAGTGAGTATATTAATATCGAAAGATATTGATTACACTGAGCCTCTGCAACAACGCAATACCTTACTGGTAGTACGGATGCACATGGATTCCTAATACTCCCTCTGTTCGGTTTTAATTAGTCGACGCGAGGGAGAGAAGAAAATGAACTGTCGATGCTTTCAACTAGAGTCAATTAAATACGAACGGAAGAAGTACGTAGTAGTATTGACAAATATCCGGATCTAGTCTAAAAACAAATTGGCATGTAAATCCTAGTAGTCTACTAAACTAGGATCAATACCCTAGATTAGGGTTGCAAGCGGCGTCCGCGAATCGTCCCGCAAAGCAGAAAATTAGAGCAAATAGTGGTTGAGATTAGAGCAGATTTAAAGCACTCGCACTGAAACTAGCTAGCCCGCTACCCACCCCGCTTGACACCCTGCCCTAGATGTGAATCTACACCAAATATTCAAACAAGGATGAGCAACCGCCAATAAAATTTTATCCGCACATCATCATCTCTACCATACAAAAGGGTATGGTGATTTCACATACAGCCATTGTTGCCGCGGGACGAGGATGAGTGATGCGCCGCGGAGAAGGTGCCTCACGCCTCTGTCGCCGCCGCCGTCGAAGAGGAAGTCGAAGCCGCGCGATTGTGGTCCGTCGCCGATATGGAGGTGGAGCTACTAGGGAAGAGATGGAGGTGGAGGTGGAGAGGGAGTGATGGTTTGTACTAGTGGCGGCCGGTGAGATAGTTATAAATACAGCCTCTCTCTCTTTTTTGGCAAGGAATGCAGCTTCTCTTGGAAGGCAACGAGGCAACGCACTCCAGATTATAATAATATGGACGGAGAAATTTGGACGCATCTGTGTTGTCTTGTCAAATGAATCACCAGGATTTGCTTTTAGTACTCCAGATTTGGGCGACCCAAGGAAGTAGAGATAGTAATGTACGCCATCTAGCTGCACGCTATCAAATCAAATAAATTGTCATGCCATTTACTTTTAAGATGGTGCAGCAGTTATTCTGACCAAAGAAACATGCACGTCTGCTGATTATTTCTGATGGGTATACATTTACCGTCCGCTAGCAAAGATTGTTTGGCACATTGTTCTTATGGCTTTCAACATCACACCCCTTAATAATATTATTAATCAATGTTTGGGCAATCAATTGAGTGTGTTAATAAAAAATTAAAACCCACAAATCCAACTGTACTATTTTTAGGGCCATATGAAGGACAAGGAATGATTTTAAATGCCATATGGAGTACCTCCAACCATGTGAAATATGGTTCTGTCATGCAGGTGATACCCATGGCTTCGCATTGGATCTGTATGTTGTCCTACATACAGTCAACTATGAAGTACCACGATTTGGTTTTTGGGTGCAACCGGCTAGAGAATGATGCACGGGTTTGTACAGCCAGTACAATTCACATTAAGATTTTCTGATAGGATGTTGATGTGTATATGTAAGAATCATACACTAGAATGTCTTCTATGTTTAGATGGTTGATCTACGTTTATACTTTCTGTGAACCATGAGGTTAAGACCTTTGTACTGTAATAAAGATTGCTAAATAACAGTATATATGTATGCCTCTAGGGACACTGAAACAGCCAAACAACCATGCATGTGCATAGACCGTATTTGATCAAATTAAAAGATCTAGAGATAGCCAAACATAGTCTTCTTATGTCACATAGTAAGCATTCAATTAAGTTGATAAACAAGGTCTAGAGATATATTCAAACCAGAGAAATCATGTATCTACCCCTAACCCTAAACTCTATCTCATGAAGTCAAGCATGAAGATATGTGGTTTTTGGTTTCAAACATGGAAATTTCAAAAACCCTCCCAAGAGCTTCATTTTGGAGTGACTAAGAAGGATATATGCTTAACTTTTTATATTCATGTTTTCAACTTGTTTAAATCATGGTCAAACCTAGGATTTGGCCAAGATTCAAATGGGCATAATTTAAAAAAATGGAAAATCAAGGCACATAGTCTTCTTATGTCACATAGTAAGCATTCAATTAAGTTGATAAACAAGGTCTAGACATATTCAAACCAGAGAAATCATGTATCTACCCCCTAACCCTAAACTCTGTCTCATGAAGTCAAGCATGAAGATATGTGGTTTTTGGTTTCAAACATGGAAATTTCAAAAACCCTCCCAAGAGCTTCATTTTGGAGTGACTAAGAAGGACATATGCTTAATTTTTCATATTCATGTTTTCAACTTGTTTAAATCATGGTCAAACTTAGGATTTGACCAAGATTCAAATGGGCATAAAATTAAAAAAAACAATAAAATGAAAAACCAATGCACATAGTCGATCTTCTTATGGCATATATATAGTAAGCATTCAATTAAGTTGATAACAAGGTCTAGACATATTCAAACCAGAAAAATCATGTATCTACCCCCTAACCCTAAACTTTGTCTTATGAAGTCAAGCATGAAGAGAAGTGGTTTTTGGTTTCAAGCATGGAAATTTCAAAAACCTCCCCAAACTTCATTTTAGAGTGACTAAGAAGGATACAAGCTTCCCTTTTCATTTTCATGTTTTAAACTTGTTTAAATTATCTTGGTCAAATCTAGGATTTGACAAGATTCAAATGGGCAAACATATGATAAGTGATGCAAATATCATATTACAAGGTTTCAGAAAATTGAGCGGGGGCAGCTGCCCCCTTGGCTATAGTCTGGATCCGCCCATGCTATAGTTTGAGGCCATTTGGATGACGTCGAAAAAAATCTTTGATTAGAAATGGGGTTGTTCGAACCCCGTAGTTGGATTTTTTTGAACCTTGATCTGTAGTACTGGGCAAAACCCTAGTTTAACCTAGTATATTTAATTATAGATTCGTAGGTCGAATTTTCTGTAGTACCTTTTTATTATTACTATGCAGCACATATGTGTTTGCCCGTCGAGTGAAACTCGGAGGAAGAGGGATCACTCGGAAGGAGAGAAGAAAGGAGGGAGAGCATTATGGTGTCTCCCCTTTTTCGGGTGATGATGTTGACTTTTGTGCAGGGTTTGTCAGTGAGCAGGAGGTGCGAGCGAGCGAGCGAGCGAGCGAGTCGAGCGAGGCCGAGAATGAGAGAGATTTGTTTTTTTTTTGAGAGGGACGACCGAAGGATCCAGAAGGACCCACAGACTTCCAATACGCATCCTGATGCGTCTTCTCTTGACAAAGAAAATGGCTGGGAGTTTGCGTACCTATTGCACGTGACTTGTGCTCACTGAAGTGTGGGACCTCACGCATGGGCACCACACGTAAGTGACAGACCTGTTGGTGTAAAAACTCGGTTGATTATTATAGTGCATTAGAACAAAGTTTCCTATGGATTCAAGGGTAGGAAATCCAAGTTAACTCATTTACATGACATTATTTTTTCCATGAAGCAAAGTTAACACATCTATCAATTGGTACATTTTGGAGTGACTAAGAAGGATCCATGCTTACCTTTTCGTTTTCACGTGTTAAACTTGTTTAAATCTTGGTCAAACCTAGGATTTGACAGAGATTCAAATGGGCGGAAAATTAAAAAAAACAGAAAAATGAAAAACCAAAGCACATACGTAGTTTTCTTATGTCATATAGTAAGCATTCAAGTTGATAAACAAGGTCTAGACATATTCAAAACATACAAATCATGTATGTACCCCTAACCCTAAACTATGTCTTATGAAGTCAAGCATGAAGAGAAGTGGTTTTGGGTTTCAAACATGGAAATTTCAAAAACCTCCCAAAAACTTCATTTAGAGTGACTAAGAAGGATAAATGCTTCCCTTTTCATTTTCATGTTTTAAACTTGTTTAAATCTTGGTAAAACCTAGGATCTGACCAAGATTCAAATGGGCATCAAAAATAGAAAAAATCAGAAAAATGAAAAACCAAAGCACATAGTCTTCTTATGTCATATAGTAAGCATTAAAGTTGATAAACAAGGTCTAGACGTATTCAAACCAGACAAATCATGTATCTACCCCTAACCCTAAACTCTGTCTTATGAAGTCAAGCATGAAGAGAAGTTGTTTTGGGTTTCAAACATGGAAATTTCAAAAACCCTCTCAAAGAGCTTCATTTTGGAGTGACTAAGAAGGATCCATAGGAAACTATGTACTAATACAGTATAATGATCACCCGAGTTATTAGAGCAACAAGTTTGTCACTTACGTGTGGTTCCCATGCGTGAGGTCCCACACTTCAGTGAGCACAAGTCACGTAGTCTTCTTATGTCATATAGTAAGCATTCAATTAAGTTGATAAACAAGGTCTAGACATATCAAACCAGAAAAATCATGTATCTACCCCTTATATATCCCTAAATTAACCCTGACTTATGAAGTCAAGCATGAAGAGAAGAAGTGGTTTTTGGTTTCAAACATGGAAATTTCAAAAACCCTCCCAAGAGCTTCATTTTGGAGTGACTAGTTAAGACGCATACATGCTTACTTTTTCATATTCATGTTTTAAACTTGTTCAAATCTTGGTCAACAAACCTACGATTTGACGAAGATTCAAATGGGTATAAAAAAATTAAAAGCAAGGTCTGCCCATGTCATATATTAAGCATTCAATTAAATTGATAAACAAGGTCTAGACATATTCAAACTAGTAGGAAAATCATGTATCTACCCCCTAACCCTAAACTATGTCTTAGGAAGTCAAGCATGCATGAAGAAAAGTGGTTTTTGGTTTTCAAGCATGGAAATTTCAAAAACCCTCCCAAGAGCTACATATTGGAGTGACTAAGAAGGATAGATGCTTAATTTTTCATATTCATGTTTTAAACTTGATTAAATCATGGTCAAACCTAGAATTTGACCAAGATTCAAATGGGCATAAAAATTCAAAAAAAATGAAAAACCAATGCACATAGTCATCTTATGTCTCATCTAGTAAGCATTCAATTAAGTTGATAAACAATGTCTAGACATATTCAAACCAGAAAATTCATGTATCAAGCTAACCCTAACCCCAAACTCTGTCTTATGAAGTCAAGCATGAAGAGAAGTACGTGGTTATTTGGTTTCAAACATGGAAATTTCAAAAACCCTCTCAAGATCGAGCTTCATTTTGGAGTGACTACGAATGATACATGCTTAATTTTTCATATATATTCATGTTTTAAACTTGTTTAAATCATGGTCAAACCTAGGATTTGGCCAAGATTCAAATGGACAAAATTTTAAAAAAAATCAAGGCACATAGTCTTCTTAAGTCATATAGTAAGCATTCAATTAAGTTGATAAACAAGGTCTAGACATATTCAAACGAGAGAAATCATGTATCTACCCCCTAACACTAAACTCTGTCTCATGAAGTCAAGCGCATGCATGAAGATATGTGGTTTTTGGTTTCAAACATGGAAATTTCAAAAACCCTCCCAAGAGCTTCATTTCGAAGTGATTAATTAAGAAGCATACATGCATGCTTACTTTTTCATATTCATGTTTTAAACTTATTCAAATCTTGGTGAAACCTAGGATTTGACCAAGATTCAAATGGGTATAAAAATTAAAAAAAAACAAAAAAGGTCTTCTTATATATGTTATATAGTAGGCATTCAATTAAGTTGATAAACAAGGTCTAGACATATTCAAACAAGAAAAATCAAGCATGTATCTACCCCTAACCCTAATATAAACTATGTTTCATGAAGTAAGCATGAAGATTTGTGGTTTTTGGTTTCGAACATGGAAATTCAAAAACCCTCCCAAGAGCTTCATTTTTGAAGTGACTAAGAAGCATACATGCTTACTTTTTCATATTCATGTTTTTAACTTATTCAAATCTTGGTGGAACCAAGGATTTGACCAAGATTCAAATGGGTATAAAAGTTCAAAAAAAAGGTCTTCTTATATGTTATATAGTAAGCATTCAATTAATTTGATAAACAAGGTCTACACATATTCAAACCAGGAAAATCATGTATCTACCCCCTAACCCTAAACTCTGTCTTATGAAGAAGTCAAGCATGCATGAAGAGAAGTGGTTTTTGGTTTCAAGCATGGAAATTTCAAAAACCCTCCCAAGAGCTACATATTGGAGTGACTAAGAAGGATAGATGCTTAATTTTTCATATTCATGTTTTAAACTTGTTTAAATCATGGTCAAACCTAGGATTTGACCAAGATTCAAATGGGCATAAAAATTCAAAAAAAACAATAAAATGAAAAACCAATGCACATAGTCATCTTATGTCATCTAGTAAGCATTCAATTAAGTTGATAAACAAGGTCTAGACATATTCAAACCAGAAAATTCATGTATCAAGCTACCCCTATCCCCAAACTCTCTCTTATGAAGTCAAGCATGAAGAGAAGTACGCGGTTTTTTTGGTTTCAAACATGGAAATTTCAAAAACCCTCTCAAGAGCTTCATTTTGGAGTGACTATGAAGGATACATGCTTAATTTTTCATATTCATGTTTTAAACTTGTTTAAATCATGGTCAAACCTAGGATTTGACCAAGATTCAAATGGGCAAAATTTTAAAAAAATGAAAAATCAAGGCACATAGTCTTCTTATTTTTGGTTTCAAACATGGAAATTTCAAAAACCCTCCCAAAGAGCTTCATTTTGGAGTGACTAAGAAGGATCCATAGGAAACTATGTACTAATACAGTATAATGATCACCCGAGTTATTAGAGCAACAAGTCTGTCACTTACGTGTGGTTCCCATGCGTGAGGTCCCACACTTCAGTGAGCACAAGTCACGTACGCTAGGTAAGCAAACTCCTAGCCATCTTCTTTGTCAAGAGAGAGGCATCAACACTCTCTCTCTCTCTCTCTCTCTCTCTCTCTCTCTCTCTCCAATTATCCACCTCCGTTGGCTGCCGGTTTTGGCAGGTCGTTTCTAGCTCAGCTCGTAGGCCATGGTGTGCAGGCTCTGTAGCCATGGCGATTTGGTCGCGCCAAGTGGTTCGTCCCCGGCTCCGACGAGGATCAATCCGGACGGTGCCTATTAAGGACCCGATCGCATTTCTTGCTTTCAGCATGGGGTCTACCATGTAAATCTTAGGGATTTAGACGTAATTTCCTGTTTATTTTGTGTCCTGCTGTAAACTGCGCTCTGATGCGTATTGGAAATCTGGGTCCTTCAGGATCGTTCGGTTGTCCCTCTAAAAAAACATCTCTCTCATTCTCGGCCTTTCTCGCTCGCTCGCACCCCCCTGCGCACTGACAACCCTGCACAACAGTCAACATCACCAGAAAAAGGATAGACACCATAAATAAGTGGGGCCCCGTGACTGCTCTCCCTTCGTCTCCTCCCGTGTGATCCCTCTTCCTCCGACTCCCGACCTTGCGGAAAAGAAAAATGAAATGAAAGAGTTTCACTGGACGGGCAAACACATGTGCTGCCTAGTAATAATAATAATAACGTAAAAAAATCGACCTACGAATCTATTATTAAATAAGCTAAACTAGGGTTTTGCCCAGTACTACGGATCAATTTCTGAAAATCCAACTACGGGGTTCGATTTTGGCCTGCTAATATAAAATTATATAATCCGAACTAGTATTCCTCTAAAAAATCATTTTGGTATGCATCGTTTGGTACTTTTCATAGCTAGAGTGCTTAATCCCTCCGTTAGCAAACAGTCTTCGTATGTCATATAGTAAGCATTCAAGTTGAAAAACAAGCTCTAGACATATTCAAACCAGAAAAATCATGTATCTACCCCCTATATATCCCTAAACCCTGACTTATGAATTCAAGCATGAAGAGAAGTGGTTTTTGGTTTCAATCATGGAAATTTCAAAAACCCTCCCAAGAGCTTCATTTTGGAGTGACTAATTAAGAAGCATACATGCTTACCTTTTCATATTAATGTTTTAAACTTGTTCAAATCTTGGTCAACAAACCTAGGATTTGACGAAGAATCAAATGGGTATAAAAAAATTAAAACCAAGGTCTGCTCATGTCATATAGTGAGCATTCAATTAAATTAATAAACAAGGTCTAGACATATTCAAACTAGCAGGAAAATCATGTATCTACCCCCTAACCCCAAACTCTATCTTATGAAGTCAAGCATGCATGAAGAGAAGTGGTTTTTGGTTTTCAAGCATGGAAATTTCAAAAACTCTTATGTCATCTAGTAAGCATTCAATTAAGTTGATAAACAATGTCTAGACATACTCAAACCAGAAAGTTTATGAAGTCTAGCATGAAGAGAAGTACGTGGTTTTTTGGTTTCAAACATGGAAATTTCAAAAACCCTCTCAAGATCGAGCTTCATTTTGGAGTGACTACGAAGGATACATGCTTAATTTTTCATATTCATGTTTTAAATTGTTTAAATCATGGTCAAACCTAGGATTTGACCAAGATTCAAATGGGCATAAAAATTCAAAAAAACAATAAAATGAAAAACCAATGCACATAGTCATCTTATGTCATCTAGTAAGCATTCAATTAAGTTGATAAACAAGGTCTAGACATATTCAAACCAGAAAAATCATGTATCAAGCTACCCCTATCCCCAAACTCTGTCTTATGAAGTCAAGCATGAAGAGAAGTACGTGGTTTTTTTGTTTCAAACATGGAAATTTCAAAAACCCTCTCAAGAGCTTCATTTCGAAGCGATTAATTAAGAAGCATACATGCATGCTTACCTTTTCATATTCATGTTTTAAACTTATTCAAATCTTGGTGAAACCTAGGATTTGACCAAGATTCAAATGGGTATAAAATTAAAAAAAACAAAAAAGGTCTTCTTATGTTATATAGTAGGCATTCAATTAAGTTGATAAACAAGGTCTAGACATATTCAAATAAGAAAAATCATGCATGTATCTACCCTTAACCCTAAACTCTGTTTCATGAAGTCAAGCATGCATGCATGAAGATATGTGGTTTTTAGTTTCGAACATGGAAATTCAAAAACCCTCCCAATAGCTTCATTTTGAAGTGACTAAGAAGCATACATGCTTACTTTCTCATATTCATGTTTTTAACTTATTAATTCAAATCTTGGTGGAACCAAGGATTTGACCAAGATTCAAATGGGTATAAAAATTCAAAAAAAAACAAGGTCTTCTTATGTTATATAGTAAGCATTCAATTATTTTGATAAACAAGGTCTACACATATTCAAACCAGAAAATTAGGTATCTACCCCTAACCCTAAACTCTGTCTTATGAAGTCAAGCATGCATGAAGAGAAGTGGTTTTTGGTTTCAAGAATGGAAATTTCAAAAACCCTCCCAAGAGCTTCATTTTGGAGTGACTAAGAAGCATACGTACGTGCTTACTTTTTCATATTCATGTTTTAAACTTGTTCAAATCTTGGTCAAACCTATGATTTGACCAAGATTCAAATGGGTAAAAAAAATGAAAACCAAGGTCTTCTTATGTCATATAGTAAGCATTCAATTAAGTTGATAAATAAGGTCTAGACACATATTCAAACCAGAAATATCATGTATCAAGCTACCCCTAACCCCTAATTAACTCTGTCTTATGAAGTCAAGCATGAAGATAGGTATGTGGTTTTTTGGTTTCAAACATGGAAATTTCAAAAACCCTCTCAAGATCGAGCTTCATTTTGGAGTGACTACGAAGGATACATGCTTACTTTTTCATATTCATGTTTTAAACTTGTTTAAATCATGGTCAAACCTAGGATTTGACAAAGATTCAAATGGGCATAATTTAAAAAAACAAAAAATGAAAAACCAAGGCACATAGTCTTCTTATGTTATATTGTAAGCATTCAATTAAGTTGATAAACAAGGTCTCTAGACATATCCAAACCAGAGAAATCATGTACCTACCCCCTAACCTAAACTCTGTCTCATGAAGTCAAGCATGATGATATGTGGTTTTTTGGTTTCAAACATGGAAATTTCAAAAACCTTCCCAAGAGCTTCATTTTGAAGTGATTAATTATGAAGCATACGTACATGCATGCTTACTTTTTCATATTCATGTTTTAAACTTATTCAAATCTTGGTGAAACCAAGGATTTGACCAAGATTCAAATCCGTATAAAAATTAAAAAACAAAATAAAAAAAACAAGGTCTTCTTATGTTATATAGTAAGCATTCAATTAAGTTGATAAATAAGGTCTAGACATATATTCAAACCAGAAAAATCATGTATCTACCCCTAACCCTAAACTTTGTCTTATGAAGTCAAGCATGAAGAGAAGTGGTTTTTGGTTTCAAGCATGGAAATTTCAAAAACCCTCCCAAGAGCTTCATTTTGGAGTGACTAAGAAGCATACGTACGTGCTTACTTTTTCATATTCATGTTTTAAACTTGTTCAAATCTTGGTCAAACCTATGATTTGACCAAGATTCAAATGGGTATAAAAAATGAAAACCAAGGTCTTCTTATGTCATATAGTAAGCATTCAATTAAGTTGATAAATAAGGTCTAGACATATTCAAACCAGAAATATCATGTATCAAGCTACCCCTAACCCCTAATTAACTCTGTCTTATGAAGTCAAGCATGAAGATAGGTATGTGGTTTTTTGGTTTCAAACATGGAAATTTCAAAAACCCTCTCAAGATCGAGCTTCATTTTGGAGTGACTACGAAGGATACATGCTTACTTTTTCATATTCATGTTTTAAACTTGTTTAAATCATGGTCAAACCTAGGATTTGACAAAGATTCAAATGGGCATAATTAAAAAAAAACAAAAAATGAAAAACCAAGGCACATAGTCTTCTTATGTTATATTGTAAGCATTCAATTAAGTTGATAAACAAGGTCTCTAGACATATATTCAAACCAGAGAAATCATGTACCTACCCCCTAACCTAAACTCTGTCTCATGAAGTCAAGCATGATGATATGTGGTTTTTTGGTTTCAAACATGGAAATTTCAAAAACCCTCCCAAGAGCTTCATTTTGAAGTGATTAATTATGAAGCATACATGCATGCTTACTTTTTCATATTCATGTTTTAAACTTATTCAAATCTTGGTGAAACCAAGGATTTGACCAAGATTCAAATCCGTATAAAAATTAAAAAACAAAATAAAAAAACAAGGTCTTCTTATGTTATATAGTAAGCATTCAATTAAGTTGATAAATAAGGTCTAGACATATATTCAAACCAGAAAAATCATGTATCTACCCCTAACCCTAAACTTTGTCTTATGAAGTCAAGCATGAAGAGAAGTGGTTTTTGGTTTCAAGCATGGAAATTTCAAAAACCTCCCCAAACTTCATTTTAGAGTGACTAAGAAGGATACAAGCTTCCCTTTTCATTTTCATGTTTTAAACTTGTTTAAATTATCTTGGTCAAATCTAGGATTTGACAAGATTCAAATGGGCAAACATATGATAAGTGATGCAAATATCATATTACAAGGTTTCAGAAAATTGAGCGGGGGCAGCTGCCCCCTTGGCTATAGTCTGGATCCGCCCATGCTATAGTTTGAGGCCATTTGGATGACGTCGAAAAAAATCTTTGATTAGAAATGGGGTTGTTCGAACCCCGTAGTTGGATTTTTTTGAACCTTGATCTGTAGTACTGGGCAAAACCCTAGTTTAACCTAGTATATTTAATTATAGATTCGTAGGTCGAATTTTCTGTAGTACCTTTTTATTATTACTATGCAGCACATATGTGTTTGCCCGTCGAGTGAAACTCGGAGGAAGAGGGATCACTCGGAAGGAGAGAAGAAAGGAGGGAGAGCATTATGGTGTCTCCCCTTTTTCGGGTGATGATGTTGACTTTTGTGCAGGGTTTGTCAGTGAGCAGGAGGTGCGAGCGAGCGAGCGAGCGAGCGAGTCGAGCGAGGCCGAGAATGAGAGAGATTTGTTTTTTTTTGAGAGGGACGACCGAAGGATCCAGAAGGACCCACAGACTTCCAATACGCATCCTGATGCGTCTTCTCTTGACAAAGAAAATGGCTGGGAGTTTGCGTACGATACGCGTAGATGCACACGTCCGTTGGGAACCCCAAGTGGAAGGTATGATGCGTATAGAAGCAAGTTTCCCTCAGTATGAAACCAAGGTTTAATCGAACCAGTAGGAGCCAAGAAGCACGTTGAAGGTTGATGGTCGCGAAATGTGATGCGGCGCAACACCAGGGATTCCGGCGCCAACTAGGAACCTGCACAACACAACCCAAGTACTTTGTCCCAACGAAACAGTGAGGTTGTCAATCTCACCGGCTTGCTGTAACAAAGGATTAAACGTATCGAGTGGAAGATGTTTGCAAAGAAAACAGTAAAACAATTGCAGTAGATTGTATGCTATGTAAAGAATAGGACCGGGGTCCACAGTTCACTAGAGGTGTCTCTCCCATAAGATAAAAGCATGTTGGGTGAACAAATTACAGTCGGGCAATTGACAAATAGAGAAAGGCATAATAATGCATATACATGACATGGTAAATATAGTGAGATTTAATTGGGCATTACGACAAAGAACATAGACCGCCATCCAACTGCATCTATGCCTAAAAAGTCCACCTTCAGGTTATCGTCCGAACCCCCTCCAGTATTAAGTTGCAAAGCAACAGACAATTGCATTAAGTATTGTGCGTAATGTAATCAACAACTACATCCTTAGACATAGCATCAATGTTTTATCCCTAGTGGCAACAGCACATCACAACCTTAGAACTTTCTGTCACTGTCCCAGGTATCAATGAAGGCATGAACCCACTATCGAGCATAATTACTCCCTCTTGGAGTTAAGAGTAAAAACTTGGCCAGAGCCTCTACTAATAACGGAGAGCATGCAAGATCATAAACAACACATGAACAATAGATTGATAATCACCATAATCATAGTACTCTCTATCCATCGGATCCCGACAAACACAACATATAGAATTACAGATAGATGATCTTGATCATGTTAGGCAGCTCACAAGATCCAACAATGAAGCACAACAAGGAGAAGACGACCATCTAGCTACTGCTATGGACCCATGGTCCAGGGGTGAACTACTCACTCATCACTCCGGAGGCGATCATGGCGATGAAGAGTCCTCCGGGAGATGAATCCCCTCTCGGCAGTGCCGGAGGCGATCTCCGAATCCCCCGAGATGGGATTCGCGGCGGCGGCGTCTCTGGAGGTTTTCCGTATCGTGGCTCTCGGTACTGGGGGTTTCGCGACGGGAGCTTTAAGTAGGCGGAAGGTCAACGCGAGGGGCCACACGAGGGGCCCAGGGTAGGTCGGCGCGGCCAGGGCCTGGGCCGCGCCGGCCTAGCCTCTGGCCACCTCGTGGCCCCACTTCGTTAGGTCTTCGGTCTTCTGGAAGCTTCGTGCAAAAATAGGACCCTGGGCGAAAGTTTCGTCCAATTCCGAGAATATTTCTTTACTAGGATTTCTGAAACCAAAAACAGCAGAAAACAGCAACTGGCTCTTCGGCATCTTGTTAATAGGTTAGTTCCAGAAAATGCATAAATATGACATATAATGTGCATAAAACATGTAGGTATCATCAATAAAGTAGCATGGAACATAAGAAATTATCGATACGTTGGAGACGTATCAGCATCCCCAAGCTTAGTTCTGCTCGTCCCGAGCAGGTAAAACGATAACAAAGATAATTTCTGAAGTGACATGCCATCATAATCTTGATCATACTATTTGTAAACATATGTAATGAATGCAGCGATCAAAGCAATGGTAATGACATGAGTAAACAACTGAATCATATAGCAAAGACTTTTCATGAATAGTACTTCAAGACAAGCATCAATAAGTCTTGCATAAGAGTTAACTCATAAAGCAATAAATCAAAGTAAAGGTGTTGAAGCAACACATAAGAAGATTAAGTTTCAGCGGTTGCTTTCAACTTGTAACATGTATATCTCATGGATATTGTCAACATAAAGTAATATAACAAGTGCAATATGCAAGTATGTAGGAATCAATGCACAGTTCACACAAGTGTTTGCTTCTTAAGGTGGAAGGAGATAGGTAAACTGACTCAACAATAAAAGTAAAAGAATGGTCCTTCAAAGAGGAAAGCATCGATTGCTGTATTTGTGCTAGAGCTTTTATTTTGAAAACATGAAACAATTTTGTCAACGGTAGTAATAAAGCATATGAGTTATGAAAATTATATCTTACAAGTTGCAAGCCTCACGCATAGTATACTAATAGTGCCCGCACCTCGTCCTACTTAACTTGGACTACCGGGTCTTCGCATGCCATGTTTCAACCAAGTGTCACAAAGGGGTACCTCCATGCCGCCTGTACAAAGGTCCAAGGAGAATGCTCGCATTTCGGATTTCTCGCTTTTGATTATTCTCAACTTAGACATCCATACCGGGACAACATGGACAACAGATAATGGACTCCTCTTTAATGCATAAGCATGTAGCAAAGTTATTATTCTCATATGAGATTGAGGATATATGTCCAAAACTGAAACTTCCACCATGATTCATGGCTTTAGTTAGCGGCCCAATGTTCTTCTCTAACAATTTTGCATGCTCCAACCACTAAAATGATAGATCCTTCAGACAAGACGGACATGCATAGCAACTCACATGATATTCAACAATAGTTGATGGCGTTCCCCAGAAACATGGTTATCGCACAACAAGCAACTTAATAAAATATAAAGTGCATAAGTACATATTCAATACTACGATAGTTTTTAAGGCTATTTTGTCCCATGAGCTATATATTGCAAAGGTGAATGATGGAATTTTAAAGGTAGCACTCAAGCAATTTACTTTGGAATGGCGGGTAAATACCATGTAGTAGGTAGGTATGGTGGACACAAATGGCATAGTGGTTGGCTCAAGGATTTTGGATGCATGAGAAGTATTCCCTCTCGATACAAGGTTTAGGCTAGCAAGGTTATTTGAAGCAAACTCAAGGATGAACAAGTGCAGCAAGACTCACATAAAAGACATATTGTAAACATTATAAGACTCTACACTGTCTTCCTTGTTGTTCAAAACTCAATACTAGATATTATCTAGACCTTAGAGAAACCAAATATGCAAATCAAATTTTAGCAAGCTCTATGTATTTCTTCATTAATGGGTGCAAAGCATATGATGCAAGAGCTTAAACATGAGCACAACAATTGCCAAGTATCACATTATCCAAGACATTTTTAGAATTACTACATGTAGCATTTTCCAATTCCAACCATATAACAAATTAACGAAGAAGAAACTTCGCCTTGAACATTATGAGTAAAGCCTAAGGACACATGTGTCCATATGCAACAGCGGAGCGTGTCTCTCTCCCACAAAGTGAATGCTAGGATCCATCTTATTCAAACAAAAACAAAAACGAAAACAAACCGACGCTCCAAGTAAAGAACACCAGATGTGACTGAATAAAAATATAGTTTCAGGGGAGGAACCTGATGATGTTGTCGATGAAGAAGGGGATGCCTTGGGCATCCCCAAGCTTAGACGCTTGAGTCTTCTTGAAATATGCAGGGATGAACCACGGGGCATCCCCAAGCTTAGAGCTTTCACTCCTCTTGATCTTAGTATATCATTCTCCTCTCTTGACCCTTGAAAACTTCCTTCACACCAAACTTCAAGCAAACTCATTAGAGGGTTAGTGCATCATTAATAATTCACACATTCAGAGGTGACACAATCATTCTTTTCACTTCTGGACATTGCATAATGCTACTGGACATTAATGGATCAAAGAAATAAATCCAACATAGCAAAAGAGGCAATGCGAAATAAAAGGCAGAATCTGTCAAAAACAGAACAGTCCGTAAAGACGAATTTATAAATGGCACCAGACTTACTCAAATGGAAAAACTCAAAACTAATGAAAGTTGCGTACATATCTGAGGATCACGCTCGTAAATTGGCAGATTTTTTCGAATTTTCTACAGAGGCTGTGCCCAGATTCGTGACAGACAGCAATGCTGTTTCTGCGCAGCGATCCCAAATATAACATCAACTTTGACATAGAAACTTTACTTGGCACAAAAACATGATAAGGAGAGGTTGCTACAGTAGTAAACAACTTCCAAGACTCAATAAAACAAAAAATTGCTGTAGGTAAAAACATGGGTTGTCTCCCATAAGCGCTTTTCTTTAACGCCTTTCAGCTAGGCGCAGAAAGTGCAAATCAAGTAACATCGAGAGTAGAAGCATCAACATCATAGCTTGTTCTAATAATAGAATCAAAAGGCAACTTCATTCTCTTTCTAGGGAAGTGTTCCATACCTTTCTTGAGAGGAAATTGATATTTAATATTACCTTCCCTCATATCAATAACAGCACCAACAGTTCGAAGAAAAGGTCTTCCCAACACAATAGGACAAGATGCATTGCATTCGATATCCAAGACAACAAAATCAACGGGGACAAGGTTATTGTTAACCGTAATATGCACATTATCAATCCTCCCCAAAGGTTTCTTTTTAACATTATCGGCGAGATTAACATCCAAATAACAATTCTTTAATGGTGGCAAGTCAAGCATATCATAAATCTTTTTAGGCATAACAGAAATACTTGCACCAAGATCACATAAAGCATTACATTCAAAGTCATTGAATTTCATTTTAATGATGGGCTCCCAACCATCCTCTAACTTTCTAGGAATAGAAGTTTCAAGTTTTAGTTTCTCTTCTCTAGCTTTTATGAGAGCATTTGTAATATGTTTTGTAAAGGCTAAATTTATAGCACTAGCATTAGGACTTTTAGCAAGTTTTTGCAAGAACTTTATAACTTCAGAGATGTGGCAATCATCAAAATCTAAATCATTATGAGCTACAGCAATGGGATCATTGTTCCCAAGGTTGGAAAAAATTTCAGCAGTTTTATCACAAGCAGTTTCAGCAGTTTTAGCAATTTCAGGCAGTTTTGTACGATTTGCACTAGGAGTAGAAACATTGCCAACACCAATTATATTACCATTGATAGTAGGAGGTGTAGCAACATGTGAGGAATTAGCATTACTAGTGGTGGTAATAGTCCAAACTTTAGCTACATTATTCTCTTTAGCTAGTTTTTCATTTTCTTCTCTATCCCACCTAGCACGCAACTCAGCCATTAATCTTATATTCTCATTAATTCTAACTTGGATGGCATTTGCTGTAGTAGTAATCTTATTATCAAGATCATTATTAGGCATAACTTTCAACTTTAAAAGATTAACATCAGAGGCAAGCCTATCAACTCTAGAAGCGATAGTATCAATTTTATCAAGCTTTTCCTCAACAGATTTGTTAAAAGCAGTTTGTGTACTAATAAATTCTTTAAGCATGGCTTCAAGACCAGAGGGTACACTTCTATTATTGTTGTAAGAATTCCCATAAGAATTACCATAACCATTACCATTAGCAGAAGGATATGGCCTATAGTTATTACCAGAGTTGTTCCTATAAGCATTGTTGTTGAAATTATTATTTTTAATGAAATTCACATCAACATTTTCTTCTTGAGCAACCAATGAAGCTAAAGGAACATTATTTGGATCAACATTAGATCTACCATTCACAAGCATAGACATAATCACATCAATCTTATCACTCAAGGAAGAGGTTTCTTCAACAGAATTTACCTTCTTACCTTGTGGAGCTCTTTCCGTGTGCCATTCAGAGTAATTTATCATCATATCATCAAGAAGTTTTGTAGCCGCCCCCAATGTGATGGACATAAAAGTACCTCCAGCAGCTGAATCCAATAAATTCCGCGAAGAAAAATTTAGTCCTGCATAGAAGGTTTGGATGATCATCCAAGTAGTCAGTCCATGGGTTGGGCAATTCTTTACCAAAGTTTTCATTCTCTCCCATGCTTGAGCAACATGTTCAGTATCTAATTGTTTAAAATTCATTATGCTACTTCTCAAAGAAATAATTTTAGCGGGAGGATAATATCTACTAATAAAAGCATCCTTGCATTTAGTCCATGAATCAATACTATTCTTAGGCAAAGATAGCAACCAATCTTTAGCTCTTCCTCTTAATGAGAAAGGAAACACTTTCAATTTAATAATATCACCATCTACATCTTTATACTTTTGCATTTCACAAAGTTCAACAAAATTATTGAGATGGGCAGCAGCATCATCAGAACTAGCACCAGAAAATTGTTCTCTCATGACTAGATTTAGTAAAGCAGGTTTAATTTCAAAGAATTCTGCTGTAGTAGCAGGTGGAGCAATAGGTGTGCATAGGAAATCATTATTATTTGCATTTGTGAAGTCACACAACTTAGTATTTTCAGGGTTGGCCATTTTAGCAACAGTAAATAAAACAAACTAGATAAAGTAAATGCGAGTAACTAATTTTTTTGTGTTTTTTTTATAGAGAGCAAGACAGTAAATAAAGTAAAACTAGCAACTAATTTTTTTGTATTTTGATTTAGTGCAGCAAACAAAGTAGTAAATAAAATAAAGCAAGACAAAAACAAAGTAAAGAGATTGAGAAGTGGAGACTCCCCTTGCAGCGTGTCTTGATCTCCCGGCAACGGCGCCAGAAATTTAGCTTGATACGCGTAGATGCACACGTCCGTTGGGAACCCCAAGTGGAAGGTATGATGCGTATAGAAGCAAGTTTCCCTCAGTATGAAACCAAGGTTTAATCGAACCAGTAGGAGCCAAGAAGCACGTTGAAGGTTGATGGTCGCGAAATGTGATGCGGCGCAACACCAGGGATTCCGGCGCCAACTAGGAACCTGCACAACACAACCCAAGTACTTTGTCCCAACGAAACAGTGAGGTTGTCAATCTCACCGGCTTGCTGTAACAAAGGATTAAACGTATCGAGTGGAAGATGTTTGCAAAGAAAACAGTAAAACAATTGCAGTAGATTGTATGCTATGTAAAGAATAGGACCGGGGTCCACAGTTCACTAGAGGTGTCTCTCCCATAAGATAAAAGCATGTTGGGTGAACAAATTACAGTCGGGCAATTGACAAATAGAGAAAGGCATAATAATGCATATACATGACATGGTAAATATAGTGAGATTTAATTGGGCATTACGACAAAGAACATAGACCGCCATCCAACTGCATCTATGCCTAAAAAGTCCACCTTCAGGTTATCATCCGAACCCCCTCCAGTATTAAGTTGCAAAGCAACAGACAATTGCATTAAGTATTGTGCGTAATGTAATCAACAACTACATCCTTAGACATAGCATCAATGTTTTATCCCTAGTGGCAACAGCACATCACAACCTTAGAACTTTCTGTCACTGTCCCAGGTATCAATGAAGGCATGAACCCACTATCGAGCATAATTACTCCCTCTTGGAGTTAAGAGTAAAAACTTGGCCAGAGCCTCTACTAATAACGGAGAGCATGCAAGATCATAAACAACACATGAACAATAGATTGATAATCACCATAATCATAGTACTCTCTATCCATCGGATCCCGACAAACACAACATATAGAATTACAGATAGATGATCTTGATCATGTTAGGCAGCTCACAAGATCCAACAATGAAGCACAACAAGGAGAAGACGACCATCTAGCTACTGCTATGGACCCATGGTCCAGGGGTGAACTACTCACTCATCACTCCGGAGGCGATCATGGCGATGAAGAGTCCTCCGGGAGATGAATCCCCTCTCCGGCAGGGTGCCGGAGGCGATCTCCAAAATCCCCCGAGATGGGATTCGCGGCGGCGGCGTCTCTAAGGTTTTCCGTATCGTGGCTCTCGGTACTGGGGGTTTCGCGACGGGAGCTTTAAGTAGGCGGAAGGTCAACGCGAGGGGCCACGAGGGGCCCAGGGGGCAGGTCGGCGCGGCCAGGGCCGGGCCGCGCCGGCCTAGCCTCTGGCCACCTCGTGGCCCCACTTCGTTAGGTCTTCGGTCTTCTGGAAGCTTCGTGCAAAAATAGGACCCTGGGCGAAAGTTTCGTCCAATTCCGAGAATATTTCTTTACTAGGATTTCTGAAACCAAAAACAGCAGAAAACAGCAACTGGCTCTTCGGCATCTTGTTAATAGGTTAGTTCCAGAAAATGCATAAATATGACATATAATGTGCATAAAACATGTAGGTATCATCAATAAAGTAGCATGGAACATAAGAAATTATCGATACGTTGGAGACGTATCACGTACCTATTGCACGTGACTTGTGCTCACTGAAGTGTGGGACCTCACGCATGGGCACCACACGTAAGTGACAGACCTGTTGGTGTAAAAACTCGGTTGATTATTATAGTGCATTAGAACAAAGTTTCCTATGGATTCAAGGGTAGGAAATCCAAGTTAACTCATTTACATGACATTATTTTTTCCATGAAGCAAAGTTAACACATCTATCAATTGGTACATTTTGGAGTGACTAAGAAGGATCCATGCTTACATGACCCACAAGTATAGGGGATCGCAACAGTCTTCGAGGGAAGTATTACCCAATTTATTGATTCGACACAAGGGGAGACAAAGAATACTTGTAAGCCTTAACAGCGGAGTTGTCAATTCAGCTGCACCTGGAAACAGACTTGCTCGCAAGAGTTTATCAGTAGTAACAGTTCTATAGTAGTGGAAATAGCGGAGTAACAGCGGTGAAATAAAGACAGCAGTAGTGATTATAGTAAACAGCAGGATTAAAATACTGTAGGCACAGGGACGGATTTAACGGGCGTTGCATGGATGAGAGAAACTCATGTAACAATCAAAGCATGGGCATTTGCAGATAATAATAAAACGGTATCCAAGTACTAATCAATCAATAGGCATGTGTTCCATATTTAGTCGTACGTGCTCGCAATGAGAAACTTGCACAACATCTTTTGTCCTACCAGCCGGTGGCAGCCGGGCCTCTAGGGAAACTACTGGATATTAAGGTACTCCTTTTAATAGAGTACCGGAGCAAAGCATTAACACTCCGTGAACACATGTGATCCTCACATCACTACCATCCCCTCCGGTTGTCCCGATTTCTGTCACTTCGGGGCCATTGGTTCCGGACAGCGACGTGTGTATACAACTTGCAGGTAAGACCATAAACAATGAATATCTTCATGAAACAATAACATGTTCAGATCTGAGATCATGGCACTCGGGCCCTAGTGACAAGCATTAAGCATAACAAGTTGCAACAATATCATAAAAGTGACATCTACGGATACTAGGCACTATGCCCTAACAATCTTATGACTATTACATGACCAATCTCATCCAATCCCTACCATCCCCTTCAGCCTACAGCGGGGGAATTACTCACACATGGATGGGGGAAACATTGCTGGTTGATGGAGAGGCGTTGGCGGTGATGGCGGTGAAGATCTCCTCCAATTCCCCGTCCCGGCGGAGTGCCAGAACGGAGACTTCTGGCTCCCGCGACGGAGTTTCGCGATGTGGCGGCTCTCTGGAGGGTTTCTGGCGATGTCGACTTCTCTCCGTGCGTTTTTAGGTCGAGGCGAATAAGTAGTCCGAAGGGGGGCGTCGGAGGCCGGCCGAGGGGGCCACACCATAGGGCCGCGCGGGCCCCCCCTGGGCCGCGCCGCCTTATGGTGTGGGGCCCTCGGGCCTCCACCTCCTTCGCCCTTCTGGCTCCGTCAATATTTTGGTAAAATAGGGCCATCTGAAGAAATTCCGAGGATTTTCCCGAAAGTTGGATTTCTGCACAAAAACGAGACACCAGAGCAGTTCTGCTGAAAACAGCGTTAGTCCGTGTTAGTTGTATCCAAAATACACAAATTAGAGGCAAAACAATAGCAAAAGTGTTCGGGAAAGTAGATACGTTTTGGACGTATCAACTCCCCCAAGCTTAGCTTATTGCTTGTCCTCAAGCAATTCAGTTAACAACTGAGCGATAAAAGAACTTTCACGAACACATTTGCTCATATGATGTATATATTCTCATGCTATGGCTAATACTTAAGCAGTTCATAATGAGATACATGCAAATAAGATCATCCAACAGCTATGTCAATCATGGAGAAGTACCAACAATTAATAATAAGCACCATGAATCATGTATATAAGCAGGATTGCAATGTTCATAAGAGAATATGATAAAGTGGTATCTCGCTTGCCTGTATTTGATCGGCAAAACATAAATGCCGAGGCACCTCTTGAGTTCATAGAAAGACTAGAAGTAGTGATTGTCAAAGATAAAAGCATCAAAGTTATACCACAATCAATCATATTTTGAGACAAGCATATTATACTAAGAATGACAGTTGTGCTCTCAAGGTAGTGCTCAAAGAAAGAATGGAGACACAACATAAAAGTAAAAGATTGACCCTTCGCAGAGGGAAGCAGGGATTAACATGCGCTAGAGCTTTTCATTTGTAAAGCAGGAGTAAAATTATTTTGAGAGGTGTTTGTTGTTGTCAACGAATGGTAATGGGTACACTAACTACCTCATCAACCGGACTCACAAGAGCGGCTCCCATGAATTATTTTTGGGTGGCACTCCTTCCAACCTTTCTTTCACAAACCATGGCTAACCGAATCCTCGGGTGCCTGCCAACAATCTCATACCATGAAGGAGTGCCTTTTTATTTAAGTTTTATTATGATGATGACACTCCCCCAACCTTTGCTTACACAAGCCATGGCTAACCGAATCCTTCGGGTGCCGTCCAACAATCACAAACCATGGAGGAGTGTCTATTTGAGATAATTAATTCGGGACTGGGAATCCCATTGCCAGCTCTTTTTGCAAAATTATTGGATAAGCGGATGTGCCACTAGTCCATATGAGAGTCCGTCAAAAGTAAATGACAAGGTTGAAAGCTAAACACCACATACTTCCTCATGAGCTATGAAACATTAACACAAATTGAGAAGCATTTTGAAGGTTTTAAAGGTAGCGCATGAGAATTTACTTGGAATGGTTTGAAATGCCATGCATAGGTATTTATGGTGGACACTTATGGAACAACTTGGTTTTCAGGTGTTTGGAAGCACGAGCGGCGATACCGCTCAGTACAAGTGAAGGCTAGCAAAAGACTAGGGAGCGACAAATCAAGAGAGCAGTAACTGTCATAATCATGCTTGCGGCAAAATAAATTAACGGAGGCATAAAAGTGATACAAGAACTCTGAAGCAATATAAATCATCGAGGCTTAATTGACTTTTTGTTCAGTCATATGCATGCGTGAGCATGTGCCAAGTCGATATAAATGAATTATTCAGAGGAGGATACCACAATGCCATACTTACTTATGAATAAAACAATGCAAGCAAACATCCATGACATGCTACTCATATTAATAAATTGGAACTAAACATGAGAGATCATGAACTACTAGACTTTCTCAAATAACATATACCTCACATGAACCAACTAAGCATGCTCATATGGATGAGTATATGTACAAAAATGAAAACAAATAGAGTTCATACCAGCCTCTCACCACAATCAGATTGTCGTAGATCGTCATTATTGCCTTTTCACTTGTGTAGCTTGAATAATATGAAATGAAAACCACGCTCCAGCCACCGAAGACCATTGAACTCATGATGAACTTTACAAACCAAAGAAGAACAGCAAATATTTTTGGTGTTTTCGAATTAGAAATAAGAACGAAAGAAAACAAGCAAACAAAGCAAAATCTTTTTGGGTTTTCTCATAGCAAACTAACGATAGCAAATAAAGCAAACTAAGAGCAAGGTACCAAATAAATAAATGGTGAAGAGAAACAACAGAAATATTTTTGGTCTTTTTGTGTTTTAGGAAAGAAACAAAGCGAAAACAAAAGAATGCAAACTAACAGAAACACAGAAAAGCAGGATGACAGAAATCTGCCAAATCCTGACAGCAGTACAGAAATCGAATTTAACAAAAATCTTCCATTGCTCAGACCAAAAAGTGTTCAACTAATGAAAGTTAGATAACAACCTGGGGAACATGCTCAAAAATTGGCAACTCAAAATAACGTTCTGGCTGTGCGTACGAATTTTTTTGGTAACAGCACAGAATCTGTTTTTGGACAGCACTTCCCCAAATATCATCTCCCTCTCATTAGAAAACCACTCTAGAGACTAAACAAGTATGTACAAGTATCCAGCAACCATAATATGCAAAGAATGAGTGATGCCGGTATACCTCCCCCAAGCTTAGGCTTTTGGCCTAAGTGGAGTTCATTCCCAACGAGGGTCGGGGTTCCACGCCGGTGGATCATACATGGAGTGGTAATAAGGCCCCTGTGCAGAAGAATATCGTGGAGGCTCCACGTGACCATGATGTTGATATGAGGAGCTTGCTGCATCGGATGAAGAGTCGGGATGCTCCTCGGTCTCCTCCACATCTTCCCTCGCACGACGGCTTTCTCTTTCTATGTATGCATTTAGCTCATTTTCTGTGATCGACCACCCGTCCCTGGCATCAAGGTTAAACAAAGCAGGTGCAGGCAATCGTACTAGTTTTTCAATTTTCTTAGTTACACTCCATTTTTTCTTATATAAAGTTATCCTATAATGCAGGTTGTTCAAGTTAGATGCATCTGAAATAAACTCATGTCTAATCATGGAAACCACATCAAGCTTCTCTATAGAAAGCGGAATATCTAAATGGTGAGGTTCTACACCATGCATAGCTAATAAGCGAGAGGCGATAAGACCTCCACAAATTCCTCCTTTCTCACGGTTAGTAGCAAGTCTACAAGCTATTAAAGCACCCAAATTATAAGTCCTATCCTGTTGCAAAGCAGCAGCTAAGAAAGCCAAGTCTGGGACAGATAATTTACCTCCGGTCCTTCTTGCAAGGACGCACTTTGTAATGAAATAGGCAAAGTAGCGGATGGCTGGATGTTGAATGCTACTAATCTTACCATCATCATTGGAGAGGCTCCTCCCATTACAAATCCTTGTATAAAGATCTGAGAGCTCCCGCGGTGTTCCCCTGATCTTCTCGCAGGATCCCCATTGCGGTACTCCAATTGCTGCACAAAAAACACCAAATGGCAAGTTGACAGCTTTATTGTAAATTTTATACTGGACCATGGGGTCAGACCGCGACCAATTGAACTTGAAGTCCTGCACAAAAGACATAGTTAATTTTACATATTGTCTTGGCTCTCCTTCAACAAAACCACTCAGCCCTGCACGAGAGATTAGAGTTTGCACATCTTGTAAAATCCCCGCACTTCTCATAAAGTCCACGCATGGGTAGTAAGAGGGGTATACTCCCTCCTCACGATTGACTCTTGAAACTTGCTGGACTTCCAATTCTTCTTGGTTCAATTGGGGCACACCTTCTTCCATTTTCTGAAATTTTCAACAATCATTATAAAATTTGATTTCAAGGTGTGTAATTGAAGGGAACTACTATAGGAACTTGCTAGAGTACTTCACATGCATCAAAACTAATTTC
This sequence comes from Lolium multiflorum, assembly GCA_030979885.1. Taxonomy (NCBI): domain Eukaryota; kingdom Viridiplantae; phylum Streptophyta; class Magnoliopsida; order Poales; family Poaceae; genus Lolium; species Lolium multiflorum. The sequence continues at coordinate 42,123,443 of CM061752.1, read as the reverse complement.
TACCACTTAGAACAAGCATGCAAGCTCACTAAACATGTTATCTACAGCAGCAAAATATTCAAGATATACTCAACCAAATGAAATTCTAATTGGACAATCAAAGGAGTCACATACCAAGGAGTAAATGTGCCAAATTTCAGACAGAAATCTGGGCTGAGCAAGGAGATCGAAAAATCGCGAGTTCTTGAGCAGAAACACGAGTGAGAGAAACTTGGTACGAGTTTTTTCGGGAGAGAGAAGGTGCTGGGAGGAAGAGATGGTGTAGTGGGGCAAGGGGTGGCCCACACCACATGGTGGCGCGGCCCCCTTGCTGGCCGCGCCGCCCTATGGTGTGGCACCCCCTGGTGCCCCACAGGTCATCCTCTGGTGCTCCCAGGTGCCTCGTCGAAAAATAGGACCAACGGTGTAATTTTTGTAATTTTTAGAGAACTTTGAAAAATGCACATTTCTGGGTATTAAATTAATGATTACTGCGCAGTAAAATGATTTCTAAAATCTTAAATGACTAAAGCATATTGCAAAATAAAAGTGCTACAGCAAGTAAAATAGGTGAAGGGAGAGAGAAAGAAAGAAGTGTTGTTTAACTCTCCTATGCAATAAAATATACTTGTTAACAAGGTTGATCAAGTCTTGCTACCAAATAAATTTTATATGACATAAGAAGAAATAAACCTCAAATCAATCATGTTACCTTATATTGAATTGATATGGATCCAATCACAAGAGTTTGATATTCTTCTTTAGGCTCATATATAGGACAATCAATGGATCCCACTTTGATAGTTTTCACATTAAAAATTGTATTGACTCCACATACTTTATCAATCCTCTTGGGAAAATAGACAGTGTGTTCCTTATTATCAACATTAAAAGTAACCATGCCTTTATTGCAATCAATAACAGCCCCTGCAGTATTAAGAAAGGGTCTTCCAAGAATAATGGACATATTATCATCTTCAGGCATTTCCAACACAACGAAATCAGTTAATATCAAGCAATGCTGAGTAACTTGAACAGGAACATTTTCACATAAACCAACAGGAATAGCAGTAGATTTATCAGCCATTTGCAAAGATATATCAGTAGGTATCAATTTATCTAAATCAAGTCTCTTATAAAGAGAAAAAGGCATCACACTCACACCTGCTCCCAAATCACATAGAGCAGTTCTAACATAATTATTCTTGATGGAACAAGGAATAGTCGGTATACCTGGGTCGCCCAACTTCTTTGGAATCTTACCATTGAAGGAGTAATTAGCGAGCATAGTAGAAATTTCCTCATTGGGGACTTTCCTTTTGTTAGTAACAATATCTTTCATATACTTTGAATAAGGAGGCAATTTAATAGCATCAGTCAAAGGGATTTGCAGAAATAAAGGTTTCATCCAATCACAAAATTTATTATAATGTTCCTCCTCCTTTGATTTTAGTTTCTTAGCAGGAAAAGGCATTTGCTTTTGAACCCAAGGTTCTCTTTCATTACCATGCTTCTCAGTAATAAAGTCTTCTTTAGTGTACTTTTTATTTTTAGCAGGCTTTTCAGGTTCTTTTTCAATTTCTTCTTTATCAGGAGTATCATTCTTATCATTATCTTCATCATGTTCATTACCACTTTCAGTTTCAGCATCAGAAATAGAAATACTATTAGGATCATTAACAGGTTCAGAGGATTCTACAACATTCTTATGTTTCTTTTTCTTTTTCTTAGAATGAGCACTAGTTTTAATTGGTTGAGAATCTTGTTCAACTCTTTTGGGATGCCCTTCAGGATATAGAGGATCCTGGGTAGAAGCACCACCTCTAGTTGTTACTTCACAAGCATGTTTTTCTTTAGAATTATTTCCCAACAAGTCATTTTGCACTTTAGTAAGTTGATCAATTTGAGTTTGAACCATTTGAAAATGTTTAACAAGTATCTTAACATCATTGGAGGTTCTCTCCACAATACCATGCAATTCACTAATAGCTCGGGAATTTTCCATTAAATGATTCTCTACTCGCATATTAAAGTTTTCTTGCTTAACAATATAATTATCAAATTCATCTAAGCATTGAGCAGGAGATTTTGAATACGGAATATCTTCTCTAGTAAAGTGTTGAAGCGAGTGTACCTCAATCATGGATGAAGGGGGAATTGTCTCACATATATCTTCTATAGGAGGTAAATTCTTCACATCTTCAGGTTTAATACCCTTCTCCTTAAGAGACTTCTTGGCTTCCCTCATATCTTCATCATTCAATTTAATCATACCCCTCTTCTTCACTATCGGTGTCGGGGTTGGTTCAGGTGTAGACCAATCATCATGATTCCGGCCTATTTTAGCCAATAATTCTTCAGCGTCTTCTGGAGTTCTTTTCCTGAAAACACAACCAGCACAACTATCCAGGTATGCCCTAGACTCAATAGTTAGTCCACTATAAAATATATCAAGTAAATCATGCTTTTCCAAATCATGGTCAGGCTGAGCTCTAATAAGAGAGCAAAATCTCGCCCAAGCCTCAGGCAATTTCTCTCCATCCTCCTGGTCAAAATTATAAATTCTCTGCAAAGCAGCATGTTGAGCACTAGCAGGAAAGTATTTCCGAAAGAAAATATCACGCAAATCAGTTGGACTTTTAATAGAACCAGGAGGCAAATTATTATACCAAGTTTTAGCATCATCCTTTAATGAGAACGGAAAAATTTTAGCAACAAAATAAGTACGCATCTTGACATCATCAGAAAACACACCACTAAGAGTAGATAACTCAGTCAAGTGTTCAACAGCACTTTCTTTTTCAGTACCACAAAAGGGTGTTTTCTCAACAATAGCTATATGAGATAGATCAAGAGAAAAATCATAATCTTTATCCCTAATGTTTATAGGAGATGTGGCAAATTTAGGATCAGGAGATGGTGTATATCTAACAGCATGTTCTGCAAGCAACTTTTTAATTTTTCTTGCATCAGTAGTAGCCTTGCATTTTTCAATAAAATCATTATCAAGCTCTACATAATCCTCATCAAGATCATCACTAGAATATTCAACAGACTCAGGTGAATTAACAGGTGTAGCAGCATTAGGAGTTTCAGTATTTTCAATTTGTCTAGACTTAGCAATTGTAGCATCTAGAAAAGATCCCAATGAACCACTATCATCAAGCACAGCAGAAACATTATCAATATTATGAGAATTTTCAGATTCAGCAGAAGTACCAGCACGCGAAGCATGTGGCGGTGAAACAAGTTTATCAATCACAGATGGTGAATCAAGAGCAGCAGAGGTACTCAGAGTTGTACCTTTTCTTGTAGTGGATGGTAATATGGCGATCTTAGTATCGCGAGGTTTACCCATAATGGAGAATTTGCAGCGAACAATATCAATCCAAGTGAACTTCCAAATAAAGCTATGCTCCCCGGCAACGGCGCCAGAAAATAGTCTTGATGACCCACAAGTATAGGGGATCGCAACAGTCTTCGAGGGAAGTATTACCCAATTTATTGATTCGACACAAGGGGAGACAAAGAATACTTGTAAGCCTTAACAGCGGAGTTGTCAATTCAGCTGCACCTGGAAACAGACTTGCTCGCAAGAGTTTATCAGTAGTAACAGTTCTATGGTAGTGGAAATAGCGGAATAACAGCAGCAGTGAAATAAAGACAGCAGTAGTGATTATAGTAAACAGCAGGATTAAAATACTGTAGGCACAGGGACGGATTTAACGGGCGTTGCATGGATGAGAGAAACTCATGTAACAATCAAAGCATGGGCATTTGCAGATAATAATAAAACGGTATCCAAGTACTAATCAATCAATAGGCATGTGTTCCATATTTAGTCGTACGTGCTCGCAATGAGAAACTTGCACAACATCTTTTGTCCTACCAGCCGGTGGCAGCCGGGCCTCTAGGGAAACTACTGGATATTAAGGTACTCCTTTTAATAGAGTACCGGAGCAAAGCATTAACACTCCGTGAACACATGTGATCCTCACATCACTACCATCCCCTCCGGTTGTCCCGATTTCTGTCACTTCGGGGCCATTGGTTCCGGACAGCGACATGTGTATACAACTTGCAGGTAAGACCATAAACAATGAATATCTTCATGAAACAATAACATGTTCAGATCTGAGATCATGGCACTCGGGCCCTAGTGACAAGCATTAAGCATAACAAGTTGCAACAATATCATAAAAGTGACATCTACGGATACTAGGCACTATGCCCTAACAATCTTATGACTATTACATGACCAATCTCATCCAATCCCTACCATCCCCTTCAGCCTACAGCGGGGGAATTACTCACACATGGATGGGGGAAACATTGCTGGTTGATGGAGAGGCGTTGGCGGTGATGGCGGTGAAGATCTCCTCCAATTCCCCGTCCCGGCGGAGTGCCAGAACGGAGACTTCTGGCTCCCGCGACGGAGTTTCGCGATGTGGCGGCTCTCTGGAGGGTTTCTGGCGATGTCGACTTCTCTCCGTGCGTTTTTAGGTCGAGGCGAATAAGTAGTCCGAAGGGGGGCGTCGGAGGCCGGCCGAGGGGGCCACACCATAGGGCCGCGCGGGCCCCCCTGGGCCGCGCCGCCTTATGGTGTGGGGCCCTCGGGCCTCCACCTCCTTCGCCCTTCTGGCTCCGTCAATATTTTGGTAAAATAGGGCCATCTGAAGAAATTCCGAGGATTTTCCCGAAAGTTGGATTTCTGCACAAAAACGAGACACCAGAGCAGTTCTGCTGAAAACAGCGTTAGTCCGTGTTAGTTGTATCCAAAATACACAAATTAGAGGCAAAACAATAGCAAAAGTGTTCGGGAAAGTAGATACGTTTTGGACGTATCACTTACCTTTTCGTTTTCACGTGTTAAACTTGTTTAAATCTTGGTCAAACCTAGGATTTGACAGAGATTCAAATGGGCGGAAAATTAAAAAAAAAACAGAAAAATGAAAAACCAAAGCACATACGTAGTTTTCTTATGTCATATAGTAAGCATTCAAGTTGATAAACAAGGTCTAGACATATTCAAAACATACAAATCATGTATGTACCCCTAACCCTAAACTATGTCTTATGAAGTCAAGCATGAAGAGAAGTGGTTTTGGGTTTCAAACATGGAAATTTCAAAAACCTCCCAAAACTTCATTTAGAGTGACTAAGAAGGATAAATGCTTCCCTTTTCATTTTCATGTTTTAAACTTGTTTAAATCTTGGTAAAACCTAGGATCTGACCAAGATTCAAATGGGCATCAAAAATAGAAAAAATCAGAAAAATGAAAAACCAAAGCACATAGTCTTCTTATGTCATATAGTAAGCATTAAAGTTGATAAACAAGGTCTAGACGTATTCAAACCAGACAAATCATGTATCTACCCCTAACCCTAAACTCTGTCTTATGAAGTCAAGCATGAAGAGAAGTTGTTTTGGGTTTCAAACATGGAAATTTCAAAAACCCTCTCAAAGAGCTTCATTTTGGAGTGACTAAGAAGGATCCATAGGAAACTATGTACTAATACAGTATAATGATCACCCGAGTTATTAGAGCAACAAGTTTGTCACTTACGTGTGGTTCCCATGCGTGAGGTCCCACACTTCAGTGAGCACAAGTCACGTAGTCTTCTTATGTCATATAGTAAGCATTCAATTAAGTTGATAAACAAGGTCTAGACATATCAAACCAGAAAAATCATGTATCTACCCCTTATATATCCCTAAATTAACCCTGACTTATGAAGTCAAGCATGAAGAGAAGAAGTGGTTTTTGGTTTCAAACATGGAAATTTCAAAAACCCTCCCCAAGAGCTTCATTTTGGAGTGACTAGTTAAGACGCATACATGCTTACTTTTTCATATTCATGTTTTAAACTTGTTCAAATCTTGGTCAACAAACCTACGATTTGACGAAGATTCAAATGGGTATAAAAAAATTAAAAGCAAGGTCTGCCCATGTCATATATTAAGCATTCAATTAAATTGATAAACAAGGTCTAGACATATTCAAACTAGTAGGAAAATCATGTATCTACCCCCTAACCCTAAACTATGTCTTAGGAAGTCAAGCATGCATGAAGAAAAGTGGTTTTTGGTTTTCAAGCATGGAAATTTCAAAAACCCTCCCAAGAGCTACATATTGGAGTGACTAAGAAGGATAGATGCTTAATTTTTCATATTCATGTTTTAAACTTGATTAAATCATGGTCAAACCTAGAATTTGACCAAGATTCAAATGGGCATAAAAATTCAAAAAAAATGAAAAACCAATGCACATAGTCATCTTATGTCTCATCTAGTAAGCATTCAATTAAGTTGATAAACAATGTCTAGACATATTCAAACCAGAAAATTCATGTATCAAGCTAACCCTAACCCCAAACTCTGTCTTATGAAGTCAAGCATGAAGAGAAGTACGTGGTTATTTGGTTTCAAACATGGAAATTTCAAAAACCCTCTCAAGAGCTTCATTTTGGAGTGACTACGAATGATACATGCTTAATTTTTCATATATATTCATGTTTTAAACTTGTTTAAATCATGGTCAAACCTAGGATTTGGCCAAGATTCAAATGGACAAAATTTTAAAAAAAATCAAGGCACATAGTCTTCTTAAGTCATATAGTAAGCATTCAATTAAGTTGATAAACAAGGTCTAGACATATTCAAACGAGAGAAATCATGTATCTACCCCCTAACACTAAACTCTGTCTCATGAAGTCAAGCGCATGCATGAAGATATGTGGTTTTTGGTTTCAAACATGGAAATTTCAAAAACCCTCCCAAGAGCTTCATTTCGAAGTGATTAATTAAGAAGCATACATGCATGCTTACTTTTTCATATTCATGTTTTAAACTTATTCAAATCTTGGTGAAACCTAGGATTTGACCAAGATTCAAATGGGTATAAAAATTAAAAAAAAACAAAAAAGGTCTTCTTATATATGTTATATAGTAGGCATTCAATTAAGTTGATAAACAAGGTCTAGACATATTCAAACAAGAAAAATCAAGCATGTATCTACCCCTAACCCTAATATAAACTATGTTTCATGAAGTAAGCATGAAGATTTGTGGTTTTTGGTTTCGAACATGGAAATTCAAAAACCCTCCCAAGAGCTTCATTTTTGAAGTGACTAAGAAGCATACATGCTTACTTTTTCATATTCATGTTTTTAACTTATTCAAATCTTGGTGGAACCAAGGATTTGACCAAGATTCAAATGGGTATAAAAGTTCAAAAAAAAGGTCTTCTTATATGTTATATAGTAAGCATTCAATTAATTTGATAAACAAGGTCTACACATATTCAAACCAGGAAAATCATGTATCTACCCCCTAACCCTAAACTCTGTCTTATGAAGAAGTCAAGCATGCATGAAGAGAAGTGGTTTTTGGTTTCAAGCATGGAAATTTCAAAAACCCTCCCAAGAGCTACATATTGGAGTGACTAAGAAGGATAGATGCTTAATTTTTCATATTCATGTTTTAAACTTGTTTAAATCATGGTCAAACCTAGGATTTGACCAAGATTCAAATGGGCATAAAAATTCAAAAAAAACAATAAAATGAAAAACCAATGCACATAGTCATCTTATGTCATCTAGTAAGCATTCAATTAAGTTGATAAACAAGGTCTAGACATATTCAAACCAGAAAATTCATGTATCAAGCTACCCCTATCCCCAAACTCTCTCTTATGAAGTCAAGCATGAAGAGAAGTACGCGGTTTTTTGGTTTCAAACATGGAAATTTCAAAAACCCTCTCAAGAGCTTCATTTTGGAGTGACTATGAAGGATACATGCTTAATTTTTCATATTCATGTTTTAAACTTGTTTAAATCATGGTCAAACCTAGGATTTGACCAAGATTCAAATGGGCAAAATTTTAAAAAAATGAAAAATCAAGGCACATAGTCTTCTTATTTTTGGTTTCAAACATGGAAATTTCAAAAACCCTCCCAAAGAGCTTCATTTTGGAGTGACTAAGAAGGATCCATAGGAAACTATGTACTAATACAGTATAATGATCACCCGAGTTATTAGAGCAACAAGTCTGTCACTTACGTGTGGTTCCCATGCGTGAGGTCCCACACTTCAGTGAGCACAAGTCACGTACGCTAGGTAAGCAAACTCCTAGCCATCTTCTTTGTCAAGAGAGAGGCATCAACACTCTCTCTCTCTCTCTCTCTCTCTCTCTCTCTCTCTCTCTCCAATTATCCACCTCCGTTGGCTGCCGGTTTTGGCAGGTCGTTTCTAGCTCAGCTCGTAGGCCATGGTGTGCAGGCTCTGTAGCCATGGCGATTTGGTCGCGCCAAGTGGTTCGTCCCCGGCTCCGACGAGGATCAATCCGGACGGTGCCTATTAAGGACCCGATCGCATTTCTTGCTTTCAGCATGGGGTCTACCATGTAAATCTTAGGGATTTAGACGTAATTTCCTGTTTATTTTGTGTCCTGCTGTAAACTGCGCTCTGATGCGTATTGGAAATCTGGGTCCTTCAGGATCGTTCGGTTGTCCCTCTAAAAAAACATCTCTCTCATTCTCGGCCTTTCTCGCTCGCTCGCACCCCCCTGCGCACTGACAACCCTGCACAACAGTCAACATCACCAGAAAAAGGATAGACACCATAAATAAGTGGGGCCCCGTGACTGCTCTCCCTTCGTCTCCTCCCGTGTGATCCCTCTTCCTCCGACTCCCGACCTTGCGGAAAAGAAAAATGAAATGAAAGAGTTTCACTGGACGGGCAAACACATGTGCTGCCTAGTAATAATAATAATAACGTAAAAAAATCGACCTACGAATCTATTATTAAATAAGCTAAACTAGGGTTTTGCCCAGTACTACGGATCAATTTCTGAAAATCCAACTACGGGGTTCGATTTTGGCCTGCTAATATAAAATTATATAATCCGAACTAGTATTCCTCTAAAAAATCATTTTGGTATGCATCGTTTGGTACTTTTCATAGCTAGAGTGCTTAATCCCTCCGTTAGCAAACAGTCTTCGTATGTCATATAGTAAGCATTCAAGTTGAAAAACAAGCTCTAGACATATTCAAACCAGAAAAATCATGTATCTACCCCCTATATATCCCTAAACCCTGACTTATGAATTCAAGCATGAAGAGAAGTGGTTTTTGGTTTCAATCATGGAAATTTCAAAAACCCTCGCAAGATCGAGCTTCATTTTGGAGTGACTACGAAGGATACATGCTTAATTTTTCATATTCATGTTTTAAATTGTTTAAATCATGGTCAAACCTAGGATTTGACCAAGATTCAAATGGGCATAAAAATTCAAAAAAAACAATAAAATGAAAAACCAATGCACATAGTCATCTTATATATGTCATCTAGTAAGCATTCAATTAAGTTGATAAACAAGGTCTAGACATATTCAAACCAGAAAAATCATGTATCAAGCTACCCCTATCCCCAAACTCTGTCTTATGAAGTTAAGCATGAAGAGAAGTACGTGGTTTTTTTGTTTCAAACATGGAAATTTCAAAAACCCTCTCGAGAGCTTCATTTCGAAGCGATTAATTAAGAAGCATACATGCATGCTTACCTTTTCATATTCATGTTTTAAACTTATTCAAATCTTGGTGAAACCTAGGATTTGACCAAGATTCAAATGGGTATAAAAATTAAAAAAAAGGTCTTCTTATGTTATATAGTAGGCATTCAATTAAGTTGATAAACAAGGTCTAGACATATTCAAACAAGAAAAATCATGCATGTATCTACCCTTAACCCTAAACTCTGTTTCATGAAGTCAAGCATGCATGCATGAAGATATGTGGTTTTTAGTTTCGAACATGGAAATTCAAAAACCCTCCCAATAGCTTCATTTTGAAGTGACTAAGAAGCATACATGCTTACTTTCTCATATTCATGTTTTTAACTTATTCAAATCTTGGTGGAACCAAGGATTTGACCAAGATTCAAATGGGTATAAAAATTCAAAAAAAAAACAAGGTCTTCTTATGTTATATAGTAAGCATTCAATTATTTTGATAAACAAGGTCTACACATATTCAAACCAGAAAATTAGGTATCTACCCCTAACCCTAAACTCTGTCTTATGAAGTCAAGCATGCATGAAGAGAAGTGGTTTTTGGTTTCAAGCATGGAAATTTCAAAAACCCTCCCAAGAGCTTCATTTTGGAGTGACTAAGAAGCATACGTACGTGCTTACTTTTTCATATTCATGTTTTAAACTTGTTCAAATCTTGGTCAAACCTATGATTTGACCAAGATTCAAATGGGTATAAAAAATGAAAACCAAGGTCTTCTTATGTCATATAGTAAGCATTCAATTAAGTTGATAAATAAGGTCTAGACATATTCAAACCAGAAATATCATGTATCAAGCTACCCCTAACCCCTAATTAACTCTGTCTTATGAAGTCAAGCATGAAGATAGGTATGTGGTTTTTTGGTTTCAAACATGGAAATTTCAAAAACCCTCTCAAGATCGAGCTTCATTTTGGAGTGACTACGAAGGATACATGCTTACTTTTTCATATTCATGTTTTAAACTTGTTTAAATCATGGTCAAACCTAGGATTTGACAAAGATTCAAATGGGCATAATTTAAAAAAAACAAAAAATGAAAAACCAAGGCACATAGTCTTCTTATGTTATATTGTAAGCATTCAATTAAGTTGATAAACAAGGTCTCTAGACATATTCAAACCAGAGAAATCATGTACCTACCCCCTAACCTAAACTCTGTCTCATGAAGTCAAGCATGATGATATGTGGTTTTTTGGTTTCAAACATGGAAATTTCAAAAACCCTCCCAAGAGCTTCATTTTGAAGTGACTAAGAAGGATAGATGCTTAATTTTCGACCTACGAATCTATAATTAAATATACTAGGTTAAACTAGGGTTTTGCCCAGTACTAAGCCTGGTTTAACTCCAAAATGAAGCTCTTAATTAGGAGGGTTTTTGAAATTTCCATGTTTGAAACCAAAAACCACTTATCTTCACCATGCATGCTTGACTTTATAAGACAGAGTTTAGGGTTAGGGGTAGATACATGATTTTCAGGTTTAATATGTCTATACCTTGTTTATCAACTTAATTGATTGCGCGCATACTATATGACATAAGAAGATCTTGGTATTCATTTTTTTTGAATTTTTATGCCCATTTGAATCTTGGTCAAATCCTAGGTTTGACCAAGATTTGAACAAGTTTAAAACATGAATATGAAAAGGTAAGCATGTATGCTTCTTAGTCACTCCAAAATGAAGCTCTTGGAAGGGTATTTGAAATTTCCATGTTTGAAACCAAAAACCACATCTCTTCATGCTTGACTTCATAAGACAGAGTTTAGGGTTAGGGGTAGATACATGATTTGTATGGTTTGAATATGTCTAGACCTTGTGTTTATCAACTTTAATGCTTACTATATGACATAAGAAGATTATGTGCTTTGGTTTTTCATTTTTCTATTTTTAATGCCCATTTGAATCTTGGTCAAATCATAGGTTTGACCAAGATTTGAACAAGTTTAAATCATGAATATGCAAAATTAAGCATCTATATATCCTTCTTAGTCACTCCAAAATGTAGCTCTTGGGATGGGTTTTGAAATTTCCATGTTTGAAACCTAAAACCACTTCTCTTCATGCATGCTTGACTTCATAAAGATAGAGTTTAGGGTTAGGGGTAGATATATACATGATTTTCTGGTTTGAATATGTCTAGACCTTGTTTATCAACTTGAATGCTTACTATATGACATGCAAAGACTTGCTTTGGTTTTTGATTTTGTTTTTGAATTTTTATGCCCATTTAAATCTTGGTCAAATCCTAGGTTTGACCACGACTTAAACAAGTTTAAAACATGAATATGTAAAAGTAAGCATGTATCCTTCTTAGTCACTCCAAAATGAAGCTCTTAATTAGGAGGGTTTTTGAAATTTCCATGTTTGAAACCAAAAACCACTTATCTTCACCATGCATGCTTGACTTTATAAGACAGAGTTTAGGGTTAGGGGTAGATACATGCATGATTTTTCAGGTTTAATATGTCTAGACCTTGTTTATCAACTTAAGTGAATGCGCACATACTATATGACATAAGAAGACCTTGGTATTCATTTTATTTGAATTTTTATGCCCATTTGAATCTTTGTCAAATCCTAGGTTTGACCAAGATTTGAACAAGTTTAAAACATGAATATATATGAAAAGGTAAGCATGTATGCTTCTTAGTCACTCCAAAATGAAGCTCTTGGAAGGGGTTTTTGAAATTTCCATGTTTGAAACCAAAAACCACATCTCTTCATGCTTGACTTCATAAGACAGAGTTTAGGGTAAGGGGTAGCCACATACATGTTTTTTTTGGTTTGAATATGTCTAGACCTTGTTTATCAACTTAATTGTATGCTTATTATATGACATAAGAAGACTATGTGCATTGGGTTTTCATTTTTTTATCCCCATTTGTTGAATCTTGGTCAAATCCTAGGTTTGACCAAGATTTAAACAAGTTTAAAACATGAATAATATGAAAAGTAACCTGCATCGATCCTTCTTAGTCACTCCAAAATGAAGCTCGTGGGATGTTTTTGAAATTTCCATGATTTTTCTGGTTTGAATATGTCTAGACCTTGTTTATCAACTTGAATGCTTACTATATGACATACACAGACTATGTGCTTTGTTTTTTTGAATTCTTATGCCCATTTGAATCTTGGTCAAATCCTAGGTTTGACCATGACTTAAACAAGTTTAAGACATGAATATGACAAAGTAATCATGTATCCTTCTTAGTCACCCCAAAATGAAGCTCTTGGGAGGGTTTTTAAAATTTCCATGTTTGAAACCAAAAACCACTTCTCTTCACCATGCATGCTTGACTTCATAAGACAGAGTTTAGGGTTAGGGGGTAGATACATGATTTTTCAGGTTTAAAACGTCTAGACCTTGTTTATCAACTTAATTGAATGCTTACTATATGACATAAGAAGACCTTGGTTTTTCATTTTTTTCTTCATTTTTTTGAATTTTTATGCCCATTTGAATCTTGGTCAAATCCTAGGTTTGACCAAGATTTGAACAAGTTTAAAACATGAATATAAAAAAGTAAGCATGTATGCTTCTTAGTCACTCCAAAATGAAGCTCTTGGGAGGGTTTTCGAAATTTCCATGTTTGAAACCAAAAACCACATCTCTTCATGCTTGACTTCATAAGACAGAGTTTAGGGTTAGGGGGTAGATACATGATTTTTCTGGTTTGAATATGTCTAGACCTTGTTTATCAACTTAATTGAATGCTTACTATATGACATAAGAAGACTATGTGCCTTGGTTTTTCATTTATTTTGATTTATTTTGAATTTTATGCCTATTTTTATGCCCATTTAAACAAGTTTAAATCATGAATATGAAAAATTAGTCACTCCAAAATGTAGCTCTTGAGAGGGTTTTTGAAATTTCCATGTTTGAAACCAAAAACCACTTCTCTTCATGCATGCTTGACTTCATAAAGACAGAGTTTAGGGTTTGGGGTAGACAGCACGCGCCGACGCGTGGACGAAATTTATTCTCTGTCCCCCTGACATGCACTTGCCAGTGTCTTCAACAGTCTGACACGAGCAGTGAAGCTTTTATGGAGCCCAGCGGAGAGGGGCTCCATTTCTCGAGCGGTAGCGAGGTGACATGCGGCCTAAATCCAAATTTAAACATTGCGAAAAAAATCTGAAACAAATCATGCACGTTCACAGCTCATATTAAGATAACCCCTAAAAATTTCAGATCAAAATTCGAAACATACATCGAGAAACAAAAAAGAGAAACTCAGATGGGAATAGTCTACAGAGAAACTCAGATTTGAATTCGGGAACTATTCATGACAGATTTCTCTTTTTTGTTTCTCGATGTATGTTAGTGGCAGTTAATATGGACCGGAGGAAAGTACTAATAATATGAGGCATATTTTTGAGCTGGCCCTGTTTAGTAGAGTTTACATTTGAGAGTTACATCTTTCTACCACCATTATTTTTGATTTAGCTTGTCTTTTTTTGCCCACCATTTTATCGAGCAGGGTTAATGCAAGATCCATAGCAAACTAGCTTGTCATGACATTTTTTTGGCGGAGTGCATCTTCTCATGGCGAGCTAGCGACTTTGCCTACTAGAGTTTTTTTTGTTGAACTACATTTTTTGGATTTTCCCATTTTATTTGTGCACAAGCTATGAGCCGCCCGCAATTCAGCACCATATATTGGCGGGATTTTCTAGTTCAGCACCATAAATTAGCAGGATGCTATCTTCCTACCTCGCTTTCATTTCCCCTATATCCAGCCCCACCCACGGACAAGCAAGGGCCTCTCTCCCTACCTCGCACCTAGTCCGTCTCGCTCCCTCTCAGTCCTCCATCCGTAGCCGACATCCACCGCACCGGAGCCAGCTCAGCGACGCCGTCAACCACACTCCGTCCGCTTCGTCGGATCTGCTTCCCCGACTCACTGGTTCATCTTACCGGCCGGCGAGATCGGTACACAAAGCGCCACCATGATCCACCGAACCAAACCGAACGGCCAACGCGCCACCTCCCCAGTCGACCAAGGTTGAACACTTTGTCCGGCAGCTTTTGTTATGTACTCCGTATTTGATTTCCGAGACTAGTTTATTGCTTGCTTCCACTGCTTGTTATTAGCATCTGTTTTTTTTGTAATGCCTGCTAGATATTCCCCTCGAGAATGCCTACGAAGAATCTCGGAGGCAAAATATCTTGCAGAATATGATAATTGCAGCCAAGCTCGGCATACTGTGGAATGGGACAAAATCACCGAACCCCAAGTGGAAGGTATGATGCGTATAGAAGCAAGTTTCCCTCAGTATGAAACCAAGGTTTAATCGAACCAGTAGGAGCCAAGAAGCACGTTGAAGGTTGATGGTCGCGAAATGTGATGCGGCGCAACACCAGGGATTCCGGCGCCAACTAGAACCTGCACAACACAACCAAAGTACTTTGCCCCAACGAAACAGTGAGGTTGTCAATCTCACCGGCTTTGTAACAAAGGATTAAACGTATCGAGTGGAAGATGTTTGCAAAGAAAACAGTAAAACAAGTAGATTGTATGCTATGGAAAGAATAGGACCGGGGTCCACAGTTCACTAGAGGTGTCTCTCCCATAAGATAAGCATGTTGGGTGAACAAATTACAGTCGGGCAATTGACAAATAGAGAAAGGCATAACAATGCATATACATGACATGGTAAATATAGTGAGATTTAATTGGGCATTACGACAAAGAACATAGACCGCCATCCAACTGCATCTATGCCTAAAAAGTCCACCTTCAGGTTATCGTCCGAACCCCCTCCAGTATTAAGTTGCAAAGCAACAGACAATTGCATTAAGTATTGTGCGTAATGTAATCAACAACTACATCCTTAGACATAGCATCAATGTTTTATCCCTAGTGGCAACAGCACATCACAACCTTAGAACTTTCTGTCACTGTCCCAGGTATCAATGAAGGCATGAACCCACTATCGAGCATAATTACTCCCTCTTGGAGTTAAGAGTAAAAACTTGGCCAGAGCCTCTACTAATAACGGAGAGCATGCAAGATCATAAACAACACATGAACAATAGATTGATAATCACCATAATCATAGTACTCTCTATCCATCGGATCCCGACAAACACAACATATAGAATTACAGATAGATGATCTTGATCATGTTAGGCAGCTCACAAGATCTAACAATGAAGCACAACAAGGAGAAGACGACCATCTAGCTACTGCTATGGACCCATGGTCCAGGGTGAACTACTCACTCATCACTCCGGAGGCGATCATGGCGATGAAGAGTCCTCCGGAGATGAATCCCCTCTCCGCAGGGTGCCGGAGGCGATCTCCGAGAATCCCCCGAGATGGGATTCGCGGCGGCGCGTCTCAAGGTTTTCCGTATCGTGGCTCTCTGGGGGTTTCGCGACGGGAGCTTTAAGTAGGCGGAAGGTCAACGCGAGGGGCCACACGAGGGGCCCAGGGGGCAGGGCCGCGCGGCCAAGGGCTGGGCCGCGCCGGCCACCCCCTGCCTCGTGGCCCCACTTCGTTAGGTCTTCGGTCTTCTGGAAGCTTCGTGCAAAAATAGGACCCTGGGCGAAAGTTTCGTCCAATTCCGAGAATATTTCTTTACTAGGATTTCTGAAACCAAAAAGAAACAGCAACTGGCTCTTCGGCATCTTGTTAATAGGTTAGTTCCAGAAAATGCATAAATATGACATATAATGTGCATAAAACATGTAGGTATCATCAATAAAGTAGCATGGAACATAAGAAATTATCGATACGTTGGAGACGTATCAGCATCCCCAAGCTTAGTTCTGCTCGTCCCGAGCAGGTAAAACGATAACAAAGATAATTTCTGAAGTGACATGCCATCATAATCTTGATCATACTATTTGTAAACATATGTAATGAATGCAGCGATCAAAGCAATGGTAATGACATGAGTAAACAACTGAATCATATAGCAAAGACTTTTCATGAATAGTACTTCAAGACAAGCATCAATAAGTCTTGCATAAGAGTTAACTCGTAAAGCAATAAATCAAAGTAAAGGTGTTGAAGCAACACATAAGAAGATTAAGTTTCAGCGGTTGCTTTCAACTTGTAACATGTATATCTCATGGATATTGTCAACATAAAGTAATATAACAAGTGCAATATGCAAGTATGTAGGAATCAATGCACAGTTCACACAAGTGTTTGCTTCTTAAGGTGGAAGGAGATAGGTAAACTGACTCAACAATAAAAGTAAAAGAATGGTCCTTCGCAGAGGAAAGCATCGATTGCTGTATTTGTGCTAGAGCTTTTATTTTGAAAACATGAAACAATTTTGTCAACGGTAGTAATAAAGCATATGAGTTATGTAAATTATATCTTACAAGTTGCAAGCCTCACGCATAGTATACTAATAGTGCCCGCACCTCGTCCTACTTAACTTGGACTACCGGATCTTTGCATGCCATGTTTCAACCAAGTGTCACAAAGGGGTACCTCCATGCCGCCTGTACAAAGGTCCAAGGAGAATGCTCGCATTTCGGATTTCTCGCTTTTGATTATTCTCAACTTAGACATCCATACCGGGACAACATGGACAACAGATAATGGACTCCTCTTTAATGCATAAGCATGTAGCAAAGTTATTATTCTCATATGAGATTGAGGATATATGTCCAAAACTGAAACTTCCACCATGATTCATGGCTTTAGTTAGCGGCCCAATGTTCTTCTCTAACAATTTTGCATGCTCCAACCACTAAAATGATAGACCTTCAGACAAGACGGACATGCATAGCAACTCACATGATATTCAACAATAGTTGATGGCGTTCCCCAGAAACATGGTTATCGCACAACAAGCAACTTAATAAAATATAAAGTGCATAAGTACATATTCAATACTACGATAGTTTTTAAGGCTATTTTGTCCCATGAGCTATATATTGCAAAGGTGAATGATGGAATTTTAAAGGTAGCACTCAAGCAATTTACTTTGGAATGGCGGGTAAATACCATGTAGTAGGTAGGTATGGTGGACACAAATGGCATAGTGGTTGGCTCAAGGATTTTGGATGCATGAGAAGTATTCCCTCTCGATACAAGGTTTAGGCTAGCAAGGTTATTTGAAGCAAACTCAAGGATGAACAAGTGCAGCAAGACTCACATAAAAGACATATTGTAAACATTATAAGACTCTACACTGTCTTCCTTGTTGTTCAAAACTCAATACTAGATATTATCTAGACCTTAGAGAAACCAAATATGCAAATCAAATTTTAGCAAGCTCTATGTATTTCTTCATTAATGGGTGCAAAGCATATGATGCAAGAGCTTAAACATGAGCACAACAATTGCCAAGTATCACATTATCCAAGACATTTTTAGAATTACTACATGTAGCATTTTCCAATTCCAACCATATAACAAATTAACGAAGAAGAAACTTCGCCTTGAACATTATGAGTAAAGCCTAAGGACACATGTGTCCATATGCAACAGCGGAGCGTGTCTCTCTCCCACAAAGTGAATGCTAGGATCCATCTTATTCAAACAAAAACAAAAACGAAAACAAACCGACGCTCCAAGTAAAGAACACCAGATGTGACTGAATAAAAATATAGTTTCAGGGGAGGAACCTGATGATGTTGTCGATGAAGAAGGGGATGCCTTGGGCATCCCCAAGCTTAGACGCTTGAGTCTTCTTGAAATATGCAGGGATGAACCACGGGGGCATCCCCAAGCTTAGAGCTTTCACTCCTCTTGATCTTAGTATATCATTCTCCTCTCTTGACCCTTGAAAACTTCCTTCACACCAAACTTCAAGCAAACTCATTAGAGGGTTAGTGCATCATTAATAATTCACACATTCAGAGGTGACACAATCATTCTTTTCACTTCTGGACATTGCATAATGCTACTGGACATTAATGGATCAAAGAAATAAATCCAACATAGCAAAAGAGGCAATGCGAAATAAAAGGCAGAATCTGTCAAAAACAGAACAGTCCGTAAAGACGAATTTATAAATGGCACCAGACTTACTCAAATGGAAAAACTCAAAACTAATGAAAGTTGCGTACATATCTGAGGATCACGCTCGTAAATTGGCAGATTTTTTCGAATTTTCTACAGAGAATTATGCCCAGATTCGTGACAGACAGCAATGCTGTTTCTGCGCAGCAATCCCAAATATAACATCAACTTTGACATAGAAACTTTACTTGGCACAAAAACATGATAAGGAGAGGTTGCTACAGTAGTAAACAACTTCCAAGACTCAACAAAACAAAAAATTGCTGTAGGTAAAAACATGGGTTGTCTCCCATAAGCGCTTTTCTTTAACGCCTTTCAGCTAGGCGCAGAAAGTGCAAATCAAGTAACATCGAGAGTAGAAGCATCAACATTATTATTCTTCATGCAAACACAACTTGTTGCAGGGGGTACTTTAGGTGTTCCATTATCTAGATTTTCTATGGTAGTGCTAGGGGTTTTAGCAATTTTAGGCCTATAATAATTCTTTTGTTTAGGCACCTTAGAGGCGTACATGAATTTTTGCTCTTTACCCACATAAGCTTTCTCATTATACTTGAGAGAAGAAAAGGTTGAACCCAAGGTTCCCATAGCTTTTTCAAGTTCATCAATCCTATTGGTTTGATTATCATGGACAACACAAGTTCCTAGGATACTAATTCTTTCATCAATTCCTCCTAAGGATTTATCAAGTTCATAAGTTTTGTCAAATAACATTCCCAATTTAGCTTCAATACTTGGAAAATTTTTCTCTATGGTTTCCAATTTTTTCATAACATCTTCAAGAGAGATTTCAATTTTAACTTCATTAACAGGTGGTATTCCAACTAGACTCTCAATGATGCAACTAGCTTCTAAAGCGGGTACCTAGGAAATTACCTCCCGAAAGAGTATCAAGAACATATCTATTCCAACTAGATAAACCAACATAAAAGTTCCTAAGAAGGATAGTGGTGGAGTGTTTCTTAGTGCACCTATGATGAGCATTACTAATTCTATACCAAGCATCTTTAAAACTTTCTCCACCTTGTTGCTTAAAAGAACGAACTTCAACTTCAGGATTACTCATGATAAGTAACTAATTTTTTGTGTTTTTGATATAGCAAACAAGATAGCAAATAAAGTAAAACTAGCAACTAATTTTTTTGTATTTTGATTTAGTGCAGCAAACAAAGTAGTAAATAAAATAAAGCAAGACAAAAACAAAGTAAAGAGATTGAGAAGTGGAGACTCCCCTTGCAGCGTGTCTTGATCTCCCCGGCAACGGCGCCAGAAATTTAGCTTGATACGCGTAGATGCACACGTCCGTTGGGAACCCCAAGTGGAAGGTATGATGCGTATAGAAGCAAGTTTCCCTCAGTATGAAACCAAGGTTTAATCGAACCAGTAGGAGCCAAGAAGCACGTTGAAGGTTGATGGTCGCGAAATGTGATGCGGCGCAACACCAGGGATTCCGGCGCCAACTGGAACCTGCACAACACAACCAAAGTACTTTGCCCCAACGAAACAGTGAGGTTGTCAATCTCACCGCTGTAACAAAGGATTAAACGTATCGAGTGGAAGATGTTTGCAAAGAAAACAGTAAAACAAGTAGATTGTATGCTATGGAAAGAATAGGACCGGGGTCCACAGTTCACTAGAGGTGTCTCTCCCATAAGATAAGCATGTTGGGTGAACAAATTACAGTCGGGCAATTGACAAATAGAGAAAGGCATAACAATGCATATACATGACATGGTAAATATAGTGAGATTTAATTGGGCATTACGACAAAGAACATAGACCGCCATCCAACTGCATCTATGCCTAAAAAGTCCACCTTCAGGTTATCATCCGAACCCCCTCCAGTATTAAGTTGCAAAGCAACAGACAATTGCATTAAGTATTGTGCGTAATGTAATCAACAACTACATCCTTAGACATAGCATCAATGTTTTATCCCTAGTGGCAACAGCACATCACAACCTTAGAACTTTCTGTCACTGTCCCAGGTATCAATGAAGGCATGAACCCACTATCGAGCATAATTACTCCCTCTTGGAGTTAAGAGTAAAAACTTGGCCAGAGCCTCTACTAATAACGGAGAGCATGCAAGATCATAAACAACACATGAACAATAGATTGATAATCACCATAATCATAGTACTCTCTATCCATCGGATCCCGACAAACACAACATATAGAATTACAGATAGATGATCTTGATCATGTTAGGCAGCTCACAAGATCTAACAATGAAGCACAACAAGGAGAAGACGACCATCTAGCTACTGCTATGGACCCATGGTCCAGGGGTGAACTACTCACTCATCACTCCGGAGGCGATCATGGCGATGAAGAGTCCTCCGGGAAATGAATCCCCTCTCCGGCAGGGTGCCGGAGGCGATCTCCAATCCCCCGAGATGGGATTCGCGGCGGCGTCTCTAAGGTTTTCCGTATCGTGGCTCTCGGTACTGGGGGTTTCGCGACGGGAGCTTTAAGTAGGCGGAAGGTCAACGCGAGGGCCACACGAGGGGCCCAGGGGGCAGGGCCGCGCGGCCAAGGGCTGGGCCGCGCCGGCCACCCCTGGCTGCCTCGTGGCCCCACTTCGTTAGGTCTTCGGTCTTCTGCAAGCTTCGTGCAAAAATAGGACCCTGGGCGAAAGTTTCGTCCAATTCCGAGAATATTTCTTTACTAGGATTTCTGAAACCAAAAACAGCAGAAAACAGCAACTGGCTCTTCGGCATCTTGTTAATAGGTTAGTTCCAGAAAATGCATAAATATGACATATAATGTGCATAAAACATGTAGGTATCATCAATAAAGTAGCATGGAACATAAGAAATTATCGATACGTTGGAGACGTATCACTCGGCATACTGTGGAATGGGACAAAATCACCGCACCCCAAGTCGTTGCCGAGATTTTTCACACGTGTGATGTGCCGCCAAAAGGACGATTCCGTGGGGCAGCTGCTGAAGAAGGTATTTAGCCGCACTGCTCAAATTTCATATGTCTTGTTTGCTGATTGATTTGATGAACTTTGATTTGCAGCAGCTAGCCACTGCTCATGTTCCTAACAAAGACAGTGAGCGCGCCAGTGATGCAGACATTGGTAGAAAGGAGGCGGGATTTGGTCCTATTGTTCTAGCAAGCAATCATTTGAGTGGCCGCCTAGGATCAGCACATCTGGATCCTCCTGAGCTCAACATTAAGGAGGTAATTTTATAATAGTGTTTTAAACATGACATAATCTAATGTACTGAAAGAGATCAAACTGTCAACAGGAGTGGAGTGGTATAGATGGTAGAGATATAGATATAGATTTCAGATTTCCTAATTTTTTCTTGAAAATAGGGTCGCCCCGGCCTCTGCATCCAAATGATGCACCCACCCTTTTATTGCAATGTTTTAGACTCCATTTAAGGTTTAGAAACTCATGGGTTGCTGAAAGTGGTGACATGAATCAACCAACATATTTCCTTTTAATCTGCTGATTGATTTTATGCATGGCAAATCGCAGAAGCAAGTGACTGCTCATGTCCCTGCCAAGCAGCATTGTAGCACAGATGTCCAGAGTTCCAGTGATGCAAACGTTTGTAGGAACAAAACAGAAGGATGTGGCACTGGGGAAGCTAAGATTAGGCGTCTTCAAAAGGACTTGGATGTGGCCACTTGGCGGAACAAAGAAATGAACCGAGGATGGAATTCTACAATTCAAGATGGCCTACATGCTGTTGCTGATCTGCAGAAGCTAGTGGCTGGCAACTTGGTTACCGCTTTGGCTGATGCAGATGTCCATGAGATCAACTGGACGATCTTGGAACAGGTGAAAGCACGAGCAGAAACTCTGCACTCATCTTTGCAGGTAGATGATTTTCAAAGGGTGATGCAAGAGCCGCTATATGAATAGATTGTTGTTTTCAGTTGATGATGTCCCTGGTTCTTTTGTTTACTTATGTGCTGGTAGTACTTAGGGGAACTAGCTTGTACAAGTATTTTTTTCCGATAAAGTTGTACAAGTAAATGGCACATGCTTCGCATGTTTGACCAATTAAGTTAAAAAGCTTCACAAAATCCTGCTATCATGTAGGCGGGCTTGCATTGGCTTTCAACCCAAGTGACTATTGACTGCAATCTGTAATATGTACCCCTCTGTTGCACTTAATGGTATCCAAGCCCTTGGGCCCCCCTCCTTTGTTAAAAAAAGATCGAATTCTTATTGCGTCGAAGTTGTTTCACTAAAAAAAAGAGCCCTCACGTGCAAGGCACGTGTATATATACTAGTACTAGTAGAGATGGTACACCTAGACATTAGAGATTTGTTTGTTTTAAAGATATTTTTAATTGTGTACAAGATGGAAAATATAACTTTAGGCTATCCACAATGTTGCTATTGCCAAATCTGATACGATGGTGAATTTGGCTTTGGTGTGAAATATAGCAATAGCTCCACAATGTAGTGGTTCCAAATATTTATAACGTGGGTCCCGCCATCAAGCTAAAACAACTCATAAAGCCAATATGGAACTACTCTCACAATGTAGGGAACTAGTTCCAAATGCCAAAAGTGAAATTTGGCATCGGAGCACCTATTTGCTCCGGTTCCCTGTTTTTCTGGTTTTGGAACTACCTCTACAATGTATGGAACTAGTTCAAAAAGCCAAAAATCAAATATGGAACCACTTTTGGCTACACGTTGTGGATGCTCTTAGCAAATTCCTAGTATTTTTCATGGTCGATGTAAAAAAAGTATTTTTCATGGTTGATGTAAAAAAACAAGTTTTTTTCATGGTCGATGTAAAAAAAGAGAGAAAACATGTCTCATAAAAAGCCTTATGGTTAGCACAATTTTTTTACGGAGTAACTCTTTTTTACATAGCCCAAATTACTATTCGATTTTTCCATTGAAATATTTTATGTGTATAAAGCAAGCGAAGAAGTACACATGCATTTTTCGTTTTATTCTTTTTTGACATTTCAAAATGTATAGAAGATGAATTTCGAAATAAAGAGATCATATGCACCCAAGAACCAACAAGCATATCCCCTTGAACCCGAACATACTCAGGGCCCTTTTGTTGTGCCTTTTTTTTTTGCCTTTTTGGCTTTTGGATTTTGGAAGCCAAAAACAAATATTATATTCTTTTGGCTTCCAAAATCCAAAAGCCAAAAAGCCACAGCAAAAGGGCCCTCAGCTTCAGACTTGGGATTTCGTAGGCTAGGGTTCCACAGTTTTCCAGCAACCAGTAATAATTTCAACTCTGCCCCAAAATTCCCGCCGAAATCCCCGCTTCCAAAATTCAAAGCGATGTGAAATAAGTACAGTGTCGATCTTATCCCCCCGGACCGCTCAATTCAGACCTATCACCGGCGGCGCCGAACCCCGCATCTCTCTCTCACGCTTCCACCCTGCATGACCCACCGGATCATCTCACACGCCGGCGCCGGCCCACTGTCCCACTCCCACACCAGCACTACTGCCTTCTCATCGGCCACCGTAGTGACCGACGACGTTCCGCCGTCTCCCTTGCTTTTTAGCAAGCCGGAGTAGCTTCCACCTCCCCCACCCCCACCGACGACCACTGTACCATACGAGCTCCTCCGTAGCCGACTTCCACCGCCGCCTTGTCAGCGACAGTCACCATCGCCGGGTTCTCGTATCTTAATCCCCGACTCCTTCCGTCCACCGGACTGGAGAGATGGGCGCTTCCATGGTCGACGGCAGGAAACCAAAGCGTACACGCGCCCACTTCCAAGAAGGTTGATA
Organism: Lolium multiflorum; assembly: GCA_030979885.1. Classification (NCBI taxonomy): domain Eukaryota; kingdom Viridiplantae; phylum Streptophyta; class Magnoliopsida; order Poales; family Poaceae; genus Lolium; species Lolium multiflorum. The sequence continues at coordinate 42,099,150 of CM061752.1, read as the reverse complement.
TGGCCGCATTCGTTATGCATGTGATTTCGAAAAGTATTTTTTTGCTTACTTGCACCGCCATCTCATTAGCATTTTTTTTGTAATGCATGCTAGATATTATTGCAATACAGAAGAATGAATTAAAAGAGAAACGGATACGGAATATATGTAGAAGATATGCAAGCCGTGTGGGCACAAGCATTTGTAACGCTATTGCCTCTAGTGCAAACCTGAACAAAATCGGAGAAGAACCCTTTCCCCTCCCCAAAGATAAAGAACAATGTTATGATTCACAATTTGATCCTGCTGAGCCCATTGGAGAGCTGACTCAGGAAGATGCCTTGCCTGACCATTCTCCTCAACCCCACCAGGTGATTTCTGTGTTTTTACTTTGAGATATCTGTTGCAAGTTGCAACTTCCATGTGTTGTATACTTGTATCCTGAATCCCACCAAACATGTTCACATGCCACCTCTAGGTCTCCTTAATGCATCATATATATGTATCAGCATGCACGTCATCCTTTACTGTTCTTCATTCTATTCCATTTGCATATCATCATATATGGGACTTATGTAGACTGAAATATCGTTTATGTGTGCTAGGAATCTGCAGCTTCAAGTAAGAATTTCGCAGGAACCACCAATGAGAGGAAGACCAATCAACAGGCACCTGAATCGGTGATAGAACAGCTGCAACCAAAAAAGAAACCTGCTTCTGCTACTAGACAGTCTCAGCGATTCATGGCACCAGTTGAAGAAAATAACGAAAATTCTAAGAGTACTGAAATAAAAAAACGTGGTGAACACCCCAAGCGGTTGAATCAGCCACCTGTTACCAATCCAGTCAACCAGCGACAATCGGCAGCAGAACCAGTTTCCACAGCAACTTCTCAGCCACAATTGGCAGCAGAACCAGTTTCCACAGCAACTTCTCAACAACAATTGGCAGCAGAACAAGTTTCCACGGCAACTTCTCAGCCACAATTGGGATCAGCAGTAGCTGTGGTAGGAAATACTGCCCAAGGACACACTGTACCAGTCCCAGCTGACACAACCACAACTGGCCAAACACTGCTAGCACAACATCAACAAACTGTTGATGATCTCCCACTGACCCATATTAGTCCTGCCATAGACAACTCCCCTGAGGATGAGCCCCACACCGAAGAAGGTACATTTTCCAATGCTTATAGTTTCATTCTCCGTTATAAAGTTATACTTTATAGAGATATATATATATATATATATATATACCTACCTTGATAGCTTGATGTAATGCTTAACTTTGTAGTTGCACCACGATCAAGAAAAACGAGGGGCCCAACAGTAGGGAAAATGTTCGTAGCTAAGCTTGCTAGGATGGAATCAAGATTTCGCCTTTCATCTATCGTAGGTGGCAGAAGGCCACTGGACCCAGAAGAATCTTGTAAATTAGCATCGGATGTAGGAATTTTCGTCAGGAATGAAATTCCTATCTTCCCAACATGGAAAGAGCACGTAGACACCTCTGCGCATTTTGAAAAATTAGTGCACAGGTTACACGTAAGTCATCTTTCTCTTGGTAATGTTACTCATACTAGTATACCACATTGGCACGTCCCGTTCCTTCTAGCTTGTTGTTGGATCTATGTATATCACACCAACGGTTTATATTGTTGTGAACAGTTAAGGTTCGAGTTCGATGAGGACCAAGAGGAAGTAAAGCATGTTCTCAACAGTCTATTCTCAGACTGTCTGCGCCAGTATCGCAGCAGGCTAAAGAAGAAATACTTCACTGGAAAGATTACTGGGAGTGTTCCAACTATATCTCCTTTTAAGCAAATGACTGACAAACAGTGGGGAGATCTTGTGAAGCACTGGTCTGATCCAAAGAATATGGTATGATTTGTAAGACTGAGACCAGATCACATCTTGGATTCTTATTTATAGCAGTGTCTCACTAGTCTCCTTTTTGCAGAATTTGGCTAAACAGAATCAGGAAAACCGCGGTAAACTACTTTTACCTAGCCGTACGGGATCTCGTAACCTTATAGTGCACATTCGGCAAAAAGTAAGGACATGTTGTTTTATACTGCTATTTAGAAATATTTTAGTAAAAGATCATGCAGAGTATATACACCAGTGTGCAGCTTATATTATGATCCTCCATTTCAACCACGTTATTCGATTTATAAATGGTAGTACTAAAATGCAGATGTTACATAATGCAAGTAAAAGGGAACCAAACAAAGAGATGACTCTGCCAGAGATTTTTGAAGCATGCCAGAAGAACAAACTTGAAGTGATTGGAGAAGTCGCACAGAGTGTTCTTGTAAGTCTTCTCAAAGATTGAAATTTTGTGACGACTCACATCCCAACTTGTAGGAGTAGTAAAGTACATGTCAATATGATATTATATATGTTTATTAAAATTCATGTGATGTGAATCAGACATGCCAAACTGTAGGAATAAAAGTAGGTCATACACATGATAAATCTACTATCAGCAAGTTTCTCTGTAGTAACTATCATGTTTACACATGTGTACGAACTGAATTTTTTGCAGGAAGATATGAAATTAGAGATGGCAAAAACCGGTAAAAACGGTCTGGAAAAAACCGATGAAGAATGTGTGAAGGCATTTTCTATGGCAATAAAAAAGAAAGGCATTGCCAAAAACACTTTCTTACGAAATGCTGGACTGCTGAAGTGCAAGTCCATGTCCAAGTCAAAGTATTTGCATGCTCAAGTTCTAAAGGAGCAACTCCAAGTAGAACGAGCTGCATCAGCTGCGCTAAGACTAGAAGTCGACAATTTTAGAACGATAGCAGCACAGAAGGAGGCCCTACTGGAGCAGGTTAGGAATGCTAGTAAGTAGTAAGAAGAGTATCTGCTAGATAATTGGAGATGAACGGGGACAGTGACAGGTCATTACCTTTGTCTTGTAAAATGGTTCCTTAGTCTGAGCATATTTCGTAGGTGCATTTATCTGCAATTGCTATGATCTTGGTGGTCGTTTCCTTGTTGTGATGTGGATTTTTTTGAACCGGAACCCTGCTGATTGTTAATATTATAAGTGGATTGCCTAGCCCTTTCCATCAGTTCTGACTTGTGGTTCCGTTGGCTCGTGGATGAAGCTTGACGTGGTATCAGAGCCCATAGTCTCAAGTTCGAGTCATCGCTTTCACAAACCTTCTCTTCTCTTCTCCCGGTCTAGCCTTTTCTGTCAGTTTGGACTTTTTGTTGCGATGTATAAAGTGGATTGCCTAGCCCTTTCCATCAGTTCGGACTTTTGGTCGCGTTGGCTAGTGCATTAAAGCTTGACACTGATGATTTTCTGTGATCCATTGATTTCCATCTTTCTACATACTGGTCTAGAAGCTTGTCAACTGGTCTGGTTCATTCATCGCTGTATTGAGTGCAATGAACGGAACAGTGGCTTCTCCTTTGTGTTGTGCTGCAACACAACAGCTGTTCCTGCTTCTGTACAGGTGAGTTGTGAACAGAGATACTTATGTATGCTACCAAATTTCGACTCCATATAATCAATAGCTTAACAACCCTCTAATTCAAAATCTCAACATTATTTCACACACTGAAATATTTTGTACGCGTTTTGAATTGGAGAACATGGGAACCGACTTTGGTTTCTGATTATGACTTGATGTGACCCTAGGCCCTGGATTCCTGAGCAGAAGGTATGTGTAAAAACAAAGAGATTACGAAGTGCTAATTCCCTTTTTTTGTAAGTCCTGGTGGCATTGACACTCCTTTCTTACTTGCTATATTTTTTTGGTGTTTATATATAATAGAGAATTACCAGCTTATTGTCGAACCCGTTAGATTTTGGGCAATAATTGTTACGTGGCTGCTTCTTAATTAAAGTTTATCATGTCATGTAGATGGATTTGTGAAAGATGCAGCGGGTCGTTCTTCAGATCGTCTACATGGGATTCCCATCTACATGTATGTTCACGGTTTCATGGAGTACTTCAGCTCATAGCAGCCACATACGATCCTGCAAGATTTGCATTTTTTTTGACCTTGCAAGATTTGCATTCAATGTATCGCCAAGACGCGTCCGTGAGAACTCTAGAAACATCTTCGTCTGACTCGTTTTGGCGCGCGCAGTTCCCGAGCGAATCCAATGAATTTTGACCGTTCTCTTAAAAAAAGGAACTTTGACCGTTGGATCAAGCGTTGGAGAACTGTTGTGCCAACGGCCAATAATTATGATCGTCGTAACCGATTTTCAACGTGATGATGAATTGATGTGACATTTGGCCGTACTAGTACGGTCTCATATTTTTGTATTACTTGGACTGTAGCCAAATTCGAAATCTCATTCCAGCGGCAAAACTTCCCGCCCGAAAAATACAAATATTTCACACGCTTCTAACTTCCCATTCTACCCTCGTAAAGATGACAACAATGTCCATGTATAAGTCGGTTGGTGGGGGGTCTACCCGTCATTTTTTTCGATCACCACCTCCCTAGCTCCGGAAACTCCCCGAAAAAAAATTCATTTCCCTCACTCTCTCCTCTGAGACCACCCACCGGAACTTCCCAAGTCCCTCTCTCTCCCACCTCCACGACCACCGCACCGGAACATCCCCGCCGGACTTCCCTGGCCTACCCGAGGCCTCGCGATCCTCGTCATCCGGCTGCCTGCCGGAGCCGCTTCATCGACGCCGTCATCAACCGGACCAGATCATCCCCGCCGAACCTCGAAACCATATGCTCATCCAGCAGTCTACCGCAGTCGCTTCAGCTGCGGCATCGTCCACCCCACCGGAGCCGCTTCGCCGGATCCGTCGTCCACCGCATCGGATCTTGCTCACCGACACCGCTGTGCATGAACCGGATCTGCTTCACCGGCGCCGTGTATGATCTAAACTCTTCTACTGTCGCTTTTCTATTGCTTGCCTGCAAGTTCTTGTTTAATCTTGGGGGAACCTGTTTGTGCTAACGACGCGCCGTTACGTTTTTGCAGACGAGATGAGTAACCATGAAGTGTAATGGCCGTCTCTCCAACCCCAAGTAGCACATGTAGCGTACTTCATCACCGGATCTATCAACCCCAGGAAGATCTGCTGTGACTCCCACAGAGTGCTTCTCCTAATGTAAGTCCCTTGTTTTAGCGCCATGTTCTGGGTTCAGATGCTTGTTTGTCTGAAGCTCTTTTAGTTCATTCCTAGCTATGACCGTAACACCTTGCTATTTTCTACTTCATTGCTAACTTTAAGCGATTGAACATTTTGGTTTGCATTCCCTGCTCTGTAGATGTAGCCATCATAACTTCTATCTTGCTCAGTCGTTGTTACAAAAATTATACTGTAGGTATTATAGTAACATCCTGCTATTATTTAGTTCATGGCCAATTTTAAGTAATTGCACATGTTGGTTCGCATTCCCTGCTCTATAGCTTTTGGCATCGTAACTTCTATATTTGGTTTACATTCCCTGCTCTGTAGATCTAGCCATCATAACTTTATCTTGCTCAGTCGTTGTTACAAAAATTATGGCCTGCTACTATGTTGTTTGTGCCAATTTTTTACTCCATGAACATGTTGGCTTGCATTCCCTGTACTACAGGTGATGCCATTGTTTTGTATCTAGTTCATTGTAAGCTAACAAAGTAAGGACTTAGTTTGGCATGCTATCACTCTGCTATCTAGCCTGTAGTACAAATAAACTTGTCATACTACTAGATAATAATTTTGTGTGCCATCTTGTTCTTCAAAAGCTGCATTATTGACTTGTTTATCTGACTTGGCATGACGCTCACATATGGAAAGCTGAACATATTGGTTTGCATTCCCTCTTATACAAGTTCACAGGTGATCCCACTATATTCTGTATCTGGTCCATCCTAAGCTCCAGCATTAACTATCCTCCATGTGTTGCTCATTACAAGTTTATATCCCGAAACATCTTGATTTGCATCCCCTTCACTATAAGTTCAGGAGTATTATTTAGTTCACGGCCAAAATGAAGTAATTGCACTTGGCACATGTTGGTTCACATTCCCTCCTCTTTAGCTTCTGCCATCGTAACTTCTATTTTTGGTTTACATTCCCTGCTCTGTAGATGTAGCCATCATAACTTCATCTTGCTCAGTCGTTGTTACAAAATTTATAGCCTGCTACTATGTTGTTCATACCAATTTTGTACTCCCTGAACATGTTGGTTTGCATGGGACTCGACAGTAGTAAGTCTGCTGTTTCATTCTAACATGCTCTGTTATATTGGTTGTTGGTATGCGGCATGCACTCTTTGTTTGCTTATTGTGCGCATTACAATGATCTTGTTATAACGACGAAATGATGAGTTCCAAATTCTTTGCCAAACAATATTGGAGTGTCTTTGCCTTTCCATTGTTGCTGTCTTAACTTGTAATGTCTTTGTTTCAGATATAGGTGCTGCATGGACAACTTAAAAGATTGCCGGATCGCTTCATTGTATTGCTAGGTTTAATTACCATTCAATTTCTCTGGGTTCTGTAATATTTTTTTCAATGCCTTGCAGCTGATGTAATATTTAGTTAGTTTTTATAGTTCTTTCGCGCATTTTTTCTTTGGTGCTTGTGGTAAGTGAGGCTATCCGACAGAAATCAATGCTGCGTAAATATTCTCAGTATCTAAATCACGAATTCCCATCCCTTAAACGGCCCAATTAAGCGAAATCACATATGTGCCTGCCCGCAAAATCCTAAAGCGCATATTATGCCGGCATATAAACAACAACTAAACGGGCTGGCCCACTTACTTCTTGGGCCAGCCCATTTGATTTACGGTGGACCCCACACACTAATTGGGCTGGCCCACTTGCTTTAATGGACCCCACCAACTACTGGGCCGGCCCGCTAATTAGTTGGGCCAGCCCATTTGCTTTTTTGGAGGACCCCACATAATAAATGGGCCAGCCCTTTAAGAGGAAAGTGGGACCCACCTGTGTTTTTGGCCCGGCCCAATATCTTGTTGGGCCGGCCCACTTGCTATATTGTGGACCCCACATACTAGATGGGCCGGCCCTTTAACAGTGGGGCCCACCTGTGCTTATTGGGCCGGCCCACTATCTTGTTGGGCCGGCCCACTTGCTATGGTGGTCCCACATGGCAAATGGGCCGGCCTTTAAGTGGAAGGTGGGACCCACCTGTGTTTTTGGCCCACTATCTTGTTGGGCCGGCCCACTTTCTATATGGTGGACCCCACATACCAAATGGGGCCCATTAACAGGAATGTGGGACCCACTGTGTTTTTGGCCCGCTATCTTGGTGGGCCAGCCCACTGCTATATGGTGGGCCCCACATACTAAATGGGCCGGCCCTTTAACAGGAAAGTGGGACCCACTGTGTTTTTGGCCCGGCCCACTATTTTGTTGGGGCCCACTTGCTATATGGTGGACCCCACAAACTAAATGGGCCGATCCTTTAACTGGAAAGTGGGACCCACCTGTGTTTTTGGCCCGGCCCACTAGCTTGTTGGGCCAGCCCACTTGCTATACGGTGGACCCCACACACTAAATGGGCCGGCCTTTAGCAGGGAAAGTGGGACCCACTGTGTTTTTGGCCCGGCCCACTTGCTTCTTGGGCCGGCCCAGTTGCTGTAAGGTGGACCCCACATGTTAAATGGGCCGGCCCATTTAAGTTTTGACCAGTCAACCTTAGAGGTTAGGCCCGGCCCACTTAACTAATGGACCAGCCCAGCTATATAGTTGACCGGTCAAACTATGTCATCTGGCCCGGCCCGCTTAAGACGTGGCAGGCCTCGTGTGGGCCTACCATCTACCACGGGGTTTCAGCCGGTTAACGCCGTTAACTGGCAGTTAACGGCGTCTGCCACGTGTCAGTTTGCATGACGTCAGCAGTCAACGGGCTCCCGAAAACACTTCCGCAACGGTCCGATTTTCCGTGGCGGAAGGGCGCCCAAGCGCGACGGACCGAAAAAATCGTCGTTGGACTTTGCCTGACGCAGTTTCGACAACGGAACCCATATCGTCGGGTTAGGCCCATAGGCGACGAAAAATGCCCCTTAGTTGACGATTTTGGGACGTTGTCTATCAGAACTTTTCTTGTAGTGTTCGTACTAAAGTACTCCTCTGTTGAGGCAAAGCATGAGTTTTGGTTGATACTTCCTTCGGAGTTTTGTGGTTGCTTCCCACAATTTTGCTTCCTTCTTCTGATGAACCTTCATCTTGTCTTCAAGATCTTCAGAATTCGTCACTTCCTCACACGTTTACCATTACCCTCTAGATCTATAGCATCAAGTAAGAACTTGATATTGCAACATGCATTTGCATATCAAAGTCAAACTTCATGTATGGATCTAGTCAATCAATGAAAATCCAATAAAATCCAAGAAGATTCAGCTTTGTGCTTATAATACACACCATCATAAGCCTGAATATAATAGTTGAGTAAGACATCTCTAAACATCAGGCTCTGATGTGTAGTATATAACACCACATAAGATAGGTTTATATCGTGATACTTAGCACGAATATATGGGATTCTACTATTTGTCTCAACCTTTACCTTAATTGCACATTTGCAATGAGATAAACTTGAAACAAAGTGGTCTGGAATAGTTGTGGTTGACCTAAAGTTCTTTGGAAGTATTAGCTTCACTTCTATTTTGTTGGGGACTGTCTCCCATGAATATCTTTTGGTTCTAACATGGCTACTCTAAACACATAATTATTGGAATATATTGATGACCCACAAGTATAGGGGATCGCAACAGTCTTCGAGGGAAGTATTACCCAATTTATTGATTCGACACAAGGGGAGACAAAGAATACTTGTAAGCCTTAACAGCGGAGTTGTCAATTCAGCTGCACCTGGAAACAGACTTGCTCGCAAGAGTTTATCAGTAGTAACAGTTTTATGGCAGTAGAATAGTGAAATAACAGCAGCGGTGAAATAAAGACAGCAGTAGTGATTATAGTAAACAGCAGGATTAAAATACTGTAGGCACAGGGACGGATTTAACGGGCGTTGCATGGATGAGAGAAACTCATGTAACAATCAAAGCAGGGCATTTGCAGATAATAATAAAACGGTATCCAAGTACTAATCAATCAATAGGCATGTGTTCCATATATAGTCGTACGTGCTCGCAATGAGAAACTTGCACAACATCTTTTGTCCTACCAGCCGGTGGCAGCCGGGCCTCTAGGGAAACTACTGGAAATTAAGGTACTCCTTTTAATAGAGCACCGGAGCAAAGCATTAACACTCCGTGAACACATGTGATCCTCACATCACTACCATCCCCTCCGGTTGTCCCGATTTCTGTCACTTCGGGGCCATTGGTTCCGGACAGCGACATGTGTATACAACTTGCAGGTAAGATCATAAACAACGAATATCTTCATGAATCAATAACATGTTCAGATCTGAGATCATGGCACTCGGGCCCTAGTGACAAGCATTAAGCATAACAAGTTGCAACAATATCATAAAAGTGACATCTACGGATACTAGGCACTATGCCCTAACAATCTTATGACTATTACATGACCAATCTCATCCAATCCCTACCATCCCCTTCAGCCTACAGCGGGGGAATTACTCACACATGGATGGGGGAAACATGGCTGGTCGATGGAGAGGCGTTGGCGGTGATGGCGGTGAAGATCTCCTCCAATTCCCCGTCCCGGCGGAGTGCCAGAACGGAGACTTCTGGCTCCCGAGACGGAGTTTCGCGATGTGGCGGCTCTCTGGAGGGTTTCTGGCGATTTCGACTTCTCTCCGTGCGTTTTTAGGTCGAACCCGATAAGTAGTCCGAAGGGGGGCGTCGGAGGCCGGCCGAGGGGGCCACACCATAGGGCCGCGCGGCCTTATGGTGTGGGGCCCTCGGGCCTCCACCTCACTTGTCCTTCTGGCTCCGTCAGTATTCTGGGAAAATAGGGCCTTCTGCATAAATTGAGGATTTCTGCACAAAAACGAGACACCAGAGCAGTTCTGCTGAAAACAGCGTTAGTCCGTGTTAGTTGTATCCAAAATACACAAATTAGAGGCAAAACAATAGCAAAAGTGTTCGGGAAAGTAGATACGTTTTGGACGTATCAACTCCCCCAAGCTTAGCTTATTGCTTGTCCTCAAGCAATTCAGTTAACAACTGAGCGATAAAAGAACTTTCACGAACACATTTGCTCATATGATGTATATATTCTCATGCTATGGCTAATACTTAAGCAGTTCATAATGAGATACATGCAAATAAGATCATCCAACAGCTATGTCAATCATGGAGAGGTACCAACAATTAATAATAAGCACCATGAATCATGTATATAAGCAGGATTGCAATGTTCATAAGAGAATATGATAAAGTGGTATCTCGCTTGCCCGTATTTGATCGGCAAAACATAAATGCCGAGGCACCTCTGAAGTTCATAGAAAGACTAGAAGTAGTGATTGTCAAAGATAAAAGCATCAAAGTTATACCACAATCAATTATATTTTGAGACAAGCATATTATACTAAGAATGACAGTTGTGCTCTCAAGATAGTGCTCGAAGAAAGAATGGAGACACAACATAAAAGTAAAAGATTGACCCTTCGCAGAGGGAAGCAGGGATTAACATGCGCTAGAGCTTTTCATTTTTAAAACAGGAGTAAAATTATTTTGAGAGGTGTTTGTTGTTGTCAACGAATGGTAATGGGTACACTAACTACCTCATCAACCGGACTCCCAAGAGCGGCTCCCATGAATTATTTGCATGTTTATGTGGCACTCCTTCCAACCTTTCTTACACAAACCATGGCTAACCGAATCCTCGGGTGCCTGCCAACAATCACATACCATGAAGGAGTGCCTTTTTATTTAAGTTTTATTATGATGATGACACTCCCCCAACCTTTGCTTACACAAGCCATGGCTAACCGAATCCTTCGGGTGCCGTCCAACAATCACAAACCATGGAGGAGTGTCTATTTAAGTTAATTAATTCGGGACTGGGAATCCCATTGCCAGCTCTTTTTGCAAAATTATTGGATAAGCGGATGTGCCACTAGTCCATATGAGAGTCCGTCAAAAGTAAATGACAAGGTTGAAAGCTAAACACCACATACTTCCTCATGAGCTATGAAACATTAACACAAATTGAGAAGCATTTTGAAAGTTTTAAAGGTAGCGCATGAGAATTTACTTGGAATGGTTTGAAATGCCATGCATAGGTATTTATGGTGGACACTTTTGAACAACTTGGTTTTCAGGTGTTTGGAAGCACGAGCGGCGTTCCCGCTCAGTACAAGTGAAGGCTAGCAAAAGACTAGGGAGCGACAAATCAAGAGAGCAATAACTGTCATAATCATGCTTGCGGCAAAATAAATTAACGGAGGCATAAAAGTGATACAATAACTCTGAAGCAATATAAATCATCGAGGCTTAATTGACTTTTTGTTCAGTCATATGCATGCGTGAGCATGTGCCAAGTCGATATAAATGAATTATTCAGAGGAGGATACCACAATGCCATACTTACTTATGAATAAAACAATGCAAGCAAACATCCATGACATGCTACTCATATTAATAAATTGGAGCTAAACATGAGAGATCATGAACTACTAGACTTTCTCAAATAACATATACCTCACATGAACCAACTAAGCATGCTCACATGGATGAGTATATGTACAAAAATGAAAACAAATAGAGTTCATACCAGCCTCTCACCACAATCAGATTGTCGTAGATCGTCATTATTGCCTTTTCACTTGTGTAGCTTGGATAATATGAAATGAAAACCACGCTCCAGCCACCGAAGACCATTGAACTCATGATGAACTTTACAAACCAAAGAAGAACAGCAAATATTTTTGGTGTTTTCGAATTGGAAACAAGAACGAAAGAAAACAAGCAAACAAAGCAAAATCTTTTTGGGTTTTCTCATAACAAACCAACGATAGCAAATAAAGTAAACTAAGAGCAAGGAACCAAATAAACAAATGGTGAAGAGAAACAACAGAAATATTTTTGGTCTTTTTGTGTTTTAGGAAAGAAACAAAGCGAAAACAAAAGAATGCAAACTAACAGAAACACAGAAAAGCAGGATGACAGAAATCTGCCAAATCCTGACAGCAGTACAGAAATCGAAATTAAAAAAAATCTTCCATTGCTCAGACCAAAAAGTGTTCAACTAATGAAAGTTAGATAACAACCTGGGGAACATGCTCAAAAATTGGCAGCTCAAAATAACGTTCTGGCTGTGCGTACGAATTTTTTTGGTAACAGCCCAGAATCTGTTTTTGGACAGCACTTCCCCAAATATCATCTCCTTCTCATTAGAAAACCACTCTAAGAAACTAAACAAGTATGTACAAGTATCCAGCAACCATAATATGCAAAGAATGAGTGATGCCGGTATACCTCCCCCCAAGCTTAGGCTTTTGGCCTAAGTGGAGTTCATTCCCACGGTCCCCATGAAGTGGTGTCTCCGTAGTACGACGAAGAACGACCCGGTTCCAGGTATGTGCTGGAGGAAACATCGGGGTATGTGACGGTGCAGTCGTAGGAGGGCTCGGCGTTCTCGGAGTCATGTTGCTGGTGGAATTCTTGTATCTTCATATGTTCCTCCACCTCTGATACGTCTCCAACGTATCGATAATTTCTTATGTTCCATGCTACTTTATTGATGATACCTACATGTTTTATGCACATTATATGTCATATTTATGCATTTTCTGGAACTAACCTATTAACAAGATGCCGAAGAGCCAGTTGCTGTTTTCTGCTGTTTTTGGTTTCAGAAATCCTAGTAAAGAAATATTCTCGGAATTGGACGAAACTTTCGCCCAGGGTCCTATTTTTGCACGAAGCTTCCAGAAGACCGAAGACCTAACGAAGTGGGGCCACGAGGAGGCCAGGGGGGTGGCCGGCGCGGCCCAGGCCCTGGCCGCGCCGACCTATCCCCTGGGCCCCTCGTGTGGCCCCTCGCGTTGACCTTCCGCCTACTTAAAGCTTCCGTCGCGAAACCCCCAGTACCGAGAGCCACGATACGGAAAACCTTACAGAGACGCCGCCGCCGCGATCCCATCTCGGGGGATTCGGAGATCGCCTCCGGCACCTGCCGGAGAGGGGATCCATCTCCCGGAGGACTCTACATCGCCATGGTCGCCTCCGGAGTGATGAGTGAGTAGTTCACCCCTGGACCATGGGTCCATAGCAGTAGCTAGATGGTCGTCTTCTCCTTGTTGTGCTTCATTGTTAGATCTTGTGAGCTGCCTAACATGATCAAGATCATCTATATGTAATTCTATATGTTGTGTTTGTCGGGATCCGATGGATAGAGAGTACTATGATTATGGTGATTATCAATCTATTGTTCATGTGTTGTTTATGATCTTGCATGCTCTCCGTTATTAGTAGAGGCTCTGGCCAAGTTTTTACTCTTAACTCCAAGAGGGAGTAATTATGCTCGATAGTGGGTTCATGCCTTCATTGATACCTGGGACAGTGACAGAAAGTTCTAAGGTTGTGATGTGCTGTTGCTACTAGGGATAAAACATTGATGCTATGTCTAAGGATGTAGTTATTGATTACATTACGCACAATACTTAATGCAATTGTCTGTTGCTTTGCAACTTAATACTGGAGGGGGTTCGGACGATAACCTGAAGGTGGACTTTTTAGGCATAGATGCAGTTGGATGGCGGTCTATGTACTTTGTCGTAATGCCCAATTAAATCTCACTATATTTACCATGTCATGTATATGCATTATTATGCCTTTCTCTATTTGTCAATTGCCCGACTGTAATTTGTTCACCCAACATGCTTTTATCTTATGGGAGAGACACCTCTAGTGAACTGTGGACCCCGGTCCTATTCTTTCCATAGCATACAATCTACTTGTTTTACTGTTTTCTTTGCAAACATCTTCCACTCGATACGTTTAATCCTTTGTTACAGCAAGCCGGTGAGATTGACAACCTCACTGTTTCGTTGGGGCAAAGTACTTTGGTTGTGTTGTGCAGGTTCCTAGTTGGCGCCGGAATCCCTGGTGTTGCGCCGCATCACATTTCGCGACCATCAACCTTCAACGTGCTTCTTGGCTCCTACTGGTTCGATTAAACCTTGGTTTCATACTGAGGGAAACTTGCTTCTATACGCATCATACCTTCCACTTGGGGTTCCCAACGGACGTGTGCATCTACCTCAACCTCCTCCTTAGTGAGCGACCATGATTGCCTGTCAATACTAAACAAACCTGGCTGGGGAAGAGGGATTTCCTTCTCATTCCCATCAGCAAACAACATTCTATAGACCATATTATCTATAGTGGAGTCAGTAGTAACAAAATGATGACTCTTCATAGCAGCAATATCTAGTCTCCTAGGGGTTAATGGCACATCATTAGAATCAAGAGGAAGTCTTAAATGTGTTAAAATGCGCAGTGCAATAGTTCCTCCAAAAATAGGCCCCCTGCTAGACAGGCGGCGAGCAATAAGAGAACCAAGATGATAAGATGTCTCTCCAGTAAGTGCAGCATTCAAGAAAGCAAGATGGTAGCTAGAGATATTGCTAGTATTTTCTCTACCCAAAATGCTAGTAGCAATGTAATATGCAAAATATTTAATAGCGGGGAGTTGAATGTTTCTTATCTTCCCTCGCTGGATGGTGCGGCAATCATCCTCGGTGATCCCTCGGTAGAGCTCCAACAGGTCCCGGGGGTTGTCATCAATCCTCCTTGCTGTACCTACAGGGGCAATATCCAATGCACGACAAAATTCTTCCAATTCCATAGTAACAGGATTATCATAGATCTTGAATGCAACTGTCGGCTCGTATTGCGTGTTGTGGAACTTGAAGCTCTCAACGAAAATTTTGGTGAGCCTGTAGTATTGTTCCCTTTCATCTCCCACGTAGGTGGCTAAGCCTGCCCTGTTGACAAGGGTGAAGAAGTCATCCAATATCCCTGCATTTGTCAGAAAATCATAACATGGGAAGGATGAAGCATTAGGAGCCCCATTGTCCTCCTCGGGCGCGAAGCTAGGCGCGATGATATCCTCATTGTAGGATCGCCTAATCTGAGTGGACGCCCTCGAGGGCCTACCGGTGCTGGTTGTTCCTTTCTTGAACAATTCTCCAAATTTGAATTTCTTCATCTTCCTCTTCTGAAATTTTCAACAACCATTATAAAATTTGATTTCAAGGTATATAATTGAAGGGAACTACTATAGGAACTTGCTAGAGTACTAAACATGCATCAAAACTAGTTTCTTCCACTTAGAACAAGCATGCAAGCTCACTAAACATGTTATCTACAGCAGCAAAATATTCAAGATATACTCAACCAAACAAAATTCTAATTGGACAATCAAAGGAGTCACATACCAAGGAGTAAATGTGCCAAATTTCAAACAGAAATCTGGGCTGAGCAAGGAGATCGAAAAATCGCGAGTTCTTGAGCAGAAACACGAGTGAGAGGAACTTGGTGCGAGTTTTTTCGGGAGAGAGAAGATGCTGGGAGGAAGAGATGAAGTAGTGGGGCAAGGAGGGGCCCACACCACAGGGTGGCGCGCCCACCTCCTTGGCCGCGCCGGCCTGTGGTGTGGCACCCTCTGGTGCCCCACAGGTCATCCTCTGGTACTCCCAGGTGCCTCGTCGAAAAATAGGACCAACGGTGTAATTTTTGTAATTTTTAGAGAACTTCGAAAAATGCACATTTCTGGGTGTTAAATTAATTATTACTGCGCAGGAAAATGATTTCCAAAATCTTAACAACTAAAGCATATTGCAAAACAAAAAGTGCTACAACAAGTAAAATAAGTGGAGGGAGAAAGAAAGAAAGAAATGTTGTTTAGCTCTCTCATGCATTAAAATATACTTGTTAACAAGGTTGATCAAGTCTTGCTACCAAATAAATTTTATATGACATAAGAAGAAATAAACCTCAAATCAATCATGTTACCTTATATTGAATTGATATGGATCCAATCACAAGAGTTTGATATTCTTCTTTAGGCTCATATATAGGGCAATCAATGGATCCCACTTTGATAGTTTTCACATTAAAAATTGTATTGACTCCACATACTTTATCAATCCTCTTGGGAAAATAGACAGTGTGTTCCTTATCATCAACATTGAAAGTAACCATGCCTTTATTGCAATCAATAACAGCCCCTGCAGTATTAAGAAAGGGTCTTCCAAGAATAATGGACATATTATCATCTTCAGGCATTTCCAACACAACAAAATCAGTTAATATCAAGCAATGCTGAGTAACTTGAACAGGAACATTTTCACATAAACCAACAGGAATAGCAGTAGATTTATCAGCCATTTGCAAAGATATATCAGTTGGTATCAATTTATCTAAATCAAGTCTCTTATAAAGAGAAAAAGGCATCACACTCACACCTGCTCCCAAATCACATAGAGCAGTTCTAACATAATTATTCTTGATGGAACAAGGAATAGTCGGTATACCTGGGTCTCCAAGCTTCTTTGGAATCTTACCATTGAAGGAGTAATTAGCGAGCATAGTGGAAATTTCCTCATTGGGGATTTTCCTTTTGTTAGAGACAATATCTTTCATATACTTTGAATAAGGAGGCAATTTAATAGCATCAGTCAACGGGATTTGCAAAAATAAAGGTTTCATCCAATCACAAAATTTATTATAATGTTCCTCCTCCTTTGATTTTAGTTTCTTAGCAGGAAAAGGCATTTGCTTTTGAACCCAAGGTTCTCTTTCATTACCATGTTTCTCAGTAATAAAATCTTCTTTAGTGTACTTTTTATTTTTAGCAGGCTTTTCAGGTTCTTTTTCAATTTCTTCTTTATCAGGAGTATCATCCTTATCATTATCTTTATCATGTTCATTACCACTTTCAGTTTCAGCATCAGAAATAGAAATACTATTAGGATCATTAACAGGTTCAGAGGATTCTACAACATTCTTATGTTTCTTTTTCTTTTTCTTAGATGGAGCACTAGTTTTAGTTAGTTGAGAATCTTGTTCAACTCTTTTGGGATGCCCTTCAGGATATAGAGGATCCTGGGTAGAAACACCACCTCTAGTTGTTACTTCATAAGCATGTTTTTCTTTAGAATTATTTCCCAACAAGTCATTTTGCACTTTAGTAAGTTGATCAATTTGAGTTTGAACCATTTGAAAATGTTTAACAAGTATCTTAACATCATTGGAGGTTCTCTCCACAATATCATGCAATTCACTAATAGCTCGAGAATTTTCCATTAAATGATTCTCTACTCTCATATTAAAGTTTTCTTGCTTAACAATATAATTATCAAACTCATCTAAGCATTGAGCAGGAGGTTTTGAATACGGAATATCTTCCCTAGTAAAGCGTTGAAGAGAGTGTACCTCAATCATGGATGAAGGGGGAGTTATCTCACATAAATCTTCTATAGGAGGTAAATTCTTCACATCTTCAGGTTTAATACCCTTCTCTTTAAGAGACTTCTTGGCTTCCCTCATATCTTCATCATTTAATTTAATCATACCCCTCTTCTTCAATATTGGTGTCGGGGTTGGTTCAGGTGTAGACCAATCATCATGATTCCGGCCTATTTTAGCCAATAATTCTTCAGCGTCGTCTGGAGTTCTTTTCCTGAAAACACAACCAGCACAACTATCCAGGTATGCCCTAGACTCAATAGTTAGTCCACTATAAAATATATCAAGTAAATCATGCTTTTCCAAATCATGGTCAGGCTGAGCTCTAATAAGAGAGCAAAATCTAGCCCAAGCCTCAGGCAATTTCTCTCCATCTTCCTGGTCAAAATTATAAATTCTCTGCAAAGCAGCATGTTGAGCACTAGCAGGAAAGTATTTACGGAAGAAAACATCAAGCAATTCTTTTGGACTTTTAATAGAACCAGGAGGCAAATTATTATACCAAGTTTTAGCATCATCCTTTAATGAGAAAGGAAAAAATTTAGCGACAAAATAAGTACGCATCTTAATATCATCAGAAAACAAGCCACTAAGAGTAGATAACTCAGTCATGTGTTCAACAGCACTTTCTTTTTCAGTACCACAAAAGGGTGTTTTCTCAACAATAGCTATATGAGATAAATCAAGAGAAAAATCATAATCTTTATCCCTAATGTTTATAGGAGATGTGGCAAATTTAGGATCAGGAGATAGTTTATATCTAACAGCATGTTCTGCAAGCAACTTTTTAATTTTTCTTGCATCAGTAGTAGCATTGCATTTTTCAATAAAATCATCATCAAGCTCTACATAATCTTCATCAAGATCATCACTAGAATATTCAACAGACTCAGGTGAATTAACAGGTGTAGCAGCATTTTCATTAGGAGTTTCAGTATTTTCAATTTGTCTAGACTTAGCAATTGTAGCATCTAGAAAAGATCCTAACGAACCATCATTATCAAGCACAGCAGAAGCATCATCACAATTATGAGAGGAATTTTCAGATTCAGCAGAAGTACCAGCATTTGAAGCTTGTGGTGGTGAAACAAGTTTACTTATCACAGATGGTGAATCAAGAGCAGCAGAGGTACTAAGAGTTGTACCTTTTCTTGTAGTGGATGGTAATATGGCGATCTTAGTATCGCGAGGTTTACCCATGATGGAGAATTTGCAGCGAACAATATCAATCCAAGTGAACTTGCAAATAAAGCTATGCTCCCCGGCAACGGCGCCAGAAAATAGTCTTGATGACCCACAAGTATAGGGGATCGCAATAGTCTTCGAGGGAAGTATTACCCAATTTATTGATTCGACATAAGGGGAGACAAAAAATACTTGTAAGCCTTAACAGCGGAGTTGTCAATTCAGCTGCACCTGGAAACAGACTTGCTCGCAAGAGTTTATCAGTAGTAACAGTTTTATGGCAGTAAGAATAGTGAAATAACACAGCGGTGAAATAAAGACAGCAGTAGTGATTATAGTAAACAGCAGGATTAAAATACTGTAGGCACAGGGACGGATTTAACGGGCGTTGCATGGATGAGAGAAACTCATGTAACAATCAAAGCAGGGGCATTTGCAGATAATAATAAAACGGTATCCAAGTACTAATCAATCAATAGGCATGTGTTCCATATATAGTCGTACGTGCTCGCAATGAGAAACTTGCACAACATCTTTTGTCCTACCAGCCGGTGGCAGCCGGGCCTCTAGGGAAACTACTGGAAATTAAGGTACTCCTTTTAATAGAGCACCGGAGCAAAGCATTAACACTCCGTGAACACATGTGATCCTCACATCACTACCATCCCCTCCGGTTGTCCCGATTTCTGTCACTTCGGGGCCATTGGTTCCGGACAGCGACATGTGTATACAACTTGCAGGTAAGATCATAAACAACGAATATCTTCATGAATCAATAACATGTTCAGATCTGAGATCATGGCACTCGGGCCCTAGTGACAAGCATTAAGCATAACAAGTTGCAACAATATCATAAAAGTGACATCTACGGATACTAGGCACTATGCCCTAACAATCTTATGACTATTACATGACCAATCTCATCCAATCCCTACCATCCCCTTCAGCCTACAGCGGGGGAATTACTCACACATGGATGGGGGAAACATGGCTGGTCGATGGAGAGGCGTTGGCGGTGATGGCGGTGAAGATCTCCTCCAATTCCCCGTCCCGGCGGAGTGCCAGAACGGAGACTTCTGGCTCCCGAGACGGAGTTTCGCGATGTGGCGGCTCTCTGGAGGGTTTCTGGCGATTTCGACTTCTCTCCGTGCGTTTTTAGGTCGAACCCGATAAGTAGTCCGAAGGGGGCGTCGGAGGCCGACCGAGGGCCACACCATAGGGCCGCGCGGCCTTATGGTGTGGGGCCCTCGGGCCTCCACCTTACTTGTCCTTCTGGCTCCGTCAGTATTCTGGAAAATAGGGCCTTCGCATAAATTCCGAGGATTTTCCCGAAAGTTGGATTTCTGCACAAAAACGAGACACCAGAGCAGTTCTGCTGAAAACAGCGTTAGTCCGTGTTAGTTGTATCCAAAATACACAAATTAGAGGCAAAACAATAGAAAAAGTGTTCGGGAAAGTAGATACGTTTTGGACGTATCATATATCTCCTATACTTCCAAGTGTTTCTATCATAAGACTATGGTCATGATGTGCTTGGCACACTTCCCATGGTTTTGGAACACAATTCTTGCACTATTGTTGAACAACTGGCTTCTTATTGTTCTCCTCCTAATTATTTATGATGTTCTAATCCATCACATAATGATTCTCAAGTGAATCATATATGATTACTATTTCTATCATGTAAGTAGACATATTTTATTCCTATCTCTCTTCCTTACCTCCCATGATTGACTCATCATGGTCTATACTACCTCATATAGCTTATATTTATCACTTACTATCAGTTGTTTCACAAGTTTGGATAATTTTTACTTACCCATTGCTTATATTGGTAGACATCTTCTAGTAGGACATCTACCTTATCTTTATCACTTGATATTACTCCTATTACAGGTCTGGATAACTCTTACTTAACCATAACATGTGTTGGTACACATCTTCCAATAGGATATCTTCCTTATGGTTGTATCCTCTCTTTGGACTACCATGTATTGTATACCAACTGGGATCTACTCATCTATTGTTTTAAGAACTTAATTGTGTTCTACATACTTGGGATTAGCTAACTTCACTTGAGAAAGATGGGTAAGAAAGGTTGACTCAAGTGTGTCAGGATTATTCTCAAGTGAATATCCATCTCAAGTCATAAGAAGTATTTGGTTTAGCTAAGACAACTTCCTATAGACACTACCAATCCTATAGGTCTCCTTTAAAGGGTTTTAATCCTAAGGTCAAAGCATTTGCTCTGATACCAACTGTGGTGACCCGGCATACCACTGCATGGTGTAGTATGCAAGTCTGACATAACACCAATGAAACACCGTTCCACTAGTATTACATCGCTCAGAGTGGTACAACAGAAACATATGCGGGTCCAAGGCATGTCTATAGAATTACATACAGACTCTGTTACAGAAGATCAGCACAGCCTCCTACTTTACAATGAGGTAAATCTGCAAATAAGCTCCAGAAGAACGACTCGTAGTCTAATCCTATCACGAACTCTATTTGTAGAGTATTTAACTAGCTATAGAGGCTAAGAATAGATTCTAGCTAAATAGGAGCTAGGTTTAGGAAGCTAGTTCCCTTCTATGGCTAATCTAGGTTTTCTCCATGTTGGATGTGGTGTTTGACTCTTCTAACAGGTTCATGTTCCTTGAAGTAGTTGTTGACTCCTCGGCCTTCGAGTTGTACTGTTATCACCAGAATTTGACCAAGTCAGAGGTGGGCCGCGATCAAGACGGACTTGAAGATATACATATGGAAGAGATATGTAAATCGGCCTTGTTAATCAAGTTTGGGCTAGTTAGCCCGTGTATCTTTATAGTAGGTTACGTAAAAGTTAGAATTTATCTCGTGCACGGTTTGGTGCACGCCCACATTAGAAAGTCCCCTGGACTATAAATATGTACCTAGGGTTTATGAAATAAACAACAACCAACGTTCAACACAAACCAATCTCGGCGCATCGCCAACCCCTTCGTCTCGAGGGTTTCTCCGGTAAGCACCATGCTGCCTAGATCGCATCTCGCGATCTAGGCAGCACGAGCCTGCCTACGTTGTTCATGCGTTGCTCGTGCTGAAGCCTTGTTGATGGCGAGCAACGTAGTTATCATAGATGTGTTAGGGTTAGCATTGTTCTTAGTATCATATGCTGTCGTAGTGCAACCCTTGCGCATCTAGCCGTCCTTGTACCTCATCATGGGTGCAGGGGCGGCACCCCGCTTGATCGTTATTTAGTAGATCTGATCCGTTACGATTGCTCCTTGGTTCATCAAGGATTAGTTTAATATCTGCAATAGTTAGGCCTTACAAAGGGTTGGAGGATCCAGCGGCACGTAGGGTGTAGTTTGCTGCCCCTAGACAGGATGTTCCGAGGATCAACCTAGTGTTGGTTTTTAGGCCTTGTCTAGGGTTGGCTTACGATCACCGTGCGTGAGCGCGAGGCCCAATCGTGAGTAGGATGATCCGATTATGCGGTGAAAACCCCAAATCGTCGTGGATCTCATATGCTTTATCTTGATCAAGCAGGACCACCATATATTCGGCCACCTTGGACGAATCATGGGTGGATCGGCTCCCTGAGCCGATTCACAGGATAACCTGAGAGCCGATCGAGGCTCGTATTTAACGTGTACGTGTGTGCCCTGCAGGAAACTAAGCGAGGCATCATCCACACCTTCCTGACCAGGTATAGGTCAGGTGGCACGCCCTTGCAATTTGCATCGGCGCGCGACCAGGAGGCTTTGCGGGCCGTCGCTCTGAGGGACTGGGGCCAGCCGCAGCCCTAGTTGTTCCCGGCTCTACGGTGTTGACCAGTCACTGCCCGCCGGTGGGTTTCTGACGTCAACACATTCTGGCACGCCCGGTGGGACAATCCTCGACATCCACCACATCGCCATCTACATCGGAGATGGCGGAAGAAACTCCGGTCACCTACGAGGAGCTCAATGGCGAGCTCAAGAAGAAGTATGACGAGGTCAAAGCCTTCCTCGAAGCCGACCTCATCGGCTCTTTCCACAGGACCCGCTCCCATGGCATCAGATGGAAGGGGTTCTCACCTGAAGGCGCGCTTGATGGAGTGGACCTATCCACCCCGTCAGAAGAACGCACCAGGTCGCTGCGTCAGGAGATCAACTTCATGGTGGCTCATTCTCTGCACCGCCATTCTGAGAGCCTGGTGAATACGTTGGAGCGCGTCGCTCTGCGCGTGATCCAGGAGATCATGAGCCGCCAGTACTCTCCGTCAGGACCAGCTCTAGGGACTCACCAAGGAGAGGTGCCACTCCAGTCCCGTCCACCGCTGCCGTTCGCATTGGCAGCGCCCGAAGCGCCGAACTCATCGGCCTACGTCGTCTACAAGATTGGTGGTGACCCCAGTGACTACCAATTCCTACATGACGCGCCCAAGGAGATCCCGCACGGATACGCATGCGCATACGTGCCAGACTGCAGCACCTGGGCACTCTCGAACCAGGTTGCAACAGCGGGGACTTCTGGAACAACAGGAGGAACGTCGGAGGCAGACCCCGAGAAGCAGACGTGGCTAGCTAAATACGCTACCCCGACAAAACTCCAGAGCCCAGCTCCTGCAGTTGGCTCAGAACCGGAAAAACAAGCATGGCTGGTTAAGTACGCCACCCCGGCGAATCTTCAAGGTTCGGCACCTTCAGCCATCACCGCGGATCAGATTTGTACGATTCTGAAAGATCAGTTCGGCATGATGCCGAAAAGGAAGACGATCGGCTATACCAAGCCGTACCCCAACGAGTACGAATTGATCCCGCTACCACCCAAATATCGGCTCCCGGACTTCACAAAGTTCAGCGGATCAGATGGTTCCAGCTCCATCGAGCATGTGAGCCGATATTTGGCGCAGCTGGGCATGATCTCAGCGTCAGACGAGCTGCGTGTGAGGTACTTCTCACAGTCCCTCACAGGATCGGCTTTCGGTTGGTACACATCGCTGCCACCGAACTCAGTCCAGACTTGGAAGCAGTTGGAGGAACGGTTCCATGAGCAATATCACTCAGAGGCTTCCGAGGCTGGCATTGCCGATCTGGCACAAGTACGACAGAAGCGCGGGGAAACAGTGTCGGAATACATCCAGCGCTTCAGGACTGTTAGGAACCGATGCTATTCGGTTCACGTAAGCGAAAAAGAAGCAGTCGAGTTGGCGGTGGTGGGTCTATCATCATCGATCAAGGACGTGGCCTCCCAAGCGGACTACCCTTCATTAGCACACATGGTGCAGAAGCTGTCAGCGTATGAACAGCGCCACCCAGATGTCTACCAGGACAAATTCAAGCGCGTGGTTACCATGGTTGACGCAGGCGAAGATGAAGGTGCTACGGGAGAACAAGAGGTCGCAGTGGCTGAGTGGACTCGAGCGGCAGGCCCAGTAACCTGCAAATGGGTGAAGCCACCAGGGCCTCCAAGAGGGTTCGACTTCGACGTGACGAAAACCGAGCAGATCTTCGATCTCTTACTCGCGGAGAAGCACATAAAGATACCCGAAGGCCACAAGGTCCCTACGATGCAAGAGCTGAACGGAAAGCCATACTGCAAGTGGCATAACACGTTCACCCACACCACTAACGACTGCAGGGTGTGGCGTCAGCAGATCCAAATGGCGATAGAAAATGGGCGACTAATTTTTAACCAGTACGCCATGAAGGTCGACACACACCCCTTCCCCGCCGTCAACATGGTGGAGTTTACCCACCTCGGAGGGTGCCAGCCAGATTTCTCAGCCAACATCAACATGGTAGAGCTTGGACACCCCTCTGAGAAGGGCGGGGATGAGGGCAGCTGCTCTCATAGCAAAGATACAGAGGAGGCCGCTCCATGCGATCGGCTCCGTCAAGATGGCAAGCGCTACGTCACAGAGGGAGAAGTGAAGAACATAAGATATCAACGACCCCTCTCTGATCACCTCCTCAACAAGTACGTGAGTCGGTATGACCAACGCCGGCGACACGGCGACGATGATGAAAGAGATCGTCTGGCCAGAAACGACAGAAGGCATCGTCGGCATAATCACGATGAGGAGCGACAGGAGCGCCACGCCAGGGAGCAAGACGACACGGGCAGGCATTGGGACTGCCCCTTCTTCAGACACTGCTGGGATTCAGGAATGAGCCGATTACCAACAATCGGCAACTGCCCAGAATGCAACCAGAAGAAGAAGGAGGCAGCCAACGTGTCCGTGTTCGAGCGCTTAGGGCCTCTCCCACCACAAAGCAGACGTGCTGAGACCCCTCGGTTGGAAGATCTCGAGGATTCGGAAGACGAGGGGGAAGACGAAGAAGACAGGTACCACCGTCCAAGGTGGTGCCCTGATGGTCTCAGCCATTCACAAAAGCGCAGGGTTCAGCGATTGCGCGGTCTGGAGGAAGCCGAAAGGTTATACTTGCATACGCTGAGGAAGGCACGACCTGATCTGGCTGCGAAAGTCCAGAGGACCCTGGATGAGGAGGGACTGCCGCAAAGAAAAGAGTGGCGCCCCAAGCAAAGGAAAGCCGATGATGAAACATCGGCTGGCACAAACATGGTGCTCGTTCGTCCGGCGAAGTGTAGAGCTCCACGATCACACGATGCACCCGAGGTGGACAACAGCAAGCGCACCAACGTGATAAAGTCAGAGATTGGGCTGGTTTTATCCACCGGCCTGGACGAGTAGCAAGACTACGTCAATAAGCAAACATGGCGAGGCTGATCCTTGCGATCGGCCCCCCACTGAGCAAGCAACGTGGAGGCCGATTCCAGCAATCGGCCAAAATTATCCTCACCATCTATTTTGCCTGGGATCAACGTTTGACCCAACAAGGACTACCTGAAGAGCCGATACCATCAATTCTCTTGACAGAATCGGCTCGGGGGGCACCTAGATGGATAAAACACGAGGATATGAGATAATACTATCAAATATGGGGGCCGACACACAAATCGGCCTAAAAAATTCAAAAAAATTAGCGCAGCCGATGCAGCAGACATCGACTTAAGAATCTCAAGAGGTGGCCGATGCATGCCATCGACTCTAGTGGAATTATGCGATGGAGTCTCCACCAAATTCAAGCCAGTGGTGAGCCTTCTGTTCTTCGAGCATCGAACAATGGAAATTTCTTCAGGATTCAAGGGCGGGCCTGAAACGGAGGTTATCGGCTGTCTGAGGAAGAGAGGGGATCGGCTTTGGCACATTCTCTCTGACAGTCTCGCCTCGAGTAAGGCTCGGGGGGCAGCAGGCCTGGTGGATACTCTGTTTAAAAAGCCGATTGGGATACCATCGGCTGATCCTTCATTGCAACCTTCTTCACAAATGATGAGTACTGAAGAGGATTATTGGGTTTGGTTGGAAAAGTTCAAAGGTTTTCCTGAAGATCCTGCATTTTCTGCCAGATTTAGAAAATCATCAGTTGAAGAAGGGAAGGGCGAATTTCGAAGGACCGATGCGGTGCTATCGGCTCATCACGCATTGGCAAAGGGGACGAATCGGCAAGGTCAGTAGAAGAGGGAATCGGCTCAATTGAACTCAGAAGAAATCGGCAAATCAAATTGGGGAAAAGTTCTTCATTAATAGGCGAGATTTCTTACATAAAGAGCTAATTGCTCTCAAAAGGAAATACTAGGGGATACATTGCCCCATCTACTACTGCTGGCCCTATTCTAGAGGTCCTATCTACGGGCCATCACTGCCCTCGTCGTCGCCGTCGTCGCTGCTCCCGGCGGGCTCGTCGTCGCTCCAATGGCCGCCGACCGGGCCCTCGTTGTCTTCGTCCTCTTCGTCGCGTCGTCCTCGTCGCTGTCGAAGTCGCTAAGGTTGCCCGGCCAAGGGCAGAACCGCTTGGCCGGCGGCTCGTCGGAGGAGCTGTCGTCGTCGTCCTCCTCTTCCTCTTCCTCCTCCTTCACCCCCTCGGAGGAGGTGAAGTCATCCCAGGAGAAGCGATCGTCATCGCTCTCCTCCTCCGATTCCCCGTTGGCGAGGAAGCGGAGGTCGCTCTCCCCGTCCGTCGAGGACTGGTCGTCCTCGGACCAGATGGAGAAGTCATGGTCTGACTCCTCCCCGGCCGCAATGGCGCGGCGGATGTTGGCCGCGTGGACTTCCGCCGGGTTGTGCTCCGGCGTCGGCTCGCGAGACGAAGAGGACTGGGTGGAAAGACCCGATGAGGCGGAGGAGGAAGAAGACATGGTGGCACAGGAGGGCTTTTGGAGTGCTAATGCGAAGGAGATGCAGAGGAGAACTGTTCGTAGCGGTTAAATAAAAGGGGATATAGTGGAAATTCAATGCCACAGCAGTTTCCGAGGAAGTGGTGCCTAAAAGAAAAAAAAACTGCCAGGTCACGCGGAGAAGTTGAGAAGGCAGGGCATCATGATGAAGGATACTGCAACGGTTCTGCCACGACATGACCCGACGAAGGAAAGCGTAATGATTTTGGAAATGTCATTTCCAAAACCAGGGGGGCATGTGTTATCACCGGAATTTGACCAAGTCAGAGGTGGGCCGCGATCAAGACGGACTTGAAGATATACATATGGAAGAGATATGTAAATCGGCCTTGTTAACCAAGTTTGGGCTAGTTAGCCCGTGTATCTCTATAGTAGGTTACGTAAAGTTAGAATTTATCTCGTGCACGGTTTGGTGCACGCCCACATTAGAAAGTCCGCTGGACTATAAATATGTACCTAGGGTTTATGAAATAAACAACAACCAACGTTCAACACAAACCAATCTCGGCGCATCGCCAACCCCTTCGTCTCGAGGGTTTCTCCGGTAAGCACCATGCTGCCTAGATCGCATCTCGCGATCTAGGCAGCACGAGCCTGCCTACGTTGTTCATGCGTTGCTCGTGCTGAAGCCTTGTTGATGGCGAGCAACGTAGTTATCATAGATGTGTTAGGGTTAGCATTGTTCTTAGTATCATATGCTGTCGTAGTGCAACCCTTGCGCATCTAGCCGTCCTTGTACCTCATCATGGGTGCAGGGGCGGCACCCCGCTTGATCGTTATTTAGTAGATCTGATCCGTTACGATTGCTCCTTGGTTCATCAAGGATTAGTTTAATATCTGCAATAGTTAGGCCTTACAAAGGGTTGGAGGATCCAGCGGCACGTAGGGTGTAGTTTGCTGCCCCTAGACAGGATGTTCCGAGGATCAACCTAGTGTTGGTTTTTAGGCCTTGTCTAGGGTTGGCTTACGATCACCGTGCGTGAGCGCGAGGCCCAATCGTGAGTAGGATGATCCGATTATGCGGTGAAAACCCCAAATCGTCGTGGATCTCATATGCTTTATCTTGATCAAGCAGGACCACCATATATTCGGCCACCTTGGACGAATCATGGGTGGATCGGCTCCCTGAGCCGATTCACAGGATAACCTGAGAGCCGATCGAGGCTCGTATTTAACGTGTACGTGTGTGCCCCGCAGGAAACTAAGCGAGGCATCATCCACACCTTCCTGACCAGGTATAGGTCAGGTGGCACGCCCTTGCAATTTGCATCGGCGCGCGACCAGGAGGCTTTGCGGGCCGTCGCTCTGAGGGACTGGGGCCAGCCGCAGCCCTAGTTGTTCCCGGTGTTGACTCCTCGGCCTTCGAGTTGCACTGTAGATCCTCCTTCGATGCCTCCATATCTAAGCAGGGGATTTAAGAGTGGGATGAGTACGAGCGTACTCAACAAGTTCATTTTAGGAAAGAGGTGTTTAATGCACTAGCTACAGCCATAGACCAGAAAGTCATAGGCAATGCAAGTTTTTGTAAACATTTCTTCAAAAGGTTGCTTTTATTCTGAAGAACTATGTCCGTCAGCCTTCACCGGTTGACTAGAACTTCATGGAGTTCCTTTCCGGCAGCGTTCGCAGTTCCAAAACCCGGAACAGGGAGTGACTGTCACGATTCGTTACACTCTGCAGAGGTGTGTTGCTTTACCCATAAGAGATCTTAACCTTGGTGCCAACCGAGTCATGTTCTCGTCCACACTTCCTTTGGTGTGAGGCCCGGTATAAGGTCCTAGCCGTTCATATTCCTCCGCTACCTCGCACACCCACCCTTTGTTGCATACCCCGACCCTGGGTCCTCGTCGGTCCTCTTACACCAATTAAGGATGGACCCCGACCACGACAACAGTTTGGGACTCGTTAACCAAACTCCTTCGCCGGTAGCTGCAACCCATCATAGACCACTTACCGTGGGGAATTAGAATGGGATCCCCACCCCACCGCTTGCCCAACCTGGGTCAAGTGTCTACGGTAAGCGCATCCGTTGATGTACGAGAGGTGGAAATACAATTGGCTACTCCGTCCCACTCCAGATCTTATGGTGAACACGAGTTTTACGGCACAAGAATCACTGGACGACATTTGTTGTTTAATCCTAGATGGATATAAACCCTTGCAATGGAACCTCCACCATATCAACACAATCCATGGTTCCATTGCCCACCACATAGTCATATTCATAGTTATGAAAATAGTGGTTTTGCTTTTTATGCAATAGTGATAAACATAGTACTTTGCAAGTAATTTGGTAAAAATACTCAAATGACATGAGCAAGCGATGAACTTGCCTTTCTTGACTGCAAGATTATGCAGACAAGGTCTTCGATACGCAATAACTCCAAATTCTGAAATAGCATCATCGTCCGGTAAGGACGATGTTTAAAAGATTGGCAAGGATGCAATAATGCATAAGTATGAGATGCAATCGCTCTAAGCGTGACCTAACCCCGATGATTTAGGATTAGTGAGTTGTAATGATTAGTTCAAGGTGTGTTGCACTTTTAGAGTGATTCCACAAACAAGGTTCTTATTAAGGGTTGGTTACTTTGTATCATAAGTAATGCTATACATCAAAATAATAATATTAATGGCACACAACAATAGGATATGGTATGATCCTAACATGTAATGAACAATGGTTGGTTGATACGTCCAATTTGCATCACTATTTTGTATCATAATTTGCTGTTATTCATTGATATATTTCATATTGGGACACAATACTTATGTTATTTCATCTATTTTACATGTTTCATCATCATTGGAGGATCAAGCACCGGAGCCAGGATTCTGCTGGAAAAAGCACCGTCAGAACACAATATTTCGGAAGATCAACTGTGGAAGGGAATTTCACGTAAATTCCTATTTTTCCAAATGACGGAGGTAGCCAGAAGGGGAAGAAGAGAGGGGCCACTGTGGGCCCAGACCATAGGGCGGCGCGGCCCATGGCCTGGCCGCGCCACCCTATGCTCTGGGGGGCCCACGACCCTTTTCGCCTCCTTTTCTTCGCGTACTCCTTCGTCCCGAAAACCTAAGCCACACAGGGATCCTCACGAAGGGTTACAGCCGCCTCTGCGGCGGAGGGCACCAGAGAGAAAAGAGCTCTCCGGCGGGCAGGAATCCGCCGGGGAAATTCCCTCCCGGAGGGGGAAATCGACGCCATCGCCATCGTCATCGAGCTGGACATCATCTCCATCATCATCATCATCGTCTCCACCATCTACACCGCCATCACCACCGCAGCACCTCGTCACCGCTGTAACGATTTGGGTTTGATCTTGATTGTTTGATAGGGGAAACTCTCCCGGTGTTATTCTATACTTGTTGTAGATGCTATTGAGTGAAACCATTGAACCAAGGTTCATGTTCAGATTGTTATTCATCATCATATCACCTCTGATTGTATTCCATATGATGTCTCGTGAGTAGTTCGTTTAGTTCTTGAGGACATGGGTGAAGTCTAAATGCTAGTAGTGAATTATGGTTGAGTAATATTCAATGTTATGATATTTAAGTTGTGGTGTCATTCTTCTAGTGGTGTCGTGTGAACGTCGACTACACGACACTTCACCATTTATGGGCCTAGGGGAGTGCATCTTGTATTCGGTTGCTAATTGCGGGGTTGCCGGAGTGACAGAAACCTAAGCCCCCGTTAGTATATCGATGCAGGAGGGATCGCAGGATCTCAGAGTTTAAGGCTGTGGTTAGATTTATCTTAATTACTTTCTTGTAGTTGCGGATGCTTGCAAGGGGTATAATCACAAGTATGTATTAGTCCTAGGAAGGGCGGTGCATTAGCATAGGTTCACCCACACAACACTTATCAAAACAATGAAGATTAATCAGCTGTATGTAGCGAAAGCACTAGACTAAAATCCCCGTGTGTCCTCAAGAACGTTTGGTCATTATAAGTAAACAAACCGGCTTGTCCTTTGTGCTAAAAAGGATTGGGCCACTCGCTGCAATTATTTCTCTCGCATTTTATTTACTTGTACTTTATTTATCTGCAATATCAAAACCCCCTGAATACTTGTCTGTGAGCATTTACAGTGAATCCTTCATCGAAACTGCTTGTCAACACCTTCTGCTCCTCGTTGGGTTCGACACTCTTATTTATCGAAAGTACTACGATACACCCCCTATACTTGTGGGTCATCAAGACTATTTTCTGGCGCCGTTGCCGGGGAGTGAAGCGCTATTGGTAAGTGGAATTGGTAAGGAAAACCTTTACTGTTTGTGCTGATTTTATTTCTGCCTGCTGCTATAATCATTATGGAGAGATCTTCTCTTCAATTTCTATTTGGGAAATCTACTACTACTGCAACGGTAGTGGATGAAGCGCCAGGTGAGGAAGTAGTACCATATAAAATACCTACGAAAATTATTGAACGTGTTATGGATAACCGCTATGAAGGGGATGGAACTGTCCATCCTGGTGATCATTTACTATTTTTGCATGAATTATGCGGGTTATTCAAATGTGCAGGTATTTCCATGAATGAAGTTAGGAAGAAACTATTCACTATATCGCTGTCTGGTAAAGCGGCGCACTGGTATAAATTGCTGAAGAATGGTGATTCTATTGATTGGGAGGACATTGTGCCTTTATTCTATTCCAAATTTTATCCTCCAAGTGAAATTCACAAAGATCGGAACCGCATATATAATTTCTGGCCTCATGATGGAGAAAGTATTGCCCAAGCTTGGGGGAGATTGAAGTCTTTAATGCTCAAATGCCCCATTCATGAGCTTCCTGGTAATGTTATTATTGATAATTTCTATGCAAGACTTTCTTTTCAAGACAAGACCTTGCTGGATACTTCTTGTTCTGGATCATTTACACGCAAGAATGAAGAGTTTAAAAGGGACCTTCTTGATCGGATCCAAGAAAATACTGAAGGATGGGAGAACGACAAAGATAGAGAATCAGGTATAATTTATGATTATAAATGCATTGAAGCTTTTATGGATACTGATAAATTTCGTAATATGAGTGCTACATATGGTCTTGATTCCCAAGTTGTTGCAAATCTTTATAAAGCTTTTGCCTCTCATTATGAACTGCCTAAGAAGAATTTTGATAAGTATCATGAACCGTATAAAGATAAAATTGATTCATCTGTAAACAAATGTGTAGTGATTGAAACTGTTGATAATGTTATTCCTGAAGCTTATATTGAAAAAACTCCTTTCCCTGCTAAAATGAAGGAGTACTCTGTCATATCTAGTGCGGTTAATAAAAGTGAAAAGAAACCTAAAGAACCTGAAGAACAAATTAAAATTGAACCTGCTGTTGCAATAGTTAAAGATCTTGTGACTGAGAATGTGGAGGATGGTCATATTATTTTCTGTGAAGATGCTTCTAATATTGTTTCACATCCTAATAAACCCAAACAAGTTAGTGTTCCTATGCTATCTGTTAGAATTGGTGATCATTGCTATTATGGTTTATGTGATATTGGTGCAAGTGTTAGTGCTATACCTTATGAACTTTACACGGAGATTATGCACGAAATTGGTTCTTGTGAACTTGAAGATATTGATGTGGTTATTCATCTGGCTAATAGAGAAACTATTTCTCCAATTGGTATTGTTCGAGATGTGGAAGTTCTATGTGGTAAGATTAAATATCCTGCTGACTTTTTGGTACTTGGTTCTGCTGCTAGTGATTATTGTCCTATCATTTTTGGTAGACCTTTTCTAAATACTTGTGGAGCTATTATAGATTGTAAGAAAGAGAAAATTTTGACTAGATTTGCTGGTGAACCTTATGAATTTAACTTTTCTAAATTTACCAAAACTCCTTATAAAGTTGACTTGCCTAGTAATGATTTTAAAATGGAGCAGTGTGCATCTATTGTTCTTGTTCCTAATAACCCTTTGCAGCAACATTTGGAGAATAGTGAAAGTGAAGCTTTTAGGAAAGAAAGAGATGAGCTTGAGGAAATTTTTCGTCGCCAACCTATTCTCAAGCATGATTTACCGGTGGAAGATCTGGGTACAACACCACCACCGAAGGAAGATCCTGTTTTTGATCTAAAGCCTTTACCTGATAATCTTAAATATGCTCATATTGATGATAAGAAAATATATCCTGTTATTATTAGTTCTAAGCTTTCAGAGATTGAGGAAGAAAGGTTATTGGAAATATTGAAGAAACACCGAGGAGCTATTGGCTATACTCTTGATGATTTGAAAGGGATTTCTCCTTCTATTTGCCAACATGCTATTAATATGGAAGAAGATGCAAAGCCTGTTGTTGAACATCAACGTCGTCTAATTCCGAAGATGAAGGAAGTGGTAAGGAACGAGGTATTAAAACTCCTTGAAGCTGGTATTATATATCCTATTGCTGATAGTAGATGGGTTAGTCCTGTGCATTGTGTTCCTAAGAAAGGAGGAATGACTGTTGTGCCTAATGATAATGATGAGCTTATTCCTCAAAGAATAGTTGTAGGGTATAGAATGTGCATTGATTTTCGAAAAGTTAATAAAGTTACTAAGAAAGATCATTACCCTTTACCCTTTATTGATCAAATGCTAGAAAGATTGTCTAAAAATACTCATTTTTGTTTTCTTGATGGTTATTCTGGGTTTTCACAAATTGCTGTTAAAGCTAAAGATCAAGAGAAAACCACTTTTACTTGTCCTTATGGAACTTATGCTTACAGGCGTATGCCTTTTGGTTTATGTAATGCTCCTGCTACTTTTCAAAGATGCATGTCTGCTATTTTTCATGGTTTTTGCGAAAGTATTGTAGAGGTGTTCATGGATGATTTTTCTGTCTATGGGAATTCTTTTGATAATTGCTTGCGAAACCTCGATAAAGTTTTGCAGAGATGTGAAGAAACTAACCTTGTTCTTAATTGGGAGAAATGCCATTTTATGGTTAATGAAGGAATTGTATTGGGACATAAAATTTCTGAGAAAGGTATTGAAGTTGATAGAGCTAAAGTTGAAGCGATTGAGAAGATGCCCTATCCGAGGGATGTTAAAGGTATTCGTAGTGTTCTTGGTCATGCTGGGTTTTATAGGAGATTTATTAAAGATTTCTCTAAAATTTCAAAACCTCTTACTAATCTTCTTCAAAAAGATGTACCTTTTGTTTTTGATGATGATTGTAAGGAAGCTTTTGAAACTTTAAAGAAAGCCTTAACAACTGCTCCTGTAGTTGAACCTCCTGATTGGAATTTGCCTTTTGAAATTATGTGTGATGCTAGTGATTTTGCTGTAGGCGCTGTTCTTGGACAGCGAGTAGATAAAAAATTAAATGTTATTCATTATGCTAGTAAGACTCTTGATGCTGCTCAAAGAAATTATGCTACAACTGAAAAGGAATTGTTAGCTGTAGTCTTTGCTTGTGATAAGTTTAGACCCTATATTGTTGATTCAAAAGTTACAATTCATACTGATCATGCTGCAATTAGATACCTTATGACAAAGAAAGATGCTAAGCCAAGGCTTATTAGATGGGTACTTCTGTTGCAAGAATTTGATTTACATATTATAGATAGGAAAGGTGCTGATAATCCTGTTGCTGATAATTTGTCTAGATTGGAAAATATTGCTTATGATCCTGTTCCTGTTAATGATAGTTTTCCAAATGAACAATTGGCTGTAATAAAGGTGAGCTCGCGAGAGAGCCCTTGGTATGCAGATTATGCTAACTTTATTGTTTCGAAGTATTTGCCTCCAACCTTTTCAGCTCAGCAAAGGAGGAAATTCTTTTATGACTTGAGGCATTATTTTTGGGATGACCCACATTTATATAAAGAAGGAGTGGATGGTATTATGCGAAGATGTGTTCCTGAATATGAACAACAGGAGATATTGAATAAATGTCATGGAAGTGTTTATGGAGGACATCACGCTGGAGATAGAACCGCGCAAAAGGTTCTACAATCAGGTTTTTATTGGCCAACACTCTTCAAAGATGCAAGGAAATTTATTTTATCTTGTGATGAATGTCAAAGAGTTGGTAATATCTCTAGACGCAATGAAATGCCTATGAATTACACTCTTGTTATTGAACCATTCGATTGTTGGGGATTCGACTTCATGGGTCCTTTCCCTTCTTCAGAAGGTAACACTCATATACTTGTCGCTGTTGATTATGTTACTAAATGGGTAGAAGCTATACCTACAAAAAGTGCTGATGGTGAGACCTCTATAAAAATGCTTGTAGATATTATATTTCCTAGATTTGGAGTACCTAGATATATTATGACTGATGGAGGTTCTCATTTCATTCATGGAGGTTTTAGAAAAACTCTTGCCAAGTATGGTATTAATCATAGAATTGCTTCTGCTTATCACCCTCAAACTAGTGGTCAAGTAGAATTATCAAATAGAGAGATTAAAGCTATCTTAGGAAAGACTGTTAATAAATCTAGAAGGAATTGGGCTAGTAAGTTGAAAGAAGCACTATGGGCTTATAGAACTGCTTATAAAAATCCTATGGGAATGTCGCCTTATAAAATGGTTTATGGAAAAGCTTGTCATTTACCTTTAGAACTAGAGCACAAAGCTTATTGGGCTGTTAGAGAACTAAATAAAGATCCTAAATTAGCCGGTAATAAGAGGTTGTTGCAATTAAGTTCTCTAGATGAATGGAGAAGTGAAGCTTATGAAAATGCTAAACTCTTTAAAGAAAAAGTTAAGAAGTGGCATGATAGAAGGATCATTAAAAGAGAATTTAATGTTGGAGATCAAGTTCTATTGTATCGGTCTCGTCTCAGATTCTTTGCAGGGAAATTACTCTCGAAGTGGGAAGGACCATATGTTGTTGAGGAGGTGTATCGTTCAGGAGCAATTAAAATTAGCTCTCTCCAAGGCAATGCCACACAAGTGGTGAATGGACAAAGACTCAAGCATTATATCTCGGGCGATTCTTATAATGTTGATGTTGATATTATTCAAGTGGAAACACCGGAGGCTTTCATCAAAGGACAAATTGACAGTCCGCCAGAACTCGACTTTGAATAGGTAACAGTACTGGTAATGAAAAGTCCGCGTTTACCTTTCCGAACATTATTTTTGCTGTTTTTGGAAAATATGAAAAATTACGGAATCGAAACGGAGTGGAAAAGACGCGCGAGGGCCCGTCACCACAGGCCGGCGCGGGCCCCACCCTGGCCGCGCCGACCTATGGTGACGGCACCTCGGCGTCCCGTTTCCACTCGTTTTCGGCCTGGAACCTTCCTTTTGTCGTAAAAATATTTGCTATATAATCCCCCGGACCCCTGGAGGTCCGTAATATCGTTTTCTCGTCGTGTTTTGTTTCGAGCTGTTTTCTGCCAGGATCTGCTTCGGATCTAGATCCATCATGTCTTCGTCGGGAACTCAGAAGGACAGCTTCTTTGAGGACGTCGTCAACCCGTACATGAACGAGCTGAAGATGCACCCCAAAGAGTTGCAGCTCGTGGATGGAGAGTTGCAGATCAAAGATGTCCAGGGTCCTAAGGGAGAAGGGAGCTTGGAAGACAGGATGGAGAAGCTGGAACAAGAGGTTTTCAACTACAAGAAGATGGCTGAGCGTGAAGTGGATATCTTTCACAAGATTGTGTCTGAACTCATTGATGGACACAAGAAGGAGACTGCAAAGCTGTGGGACGATATCTTCTCACTTCACGACACCACCAACAAACTCCAAGCTCAACTCTATGATGTCCATAATCAGAACTGTGAGTATGAAAACAGGTTTAAGCGCATAAGTCATGCTGCTAGTTTCAGGTTTCCGGAAACCAAGATGTCTTTTGTTGATGGAGGGCCTCTTCCATGGAAGTCTGATGACGACAAAGAATCCATCGCCATCATCACCGAAGGAGTAATTCATCATCGGTATTGGCATCCCCTTGGTTTGTTCCAAGCTTGGGGGAGTGCCGCGGTATCACATCACCACCACCTTTATCTTTTACTATTAAGTAGTGTCATATCATGAGTAGGGAAGTTATCATATAGAATAGTATGCAATGTGGAAGTATCTCTCTTAGTTAGTTATCGATGTATCCGTTGGTGTGAGTTATCGTTATGGAATATTAATGAGAAGTCTTATCATTTACTTTTTGCACACCTTATTTTAGTTTGCAATCTCCATTATATGATTATTCTTGACATGAGTATTGATATCACTTTGGGAACATTAAGTAAATCTATTTGGTTTTGGCAAACTTAGCATTGGTCAATAGCAACAACATCTTGATGTTTAATAGAAGAGAGAAATACACTTAGATACATTACTCCATTATCTCTATGCTTAGTATTCTTAAGTTAAAATTGCTTGTGCTTATGAGAAAGATGCATGATTGTTTCTATCATATGTATATTTGTTTGTTTCCCTCAACCTTTATGCTTGCTATCAAACCTTGCTAGCCAAAGACCTGTATCGAGAGGGAATGCTTCTCATACATCCATAACCTTAGACCAAACCTATGCCATTTGTGTCCACCATACCTACCTACTACATGGTATTTTCTGCCATTCCAAGTAAATACTTCATGTGCTACCTTTAAATTATTCAAACTATACTACTTCTTATTTGTGTCAATGTTTTATAGCTCATGAGGAAGTATGTGGTGTTTTATCTTTCAATCTTGTTGGGCGAACTTTTCCTAATGGACTAGCGGCACATCCGCTTACCCAATAACTTTGCA
The DNA here is from genome assembly GCA_030979885.1 of Lolium multiflorum. Lineage (NCBI taxonomy): Eukaryota > Viridiplantae > Streptophyta > Magnoliopsida > Poales > Poaceae > Lolium > Lolium multiflorum. The sequence continues at coordinate 42,061,701 of CM061752.1, read as the reverse complement.
ATAAGAGCTGGCAATGAGGTTCCCAGCCTCAATTAATAACTTTCATTAATAATTCTCTTCACATGTTTTGCTCTGATTCATCAGTAAGCAACTTAATTTTGCAATAGACACTCCTCCATGGTATGTGAATGTTGGAAGGCACCCGAGGATTCGGTTAGCCATGGATTGAGAAAGCCAAGGTTGGGGGGAGTGTCATCCTAAATAAAACTAAAATACATGTGTAAACAAAAGAGAAGGGGGATGATCTACCTTGCTGGTAGAGATGCCGTCCCTCATGGGAGCCGCTCTTTGAAGGTTCGTTTGGCAAGGGGGTTAGAGTGCCCGCTACCATTCGTTGACAACAACAAACACCTCTCAAAATTTTACTTTTATTCTCTTTATATGATTTCAAAACTTGAAAAGCTCTAGCACATGATTTAATCCCTGCTTCCCTCTGCGAAGGGCCTGTCTTTTACTTTTATGTTGAGTCAGTATACCTATTTCCCTCTATCTTAAGCAAGCAATTGAGTTGTTGTGAACCAATCATTTATGCTATGATTCAGTTGATCATGTCTTTTATACTTTCTTGTTTAGTACCAATTTTATCTGAATGAATATGACTTTGAAGTTATCAATGATTATGAAGAGATTGTCATGCTTGAATATGAAAGTTCAGCTATAAAATCTAATATGAAAGCTTTGCTTAGAAGTACAATCCGTTAGTAGTTCTCTGACCAAGAACAAAGTTTGCCATCACCAATTATGATTTCTTATGCACCTTTACTTGTGATTTCTCTTTACTTATTTCAAGATGAGTTATATGAGGAAGTTGTTTATTAGAATGTCTTGTGTGAATGAATATGATGCTTCTTGTCCGTATTTTATTTATCGACTCTTCACTCCATAAACATGTGGTCTTGTTTCTCGAGCTCAGTTTCGCTTGGGGACAAGCGAGGTCTAAGCTTGGGGGAGTTGATACGTCCAATTTGCATCACTATTTTGTATCATAATTTGCTGTTATTCATTGATATATTTCATATTGGGACACAATACTTATGTTATTTCATCTATTTTACATGTTTCATCATCATTGGAGGATCAAGCACCGGAGCCAGGATTCTGCTGGAAAAAGCACCGTCAGAACACAATATTTCGGAAGATCAACTGTGGAAGGGAATTTCACGTAAATTCCTATTTTTCCAAATGACGGAGGTAGCCAGAAGGGGAAGAAGAGAGGGGCCACTGTGGGCCCAGACCATAGGGCGGCGCGGCCCAGGCCTGGCCGCGCCACCCTATGCTCTGGGGGGCCCACGACCCTTTTCGCCTCCTTTTCTTCGCGTACTCCTTCGTCCCGAAAACCTAAGCCACAGAGGGATCCTCACGAAGGGTTACAGCCGCCTCTGCGGGGCGGAGGGCACCAGAGAGAAAAGAGCTCTCCGGCGGGCAGGAATCCGCCGGGGAAATTCCCTCCCGGAGGGGGAAATCGACGCCATCGCCATCGTCATCGAGCTGGACATCATCTCCATCATCATCATCATCGTCTCCACCATCTACACCGCCATCACCACCGCAGCACCTCGTCACCGCTGTAACGATTTGGGTTTGATCTTGATTGTTTGATAGGGGAAACTCTCCCGGTGTTATTCTATACTTGTTGTAGATGCTATTGAGTGAAACCATTGAACCAAGGTTCATGTTCAGATTGTTATTCATCATCATATCACCTCTGATTGTATTCCATATGATGTCTCGTGAGTAGTTCGTTTAGTTCTTGAGGACATGGGTGAAGTCTAAATGCTAGTAGTGAATTATGGTTGAGTAATATTCAATGTTATGATATTTAAGTTGTGGTGTCATTCTTCTAGTGGTGTCGTGTGAACGTCGACTACACGACACTTCACCATTTATGGGCCTAGGGGAGTGCATCTTGTATTCGGTTGCTAATTGCGGGGTTGCCGGAGTGACAGAAACCTAAGCCCCCGTTAGTATATCGATGCAGGAGGGATCGCAGGATCTCAGAGTTTAAGGCTGTGGTTAGATTTATCTTAATTACTTTCTTGTAGTTGCGGATGCTTGCAAGGGGTATAATCACAAGTATGTATTAGTCCTAGGAAGGGCGGTGCATTAGCATAGGTTCACCCACACAACACTTATCAAAACAATGAAGATTAATCAGCTGTATGTAGCGAAAGCACTAGACTAAAATCCCCGTGTGTCCTCAAGAACGTTTGGTCATTATAAGTAAACAAACCGGCTTGTCCTTTGTGCTAAAAAGGATTGGGCCACTCGCTGCAATTATTTCTCTCGCATTTTATTTACTTGTACTTTATTCAAAACAATATCAAAACTTTGTACTTGAGCATTCACAGTGAATGCTTTTCAAACTGCTCCTCGTTCTTCGCACTCTTATCGAAAGTACTACGATACACCCCCTATACTTGTGGGTCATCATTGGTCTTAGTACTAGATGGATGGTTAATGGTTACTTGTTATATTCTTCAAAAGAATAACTTCACTACAAGAAAAGTTCTGATAGACAACGTCTCAAAATCGTCCGCTAAGGGGTATTTTTCGTCGCCTATGGGCCTAACCCGACGATATGGGTTCTGTTGTGGAAACTGCGTCAGGCAAAGTGCAACGACGTTTTTTTTCGGTGGGCCGGGCCAAAACACAGGTGGGTCCCACTTTCCTGTTAAAGGTCCGGCCCATTTAGTGTGTGGGGTCCACCATATAGCAAGTGGGCCGGGCCAAAAACACGGGTCCCACTTTCCGGTTAAAGGGTCGGCCCATTTAGTATGTGGGGTCCACCATATAGCAAGTGGGTCGGCCCAACAAGATAGTGGGCGGGCCAAAAACACAGGTGGGTCCCACTTTCTGTTAAAGGGCCGGCCCATTTGGTGTGTGGGGTCCACCATATAGCAAGTGGGCCGGCCCAACAAGATAGTGGGCCGGGCCAAAAGCATGGTGGGTCCCCTTCTTGTTAAAGGCCGGCCCATTTAGTATGTGGGGTCCACCATATATCAAGTGGGCCGGCCCAACAAGATAGTGGGCCGGGCCAAAAACATAGGTGGGTCCCACTTTCTAGTTAAAAGGCCGGCCAATTTAGTATGTGGGGTCCATTATATAGCAAGTGGGCCGGCCCAACAAGATAGTGGGCCGGCCAAAAACACAGGTGGGTCCCACCTTCCTGTTAAAGGGCCGGCCCATTTACCATGTGGGACCACCATATAGCAAATGGGCTGGCCCAACAAGATAGTGGGCCGGCCCAATAAGCATGTGGATCCCACTATCGTGTAACCGGGCCGGCCTACTAAAGAAGTGGGCTGGCCCAAAATGAAAGTGGGTCCCACACTACTGTAAGTGGGCCGGCCCAATCTGTTGTAGTGCCCTACTTGTTTGACTAGTCAACTTGCATTAAATTTCATGAGCCTAAAATCTGATATCAATGATACACACAATTACATACACAAATAAAACAAGTAGGAAAATTACAAGGCAATTAATGTGCCCAAATAAAAAAATTACATAGAATCATTGAGGACTTCTATTAGCATCATCAATAACACGTTGACATTTGGCAATCGCCTTGATTGAATCTTGTGTACTCTTTGTCAACATATCAGCTACAGATCTTAAAGCAGCAATACCATGTCTTTTATAAAGTACAGCCTTGAGATATTTACTGTTTGATGAAAGCAATGGTCTAGGTTGACGGCTATGAGAAGATGCATCAGAAGAAATATCAGAACTTTTTGTGGGCCTCACTTCTAATGAAGATTGCTTCATCACAACTGCATTCTGATAATAATGCAAAAAGAGTTAAACGATGAACTATGCAAACATTTATTATGCAATGTAGATATAAGATAATAACAAGTTGCATAAATAAGACAATGTATGGAACTTGTACTAAGCACAAACTTACATCATAATGTTGCACAGGGTCGCTACAGATCCTTTTTTGGCGACTATCTTCTAATGATGACTGCTTCATTAAAACTGCATTCTGGTAACATTGCAAACATAGTTACAACAATTAACTATTCAAACATGTATTACGCAATGTAGAGATCAGATAACAGCATGTAGCAGAAATAAGCACAAGATAAGATAAGATGCATGTACTAAGCACATACTGGCTCACTGCAGGTCCTTCTCTTGCGTGCACTAGTCGTGGTCAACATGCCTGTCATTTTAGGTTCAGCCATCAAGTGAAATGCTAATCCTCCTGCTCCATTGTCCTTAATCTGTGTTTAGATATCACATTTAAGACCAAGTCAGCTGGTTTCAAATAACAAAAAACTTGAGCTGCCAAATGAATAAGCCAATATTTACCAGATATCAGATTAAAACCAACTAGATGTTGCTTTGCATGAGATACGAATTTCAGACATTCAGATTTAGAGTAGGGTAATGCCAAGGTTTTCCACATAAAGTAAACTGGCATTAAGAATGACCAAATGTCAGGTTCAAATCACCTTCGCAGTTTCTCCAAGACAAGCATATCAAATAGGCAGAAACATAGTAAAGCATGAATGGCATTGCTATGGCAGGGTTCCAAGTGTTAATCTCTTGCATAAGGAACAATGCATATAGGTTATAGATAATAACGGAAGTAAACTGCCAAAATTACCAACCAAGAACTCAGATTCCAACCTTCCCTAGCGTCCCCGCTGTTAATGTTGGATGTTCTAATAAGTGGTTCGCATGATCAATCCCTAGGAAAAATAACATTGACAAGTCAGTCTACGATAATACAAAGACCAGACATGCACGCAGCAATAACTATATAAGCTAAAGACGAGGTATAAGAGCAAGCAGATTGGAAATGCACATAGCATGATTATAAAAGCAGTGTGAGAATAGCAGACACGAGAAAACAGCTAGCGGCTAGCGGTGAGCTAATGACGTGGTATAAGAACAAGCAGATTGGAAATGCCCATAGCATGACTATAAAAGCAGTGCGACAATAGCATGCAGTACAAAAACAGTTGGCAGCAAATGAATGGGTATAAGGCTATAAATATGTGGATGCACACAGGTGTCAGTAGAATGAACAGGATGGTAGCGACCGGATAATGCTTTTGTACTGTACAATATTTAAACAAACTTCATGCGAAGCAACACATCAAGAAAGTTAACGGCATATGAGATCTGCAAATAACTACACAAAACATGGCTAAAGAAACACCGCGATCTAACGGGCCAGCGTACTAACCAAGCTGCGGCGGGGTGGACGGGGGCGGCAACTTGCATTCCAGCGGCGGCGAACGCGGGAGACGATGAATCGACCCTGTTTCAGTAGAAGCGGGCGTTAGTGAAGCAGATCTGGTTGGCTGGCAAGGGATTCGGTGAAGTTGATACAGCCGCTGCGGCGAGGTAGTCGGTGGCGAGGTCGGCGGTGAAGCAGATCCGTCGGTGGCGAGGTCGGCGGTGAAGCAGATCCGTCGGTGGCGAGGTCGGCGGTGAAGCAGATCCGTCGGTGACGAGGGCGGCGGGGGAGCGGATCAGGTGGGTGGACAGCCAACACGATCAAGGCTACGCTGTGGAGGAGTATGCCGGCGGCGAAGCAGATCTAGTACTGTAGAGAGTCAGAGCTTTGGCGTGTGAGAGTATTTTTGAGCTAATGGGGCGAATGGTTGGTGGGTGGGTGTGGGCCTGTGGGGAGGGTTCGGGATCTAGGCAAGATATTTCATTGTTACCGAATGAGCCCTCCATGGTCGGTGGGTTGTAGCTTCCGGACCAGGGTTAAAAGGGTAAAACTGGTCACGGGATTTTCGAATGGATGCGGCGGGATGATTTGGCGCGCGGCCGAAATTTTCAGTTTCAAGCTACGAGCAGAACGACAAAAATAATGTTCTTCCCCAGGGAGCTCTCATTTCTTCCTCTTCTCTTTCTCTCTCGAGTCTCTCCCACTCCCCCGGCTCCTCTCCCCCTTCTCTCCGGCGGCCTCGCCGGCCGGAGACGAGGCCGACTTCTCTCTGTATATTGTACACCCTCCGAACTAAATTAATTGATTCAACTTTCCTTAGACGTGTATGTATCTAGAGTAAAAACATGTGTGGATACATCCATATTTAGATAAGCAAAGTTGAGTCAGCTAATTTGGATCCGAGGGAGTTAGTGTTGTTGTAAGCTTAGATCCAGTGTTTCCCATGAGCAGAATGGCGCAATGGAGTCGGGGATCTCGTCATCGGCTTCAGATCTGGCCTATGGTGAATCTGGCGGATCTTGCCGGCCAAACCCCGATCTGGTGCCATCAATGTGATGGCGCTAACGGTGAGGCTTGCTTTGGTCAGTGCTTCAGATCTGGCCAATGGGGAAGTCAAGCTGCTAAAGTTCACAAGCTCGGGGCATACGACGGCGTCATCCGTCTTGCCCGTGCACATCTTGGCCTTTCAGCGGCCCTTCTCAGAGCCAATATGCCGTTGCTGAGGCCCTTCTTCTCCTTCGTCCTGGCGACTACCGGCGACACCGTCCCAAGTGGTGCGTCCCCGGCGACGGAGTTGCTGGAAAGGATGCGGAGCAGAGATCTGATGTGCGGTCGAGAAGGACTCGATTGATTTTCTTCTATATGTTTTGGGGTCCTTTTTGTAAAGTTGCAGGTTCTATTAGTTATTGTCTAGTACTTTTGGTCCTCTATGTAATTTTTTGGACTAGTTTCCATTGGCACTGATAAACTTGAATTTTGACAAGTTCACGGGGAAAAAAATTCCTTTGCACATATGGCCTATCATGTATAAACATTCTTGAGATTTAAACTATATGTAATGTGCCATGCATTAACCCTAAACCATATATATGTAACTAACCCTAGCTGATCAAACCCTACTTAATTAAAACAAATAACCCTAAACTATACGCATGCACTTTATGCGCAAAGGCGCGGGTGCCTCTAATAATGTGTGTGCGCACTCGATCGATGATCCCTAAACCTTATACAACCCTGAAACCCTAATCCCTAATCCCTAAACCCTAAACACCCTAAACACTAAACCCTATACCCTAAACCCTAACCCTAAACCCTAATTAAACCCTATATATAGGCCAACGACACTTAATTGTGCATCAAGCAGGCCAGGGGTGCCTCGCGGTCCTCTAATTAAATTAAATGTGCCATGCATTAACCCTAAACCATATATATGTAACTAACCATAGCTAATCAACCCTACTTAATGAAAACACATAACCCTAAAGTATACTAGCTATAACCCGATCTAATAAAAACATGCTCTATATATAGCAGCTAGCTAGCAAACCTTAGATTAACACCAATTAATATATACATGGCCTATATCGATCATGTTGTATAACATATCCCTGAGATTCATTAATTAATTATATAATTATCGTGATAAATTAATTAACTCTAATTTTGACAAGTTCTCTCGAATGAAAACACATTTGATTAAGTTGCCTCATAATATATATATAATTAGTGTGCATGCATGGCCTACCATGCATTCGTGCATATATTTTAATGTATATTTGAACATATTCTTGGGGATTTCAATCTCTCTCTCTCGATCATCTATATATCGTTGGTGGCCAAAAAACACACATATATATGCATGCAATTTATGCGTAAAGGCGCGGGTGCCTCTAATAATGTGTGTGCGCACTCGATCGATGATCCCTAAACCTTAAACAACCCTAAAACCTTAAATCTCTAATCCCTAATCCCTAAACCTAAACACCCTAAACACTAAACCCTAAACCCTAGACCCTAAACCCTAACCCTAACCCTAAACCCTAGCTAACCCTAAACCCTAATTAAACCCTATGTATAGGCCAACGACACTTAATTGTGCATCGAGCAGGCCAGGGGTGCCTCGCGGTCCTCTAATTAAATTAAATGTGCCATGCATTAACCCTAAACCATATATATGTAACTAACCCTAGCTAATCAACCCTACTTAATTAAAACACATAACCCTAAACTATACTAGCTAGCTATAACCCGATCTAATAAAAACATGCTCTATATATAGCAGCTAGCTAGCAAACCGTAGATTAACACCAATTAAAATATACATGGCCTATATCGATCATGTTGTATAACATATCCCTGAGATTCATTAATTAATTATATAATTATCGTGATAAATTAATTAACTTGAATTTTGACAAGTTCTCTCGAATGAAAACACATTTGATTAAGTTGCCTCATAATATATATATAATTAGTGTGCATGCATGGCCTACAATGCATTCGTGCATATATTTTAATGTATATTTGAACATATTCTTGGGGATTTCAATCTCTCTCTCGATCATCTATATATCGTTGGTGGCCCAAAAAACACACATATATACGCATGCACTTTATGCGTAAAGGCGCGGGTGCCTCGATCTAATAATGTGTGTGCGCACTCGATCGATGATCCCTAAACCTTAAACAACCCTAAAACCCTAAATCCCTAATCCCTAAACCCTAAACCCTAAACACCCTAAACACTAAACCCTAGACCCTAGACCCTAAACCCTAACCCTAACCCTCTGCCCTAGCTAACCCTAAACCCTAATTAAACCCTATGTATAGGCCAACGACACTTAATTGTGCATCGAGCAGCCCAGGGGTGCCTCGCGGTCCTCTAATTAAATTAATTAAATGCGCCATGCATTAACCCTAAACCATATATATGTAACTAACCCTAGCTAATCAACCCTACTTAATTAAAACACATAACCCTAAACTATACTAGATATAACCCGATCTAATAAAAACATGCTCTATATATAGCAGCTAGCTAGCAAACCGTAGATTAACACCAATTAAAATATACATGGCCTATATCGATCATGTTGTATAACATATCCCTGAGATTCATTAATTAATTATATAATTATCGTGATAAATTAATTAACTTGAATTTTGACAAGTTCTCTCGAATGAAAACACATTTGATTAAGTTGCCTCATAATATATATATATATATAATTAGTGTGCATGCATGGCCTACAATGCATTCGTGCATATATTTTAATGTATATTTGAACATATATATTCTTGGGGATTTCAATCTCGATCTCTCTCTCTCGATCATCTATATATCGTTGGTGGCCCAAAAAACACACATATATACGCATGCACTTTATGCGTAAAGGCGCGGTGCCCTCTAATAATGTGTGTGCGCACTCGATCGATGATCCCTAAACCTTAAACAACCCCTAAAACCTTAAATCCCTAATCCCTAATAATCCCTAATCCCTAAACCCTAAACACCCTAAACACTAAACCCTAGACCCTAAACCTAACCCTAACCCTAAACCCTAGCTAACCCTAAACCCTAAACCCTAGACCCTAAACCCTAGACCCTAAACCCTAACCCTAACCCTAACCCTAACCCTAAACCCTAGCTAACCCTAAACCCTAATTAAACCCTATGTATAGGCCAACGACACTTAATTGTGCATCGAGCAGGCCAGGGGTGCCTCGCGGTCCTCTAATTAAATTAAATGTGCCATGCATTAACCCTAAACCATATATATGTAACTAACCCTAGCTAGCTAATCAACCCTACTTAATTAAAACACATAACCCTAAACTATACTAGCTAGCTATAACCCGATCTAATAAAAACATGCTCTATATGTAGCAGCTAGCTAGCAAACCGTAGATTAACACCAATTAAAATATACATGGCCTATATCGATCATGTTGTATAACATATCCCTGAGATTCATTAATTAATTATATAATTATCGTGATAAATTAATTAACTTGAATTTTGACAAGTTCTCTCGAATGAAAACACATTTGATTAAGTTGCCTCATAATATATATATAATTAGTGTGCATGCATGGCCTACAATGCATTCGTGCATATATTTTAATGTATATTTGAACATATATATTCTTGGGGATTTCAATCTCGATCTCTCTCTCTCGATCATCTATATATCGTTGGTGGCCCAAAAAACACACATATATACGCATGCACTTTATGCGTAAAGGCGCGGGTGCCTCTAATAATGTGTGTGCGCACTCGATCGATGATCCCTAAACCTTAAACAACCCCTAAAACCTTAAATCCCTAATCCCTAATAATCCCTAAACCCTAAACACCCTAAACACTAAACCCTAAACCCTAGACCCTAAACCCTAACCCTAACCCTAACCCTAAACCCTAGCTAACCCTAAACCCTAAACCCTAGACCCTAAACCACCCTAGACCCTAAACCCTAACCCTAACCCTAACCCTAAACCCTAGCTAACCCTAAACCCTAATTAAACCCTATGTATAGGCCAACGACACTTAATTGTGCATCGAGCAGGCCAGGGGTGCCTCGCGGTCCTCTAATTAAATTAAATGTGCCATGCATTAACCCTAAACCATATATATGTAACTAACCCTAGCTAATCAACCCTACTTAATTAAAACACATAACCCTAAACTGTACTAGCTAGCTATAACCCGATCTAATAAAAACATGCTCTATATATAGCAGCTAGCTAGCAAACCGTAGATTAACACCAATTAAAATATACATGGCCTATATCAATTTTAATATATATTTGAACATATTCTAGGGGATTTCAATCTCTCTCTCTCGATCATCTATATATCGTTGTTGGTGGCAAAAAACACACACGTACATATATACGCATGCACTTTATGCGCAAAGGCGCGGGTGCCTCTAATAATGTGTGTGCGCACTCGATCGATGATCCCTAAACCTTAAACAACCCTAAAACTCCCCTAAACCCTAAACACCCTAAACACTAAACCCTAGACCCTAAACACCCTAAACACTAAACCCTAAACCCTAGACCCTAAACACCGTAAACACTAAACCCTAAACCCTAAACACCCTAAACACTAATTAAACCCTAAACCCTAGACCCTAAACACCCTAAACTAAACCCTAGACCCTAGCTAAACACCCTAAACGCTAAACCCTAAACCCTAATTAAACCCTATATATAGGCCAACGACACTTAATTGTGCATCAAGCAGGCCAGGGGTGCCTAGCTCGCGGTCCTCTAGTTAAATTAAATGTGCCATGCATTAACCCTAAACCATATATATAACTAACCCCTAGCTAATCAAACCCTAGTTCATTAAAACACATAACCCTAAACTATACTAGCTAGCTATAACCCGATCTAATAAAAACATGCTCGATCTATATATAGCAGCTAGCTAGCAAATTAAACGGTAGATTAACACCAATTAATATATACGACATGGCCTATATCGATCATATGTTGTATAACATCTCCCTGAGATTCATTAATTAATTATATAATTATCGATGATAAATTAATTAACTTGAATTTTGACAAGTTCTCTCGAATGAAAACACATTTGATTAAGTTTCCTCATAATATATATATATATATATATATATATATATATATATAATTAGTGTGCATGCATGGCCTACCATGCATGCATTCGTGCATATATTTTAATATATATTTGAACATATTCTTGGGAATTTCAATCTCTCTCTCTCGATCATCTATATATCGTTGTTGGCCAAAAAAACACACATATACACATGCACTTTATGCGCAAAGGCGCGTGTGCCTCTAATAATGTGTGTGTGCGCACTCGATCGATGATCCATAAACCTTAAACCCTAAATAAACCCTAATCCCTAATCCCTAAACCCCTAAACACCATAAACATTAAACCCTAGACCCTAGACCCTAAACCCTAACCTCCTAACCCTAAACCCTAAACCCTAATTAAACCCTATATATAGGCCAATGACACTTAATTGTGCATCAAGCAGGCCAGGGGTGCCTTAGCTCGCGGTCCTCTAATTAAATTAAATGTGCCATGCATATATATATATATGTGTTTAATTTGGGGATTTCAATCGCTCTCTCGTATGTAGATCTCTCTCTACCTCTCTCTCTCTCTGTCTCTCTCTCTCTCTCTCTCGTTAATTGGTGGCCAACAACACACACATGCACTTTGTGCGCAAAGGCATGCGCCTCTAATAATGTGTGCGCAGTCGATCAATCTAGTTTTGATTAATCATAGCACACAAATAAAGAAGTTGTATTTGAATCCACACAACCTAATCTAAAACACATAACCCCTAACATGGCCTAATTAATTAACCCCTTCTCTCTACCTAATTAGTGGAAATTGCACAAAATCAAAAGGGGTCCCTCACTAATTGTGCATATCTGCTAGATTGTGATAAACTTTTGCCCCATATATATTTGGTGGATGGGTGCATCTTGGCATGTAAAACAATTAGTGTTTGCAAATGGCGTTGTCAAAATTTATGTACAAATGATTTCTTTCCATCCAAAGTGCATAAAATGGGAGTTTTAATGAAGAAAGTACAAATAAAACAGCTCAACATGCTTCCACACCCCGATTTCCACACGAAGTAGAGCATATTTAAAGGATAATTCCAGAGTTTTACTATTTTTCAAGCAACTTTGCTAATTTTCCCCCACTCACATGACTTTATGTCGATTTAACAAAAATATGGCGAATTTAAACTACATGGGCGGGATAGTTTGAATTGTGCGCGCGGCAAAGGGAACCGCCTATTCCTCAACCTTGTGCACGGCAAATTACACACGCAACTCCATTAAACGCCACCTACCGACCTTAATTATCACCCCGGCGGCCCGGCCGCATGACCCCCCACCCACCCCTACACAACTTATCCCCGTCCGTGCGAAGAGCTTCCCCTCCCCGTCCCGTCCGTGCGAAGAAGAAGCTTCCCCTCCCCGTCGTTCTTCTCGAGACGCACCGGCGGTCAAGTTGATCCACGGTAGGGCTGCTATCTCTAGCTCAATCATGTATCGGGCAAGACGGCCTAACGATTTATATTTTCTTGATGCTGCTAAAAAAATCGTCAGTATGCTCGAACTAATTGGCACTTTATAGTTTTCCGCTCGATTTGTCATCGATCAATTTGTTCATTTGCGTGGGCATATAGAGTCAGTTCTGCACTCGATCCGTTAATTTGCTGAAATGCCATGGCAGAGTTTTGTACACGATCTGTTTGCTAAAATGTCGATGGGCATTTTTTGTTTTGTACTCGACATGATTGCTGAAATGCATAATCATGTAGTATAGTTTTGTACTCGATGGATATACATTTCCTACTTCGCCTTAAATTAATCACCAACCACTGTATCTCATAATTAAACAGATGGACAGAACTTGGATACTGCATGGACACTTATGTTCCCCTTCATATATAAATGGTGTTCAACCCTTTATGGGGTTTATTAGAGCTCATGATGGTCACAACCTGGACGTGTATTGCCCGCGCTGCACATGTATGAATGGTGAGAAGAGGCCTCACCCTGTAGTGGCAGATCATTTACACATTTTTGGGATGGACCGCACATATGTTAGGCGGGTTTAGCATGGTGAACCATATAATGATCCTTTAGCAGGAGAAGCAGATCTTGCTCACACTGTATGTGTGCTGGCATATGTAGTTAATTATTTATATTGATGCTGCCGCTGTTTCAATCAATAGTTTGCATTGCTGTGCAAGGTTCTGTACTCAAATTTAACTTGTTGCAGATGGATGGACGGGAAGGAGAGAAAAAGCGCTTGCTTCAGGAAACGGGTTTCAGCTCTGGGACATGTGCTGTGCCAGATGAGAAGGTAAATATGTAAAACGGCATTTGTTCAGGTTGCATCCCTTAGATGTTTGTCTAATCGGTTGATGTACTAATTGCAGAAGCATAGAGTTGAAGAGGTCTCTCAGTTTGATGGGAGATTTGAAGATGAATCTCAGTTTGATGCACCTGTGGATGGTACTGATGACGAGCCTTTCATAGACGAAGGTCCTGCACCTGAGATTATCCAGCCTACAGAAGGAGGCCGTGGACCGAGTACACAGCTTTGCGTTGAAGTGGATGCACGCCCGGAGATCATCAGGGGCGTCCGGGTAGTCTCAAGACCACCCAGCCCTGATGCACCTGTGGATGGTACTGATGACGAGCCTCTCATAGACGAAGGTCCTGCACCTGAGATTATCCAGCCTACAGAAGGAGGCCGTGGACCGAGTACACAGCTTTGCGTTGAAGAGGATGCACACCCGGAGATCATCAGGGGCGTCCCGGTAGTCTCAGGACCACCCAGCCCTGATGCAAAATGTTGAGCTACTTTATGATTCATACTCTTATGTTCTGGTGCTGTAGTATGTTATGATTTGTACGCCTTTGGCGCTAGATTAAGCATTCAGTGGATGATCGCGTTGCAAAATTCGACACCCACACAATCAGTTCATCGTATGAGTAGTAGCACAATTACTTCTACAGCGATTCCTGCCAGCGCATTAGTCGGTAGCATGAAACACTTTCAGGTACTCCCCTCTGATTCATATTAATTGACTCAATTCTGTCTAGATATGGATGTATCTAGATGCATTTGTTAACTAGACTAACAAACTTGAGTCAGTTAATATGAATCCGTGTAAACCGCCCAGTCCTCGAGCAGCTAGTTTATTGACTCTGGACTCCAAGCCTCTCGCGGCAAGCCATCGACGAAGCTTTGACCAGATCTTGGCCCGCAATTTTTTTTGTGTGGCGAATAGCAAAGCTTTGACCAGTTCCTCTCGGGATACAGCACGCCGGTGAGCTTGCACGGTTGCCATGAGCACTTTCCGGCGGGGGGTCCGCATCGTCCGGGAACGATCTCCAGCGGGTTAACGAGGACATGCATGGCGGCCAGGGGATTTGTTTTTTTTGGTTTGAGCTTGGGATTTGGGGTTTTTTCGGATAGGGGAGGAGGAACCGAGGAAGAGGAAGGAACAGCCGCGTGCTTGGCGCGTGGCGGTGTGCTTGAATTTCGAATTTTTGTGAAATGTTTCATTTCCCCGCTACAATTCGGGGGTTTCTTGACGCGCCAATGCGTCCCGCCGGGCAGCTTCAAGTGAATTTGGGGTGCCACACTATGGGCCCTAGTTTCAGTGAGACATGTAATGACTAGTCACATCAGTAAGTTCACTGTGTAATAAAATATGTTACCCCTCCCCTTTATGTAGCACCCCTTCTCTCCCGATCGAGTGCCGATTGCCGACGGATGCAAGCCGCTAGCTCGATCCCCTCCTTTCGCCTCCACCGTCCAGGCATCCAGCTTGGAGGGGCAAGCTGCATCTAGACCAAGCGGATTAGGTAGGACTAGTAATGTTCTCTCCTTTCTCGAGATCGGTTCTTTTTTCCTCTCCTCGATATCTTGCGCATCTCTTTCCTATTCTGGGCGAAGGGGTGTCTTTCTGGTCACCCTCGAGCTGGGAGTGATTGATGGGGGTGGGGGCGGGGGCTACCTTTGCTTGGATTGGGGTGTTCTTCCTTTATTTGTCGACATTTGCAACCTTTGTAGTTTCTGCTGATCCTCACTGTATCTTTTGTCAGCTTGTACAGGAAAGGTAAGACCTCGGCGGTGGGGGCAATGGAGCGTAAGGCCACCACGCATGTGGGCAGTTGGCTGAGCCTGAGCTGCGTCCCCAGCCCCGCGAAGCAGGTACTCCGTTTGCTTATCCACTCTTTAAAGTGTCTCTCTGCATCCTCAATCTGTTCCTGTTCTGGAATATGCTTAAAGTAGCACATGTCTTCAGTTGTTTGTGCGTAAAGCCTCTGTGACACCATGCTCTATATTCTCTGTATCAGGTTGGTACCTCCAGGTTCCGTGCTGAGGCTATGGGGAACGAGAATAGCGCCCCACCTGCTGCAGGAGCATGGCCCGATCTGCAGCACAAGAAGCGAAATGCCACTGCCGAGCTGGGCAGGGACCGCCCAGGGGTAATTTTTTTAACCAACTTACCATGATGTAGTCTGAATCTGATACTCCCTCAGATCCAAATTAATTGACTCAACTATCTGTAGATACGGATGTATCTAGATGTGTTTTAGCTCTAGATACTACTGCCTCCATCCCAAAGCTTTGGGCTTATATTATTTTTAGAAAGTCAAACTATACCATGTTTGACTAAGCTTTTACCAAAAATCAGTAACATGCAAAATACAAAATTAATATCATTAAATAGATAATAAAATATATTTTCCTACGGTATCTACACAATATTATATTTGTTGATAGAATGTTCTAAAATTTTGGTCAAACTTTGCTTGTTTTGATTTCTCAAAAATAAATAAGGCTTAAGCTTTTGGATGGTGGTAGTACATTCATATCTAGACAAAGCTGAGTTAACTAGTTTTTTTGTCTGTCCATAGCTAGTGTTCACGCTGCAAAAGGCTAAGAGCATCCACTATATGCATTAGTCTATCTCATACAGTAATTCAATATCACTGCTGAGGTCTGCCTTTTGTTTTGCTATTCATATGCAGACTGAAACTTTAGGGCCTTTACTCAAAAGGAAGATCAAAACTGTGATAACCCAAAATTATAAGTAAGTAATTAATTTAAGTTTAATGACAATTTTCTGCTAATCATCTTGGTTGGCTATTATCCAGTGTTTATAATTGAAGGTCAAAATGTTTATGCAAGAATTAGATTAGAACCTGAATTATTTGTGCATGTTAGAAGTATCGATGCATCATCTAGTTGATCAAGCAAAATAGAAACAAGTGCTAGTAGCTAAACTAGTTTTGTGTACGTGCATGTATCAATGTTTAGTACTAGTTCTAGCCACGTGAGCATGTGAGATATTTTAGGAAGCGGCAACGTGGCTTAGCAGTAGAGGTAGTTTGAGGTGTGTGGAAAGCTCACGATGGCCAGTCGGCAGAGTGTCTACGTGGTGGAGATGTGCATGGTTTCTAGCATGTGAAGTGTTGACACGTTAGCTAGCTTAGCGCTGAAGTTTTGCTCAGATATTTTGGCCGGTTAAACGGTGCTGCATCCTATAAATAGGTGCAGGGCTGCCGTTGCCTCACCCTACATCGGACCAGTTAGTTTGAGAGCGAGTAAGACTACTACAATTCTGAGAGCTTGAGAGAGGGGCAGATTAGATAGACGGCGAGTGGATGGTATAGAGCGCCATCTCGGCTGCTGGTATGCTGCCAGCCCCGCTACTGGCGTATGAGCGTATATATGCTGCTTCTTACTAGTACCTGGAGTAGTCAAGCTGGCCAACGTCGATACTATACAGTAGAAGTACTGAGGCAAGCTGTTTATACCCTCTTATATATTTTGTAAAGTAGGTTTTGCTGCTAAAATACATGGTTTAGTATTTGATATGAGATATGAGATATTCGTGGGCTAATTCGTCGGTGTCGTTACGCGGTGATGGATCCGCTGGAGCCACCGGTACGAATCGGGCATTAGCGCGAATATCGATAGAAAGTGATCAACATGAGAGATACATGTTTTTATAAGAGCAAACTTGGTGCTACGAAGGTAAACATATTGTACCGGTCACAGTTCAGGTATGGGACTGTCTGTGTTCTCCGCTGGGGACGGCCTCTGTTCGGGAACGTGTCGGTGATGGATCCGTAGGAGCGACCGGCATCAGTAGGTCAGAGTGTCCGGGTCTTAGCGGGTATAAGAACACTGCTTGACTAGCGCAACCTAGTCAAGACTGTCGATGTCGGAGTACCCCTCTGCAGAGTGTAAAAGTGTGAATTTCACCCCTGTGATTCCCGGGTAGGGAAACTTACTTTCATGTGTGGCACCATGCATTTTTAAATTGATTAATACCTTAACCACATATTATTTTTAGAAAAGCATTTCTATTTTAATTACATTGTATATGATTGTGTATAATCAGTTTATTGAGTATGACTTGTCGTACTCACCCCAGCTCCCCAATGTTTTTATCAGAGTTGCGCAGCAGAAGAGTTCGTCGATCGGAGATTAGGCTGGACCAGCGGGTGGGAAGCGTTAGAGAATCTATTTGTAACTCTGGTGTAATTGTATATAAAAATATCTAAAGATGTTGTATTTGAGTTTCTCGAGATCCTTTGTGCTGGTTTACGCCTGCATTTTAGCCTTGCGCGAGTATAAGCCTCTCGGTTTATAGGCGCGCGGCGGCTGTCTCGTCCAGGCCCGGTCTCGAGGCGTGACAGTTAAAGTGGTATCAGAGCTCTAGGTTTAGGTACGCGGGAAAAAAGGTAGAACGTTAGTTAAGTTTTGCGACCCGTAGCTATCGGTAAAATTATTTTGTTTCTTGCAATAATTGGAAAATAGGTATATAGATATACTAGCTCTTTGATTTCTATTGTCATGAAAAAAAATGATTTTAGTAAAAATAAACATGCCTTGCATGCCGTCATACGTTTCTTTGTAGTATGCCTAGTAAAAGTTGATTGAATATATTACCCTGCCATTCTTGTTAATTCATAAGCATGCTTTGGAACATGTTTTAGATTGTATGCTCGAAGGATAAAAGGTAGTATAAGATGTTAATAGAAAGTTTAGTGTTGAATTTCGGGGACGAAATTCATATAAGTTGGGGAGGATGTGATAACCCAAAATTATAAGTAAGTAATTAATTTAAGTTTAATGACAATTTTCTGCTAATCATCTTGGTTGGCTATTATCCAGTGTTTATAATTGAAGGTCAAAATGTTTATGCAAGAATTAGATTAGAACCTGAATTATTTGTGCATGTTAGAAGTATCGATGCATCATCTAGTTGATCAAGCAAAATAGAAACAAGTGCTAGTAGCTAAACTAGTTTTGTGTACGTGCATGTATCAATGTTTAGTACTAGTTCTAGCCACGTGAGCATGTGAGATATTTTAGGAAGCGGCAACGTGGCTTAGCAGTAGAGGTAGTTTGAGGTGTGTGGAAAGCTCACGATGGCCAGTCGGCAGAGTTTGTCTACGTGGTGGAGATGTGCATGGTTTCTAGCATGTGAAGTGTTGACACGTTAGCTAGCTTAGCGCTGAAGTTTTGCTCAGATATTTTGGCCGGTTAAACGGTGCTGCATCCTATAAATAGGTGCAGGGCTGCCGTTGCCTCACCCTACATCGGACCAGTTAGTTTGAGAGCGAGTAAGACTACTACAATTCTGAGAGCTTGAGAGAGGGGCAGATTAGATAGACGGCGAGTGGATGGTATAGAGCGCCATCTCGGCTGCTGGTATGCTGCCAGCCCCGCTACTGGCGTATGAGCGTATATATATATGCTGCTTCTTACTAGTACCTGGAGTAGTCAAGCTGGCCAACGTCGATACTATACAGTAGAAGTACTGAGGCAAGCTGTTTATACCCTCTTATATATTTTGTAAAGTAGGTTTTGCTGCTAAAATACATGGTTTAGTATTTGATATGAGATATGAGATATTCGTGGGCTAATTCGTCGGTGTCGTTACGCGGTGATGGATCCGCTGGAGCCACCGGTACGAATCGGGCATTAGCGCGAATATCGATAGAAAGTGATCAACATGAGAGATACATGTTTTTATAAGAGCAAACTTGGTGCTACGAAGGTAAACATATTGTACCGGTCACAGTTCAGGTATGGGACTGTCTGTGTTCTCCGCTGGGGACGGCCTCTGTTCGGGAACGTGTCGGTGATGGATCCGTAGGAGCGACCGGCATCAGTAGGTCAGAGTGTCCGGGTCTTAGCGGGTATAAGAACACTGCTTGACTAGCGCAACCTAGTCAAGACTGTCGATGTCGGAGTACCCCTCTGCAGAGTGTAAAAGTGTGAATTTCACCCCTGTGATTCCCGGGTAGGGAAACTTACTTTCATGTGTGGCACCATGCATTTTTAAATTGATTAATACCTTAACCACATATTATTTTTAGAAAAGCATTTCTATTTTACATTGTATTTGATTGTGTATAATCAGTTTGTTGAGTATGACTTGTCGTACTCACCCCAGCTCCCCAATGTTTTTATCAGAGTTGCGCAGCAGAAGAGTTCGTCGATCGGAGATTAGGCTGGACCAGCGGGTGGGAAGCGTTAGAGAATCTATTTGTAACTCTGGTGTAATTGTATATAAAAATATCTAAAGATGTTGTATTTGAGCTTCTCGAGATCCACTGTGCTGGTTTACGCCTGCATTTTTAGCCTTGCGCGAGTATAAGCCTCTCGGTTTATAGGCGCGCGGCGGCTGTCTCGTCCAGGCCCTCAAAAGGAAGATCAAAACTGCGGCTGATCAGGCTGCCAGTATGTTGATGCCGCCCCCATCTTCTAAATGCCTCTACAAGCACAAGGCCACGCGCCAGCTGGGTGGTGATCTTTTAATGAATATGGTATATTTTCTTAATCCACAAAACATGCCTTGATTTTTCTCTGTTTATTGTCGGTTTTTTCTATGCTTGCCAAAAGTTTACAACAACAACAACAACAACCAAGCCTTTCAGTCCCAAACAAGTTGGGGTAGGCTAGAGTTGAAACCCATAAGATCTCGAAGCCAAAAGTTTAGAAACACCAAATTCGTTTGCTTACAATCATCATACAGTAATGTTCATCTACTCCAGTTCCCCTAACCCAACAAAAAATGATGTTAATTACGATTTTTAGATTAAAAGAGCACCATTAGGCGCTGTTAATTACGACTTTGAGATTAAAATGTCATTTGCAATTGTTAATTACAATTTTGAGACAAATGGTTAGTTTAACCTCGATCTCTTCTGCTCTCCATTTATCCCAACCGAACAAAAATTTAACCATTCCATTCCTCTGAAATGGAACCATTCCATTCCATTCCACGCTGTTTCAGAACCGAACACACCCTTGCATTGTTGTGAACTGTTGTCCATACACGGCCATACCCTTCCACTTACATCCAGCACTATATGCATCAGTCTGTCTCAGAGTCATTCAATATCACTGCTGAGATCTGTTCCCATTCTTATGCAGGCTGAAACTGCTGCGCCTTTACTCAAGTGGATGCAAAATGAGGCTGCTGTGAGGACGATGGTGCCGGCACCATCTTCCGAAAACCTCTACAAGCACGAGGCCATGGGCCAGCTGGGTGGTGACCTTTTAATGAATCTGGTATATTTTCTTAATCCACATACATGATTTCATTATTATCTGTTTAATTACTGTTGGCTTTGTCTAATGCTTACCAAAAGTTCAGAAACACTGCGTTTGCTTACAATCATCATACACTAATTTTTCACTTTTCAGTCTGTCTCATCCAGTATATAAACTGTTGATTTCCATTGGCTTCTTTTGTAATCATTTGCATTGTTGTCAACTGTTCTCTATGCACAACCCTATTCTTCCACTTACACCCGCACTATTTGCATCAGTCTATCTCATAGATTTATTAAATATCAATGATGAGTTCTGTTGCTATTCATATGCAGGATGAAACTTCTGTGCCTCTACTCAAATGGATAAAAAATGATCCTGATGAGGCTGCTGTGAAGATGATGGTGCCGCCACCATCTTCTGAAAACCTCCTCAAGCACAAGGCCACGGGCCAGCTGGGTGGTACCCTTTTCAGTAAGCAGGTATATTTTCTTAATCCTCATACATGATTTGATTTTTGTCTGTTTATTGCCGGCTTTGTCTAATGCTTACCAATAGTTCAGAAACACACACACCTATTCTTACACTTACATCCAGCACTATATGCATCAGTGTCTCATAGATTCATTTTATATATCACTGCTGATGTCTGTTGCTCTTCAATTTTCATATGCAGACTGAAACTGCTAACCCTTCATTGGTCAAAAGGATTGCAACTGCTGCTGATGAGGCATCTGCAGAGGCTGCCACCAAGTTACTGTCAGCCCCACCTTCTGGATGCTTATATAAGCTCAAGTCCAAGGACCAGCCGGGCCGTAACCATCCAAGGGTTCGGGTATATTTTCTTAAGCCACATATACATGCCATGATTTATGTCTGATATTATCACCGGCTCTGTCTAATGCTTTTTGGAATTCAGAAACACCAAATTAGCATGCTTATATTCATCATACACTAATTTTTCACTGTTCAGTTTGTAACATAGTGTTATGCACTCGCTTGTCAACATTTGCATTGCTCTGAACTATGCACTTTACACAACCTAATTCTTCCACTTACATTCAGCGCTACGCACCAGTAGTACCTCCCATGTTTCCTTCACCATCCCGATGCCGAGCTTGCGGGAATATGGCGGGCCCATGTACATACCCCGCATATAACACCTCCTATGGCTCTATCTACCTTTCTAGTAGCTCCTTCACAGAGTTACAGGTATGTATTCTCAGTGGTTTAGCATGAATTGGCATATAGTAAAGTCTTGTTTTTAGTCTTCCTGCTTCTTACATTTGTATCAATTTTCACATGCAGACTGTACCTTGTGAACTTCGTCCAATGATTAACCAGATGTGTCCGCATGAAGGGTCTTTCACTATGCATGGCAATGGCAAATTGATGAACACCTACACGGTCTATGAGGTGTATGTCTACAAGACGCAGGCCATCACATATTTGTATGGACATGATTGGAGAAAGTTTGCTTTTGACTACGGTCTGAAGAAGGGCGACGAGCTGAGGATCAGAAACTCAAACGGGCAGATATACGTAACTGCTTACAGAGTTGGAGACACTTCCAAATATATAATATGTAACTTTTTCTACTCATATCTTTTGATAACTGTTCTGAGCAGTTGTTCTAAACCATTCCCTCTGTTCTAGCTTGCTGGGTTTAACATGATCAAAGCTGCAGATCCCCTGATGGAACATGAGCGGATGTCACAAAGGGCAACCACACCAGCACCGGCACCGGCTTCCCACTCTCCTGCATCAGCACCGGTTCCTGTACCAGCTCCGTTTACTGCATCTACCCAGCAGTCCCCTACATCAGCATTGGTTCCTGTAGAGGCCCCATATACTACACCTGCCCAGCAGGCTCTGCATCAGCACTGGTTCCTCTAGCTGCACCGTTCTGCACCTGCCCAACAGTATCCTGCATCAACACCGGTTCCTCTAGAGGCACCATTTACTGTACCTGCCCAGCAGTCTCCTGCATCAGCACCAGCTCGTGTACCAGCCCAGGCTCTGCACCTACCCCAGCCAGATCACCGAGGTCTCAGCTCATTGCTGTGGCCACCCGTGTGGTGACCAGGACGCATCTGAAGGCTATGTTCGTGAGTATATGACAGCATAACTGCTCTTATCTTGATGTCTTCTCTGCTCAAAGTCTCACATGGTTCAGTGCATTGGTGCCATTGACTAATTTTTGGTGGTATCTCTTGCTTTGAATCAGAAATTGCCTAAAAGTATCTCCAAGGATCTCAATGCTGGCCGAAGGGGCAAGATATCCCTCGTCATGGAGAGTGAAGGTCTCACCGTGGAGGGACGGTACTCCGTCAGTCCCACAGATGGCCGCTTGGCTGTTACTTCCAGGTGGAAAAAGTTCATTGACGGTGCCAAACTTCGCATTGGATCAAAGTTGAAGGTCAAGATCTTTCGATGCCGCTGTGACATGCTGGTCATAAAGTTCGCGGTTGTCTAGTTCTGTTGCCCCATGAGCCCTTAGCAAATGCATTTGTAGTTATACTTATATAAGGTTATCTTATCTGAACTGCTAATTAATTGTATGGGTGGTAAAACTCTGGCAAGCTTTTGCTCTTAGCAAGTATGTATGTATGATCAGCTATTATGATAACTAATGTTTGTGTTCATCTTAATTTGCATTTCCGTTTTAGAAAAAAACTTAATTTCTATTTTGGCTGACCTGTTAGAGAACTATCAGATTGAACCCACAACATGATTCAAATAGATTCATTACACTGAGCCACATGTCTTGACCTTGCTATACACTACTTCCATTAATCAGTGCAAGAAGGCTTACCTGAGCTGCTGAACCATGGCAGATTCGAATCCACCTTATCTATCTAGAAATACAACCTTTGCAGAAAGAGGATTTGCAGTATGGGGAGGCTGACATTGGGGACCCATGAGCCAGCAGCGTCGTCAACGTTTTAAAGGTGGCAGGAGATCGAAAGAAAAAATAAGCAAAAATCAGTTGGTAAACAAATTCAAGAAAAGAAACATTTACCTTTCTGAGAGGATGACATGCGGGACCCATGAGGCAGCAGCTTCCTCATTTCAAGGCGGCAGGGGATCAAAAGAAAAAGGAAATAGCCAGAAATTAATTAGGGTCAAAAATAAATCCATCAAAGGAAACTTTTATTGTTCATAGAGGATGACATGTGGGACCGACTTGCCAGCTGCGTCGTCATCGTTTCAAAGGGGGCAGGGGATCAAAAGAAAAAAGGCAAATAGCCAGAAATTAGGGGAAAAAATAAATCCAACAAAGGAAACTTTTATTGTTCATAGAGGATGACATGCGGGACCCATGAGCCAGCAGCTTCCTCAACGTTTCAAAGTCGGCATAAGATTTAAAGAAAAAGGCAAGTGACATAATATCAGGAGCCAAAAATAATCCAAGAAAAGAAACTTTATTGTACATAGAGGATGACATGCGGGTCCCATTTTGTAGCAGTCTCAACGCTTCCAAGGCGGCACAGGACCGAAAGAAAAATGAAGTAGCCAGAAATCAAGGTGTGAAAAAAAATCCAAGAAAAGAAAGATTTCAATTGGGCTGTCTGGACATCTGGGCCTTCGAACTATCTGTGGGCCTTTTGACTCGTAAAATTTCAACCCACTCCAAAACAGGAAAGGTCGGATTTTTCTCAAAAAAAAAGGAAAGTCCTATGCTTCGCAAAAACAAAAAACAAGGAGATTCAACATATAAGATTGTTTATGTAGATATAAAGATTTAATTTATCCGTTTGCAATAGCTCAGAGCGAAATACAACGTTTATTGTCTGCAAAATAAAATATCACATGTTTCTTGTACGGGGAGGCTGACATCGGGGACCCATGAGCCAGCAGCGTCGTCAACGTTTCAAAGGCGGCAGGGGATCGAAAATAAAAAAAAAGCCAAAAATCAGTTGGTAAAAATACAAGAAAAGAAAACATTTATCGTTCTGAGAGGATGACATGCGGGACCCATGAGGCAGCAGCATCCTCAACGTTTCAAAGTCGGCATGAGATCGAAAGAAAAAGCCAAGTGACATAATATCAGGAGCCAAAAATAATCCAAGAAAAGAAACTTTATTGTACATAGAGGATGACATGCGGGTCCCATTTTGTAGCAGCGGTCTCAACGTTTCCAAGGCGGCACAGGACCAAAAGAAAAATGAGGCAGCAGCATTCTCAACAATTCCAAGGCGGCGGGGATCAAAAGAAAAAAAGGAAATAGCCAGAAATTAATTAGGGGTCAAAAATAAATCCACCGAAGGAAACTTTTATTGTTCATAGAGGATGACATGTGGGACCGACCTGCCAACAGCGTCCTCATCGTTTCAAAGGGGGCAGGCCGGGGATCAAAAGAAAAAGGCAAATAGCCAGAAATTAGGGGTCAAAAATAACTCCAAGAAAGGAAACTTTTATTGTTCGTAGAGGATGACATGCGGGACCCATGAGCCAGCAGCTTACTCAACGTTTCAAAGGTGGCATGAGATCGATAGAAAAAGGCAAGTGACCAAATATCGGGAGCCAAAAATAATCCAAGATTTATTGTACATAGAGGATGACATGTGGGTCCCATTTTGCAGCAGCGGTCTCAATGTTTGTAATGCGGCTTGAGATCAAAAGAAAAAGAAAGTAGCTAGTAATTAGGGGTGAAAAAAATCCAAGAAAAGAAAGTTGATGGACATAGAGGATGACATGCGGGTCCCTTGAGCCAACAGCTTACTCAACGTTTCAAAGGGGGCAGGATCAAAAGGCAAGCCAAAAATCAGAGGGTGAAAAAAATCCAACAAAGGAAACTTTTATAGCACATAGAGGATGACATGCGGGTCCCATGAGCCAGCAGGTTCCTCAACGTTTCAAACGTGGCATGAGATCGAAAGAAAAGGCAAGTGACCAAATATGAGGTGCCAAAAAAACTCCAAGAAAAGAAAGTTGATTGCTCATAGAGGATGACATGCGGGTCCCATTTAGGCAGCGGTCTCACGTTTGAGAGGCGGCGGGGGATCGAAAGAAAAGGCAAGTGACCAAATATCAGGAGCCAAAAATAATTCAAGAAAAGAAAGTTTTATAGTCCATAGAGGATGACATGCGGGTCCCATTTAGCAGCAGGTATCACCGTTTGAGAGGCGCAGGGGATCGAAAGAAAAAGGCAAGTGACCAAATATGAGGTGCCAAAAAAATCCAAGAAAAGAAAGTTTTATAGTACATAGAGGATGACATGCGGGTCCCATTTAGCAGCAGCGGTATCACCGTTTGAGAGGCGGCAGGGGATCGAAAGAAAAAGGCAAGTGACCAAATATGAGGTGCCAAAAAAATCCAAGAAAAGAAAGTTTTATAGTACATAGAGGATGACATGTGGGTCCCATTTAGCAGCAGCGGTATCACCGTTTGAGAGGCGGCAGGGGATCGAAAAAGGCAAGTGACCAAATATGAGGTGCCAAAAAAACTCCAAGAAAAGAAAGTTGATTGCTCATAGAGGATGACATGTGGGTCCCATTTAGCTGCAGCGGTCTCAACGTTTCCAAGGCGGCAAGGGATCAAAAGAAAAAGGAAGTAGCCAGAAATCAGGGGGTCAAAAAAAATCCAAGAAAAGAAAGAAATTTGGTTCATAGAGGATGACAAGCGGGACCCATGATCCTGCATCGTAAACGGCTCGATCGGAGAGTGTTGAACGAGATGGCGCGATCGAGAAAAAAAATGCTAGAGAGGCTGCCATCTGGGCCCTACATCCCTGGGCGGTGCGGATTTGCGTTGACTCGGCCGGCGAACCCGAGAATTCGCGATGCACCACGTCCCGGGCAACCATACGCGACGTTTTGGCCGCTTTCGTCGGGCTAGGTGGCCTCAAAAACGAGAAAAAAAAGTTTTGACATGCACCACGGAGGGACCAAAAATCGTCGGCCATGGTACACCAGCAACCACGGCGCGACTTCAACTTCGTCGGCCATGGCAACTTTTCTTGTAGTGCTTTTGAAGAACATCTTCTTTAATAAAGAACAAATATGACAATTTGTGGGGTTCTATGGTTTCCTATGGTTCCAATTGGTTTCTGGAGTAAGGATGGGATGGATCACAACAAAGTTGGATCCATCAGCAACTAGAGCTTGTATGGATTTAGTGAAGCATAAGTATCTTAAGAAATTAATGGTTGCTATCATGGTGCTATATCTCACTGGTAATAGATAGCTAGGTTTATAGGTCCTATTAGGCAAGGTTGATGATTACTCTTTATTTTCTTCAAAAGAATAACTTTTGAAGAACATACTTCTTAATTAATAAGAAGTATATCAATTAGGGTTGAGGTGGTGTAGGTTTTATTATGGGATCCACTTAAATAGGGTATAGTTGGCTCCTGGATACTATGGTTTATAAGTATCTAATACTAATAGGGTTTAGTGGAATATGATTAGGTAATGCACAATATTTGGCATAGTTGTTATTGGAGTTCATCACAATGGTGTGATGCTAAATAAGGTTAATAAAGTATGATGGCTTTGGTAATAGGATCTAGGGTTTATCCTTGGTTGATCCTATTTGATCACCTTGGTTTGATGAGTATGCATACAAAGGATGCTAAATTATTAGTGATAGGGTTCCTATATTTTATATAGGCATGAACAAGCATTTAGTTGCTAATTATGAATCTATGCATGAGAATAAAGTAGCATTGTTACATGTTATAACCTAGGGTTTAGGTTATAATCAAGTTAGGGTTCATATGAATTAATGGTGTTAGGGTTCCTAATGGCATTAGGGTTTTAAGATTCACATGAAATGATAAGGTTGTAATATCCTTCAATAAGGAACTAGGGTTTCCTAATTACCCTATAGTTTTATGGTTAATAACTTCATTATGAAGTTGAAGTTAACTAAAAATATTGGACTTGGCATTTTACTATTTTTAAAGAATTAACAATTAAGGTAATTATTATTTAGGGTTTAAATCCTTCTAATAAGGATTTAATAAGATAATAAATAAAGATAATTAGTTTTTTGTGTTTTTTTATTTAATTAATGGATTTTATTTATTTTAGGAACTTTTCTTAATTTCTGAATTTTAGTTGAATTTAGAATTAAAAAAAAGGCTTAATTAATAAGGGTTAACAATTAATTTTTTATTAAAAATAAAATTTTCATATTTTATTTTTATTGGATAGATTTTATTTTTATAAGAATTTTGATATCTTATTTATATTTTTCTGAGTTATAATGAATTTTTATATTCATTTAAGTTTCAGCAATTATAGAATTTGAATTAAAATGAAATATTACTAAACCTACCCGGACAAGCTACCCATAGAGACTGACCAGTGGGCCAGTGGTCCACGTTGGCTGCCACGTGAGCGTGGACTGGTCAACGACGACGTGGCCAGGAGCATGGTGACCGGCGGGCAGACGTCGCCGGCGTCGCCGATTCCGGCCTTGCTCGGATGGGCGACTGGTTCCGTTCGAACCAGCGCACCGCGAGGAGCCTAAAGGTGGCGGCGCCGCTCCGGTAAGGTCACCGGAGCTTGCTCGCCAGCGAGGCCGAGCGGCGGACGGGCACGGTGCGGCATGCTACGGGAAACGAGCGAGCAGCATGCTGGGAGTTCGGCGGCTCACCAGGAGCACGCAGGGCTTGACGGCGTGGCTTGCCGTGGCCGGGATCGCCGGATTTCATGGCGCCGGTGACGGAGAAGACGAGCTCAACGGCGAGGCTACAGCTCGCCCTGGCCCGATTCCTTTTGCACCGAGAGCATGTCGAGGACGGCGGAGACGATGGTGGTCACGGCGAGGCTCGGGGAAGGCTCTATCGGCGGCGAGAAGAATCGGCCGGCGCAGCTAGGGTTTCCATCTGGGGAGAAATTGAGCAGAGGAGAGGGAAAACGGTGCTAGGGTTCGTCTTGGGGCCTCTTATACCGCGTTGTGGTGCGCCTCGTCACGAAATCGAGCACTGGGAGGTCGCCAGCGAGACGACGAAGCCGAGCACGGCTTCGTGCTGTCCTCCATGCGAGACGAAGAGATGAGGACGAGCTCCTGGCGTGGATATTTTCTTGAAGGGGTATGTTGGGCTGGGCTTGGGCCAGTGCTAGGCCGTGGTGCTGGACTGCACCATGGGCTCCGTTGCTGGGCTCTACTGGCCAGGTAAGTCCATTTCTGTCCTCTCTTTTCTTATTTCTGTTTTTATTTCTTGTTTTCAATTCTAGTTTTAATTCAAATTTGAATTCTTGTCTGTTTTGCAGGTGTTTAACAATTTGGTTTTCATGAGGTTTAATACAAGGATCATGGTATTACTGTATTGTTTTTGAATAAACATAAATGTATGTGAGCCTTGTTACAATTTTTAATCAAACAAGAATTTAGGTATTCATTTTAATTTTCTTTCTCATTTTTAATATAACTCCATGTTGAATAATTAGGGTGGATGATTCTTATTCCAAATGTTTTAGAAGTTATTATGAGGACTTGGCTTCATATTTGAGGAATTGGTCACTTGCACATGATTTTATGTGAGTTCCAATATATTAGGGTTTTATAGTTTCTATCATAACCCCCCTTATCAAAGTTAATATTATCATTATATTTGAAAGTATCTAAGTAGGTATTGGTTCCATCATGATTGATCTTGGTTACAAAGATAAATGGTTGATCACTACATATAAGGTTTTAATTATGGGTTTTAGCACTAGGTTATTCTTAAGTTTCATAATTGGAGCATAAGATACAACTAGTGATCAATTCTAGGGCTCTAATTCTATTTACCTAATGGCACTTGATTTGAATCTCAAATATGGCCTAGGTTTTAATTGTGATCACCCAAGTGATGCACAAATTAACTAAGATTGGGATATAGGATAGGGTTTTACTTGTGGTCATCAATTAATTCACAAGTTAGTTTGAGATATGGGTATAGGTTCTATATGTGATTTAACACCACATTGCTTTGGCTAGGTTTGCTCTTCCTCACCACTCATAGGGTTGTTCAATCAAAAATCCTTTTGATTGGTAAAGGGCTGAATTATGCAAGGTTTGTTACTATTCAGTTGTCTCCCTAATTAGCCTATGGGAAATGTTTTAGGGTTGCTAGTAGTTCCCCTATGATTTTATGTACTGGATTATATCTGCTTAACTCACTAAGGTTAAACGGGTAATTATATATCTCCAGAGCATAGTCATGGTTTAGACATGATCAACTAATTCTTGATATATTCTACCCCAAGTTCTTAGGGTTTATGGTCATTACCCAATGGTGATGATCATGCATGGTATGGCTTCCCAAAGTATCACTAGATGTATTTGGTTAGGGTTATAACTATTACCTCTCTCACTCCACAAGGACTTGGATTATAATCTAAGGTTCTACTCAAGGAATGATGATGTGATTATCTGAATATGTGGTTTGCCTAAGAATTCTACCTTGCTATCTTCTGAAGCTTGTTCTTCAGGAATTCTGATAAACCTGCTTCTTGTGGTATGCCTCCACCTCCTAGCTGCTTCATCTTGGTCCTATCTAAATTATGGAGTGGCCCAACTCTTTGGTTTGCTTGTATCATGGTACAAGATGATGGAATGAATGAGGTAGAGGGTTCCTTTTATAGGCTTGGGCATGCTCTAGTATCATGACACATAGGTGGGTGACTCTTGTTTTGATTTGATGAGTAAGGTGCTTGGTTGTCATGCTCTCATCCATAGCAATCCTTTAAGCATGAGGTGGCATAGCTTAGGATTCAAGCTATGTAGATATTTTCATCCTATGTGGCATGGTATTATCCTCTCATGTGATTTGTTTTTGGATAGCCAAGTGGCTTTTGTTACTAAATATCTTGTGAATGATTTTATGCTTGTGGTTGAGTCACTATATCATATTTGGTTGTATTTATATTGTAATTGGGATCAAAATGTCAAAGACAAGGATTATACCCCAATTTTGAATGGTGATGTTTGATTTCACCAAGGCATGATCATATGTGTTTCAAAATACTCATAGTTTATTTTATTCAAATAGTTTGAACTATAATTCGTAATGTAAACGAATTTAGTTTTGTGATATTCCATATAGTTAATAAGTTATGATTAAAATCAGAATGTGTGGCTTTTATGCACTTAGGTCCTTGTGTTTTACCATATTTAATAATAAGTTTTAAAGTGAATTAAATTACACCCCAAAGTTAGTTGCTCAACTTTTAAGTGTTAATAATTTAGAGTTTGTTTATTATCTCTTTGATGGGTATAGACCTCTCCCATCTCTAGGGTTTAATGATAAGCTTGTGTTGGTGTTAAATTCACAAGTTTAGTTCAAGAAATACCATGAGGTTCATGGTAGAAACATTTATTTGTTAATAAAGATATGGAAAAGATAAATGAAGAGTGGTTTCTCCATTTTATTGTTACTTGATTTCCAATTCAATAGATATTCATATGGTATGGCAAAGAATATCATATTATGATCTTTTATAAGATCAAGCAATTGATCCTTGATTAATATGTTATTGTGTTGGTTTTAGTTCTCTTTGATCTAACCCCTTAGGTCAAATCATCTCTACCCAAAACAAGGTTTTAGCAAAGTCACATTGAGGTTTATAGCGCTTGACTTGATGAGCTACTTCAATTCCACCAAGGTCAAGTGAAACTTCAGTTACTGTGACTGTTTTACTTTAAAGCGCGAAAATTCCCCGGATTTTCTATGCATGAATGCAATGCACACATCTGTTTCCTCTATTTTTGTAACCCCAATACCTGGGATATTACAATTATAATGCTTTATTCACTTATTTGTGATGCAATTGTTCAATTACATGGTTAATTTAATTGTCTGGGCCTTGTGATGATGCTAGAATTGATCCTAGCAGGCTTTAGCATGCTTTAGCAAGCTCTGGTGATCAAGTGATCCACAGCTGCTTGTTTATTGCTTGCTTTGCTTAATTCCTGTGACTGTCTGGTGCTTGTCCTGGTGATTGTGTATCACCATGCCTTGTGCTGGTGCAGGCTTTGCCTGATCAAGTGTCTGCTATGGCTTGCAGTGATCTCCTGGGTCATTTGCAAGTGTCTATACCACTGGTTGCTTGTGTATTTCAATTATCTATCTAGCTTGGCTTGATCACATGGATAATTGATGTGAACTGCCCTGCAGTGATGATCATTTTACTTGAATTTGATAAGGCTAGATGGATGCCAACCACTGGTTGGGTACCCTAGCCCACTACTGAACCCTATTGGGTGATGATGTGGTGGCTTAAGGTGTTGGCTGTGGGTTGAGGTGGCCCTGACAGCTCTTTGATGCTGTCATGGGTAGCTCCCCCTCTCTGTGGCTTTGTTGTGGCTTTCTCATGCTATCTGTTTGATTCCTGAGGGAATTTCCAGTAGCTTTTGATGATGACAAACATAAATAGACACACATGGTCTATCTGTCTGATGGTGTACTGGTTGTAGGTGCTGGATAACTTGGGCTGGCTAGATAGGTGTGCATCCTTGCTGGATTTCCTTGGTTATGCCACTGATCTGGCATAACCAGTGTTCCCTTGGTTCATTTCCTATTGGTTTCTCCCATATTTGTTTGCACCAACTGACTTTGTAGCCAGATGATGACACAAACAGGGTTTCTACCCTTTTTTGCTTCTGTGACATATGCACATACTTAATTATGAGCAAAACCATGGTTTGCTCATGTTCATCTGGGTATACCTCACTCCAGCTCCTAGAAATTGGTGTTGGTGTAGAGGATTGCTTCTGTGATGCTTGGTTTGCTTGCCCTGCTCCTCCTTACAAGCTTGTGATGCTTGGTTGATTTCTGTGGCTGTTTGAGTAGGTTGAACAGCAGTGACTGTTCTTCCTATTCTGGCTGTTCTTGTGTTCTTGCTGTTCTTCCTATCCTTGTCGATGAATGTTTAGGGTTTGGCTGTGAAAAGCTTTTGTATACCTTGCCCTTTGCTTTCTTGGTCGACAAGACCTGGCAACCTTTGTGACTCACTGGCCTGTGTGTGTGCTGCATGCACACACCATGGCTGTTGCATGCACACTTGTGTGAGCAGCTTGTGTGTGTGTGTGTACCTGGTTGCTTGAGAATGGATCAGCTCGGCTGCCTATGGTCATATCCTCTCATTTCACCTTTCTTTTTTCTAACTGCCAAGTGGCTTTGCCACTTGGCATAACTTGTATTTCTCCTTTATGTGTATGCAGGGAACTTGGAGATGATCAAGATGAAATTCAAGATCATCTTGATCAAGGAATTCATGAAGATTAATAATATAGTTTAGGTCATTTAATTGACTTGTAATCTTCTTTTTTTTCTTTTTCTTTTTATTCAATTTATGTAATGTGTTGTAATATTTCATAATTCTTTTCTGAATATTGTAATGACAATGTATTATGTGTTATTATCAATAAAGCTCCAATTTTCTCTAATGAGCTTTACTTAATAATTTTATTATTGATATTCTTTATTATTTATAATTTATTTAAAGAATTACCTCAATAGTGAATTATGAAATATCCATATGGTGTTTGAAGTTGAAATTCAAATGCAACTTGTGTTTGAATTCAATCATGCAACTTAAGTTGTGATGCACTAACTCTCCTCTCTTCTCAAAACCCTAAGCTAGTTAAGTGAGATGCAAGTTTGTCGCACTCTCGAAACCCTAACCCTGTAAGGTGTCGAGAGAGAAACTTGTCCCCCTTCGATGCAGTTTTGTTTTAAAAGCGCGAAATTTCCCCAGAATTTACGATGCAATGCACATCCCTTTCTAAAATCTACCCCTCGATCGTCTCTAAACCTGGGACATTACATAGCTCCTGTGCGACGTTTTTCCATGGAATTGGATGAGAAGCGACGTTGTTCGTGAAAATAGCTAGCATGCGACGTTGTTAAGGTAGGAAATAACTCAGGGCCACCCATGCCATAAAACGGCCGTTAAGGAGACCGTTAGGTTAGTTAAGGGTTTGGTTAAGTTAGTGGTGGCCCTGAGTCAAACCAACTGACCCAACCGCACCCTTCCGACCGAGCGCGCGCGGACATTTTCTGGCGGCGGCGGAGCTCACCATCCTTGTCGACGGCGGCGGAGCTTGCTCCAAGGACGGTGGCGCTTTTGTTCTACGTTGGACGTGGTGAGTGCCATTCGAAACTCTAATTCCTCTTCCATCATTCTCACCCATTAGATCTGAGGGATGGGTTGGGTTGGAGCTTAGATTGTAGCCGGGGCGTTGCCGAGCGAGGGGAACGAGATGGGGGAGGCGGGAGAGGGGACAAGCAATCGGTAATTCATCCCATCTTGAAGCTTAATTTCAATTATATTTGCTTACTGCGTCGAATCGTAGCTCACATTGCCCGCCAAAAACAGGAGAAGTTGTGTTAATTGATGGAAGCATGCGGGAGATTGAGAGAGACACGATGGTTGAATGGGATGTACCTAGTGCAGACATTGATCCACAAGAACTAGAAAGAATGGAAGAGGAGGCGGTGAGGAATGTGGTGGACAAAATTGGGGAGAGTGTGGTTTGGGGGCCAAATCAAGAAGTATCTTTGTTAGCGTTTCATGATTGGAAACATGATTATGTTAGGATTGAAACACGGGAAGAAATGGTAGAAGAAACCGATCGGCGAGACGGCTGGACAAGCAATAGTGTTCTTGTTCTTTGTAGACGACCCGGAAAAACCCCTAATAGATTTTGTTTGTTCCTTTTTTTATGCCTTATCATGGTATCATTCATATATTTTCAACATCAAAAATATTTTATCAAACCCTATTTTATTTCTAGTATAATCCCATCTTTTATTTCAAATTATAATCCTTCTTTCTCTGCTAAATTTCATTGCTAAAATATATTTAGGAATGGGTTTTAAAAGAAAGAGCAAACAGTTTTTAAAATAAAAAAAGGGAGAAGACCTCCCAGCCGACCAGGCCAAACCCAGGCCCAGTCGGCGTCCCAGCAAAGGCCATCCGGCCCGGCTGGCGAAACCCTAGGGTTCCCACCACGCCCCCGGGCCGCCACCACCCTCCCGCCGCCGCCGGCCTCTTTCCTCCCCTGGCTTCTTTTCTTTTTCGCTCCAGGTCCTTCCACCTCCTCTCTCTTCCCTCTGTTCGTTCGAGCCCGAGCCCAACCCCATCGCCTCCGTTCCCCTCGTCGCCCCGCGCCGCCAGCACCGCCCTGTCGCGGGCACAACCTCTCTCCCCGTCGCGCGCCTCCCCGCTCCTCCCCAAGCTCCGCGCGGGCTTCTCCCTCTGAGAGACGGCGCCGCCCAGCTCGTCTCTGCCTCCAGCGCTGCCGCCTGGCTGGCTCCTGCCCGCGCAAGCATGCCGACGTGCCCCAGCCCTGTCTCGGAGCCGCGCTCGCCCTCAACCTGGTGCTGCCACGGCCGCTTCTTCCTCGACCCTTGATACGTCTCAAACGTATCTATAATTTCTTATGTTCCATGCTACTTTTATGACAATACTTGAATGTTTTATACATACTTTACAGCATTATTATACATTTTCGGCACTAACCTATTAACAAGATGCCGAAGTGCCAGTTGTTGTTTTCTGCTGTTTTTGGTTTCAGAAATCCTAGTAAGGAAATATTCTCGGAATTGGACGAAATCAACGCCCAGGGTCCTATTTTTCCACGAAGCTTCCAGAAGACCGGAGGGATAACGAAGTGGGGCCACGAGGTGAGACCATAGGCGGCGCGGCCCAGCCCGGCGCGCGGCCCTGGTGCGGCCTCGCGTCGCCCTGACCTACCCTTCCGCCTACAAATAGCCTTCGTCACGAAACCCCCTGTACCGAGAGCCACGATACGGAAAACCTTCCAGAGACGCCGCCGTCGCGAATCCCATCTCGGGGGATTCAGGAGATCGCCTCCGGCACCCTGCCGGAGAGGGGAATCATCACCGGAGGGGCTCTACATCATCATGCCCGCCTCCGGATTGATGCGTGAGTAGTTCATCCTTGGACTATGGGTCCATAGCAGTATCTAGATGGTTGTCTTCTCCGCTTGTGCTATCATTGTTTAGATCTTGTGAGCTGCCTAACATGATCAAGATCATCTATTTGTAATGCTACATGTTGTGTTTGGCGGGATCCGATGAATATAGAATATTATGTCAAGTTGATTATCAATATATCATATATGTGTTGTTTATGTTCTTGCATGCTCTCTGTTGCTAGTAGAGGCTCTGGCCAAGTTGATACTTGTAACTCCAAGAGGGAGTAATTATGCTCGATAGTGGGTTCATGCCTCCATTTAATCTGGGACAGTGACAGAAAGTTCAAAGGTTGTGGATGTGTTGTTGCTACTAGGGATAAAACATCGATGCTTTGTCTAAGGATATTTGTGTTGATTACATTACGCACCATACTTAATGCAATTATCTGTTGTTTACAACTTAATGCTGGAAGGGGTTCGGATGATAACCTGAAGGTGGATTATTTAGGCATAGATGCATGCTGGATAGCGGTCTATGTACTTTGTCGTAATGCCCTGATTAAATCTCATAGTAATCATCATTGATATGTATTGAATCTTTATTTGTCAATTGCCCGCCT
This sequence comes from Lolium multiflorum, assembly GCA_030979885.1. Classification (NCBI taxonomy): domain Eukaryota; kingdom Viridiplantae; phylum Streptophyta; class Magnoliopsida; order Poales; family Poaceae; genus Lolium; species Lolium multiflorum. The sequence goes on along the minus strand of CM061752.1, from coordinate 42,025,388 downwards.
GTAATTTGTTCACCCAGCATGTTAGTTATCTTATTGGAGAGACACCACTAGTGAACTGTGGACCCCGGTCCATTCTTTTACATCGGAATACATTCTACTGCTTTTACTGTTCTTTGCAAACAAACACCATCTTCCACTCGATACGCTTAATCCTTTGTTTTCAGCAAGCCGGTGAGATTGACAACCTCACTTACGTTGGGGCAAAGTACTTTGATTGTGTTGTGCAGGTTCCACGTTGGCACCGGTTTCACTGGTGTTGCGCCGCACTACAATCCTCCACCAACAACCTTCACGTGCTTCTTGGCTCCTCTGGTTCGATAACCTTGGTTTCTTTCTGAGGGAAAACTTGCTGCTGTGCGCATCACACCTTCCTCTTGGGGTTCCCAACGGACGTGTACATCTACGCGCATCAACCCTCACCGCCTGGTCGCGCCGCTGGCCCCTGCTCGAGTCTGTGCGTCGCTAGGGCTTTCCCTGACGAGGCCGCCTCTCGTCCATGACCCTGCAGCGCCGCGCCGTTCCTCGTCCCGCTGCACAAGCACCTCGCCGTCACCGCTCGTGTTTGAGCATGCGCTGCTCTCGCCTCCTACCCTTGCTCGCGGGTCCGCTCGCTGCAAGTGCATCCACCGTCGTCCCCCTCAGCCCTGCACCTCGTAGGTGTGCTGCAATAGCATATCGTCGTGCCTTCTGGTCCACACGTGAGTTGTCTTCTACCTTTTTGACTCCTATGTTCCTACTGAGACGCATCTTCTGTTCTGTGTGCGTGTTCGCCGATTGCTGCTTGCGCTGATACTCATTTCCCAGGTGTTGTCCCCAGGTGTTGTCCGATGGTGTGGTGCTGCTTCTGTTGACGTTGCTGATGCTATGGTGGTGTGTATGTGTTGTGGTGAAGTTGGGGAAACCGAGCACCATCAAGTTCTTCGACGGATTTTTGCCGTGTGTGCGCTGCTGCAAGTTGACGTGAAGATGTTGTTGTTCAAAAACCTTCGAGCTCTTCCTCGCGAAGCAAGCCTTCAAGTTCACCATCGCCGAATTGAAGCGGGAACACCATGAACTCCTTCACGGATGTGAAGACCGTTCCCGAACCTGGAGGCTATCGGCGCCTACTCAAGTTCGCCATCGACCTCCGAAGCCGGAAATTCCAAGTTCTCCTCCCGGATTCGAAGATCGAGACCCCGGCTTCATCTTCTTCCTCTCCGAATCCGAATCCAGCGACAACCCCTTGATCCGATACCGTGAGACCCGACCCTAAGCCAATCCTATTTTATAAATATAATCTAACTTGTTGCATTTGCCATATCATCATGTGCCGCATCGCATGTCATATCATGGGGTTGATCGGGTTGATAGCGATTCACCTAATAATTAAATATGGAATTGTGCGGGATTGCTTATCTCGTATCCCGGTTCCATTTAATTTTGTCGTAGCTCACCCATGCCATGCTTATGCCATGCTAATCAACATTAATATGCGGGGTAGATAAATAACTTGAACCATATAATTGTGTGTCGGGATTCCGATTCCGCTTAAATTGGATAAGTTGCATCGCCGCATCATGTTTGTCATGCCATGCATATCATATCATGATCATGCCGATTCTTTTGCCGTAGTAGTAAATTGTGCATATGTTGTTTGTTCTAGTGCTTTGCTTCTTCCCGGATAGGATCGTGAAGTGGTGTTGTGAGATACGACAAGTTCTTCGGATGTTCCTCGGCAGCTTTAACAGGCAAGCATTTCCTATACTCCTGTCTCTGCAGGAGTCGCTCACCTATTTTATTTTGCCTTCTCCCTCATGCTATCCTTAAGTTGCGTTCTTGTCACGTGTCCTATCCACATGTTACCTCAAGCAGCCCATATTGCCACCACCAACCACCAACCTCCTACAGCTGTTGTTTGGTTATCGGGTCTGCCTTGCGAGTCGTAGTGCATGCTAGTGCTGTTTTATCTCGTTACCGTTATCGCTATTTTATCGGGTTATCTGTTGGGGAACATGACACATGGTTTATGGTTATATATGTTGGAGAGTATCATGGTTTTTAAATAGTTGTTAGCGGAGGCATCGGTGGGTCAGTTGCTCGTTTTATGACGCTCACTTATGTTTCCATGAAATCTAGGACCCAGAGTTCTTCTTATCTATTCCGAGACTGAGCGCTCTAACCCCACGTGGGTATGTTTATTGGGTCTCCCCTCGACCACTACCGGAATCTATAACTTTGTCCAGTGGCCACAACTAGTTTCGTAATGTTTTACCATTTGTTATTGCGTGCATGTGATACGTCTCCAACGTATCGATAATTTCTTATGTTCCATGCTACATTATTGATGATATCTACATGTTTTATGCACATTATATGTCGTATTTACGCATTTTCTGAACTAACCTATTAACAAGATGCCGAAGAGCCAGTTGCTGTTTTCTGCTGTTTTTGGTTTCAGAAATCCTAGTAAGGAAATATTCTCGGAATTGGACGAAATCAACGCCCAGGGTCCTATTTTTGCACGAAGCTTCCAGAAGACCGAAGGAGAGTCGAAGTGGGGCCACGAGGTGGCCACACCACAGGGCGGCGCGGCCCAGGCCCTGGCCGCGCCGACCTATGGTGTGGGCCCCTCGTGCCGCCTCTTGACCTGCCCTTCCGCCTACTTAAAGCCTCCGTCACGGAACCCCCAGTACCAAGAGCCACGATACGGAAAACCTTCCAGAGATGCCGCCGCCGCGAATCCCATCTCGGGGGATTCAGGAGATCGCCTCCGGCACCCTGCCGGAGAGGGGATTCATCTCCCGGAGGACTCTTCATCGCCATGATCGCCTCCGGAGTGATGAGTGAGTCGTTCACCCCTGGACTATGGGTCCATAGCAGTAGCTAGATGGTCGTCTTCTCCTAATTGTGCTTCATTGTTGGATCTTGTGAGCTGCCTAACATGATCAAGATCATCTATCTGTAATACTATATGTTGTGTTTGTCGGGATCCGATGAATAGAGAATGCTATGTTATGGTGATTATCAATCTATTGTTTATGTGTTGTTTATGATCTTGCATGCTCTCCGTTATTAGTAGAGGCTCTGGCCAAGTTTTTGCTCTTAACTCCAAGAGGGAGTATTTATGCTCGATAGTGGGTTCATGCCTTCATTGACACCTGGGACAGTGACAGAAAGTTCTAAGGTTGTGATGTGATGTTGCCACTAGGGATAAAACATTGATTCTATGTCTAAGGATGTAGTTGTCGATTACATTACGCACCATACTTAATGCAATTGTCTGTTGCTTTGCAACTTAATACTGAATGGGGTTCGGATGATAACCTGAAGGTGGACTTTTTAGGCATAGATGCAGTTGGATGGCGGTCTATGTACTTTGTCGTAATGCCCAATTAAATCTCACTATATTTATCATATCATGTATATGCATTGTTATGCCCTTCTCTATTTGTCAATTGCCCGACTGTAATTTGTTCACCCAACATGCTTTTATCTTATGGGAGAGACATCTCTAGTGAACTGTGGACCCCGGTCCTATTCTTTACATCGCATACAATCTGCAATACTTGTTTTACTGTTTTCTTGCAAACAATCATCTTCCACACAATACGGTTAATCCTTTGTTACAGCAAGCCGGTGAGATTGACAACCTCACTGTTTCGTTGGGGCAAAGTACTTTGGTTGTGTTGTGCAGGTTCCACGTTGGCGCCGGAATCCCTGTTGTTGCGCCGCATCACATTTCGCCACCATCAACCTTCAACGTGCTTCTTGGCTCCTCCTGGTTCGATTAAACCTTGGTTTCTTTCTGAGGGAAAACTTGCCACTGTGCGCATCATACCTTCCTCTTGGGGTTCCCAACGGACGTGTACATTTACGCGCATCAAGCATGTTTTCTGGCGCCGTTGGGGGAGATCAAGACACGCTGCAAGGGGAGTCTCCACTTCTCAATCTCTTTACTTTGTTTTTGTCTTGCTTTATTTTATTTACTACTTTGTTTGCTGCACTTAAACAAAACACAAAAAAATTAGTTGCTAGTTTTACTTTATTTACTGTCTTGTTCTCTATATCAAAAACACAAAAAAATTAGTTACTTGTCTTTACTTTATTTGCCTAGTTTACTTTTTGCTTATTTCATCATGCTTAATCCTAAGTTTACTTTGGAAAAGATACCGGTAGGACGAGGGTGTATCATTGGAAGAGATAATATAGAAGAATTTTTCACCCATGTTAGTATGGATGAAGATTTTGAAGATATACCATTATTAAAAACTGCTCCCACTTATGAAAGTGCTTCTGCCTGTTTGATACACATGTTAGAAGCTAGATTTGTTAATCTCAATCCCATAATGCAACATATGTTTCTTACACTTTCGGATATGGAGATGGGAGAAAAGAGAAATTTTGTTTTAAAAGTCCTTGTTAGAGAATTTGAGGATATAGTTAAAGAAGCTAGAAAAGTTTTTATTAAGCATAAGAGGCTTGGTTTCTTTCCTAATTTTAAACAAATACTTGAAAAGATGGATATGGATAGAATTAAGTATACTAATAATGTTAATGATGGTAGGGAAATTAAAGCGCCAATACCTAGTAAACTACTAGGGATGCATGAAGCTTTGGAAAAAATAACTATGGCTTGTTCCTGAAAATTTGTTTGATGAGAATAGTAAGCCTAGGAGCAATGAGAGAGGAGTTACTTATATAGACCAGATACAATGCATTGTTGAGAAAACTCCCAGCTCCCAAGGTAATAATGTTAATGCTCCATCTCTTGATGTTACTTGATTTGCACTTTCTGCGCCTAGCTGAAAGGCGTTAAAGAAAAGCGCTTATGTGAGACAACCCATGTTTTTACTACAGTATTTTGTTTTATATTTGAGTCTTGGAAGTTGTTTAATACTGTAGCAACCTCTCCTTATCATGTTTTTGTGCCAAATAAAGTTTCTATGTTAAAGTTGATGTTATATTTGGGATCGCTTCGCAGAAACAGCATTGCTGTCTGTCACGAATCTGGGCACAAGTATCTGTAGAAAATTCGAAAAATCTGCCAATTTACGAGCGTGATCCTCAGATATGTACGCAACTTTCATTAGTTTTGAGTTTTTCCATTTGATCAAGTCTGGTGCCATTTTAAAATTCGTCTCTACGAACTGTTCTGTTTTTGACAGATTCTGCCTTTTATTTCGCATTGCCATATTTGCTATGTTGGATGAATTTCTTTGATCCAATAATGTCCAGTAGCTTTGTGCAATGTCCAGAAGGGTAAAGAATGTTTGTGTCACCTCTGAATATGAGAATTATTAATTGTGCACTAACCCTCTAATGAGTTTGCTTGAAGTTTGGTGTGAAGGAAGTTTTGAAGGGTCAAGAGAGGAGTATGATATACTACGATCAAGAGGAGTGAAAGCTCTAAGCTCGGGGATATCCCCGTGGTTCATCCCTGCATATTTTAAGAAGACTCAAGCGTCTAAGCTTGGGGATGCCCAAGGCATCCCCTTCTTCATCGACAACATCATCAGGTTCCTCCCCTGAAACTATATTTTTATTCAGTCACATCTTGTGTTCTTTACTTGGAGCGTCGGTTTGTTTTTGTTTTTGTTTTTGTTTGAATAAAATGGATCCTAGCATTCACTTTGTGGGAGAGAGACACGCTCCGCTATTGCATATGGACAAATATGTCCTTAGGCTTTACTCATAATGTTCAAGGCGAAGTTTCTTCTTCGTTAAATTGTTATATGGTTGGAATTGGAAAATGCTACATGTAGTAATTCTAAAATGTCTTGGATAATGTGATACTTGGCAATTGTTGTGCTCATGATTAAGCTCTTGCGTCATATACTTTGCACCCATTAATGAAGAAATACATAGAGCTTGCTAAAATTTGATTTGCATATTTGGTCTCTCTAAGGTCTAGATAATATCTAGTATTGAGTTTTGAACAACAAGGAAGACGGTGTAGAGTCTTATAATGTTTACAATATGTCTTTTATGTGAGTTTTGCTGCACCGGTTCATCCTTGAGTTTGCTTCAAATAACCTTGCTAGCCTAAACCTTGTATCGAGAGGGAATACTTCTCATGCATCCAAAACCCTTGAGCCAACTACTATGCCATTTGTGTCCACCATACCTACCTACTACATGGTATTTCTCCGCCATTCCAAAGTAAATTGCTTGAGTGCTACCTTTAAAATTCCATCATTCACCTTTGCAATATATAGCTCATGGGACAAAATAGCCTTAAAAACTATCGTAGTATTGAATATGTACTTATGCACTTTATCTTTTATTAAGTTGCTTGTTGTGCGATAACCATGCTTCTGGGGACGCCATCAATTACTCTTTATTGAATATCATGTGAGTTGCTATGCATGTCCGTCTTGTCTGAAGTAAGAGGGATCTACCACCTTAATGGTTGGAGCATGCATATTGTTAGAGAAGAACATTGGGCCGCTAACTAAAGCCATGAATCATGGTTGAAGTTTCAGTTTTGGACATATATCCTAAATCTCATATGAGAATAATAATTGTTGCCACATGCTTATGCATTAAAGAGGAGTCCATTATCTGTTGTCCATGTTGTCCCGGTATGGATGTCTAAGTTGAGAATAATCAAAAGCGAGAAATCCAAAATGCGAGCTTTCTCCTTAGACCTTTGTACAGGCGGCATGGAGGTACCCCTTTGTGACACTTGGTTGAAACATGGCATTGCGAAGATCCGGTAGTCCAAGCTAAGTAGGACAAGGTGCGGGCACTATTAGTATACTATGCATGAGGCTTGCAACTTGTAAGATATAATTTACATAACTCATATGCTTTATTACTACCGTTGACAAAATTGTTTCATGTTTTCAAAATAAAAGCTCTAGCACAAATACAGCAATCGATGCTTTCCTCTTTGAAGGACCTTTCTTTTACTTTTATTGTTGAGTCAGTTTACCTATCTCCCTCCACCTTAAGAAGCAAACACTTGTGTGAACTATGCATTGATTCCTACATACTTGCATATTGCACTTGTTATATTACTTTATGTTGACAATATCCATGAGATATACATGTTATAAGTTGAAAGCAACCGCTGAAACTTAATCTTCCTTGTGTTGCTTCAACACCTTTACTTTGATTTATTGCTTTATGAGTTAACTCTTATGCAAGACTTATTTATGCTTGTCTTGAAGTACTATTCATGAAAAGTCTTTGCTTTATGATTCACTTGTTTACTCATGTCATTACCATTGTTTTGATCGCTGCATTCATTACATATGTTTACAAATAGTATGATCAATATTATGATGGCATATCACTTCAGAAATTATCTTTGTTATCGTTTTACCTGCTCGGGACGAGCAGAACTAAGCTTGGGGATGCTGATACGTCTCCAACGTATCGATAATTTCTTATGTTCCATGCTACATTATTGATGATATCTACATGTTTTATGCACATTATATGTCGTATTTACGCATTTTCTGGAACTAACCTATTAACAAGATGCCGAAGAGCCGTTCTTGTTTTCTGCTGTTTTTGGTTTCAGAAATCCTAGTAAGGAAATATTCTCGGAATTGGACGAAATCAACGCCCAGGATCCTATTTTTGCACGAAGCTTCCAGAAGACCGAAGGAGAGTCGAAGTGGGGCCACGAAGTGGCCACACCACGAGCGCGCGGCCCAGGCCCTGGCCGCGCCGACCTGGTGTGGGCCCCTCGTGCCGCCTCTTGACCTGCCCTTCCGCCTACTTAAACCTCCGTCGCGGAACCCCGGTCGAGAGCCACGATACGGAAAACCTTCCAGAGACGCCGCCGCGAATCCCATCTCGGGGGATTCAGGAGATCGCCTCCGGCACCCTGCCGGAGAGGGGATTCATCTCCGGAGGACTCTTCATCGCCATGATCGCCTCGGGAGTGATGAGTGAGTAGTTCACCCCTGGACTATGGGTCCATAGCAGTAGCTAGATGGTCGTCTTCTCCTAATTGTGCTTCATTGTTGGATCTTGTGAGCTGCCTAACATGATCAAGATCATCTATCTGTAATACTATATGTTGTGTTTGTCGGGATCCGATGAATAGAGAATGCTATGTTATGGTGATTATCAATCTATTGTTTATGTGTTGTTTATGATCTTGCATGCTCTCCGTTATTAGTAGAGGCTCTGGCCAAGTTTTTGCTCTTAACTCCAAGAGGGAGTATTTATGCTCGATAGTGGGTTCATGCCTTCATTGACACCTGGGACAGTGACAGAAAGTTCTAAGGTTGTGATGTGCTATTGCCACTAGGGATAAAACATTGATCCTATGTCTAAGGATGTAGTTGTCGATTACATTACGCACCATACTTAATGCAATTGTCTGTTGCTTTGCAACTTAATACTGAATGGGGTTCGGATGATAACCTGAAGGTGGACTTTTTAGGCATAGATGCAGTTGGATGGCGGTCTATGTACTTTGTCGTAATGCCCAATTAAATCTCACTATATTTATCATATCATGTATATGCATTGTTATGCCCTTCTCTATTTGTCAATTGCCCGACTGTAATTTGTTCACCCAACATGCTTTTATCTTATGGGAGAGACACCTCTAGTGAACTGTGGACCCCGGTCCTATTCTTTACATCGCATACAATCTACTGCAATACTTGTTTTACTGTTTTTTGCAAACAATCATCTTCCACACAATACGGTTAATCCTTTGTTACAGCAAGCCGGTGAGATTGACAACCTCACTGTTTCGTTGGGGCAAAGTACTTTGGTTGTGTTGTGCAGGTTCCACGTTGGCGACGGAATCCCTGTTGTTGCGCCGCATCACATTTTGCCACCATCAACCTTCAACGTGCTTCTTGGCTCCTCCTGGTTCGATTAAACCTTGGTTTCTTTCTGAGGGAAAACTTGCCACTGTGCGCATCATACCTTCCTCTTGGGGTTCCCAACGGACGTGTACATTTACGCGCATCAGCATGCCAGCCTGTTACTTCTTTATCTTTGGGAAGCCCCTGGGTGCCTTGTATCCCTTGTTTCTCGTATGCACGTATAGGTGCGGCACGTGCGTTTATCGCATGCTGAAGCGGGTCATTCGCCCCAGTGTGTGTTTTGACCCTCTGAAGCCGTCCTCGCAACAACTAGGTCTGTCTCGGAGATTCGGCCGGACTTCGATTCGGGTTCAACTTAGTTAGGTGGCTTCCTGGACATTGTTGTAGTGAAGGAGAGTGCGAGCCGTGATATCCACCTGTCGTAAGTGGGTCGAGCGTGCGTGTGGGCACATTTGGGCACCCCTGCAGGGTTATAATCTTATCGATAAGCCGTGTCCGTGGTTATGGACAACTTGGAGCTGTATGATTCGACCATAGACAAATTACACCTGTTGTTTGATACGTCCAAAACGTATCTACTTTCCCGAACACTTTTGCTATTGTTTTGCCTCTAATTTGTGTGTTTTGGATGCAACTAACACGGACTAACGCTGTTTTCAGCAGAATTGCTCTGGTGTCTCGTTTTTGTGCAGAAATCCAACTTTCAGGAAAATCCTCGGAATTTATGCGAAAGGTCTTATTTTCCCAGAATATTGACGGAGCCAGAAGGGCAAGCCAGGTGGGGGCCCGAGGCCCCCACACACTAGGTCGGCGCGACCCAGGAGGGCGCGCCGCCCTGTTGTGTGGCCGCCTCGGCGGCCCCCGCGCTCCCCTTCGACTACAAAGTCCCTTCGACCTAAAAATGGTTCGACCATATTTCCAGAACCATCCAGTGCGCCGCCGCCATCGCGAAACTCCGCCTCGGGACCAGAAACTCCGTTCTGGCACTCCGCCGGGACGGGGAATTGGAGGGGATCATCACCGCCATCACCACCGACGCCTCTCCATCGACCAGCCATGTTTCCCCCATCCATGTGTGAGTAATTCCCCCGCTGTAGGCTGAAGGGGATGGTAGGGATTGGATGAGATTGATCATGTAATAGTCACAAGATTGTTAGGGCATGGTGCCTAGTATCCGTAGATGTTACTTTTATGATATTGTTGCAACTTGTCATGCTTAATGCTTGTCACTAGGGCCCGGGTGCCATGATCTCAGATCTGAACATGTTATTGTTTCATCATGATATGCATTGTTTTATGATCTTACCTGCAAGTTGTATACACACGTTGCTGTCCGGAACCCGAGGCCCCAAAGTGACAGAAATTGGGACAACCGGAGGGGAAGGCGGTGATGTGAGGATCACATGTGTTCACGGAGTGTTAATGCTTTGCTCCGGTACTCTATTAAAAGGAGTACCTTAATTTGCAGTAGTTTCCCTAGAGGCCCGGCTGCCACCGGCTGGTAGGACAAAAGATGTTGTGCAAGTTTCTCATTGCGAGCACGTACGACTATATATGGAACACATGCCTATGGATTGATTAGTACTTGGATACCGCTTTATTATTATCTGCAAATGCCCTACCATGATTGTTATATGAATTCTCTCATCCATGGAACGCCCGTTCATCCATCCCTGTGCCTACAGTATTTTAATCCTGTTGTTTACTATAATCACTACTGCTGTCTTTATTTCACCGCTGCTGTTTTTTCACTATTCCTACTGCTATAAAACTGTTGCTACTGATAAACTCTTGCGAGCAAGTCTGTTTCCAGGTGCAGCTGAATTGACAACTCCGCTGTTAAGGCTTACAGGTATTCTTTGTCTCCCCTTGTGTCGAATCAATAAATTGGGTAATACTTCCCTCGAAGACTGTTGCGATCCCCTATACTTGTGGGTCATCAAGACTATTTTCTGGCGCCGTTGCCGGGGAGCATAGCTTTATTTGCAAGTTCACTTGGATTGATATTGTTTGCTGCAAATTCTCCATCATGGGTAAACCTCGCGATACTAAAGTCGCCATATTACCATCCACTACAAGAAAAGGTACAACTCTGAGTACCTCTGCTGCTCTTGATTCACCATCTGTGATAAGTCAACTTGTTTCACCACCACAAACTTCACGTGTTGGTATTTCTGCTGAATCTGAAAATTCCTCTGATAATTTTGATGATGCTTCTACTGTGCTTGATAATATTGGTTCATTAGGTCCTTTTCTAGATGCTACAATTGCTAGGTCTAGACAAATTGAAAATACTGAAACTCCTAATGAAAATACTGTTACACCTGTTAATTCACCTGAGACTGATGATCTTGATGAAGATTATGTGGAACTTGATGATGATTTTATTGATAAATGCAATGCTACTACTAGTACAAGTAACCTTAAAAAGCTTATTGCACAACATGCTGTTAGATATAAACTGTCTCCTGATCCTAAATTTGCCACATCTCCTATAAACATTAAGGATAAAGATTATGACTTTTCTCTTGATCTATCTCATATATCTATTGTTGAGAAAACACCTTTTTGTGGTACTGAAAAAGAGAGTGCTGTAGAACATATGAATGAGCTTTCTACTTTAAGTAGCTTGTTTTCTGATGATGTTAAGATGCGTACTTATTTTGTTGCTAAGATTTTTCCTTTCTCATTAAAGGATGATGCTAAGATTTGGTATAATAATTTGCCTCCTGATTCTATTGATAGTCCAAGTTGTTTGCTTGATGTTTTCTTTCGAAAATATTTTCCCGCTAGTGCTCAACATATTGCTCTGCAGAGAATTTATAGTTTTGATCAAGAAGATGGAGAGAAATTGCCTGAAGCTTGGGCAAGATTTTGCTCTCTTATTAGAGCTCGGCCTGGACATGATTTGGAAAAGCATGATTTACTTGATATATTCTATAGTGGACTAACCATTGAGTCTAGGGCATACCTGGATAGTTGTGCTGATTGTGTTTTCAGGAAGAGAACTCCGGATGAAGCTGAAGAATTATTGGCAAAGATAAGCAAAAATCATGATGATTGGTCTACACCTGAACCAACCCCGACACCTATATTGAAGAAGAGGGGTATGATTGAATTAAATGATGAAGATATGAGAGAAGCCAAGAAATCTCTTATGGAGAAGGGTATTAAATCTGAAGATGTAAAGAATTTGCCTCCTATAGAAGACCTATGTGAGATAATTCCCCCTTCATCCACAATTGAGGTACATTCCCTTCAACGCTTTGATAGAGGAGATATCCCTTACTCAAAACCTCCTGATCAATGTTTAGATGAATTTGATAATTATATTGTTAAGAAAAATAATTTTAATATGAGAGTAGAGAATCATCTAATGGAAAATTCTCAAGCTATTAGTAAATTGCATGATATTGTGGAGAGAACCTCCAATGATGTTAAGATGCTTGTTAAACATTTTAATATGATTCAAACTCAAATTGATCAACTTACTAAAGTGCAAAATGACTTGTTAAAAAATACTCATGAAGAGAAACATGCTTATGAAGTAACAACTAGAGGCGGTGTTTCTACCCAGGATCCTCTATATCCTGAAGGGCACCCCAAAAGAATTGAACAAGATTCTCAACGAACTAAAGAAACTGATAGTCCTTCTAAGAAAAAGAAGAAGAAACATAAAACTGTTGTAGAATCCTCTGAACCTGTTAATGATCCTAATAGTATTTCTATTTCTGATGCTGAAACTGAAAGTGGTAATGAACATGATGAAGATAATGATAATAATGATACTCCTGATAAAGAAGAAATTGAGAAAGAACCTGAAAAGCATGCTAAAAATAAAAAGTTCACTAAAGAAGATTTTATTACAAAGAAACATGGTAATGAAAGAGAACCTTGTGATTGGATCTATATCAATTCAATATAAGGTAACATGATTGATTTGAGGTTATTTCTTCTTATGTCATATAAAATTTATTTGGTAGCAAGACTTGATCAACCTTGTTAACAAGTATATTTTAATGCATGAGAGAGCTAAACAACATTTCTTTCTTTCTTTCTTCCTCAACTTGTTTTACTTGCTGTAGCACTTTTTGTTTTGCAAGATGCTTTAGTTGTTCAAGGTTTTGGAAATCATTTTCCTGCGCAGTAATAATTACTTTAACACCCAGAAATGTGCATTTTTCGAAGTTCTCAAAAGTTTACAAAAATTATACCGGTAGTCTTATTTTTCGAAGGGGCACCTGGGAGCACCTGGGGATGACCAGTGGGGCACCCCAGGGTGGCACCCCACAGGCCGGCGCGGCCAGCAAGGGGGGCGCCACCCTTGTGTGGGCCCCTCCTTGCCCCACTTCATCATCTCTTTCACTCATTGCACTCTCTCTCCCGAAAAAACTCGCACCAGCTTTCTCTCACTCGCGTTTCTGCTCAAGAACTCGAGATTTCTCGATCTCTTTGCTCAGCCCAGATTTCTGTCTGAAATTTGGCACATTTGCTCTCCGGTATGTGACTCCTTTGATTATCCAATTAGAATTTTGTTTGGTTGAGTATATCTTGAATATTTTGCTGTTGTAGGTAACATGTTTAGTGAGCTTGCATGCTTGTTCTAAGTGGTAGAAACTAGTTTTGATGCATGTTTAGTACTCTAGCAAGTTCCTATAGTAGTTCCCCTCAATTATATACCTTGAAATCAAATTTTATAATGATTGTTGAAAAATTTCAGAAAATGGAAGGAAGTAGGCACCAACTAAACCAACAAGAATTGGAGGTGCAACAAGTCATGAGAGTTCACCGTGAAGAGGGAGTATACCCCTCTTATTACCCATGCACTGATTTTATGCGGAATGCAGGAATCTTGCAAGATGTTCAAACACTGATTTCCAATGCAGGGTTGGAAAGTTTTGTTGTTGGTGAACCTTACCAATATGCGAAACTAACAATGTCGGTGGTGCAGGATTTCGAATTCCATCGGTCCCAAACTAACCCCATGGTTCGATACAAAATTTATAATAAAACTATCAACTTGCCATTTAATGATTTTTGTGCAGCAATTAGAGTGCCACAATGGGGATCATGCGAGAAGGTTAGGGGAACGCCGCGGGAGCTCTCAAGTCTTTATACGATGATTTGTCAGGGGAGAAGCTTCTCCGATGATGGTGGTAAGATCAGTAGTATTCAACTCCCAGCTATTCGCTACTTTACTTATTTCATTACAAAGTGCCTTCTTGCTAGAAAGAATGCAAGTAAGTTGTCTATACAAGATATGGCTTTCTTAGCTGCCGCTTTGCAACAGGATAGGACTTATAATTTGGGTGCTTTAATAGCTTGTAGACTTGCTACTAACCGTGGGAAGGGAGGAATTTGTGGAGGTCTCATCGCCTCTCGCTTATTAGCTATGCATGGTGTAGAACCTCACCATCTAGATATTCCGCTCTCCATGGAGAAACTTGATGTTGTTTCTATGATTAAACATGAGTTTGTTTCAGATGCATCTAACTTGAGCAACCTGTATTATAGGATAACATTTTATAAGAAAAATTGGAGAATAACTAAGAAAATTGAAAAACTAGTACGATTGCCTGCACCTGTTCTGCTTAACCTTGATTCCAGGAAAGGGTGGTCGGTCACAGAAAATGAGCTAAATGCATACATAGAAAGGGAAGGCCATCATGCAAGGGATGGCACGGAGGAGGCCGAGGAGCACCTCGACTCTTCATCCGATGCAGCAAGCTCTTCATATCAACATTATGGTCATGTGGAGCCTCCACGCCATTCTTCTGCGCAGGGGCCTTATTATCACGCCATGTACGATCCACCGGCGTGGAACCCCGACCCTCGCTGGGGTGAACTCCACTTAGGCCAAAAGCCTAAGCTTGGGGGAGGTATACCGGCATCACTCATTCTTTGCATATTATGGTTGCTGGATACTTGTACATACTTGTTTAGCTTCTTAAAGTGGTTTTCTAATGAGAGGGAGATGATATTTGGGGAAGTGTTGTCCAAAAACAGATTCTGGGCTGTTACCAAAAAAATTCGTACGCACAGCCAGAACGTTATTTTGAGTTGAAAATTTTTGTGCATGTCCCCCAGGTTGTTATCTAACTTTCATTAGTTGAACACTTTTCGAATTGAGCAATGGAAGATTTTTGTTAAAATCGATTTCTGTACTGCTGTCAGGTTTTGGCAGATTTCTGCCATCCTGCTTTTCTGTGTTTCTTTTAGTTTGCATTCTCTTGTTTTTGCTTTGTTTCTTTCCTAAAACACAAAAAGACCAAAAATATTTCTGTTGTTTCTCTTCACCATTTGTTTATTTTGTTCTTTGCTCTTATTTTACTTTATTTGCTATCGTTGGTTTGCTATGAGAAAATCCAAAAAGATTTTGCTTTGTTTGCTTGTTTCCTTTTGTTCTTGTTTCTAACCCGAAAACACCAAAAATATTTGTTGTTCTTCTTTGGTTTTGTAAAGTTCATTAGGGAGTTCAGAGGTCTCCGATGGTTGGAGCTTGGTTTCATTCCATATTATTATTCAAGCTGCACAAGTGAAAGGCAATAATGACGATCTACGGCAATTTGACTGCGGTGAGAGGCTGGTATGAACTCTATTTGTTTTCATTTTTGTACATATACTCATCCATGTGAGCATGCTTAGTTGGTTCATATGAGGTATATGTCATTTAATGAAAGTCTAGTAGTTTATGATCTCTCATGATTAGTTCCCATCTATTAATAATGAGTAGCATGTCATGAATATTTGCTTGCATTGTTTTATTCATAGTGCGGTATGACATTGTGGTATCCTCCTCTGAATAATTCACTTGAATCGACTTGGCACATGCTCACGCATGCACATGACTGAATAAAAGTCAATTAAGCCTCGATGATCTACTTTGCTTCAGAGTTCTTGTATCACTTTTATGCCTCCGTTAATTTTATTTTGTCGCAAGCATGATTATGATAGTTATTGCTCTCTTGATTGTCGCTTCCCAGTCTATTGCTAGCCTCCACTTGTACTGAGCGGGAACGCTGCTCGTGCCTCCAAACATCTGAAAACCAAGTTATTCCAAAGTGTCCACCATAAATACCTATGCATGGCATTTCAAACCATTCCAAGTAAATTCTCATGTGCTACCTTTAAACCTTCAAACTACTTCTCAATTTGTGTTAATGTTTTATAGCTCATGAGAAAATATGTGGTGTTTTATCTTTCAACCTTGTCATTTACTCCGGACAGACTTTCACTAATGGACTAGTGGCACATTCGCTTATCCAATAATTTTGCAAAAAGAGCTGGCAACGGGGTTCTCAGCCCCAATTAATTAACCTTCATTAATAATTTTCTTCACGTGTTTTGCTCTGATTCATCAGTAAGCAACTTAACCTGCAAATAGACACCCCCCCATGGTATGTGAATGTTGGAAAGCACCCGAGGTTTCGGTTAGCCACTGCTTGTGTAAGCAAAGGTTGGGGGAGTGTCATCCATAATGAAACTAAAATGCATGTGTAAACAAAAGAGAAGAGGGATGATCTACCTTGCTGGTAGAGATGCGTCCTTCATGGGAGCCGCTCTTGAGAGTCTGGTTGGCGAGGTGGTTAGAGTACCCACTATCATTCGTTGACAACAACAAACACCTCTCAAAATAATTTTATTTCTGTCTTTGAAAAAAATGAAAAGCTCTAGCACATGTTAATCCCTGCTTCCCTGTGCGAAGGTTCAATCTTTTACTTTTATGTTGAGTCACCATCCTTTCTTTGAGCACCTTCTTGAGAGCATAACTGTCATTCTTAGTATAATATGCTTGTCCCAAAATATGATCAGATGTGGTATAACTTTGATGCTTTTATCTTTGACAAATTTACTTCTAGTCTTTCTATGAACTTCAGAGGTGCCTGGGCATTTATGTTTTGCTATACAAATACGGGCAAGCGAGATACCACTTTATCATATCCTTCTATGAACATTGCAATCCTGCTTATTGAAGTGTTTCATGATGCTTGTTATTAGTTTGTTGGTATCTCTTTCATGATTGACGCAGCTATTAGATGACTTTATTTGCATGTATCTTATTATGAATTGCTTAAGCACTTGCCATATCATGAGAATATTTACATCATATGAACAAATGTGTTCGTGAAAGTTCTTTTATCGCTCAGTTGTTAACTGAATTGCTTGAGGACAAGCAATAAGCTAAGCTTGGGGGGAGTTGATACGTCCAAAACGTATCTACTTTCCCGAACACTTTTGCTATTGTTTTGCCTCTAATTTGTGTATTTTGGATGCAACTAACACGGACTAACGCTGTTTTCAGCAGAATTGCTCTGGTGTCTCGTTTTTGTGCAGAAATCTAACTTTCAGGAAAATCCTCATAATTTATGCGAAAGGTCTTATTTTCCCAGAATATTGATGGAGCCAGAAGGGCAAGCCAGGTGGGGGCCCGGGCCCCCACACACTAGGCCGGCGCGGCCCCGGAGGGCGCGCCGCCCTATTGTTTGGCCGCCTCGGTGGCCCCCGGCGCTCCCCGACTACAAAGTCCCTTCGACCTAAAAACGCCGGGGGTTCGACCATATTTCCAGACCATCCAGTGCGCCGCCGCCATCGCGAAACTCCACCTCGGGACCCGAAACTCCGTTCACGGCACTCCGCCGGACGGGGAATTGGAGGGATCATCACCGCCATCACCACCGCGCCTCTCCATCGACCAGCCATGTTTCCCCCATCCATGTGTGAGTAATTCCCCCGCTGTAGGCTGAAGGGGATGGTAGGGATTGGATGAGATTGATCATGTAATAGTCACAAGATTGTTAGGGCATGGTGCCTAGTATCCGTAGATGTTACTTTTATGATATTGTTGCAACTTGTTATACTTAATGCTTGTCACTAGGGCCCGAGTGCCATGATCTCAGATCTGAACATGTTATTGTTTCATCATGATATGCATTGTTTTATGATCTTACCTGCAAGTTGTATACACACGTTGCTGTCCGGAACCCGAGGCCCCAAAGTGACAGAAATTGGGACAACCGGAGGGAAGGCGGTGATGTGAGGATCACATGTGTTCACGGAGTGTTAATGCTTTGCTCCGGTACTCTATTAAAAGGAGTACCTTAATTTCCAGTAGTTTCCCTAGAGGCCCGGCTGCCACCGGCTGGTAGGACAAAAGATGTTGTGCAAGTTTCTCATTGCGAGCACGTACGACTATATATGGAACACATGCCTATGGATTGATTAGTACTTGGATACCGCTTTATTATTATCTGCAAATGCCCTACCATGATTGTTATATGAATTCTCTCATCCATGGAACGCCCGTTCATCCATCCCTGTGCCTATAGTATTTTAATCCTGTTGTTTACTATAATCACTACTGTTGTCTTTATTTCACCGCTGCTGTTATTTCACTATTCCTACTGCTATAAAATTGTTGCTACTGATAAACTCTTGCGAGCAAGTCTGTTTCCAGGTGCAGCTGAATTGACAACTCCGCTGTTAAGGCTTACAAGTATTCTTTGTCTCCCCTTGTGTCGAATCAATAAATTGGGTAATACTTCCCTCGGAGACTGTTGCGATCCCCTATACTTGTGGGTCATCATTGTTTCAATACTAATAAGTTGCATAGTAAGATAGAATAACTTAAATAATAACTGGTTAAAACTTGTCCACCGTGTGAGTGCACTTGTAAGTACTTCCTTGCGAGGGGGGAACACATCGGTTGTGTTATGTTTGTAGAGTATATAACTGTTAGTTATGCGCTCTCTCACCTTCTCTGTTTAGACGAATGTTGTAGAGTGTCTCTATAGGTTTTTAGTGCTTGCGCGCTGCCGCTTAACCCCACCATATTGCCTATGACGTTCCTCTTGCGTCCTCTAAGTCCCCTGCGTGCCTCAAGTACAAAGGACGACTAGTTGACGAATGCTTATACATCTTGAAGTCTTGTTAAGTACGAACCTGTACTTATTGCTGCTTCTACGGGACATAACCGGGCAGGTATGAAGATACGTTCGATGAAGATGACGTTAGCAAGGTTACCCTTCCGGCTTGGCCTGGGCAGGGTTATGGACGCCACTGGTTATCTTCAGGACTCTTAGTCCAAATTTGGATCTTGTCCGTACTCGGACATATTTGATCTTCTATATGATTTGGATCTTATGTTGTATATTTCTATCTTGATTCGTTGGAGTCGTTGTTGTAATATATCTGTTTCTTGTGAGCTCTATTGTAATCTTGTTGTAATGTTACCGCTCGTGATTGATTCCACCCGCATCGCGTGCATGCTTCGGCGTGTACGAGGCGCTTGGTGGTGCGTCTCCTAAAATCGATATCGTGCGGATTTCGGCGGATTCGCTGGGATCCTCATGGTACCGGTTTTGGGGCGTCACATTATTGATTTGAACCCTGCATCTAGGGTTGGATATGTTCCATCAAAGTTGGCTTGTCAGATTGTTGAGGATGATTGGGCTACACAAATGCAGATGATGCCTATAGTTACAGAATTGGCAGTGTTATCAGGGGAGGCAGCTGCAGAAGAGGCAGATCATGTTGAGGAGGTCCCTATAACTATTGATTGGAATACATTTGACATAAGTGACCGAACAGATCTGGTCATTGATCCAATGTCTGACATTCAAATGGCAACTATGTTTGGTATTCCTGTAGATGAGAAAGACAAGGAAAAGGAGAAAGATGAAGCTGCAGATGATGGTAACAGACAATCAAGGACTGCTGCATTTGATGCAGATATAGATTCAGAGTTGATGCATGATGCTGCAGTTGAAGTGGGTGATGGACATGATGATGAGCTTATTTGTGTTTATGACAAAGAAAATCCAGTTATTGAAGTAGGTAGATTGTTTCCAAGCATGGATGAGTTTAGGATGTGTTTCAGGACTTATGCAGTCAAACATGAGTTTGAAACCAAGACTTTGTGGACAGATACAAAGAAATTCTATGCCAAGTGCAAAGGTTATGATGGTGGTGCCATGCCATGCAAGTGGTATATATCAGCTAGACGTCAACCTGATGGAAGGACAATAAGGGTGAATCAAATTCCAAAAGCACATACTTGTATTACAAGTTCACAAATGGTTTCAAAAATGACATCCCAACTTTGGGTGGCAGAAAAAATCACTCCTATTTTAGCCAAGACACCAAACACCACTGCAAAGAAACTGAAAGTAGACCTGGAAAAGGATTACCCAATCCAGCTAAAATATACTACAGTTTGGAAGGCAAAGCAAAGAGTGATGAAACAATTATTTGGTGATTGGGCAAATACATTTAGAATGCTTTATAGCTTCAAAGCAGAAGTGGATAAAAGGTGTCCTGGCAGTGTTGTTGAGATAGATACTGAGGTGACACCAGATGGGAAAGTGTACTTCTCCAAATTCTTCATGGCTTTAAAGCCTTGCATTGATGGCTTCAAAGCAGGCTGCCGTCCATATTTGAGTATAGATTCATCATTTTTGACTGGCAAGTGGAATGGTCAACTTGCAGCTTGCAATGCTCTAGATGGACACAATTGGATGTACCCTGTAGCTATTGGCTTGTTTCAGTCTGAGACAGAGGCTTCATGGACATGGTTCATGATGCAGTTGAAAAGAAGCATTGGTCCAGTGTCCCCTTTGGCAGTCCACACTGACGCATGTAAAGGGCTAGAAAATGCAGTGAAGAATGTTTTTCCCCATGCTGAGCAGAGGGAGTGCTTTGGTCATATGTGGATGAATGTGATCAAAAAATTCAGAGGAGATGCATTTGGCCGCCTGTGGCCAGCAGCAAGAGCATACAAGCTTAGTACACAGGAGTATCATCTGAATAAGATAAAAGAAGCAAGCACTGAGTTTGGCCCTTGGATGGAGACCTACCATTCTCTTTTGTGGTACAGGTCAGGATTTAACACTGCCATCAAGTGTGATCATATCAACAACAATTTGGCAGAAAGTTTTAACAACAGGATAAAGGATTTGAAGGACTTGCCTGTCCATGACATGGTTGACCAAATTAGGATCATGATCATGAGGTTATGGGAATTGAGAGCAAGGATTGGTGATAAGCTGCAAGGGCAGGATAAACTGCCTGCTGTAGTGCAGCAGGTAGTCAACAGGAGCAGAGGGCTTGCACACTTGTGTGTTGTGAAATCCTCATTGCATGGTGGTGAAGTTAGAGACACAAAGAGTACCAGAAGGCATGTTGTTGACACTGAAAATAAAGAATGCAGCTGCCTTGAGTGGCAACACACTGGAAAACCTTGTGAACATGCCATCATTTTTTTGGCATCCAAACCCAAGCTAAATATGCACCCATATTTGCATGAATATTACTCAGTTGCCAAATTCAGAGCTGCATATGCACAACCAATTCCACCACTTACAGATCAGTCTCAGTGGCCTGAAGTGGACATAGAATTCTCCTTGTGCGCTCCTTTGACGAGAAGGAAGGCTGGCTGGCCTAAACAGAGTAGATACAAGGCTTGGTTTGAAAAAGGTGGGAGCAGTAAGAAGGGGAAGAAAGATGAAAAGAAAGACGCCAAGCCAAAAAGGCCCCAAAAAGGTAACAAAAATAGATGCAAGCGGTGTGAAGAACTTGGACACCAAGCTGGATCAATCAAGTGTAGATACACCGAGCCAAGGTGATGCAGCCCCGCTCACGAACGACACTACATCATGGCCAACTTATCCCCAAAGTGAACCAATGACTCGAGCCCGAGTAAAAGCTATACATGATAAGGTGAATTCACTCCTTTCTACACTTGAACTCGACTCAACCTTGGACGGATTGCTACCTCATATCTATGTCTATGTGTCATTAGGTACCAATCTCGTCAAGGACCCGAAGGGAGCGTCAAGGAGCCGAGGAGAGGGAAGCCACATGGTTCAAGGAAGAAGAAGAGAAGACCGAAGAGAAGAAGAAGAAGGGCACCAGCCGCCGGCCACAGCACCAGGCACTGCACCCCGCCCCCCAACAAGGCCGGCACTGACGCCGGCACTGCTGGTGGATGCACCCCGGCACTGCCGGCCAATCTTCCTCGGCACTGCCGGCCCCACCGACACTGCCGCCCCGAGCACGCCGGCCCTGCCGGCCCATCAAAGTCAACTTCATCTCAACCGTCTATTTATCATCTATGGCTACAAATACTTTATTGTAATGCCCCTTATACCCCTGGACGGATCTGGGCCTATATGTATCTCATCCCCCACCTCAATTAGGGTTTAGACAAGATTTGGCTTAAACTACTTTGAGCTTTGTCTCCCTAGAACTATGTTCTTTGTATCAAGACACTCTTGAGAGATTTCTGCTCTTCATGGATGATTCAAGGCTCCTACCTCTTTCATCCAAGTTCTAGTTGGATCTCCTTACCAATCTCTCACTTCTTAGATTCTACCCAAGGGTCTCTCTAAGAAGTGGTTCTATTGGCTTGGTCTAACCTACCAAGGGAGTAAATTTGGTTTGTGTTGGGTTGTGTGTGTTTTGATTTGTGTTTGTGTGAGTTCTTCCTCTTTCCCATCTCTCCCCATCCTCTCACTTGGTCAAATTCGTGAGATCTGGGCACATTCTAGCCCTTAGGCCTCATCAAATGGTATCAAGAGCTCTTGGTTAGCACGGATTTGATCCTCCATCCACCCAATTTCGCCCCAAATTGTTTTCCAAAAAATAGCACTAAAATTGTCTTTGGTCGGATCTGTGATTTGGTTGCGTTTTGAGTGGTTTTGATCCATGGATTTCATGTTCCTATGGTAGATCTACATCTTCTCCAAATTTCGCTGTCAAATTCCTTGTATTGTGCTCCGAATCGATGATTTTCTCTTCATATTTCCGCTGCGTGTTCGTCCAGTTCGTGCTCGACCGGTACTGCCGGCCCTGTTTCAGCGACACTGCCGTGCTCGCCGGCACTGCCAGTTCATATTCAGCAGCACTGCCACCAGCCATCGAGCCCGCCCTCCATCTCCACAGCAATCGCCTCACCTGCAGCACCCCGTGCTCGCCCACTCCCGCTCCGCCTCAGGCACCAGGGCCCCCTCCCCTCGCCCTCCCCCGCACGCAGCGCCTGCCCAGCTGTCGCCAGCTTCCGCCCTGCACAGGCTCCAAGCTCACCGAGCCGCTCCCTGCCGGGCTCCCGCTCGCCCACAGCCACCATGCCGCGCCGCGCCCCAGCTCGAGCCCCACCACGCTGCGCCCCGCGCCTAGCTCCACCACCGCTCGCTCCACGCCAAGACCCAGGCCGCGGCCCCCGTTTTCTGCTCCAGGCCGAGCCGCCCCAGCTCCACCCCACCTAGCGCCGCAGCAATCCCCCACACGCCCGCGCCTTGGCCCCTGGCCCGTCCGCCGCCGCCACAAGCTAGCGCGCCCCTGCAGCACCCGCCCAAGCCTGCCGCGCCCCCAGCTACGCTCGACGGCCGAGCCTCCCATCCTCCACGCCGCTACATACCGCACAGCAGCAGCAACAATCTCCTCGCACAGAAGCTCTTTCGCTCATGCTAACCAAGGCTTGCGAGGCTGGCCACATCGCGGGGATGGTGCCACACTTGATACCCGGGGGTATCCCACCTACAATACGCCGACGACACTCTAATACTTTGCCAGTTCGATGAGCGACAAGTCGTACCTAAAGTTCCTTCTCATGTGCTTCGAAGAAATGTCCGGGCTCAAAATTAATTACCACAAAAGTGAGGTCATAGTCATGGGCCAACCAATTGAGACTCAGCATAGGGTTGCTGATATGCTCAATTGCAAGCTTGGGGCCTTCCCTTTTGTCTATCTTGGCCTACCCATCTCGGACCGTAAACTTACCATGGAACAATGGATGTTCTTGGTCCAAAGACTTGGTTCAAGGATTTGGTTGGGGAGATTCCTCTCCTCGGGAGGAAGACTGATTCTCTCCAACTCTTGCCTCAGCAGTCTCCCAATGTTTGCTATGGGCCTTTTCCTACTGCAGGATGGTATCCACGACAAGTTTGACTCACATCGCTCTCAGTTCTTTTGGGAAGGCGCGGGGCCAAAACGTAAGTACCACCTTTTCAATTGGCCGGCGATCTGTAGACCAAAGGAAGCAAGGGGTTTAGGCCTTATTAATTCCAGAAAGATGAACATTGCCTTGCTTCTAAAATGGGTTTGGAAGTTATTTCAAGGACACAATGCTTTGTGGGCTCAGCTCTTGAGAGCCAAGTATACAACGGCGACGGATATCTTCTCTGGATCGGGAGTGGGGGGCTCCCCGTTCTGGAAAAGCCTCCACAAAATTAAACACTTCTTTAAATTGGGGGCCAAACACATGGTACGGGACGGGAACCGAACTATGTTTTGGCTCGATCTTTGGGCAGGACAGAGGCCCCTTAAGGACTTGTTCCCTAACCTATTCAGAATATGTGACAATCAGCAGCTATCGGTTGCCTCTGCCTGTGATTCTGGTCTTCGCTTCCATAGAACCTTTGACTTTCTGGCCAGGGAAAAATGGGCCAACCTGCAACTCATCCTGCAAGAGACCAACCTTGAACCTGGAGCCGACTCTATTGTCTGGAACCTTGATCCCACGGGCGGTTACTCTGTGTCATCCATGTACAGGAAGCTGTCTGAAGGGGCGTCGGTTGCACATGCTAGGGATGTATGGGCAGCCAAACTTCCCCTTAAGATCCGTATTTTCACTTGGCAGCTTATCCTCGATCGTCTACCCTCCAGCCAACTAGTGGCGGCCAGGTTTGGCCCGGCAACAGGGAAATGCACCCTATGTGATGCACCTGAGGACGCCAACCATATCTTCTTTACGTGTTCCTTGGCCAGATTCATGTGGAGTGTGGTCAGACAACTTCTTGAATGCCGCTGGTCGCCCACTTCTTTTGCTCAGTTCTTTGCCATTGTTTCTAGTTTTTCTGGCCGTCCACGCTGTCTTATTTGGACTCTCTTTGCGGCGCAAAGCTGGGCGCTTTGGCATGTTCGCAACAAGCACGTTTTTGAATCTAGGGTGATCTCTAAACCTGCTAACTTGTTATACCAAACCATTGTGTTTCTGCAGCTGTGGACGCCCCTCGCAAAAGCTCAAGACAAGGCAAACCTCTCGGAGCTGACAAGACAACTAAAACTTTTGCACGCGGAGCTGGTGGCAAATGACCAGTAAGGATCCTTGTTGGTGCTCCCTCAAGATGGTGTCCCTCCCCTAGTGCAAGCCTGGGCCGTCTCTTGTCTTCTTAAGCGTTATGTTATGCTTTGTTAGCTTTACTTGGCTAAGCTATATGCTGCAGCATTGTAATACTTATGTTTCGAACCTTGAGGGCTTTATTAATTTAAAGTCGGGCACTAGATGCCTTTTATCTAAAAAAAAACAATCTCCTCGCGCAAGCAAAGCCCCGGCAGTACCGCTAGCATCACCCCGGCAGTGCCGTGCTGCTCACCCCGGCAGTGCCGGCCGATACACACCGGCAGTGCCGGCCCTGTACACGCTCTGTTCCAGTTTCGCCCAATTTTGACTCCACTTTTTGCCCAAATTTTGACAACTTTTCGGCGCCCGTCTGGCTCCAAACTTTGATAGTTATCCTTTCTCATAGTGACTCTAATTTTGACACCGTTTCCGAAATTTTTCGACTCCAAAATTTTGACACCTTCGATCGCTCGTCATGACCCAACTTTTTGGGCATTAACTTATTTTGCCCGGTTTCCGTTTTGGAGTGCAAGGATTGTCTATCGAGCTACCGCGTCTACATCAACACCACGGCAACACCTTCGGCACCCTGGATTACGGCGCAACTTGACACCATTGTCGACATCATCGCAAGTTGTGTGTTCCGACACCGTCTAACATTTTCATATAGGTATAACTTGCCCCCCACCCCACCTTGTAGCCCCTCTTCCTTTCGCGATCTATCCTATCGAGCATTGCTTATTAAGTGTTGCGAGACATTGCACGTGGCCCCGATTGTGAGGTGTGTGTCGTGTGGAGTACAGCTTATAAGCAAACACTCGTGTGGCAAAATAGCAAGAGCGAGGCTAACACTAACATAGTGCGAGAAAAAGCAAGAAAAACACAAAAAGAGTGCAAGTGGCACCATAGATACAAAAGAGTGCAAGTGCCTCCATAGATACAAAAGTGTGCAAGTGCCACCATAGATACAAACGAGTGCAAGTGCCACCATATAGAAAAGAGTAAAAAGCTTTTAAGCAAAAGAGAGAAGAGAAGAGAGGCCGCGTGTGAATCTTGTTTTCTCTTACTTTGCAACTAAATCTTTGATCTCTTCTTGTGTTAGTGTGACACCGAGCACCACCTTGCATATAGGTTCTTGTTTTTCCGCTCCTTGGTCACACTAACCCCATTCATCTCGTGTGTGTGTTCCACATCCTTTGTGTCTCTGTGATCACCATTTGGACATTTGATTTTTTGGAGCTTACCCACTCTTAACAACAAACTTGATTTCGGATTTTGACTTTTGGCTTTCCACCATCCTCACCTACCACCATATTTGCTAGCTTTTGCGTGTGTTTTTGTGTGTGTACCCAACACAAATTGAATTATCTCTTGGTTTAGTTAGTTGACCCAATTCTATCACTTCAAGGTGAGACTTGACGGTAGTTTCTTCCACTAACATCCACCATATAGCTTTTGTCGTGCTAACATGGATAGTGAAGAAGAGGATATGGAAGACTACATGGACTACTTCGAGGAGGATACCTCCGCAAGCACCGCGGATGTGGAAGAGCATGTGGAGCTCGACACCAACTATGGCTCCACAAGCACCGCGGATGTGGAAGAGCATGTGGAGCTCGACACCAACTATGGCTCCACAAGCATCGCGGACATGGCCGACATCGAGGAGCTCTACATCGACAATGGCTCAACAAGCATGGACTACATGGTGGAGCACCACCACGAGGACGACATCGACTCCACCATGAACAACACCGGTGCTCCCAAGTACCCTCGCTTGGCCAATGGAGCTACATATGAAGATAGAGGATCCTCAAGATGGCGCCACCAAGAGAGTGCTTATGCACATGATCATCTACATCAAGCTCTTCATATGGATCATCAAGAGCGTCACCAACATGATCATCATCGACACTCCTCTCCAAGCTCAACAAGGCGCCAAGAACATCATACCAAGGCACGTGAGCCATCTCCTACACATGACGAGGACCGTCATCGACTCACACTATCTCATGATAGTCGTCGACCACTACCACCTCATGGTCTCCATCGACATACGTCCCCACATGACCTTCGCCGACACAAGCCACCTCATGATCGCCATCGACCATCATCTTCCAAGGATCTTCGACGACACCCATCAAGACATGGTGATGAGGCACGAAGACGAGAGCCTCGACATGAAGGCGACAAACACCATCATAGGGTGTCTACCACTCCAAGGGTGGAGAGGGCACATCAAGAGGACCTCCCTAGTAAGGCGACTTCTACCTCTTGTGCCACCACCACAATGTCCCCTACCTCGTCATATGCCTATGGACTCCGATGCTACAAGTGCAAGCAACAAGGCCATCCTCCACAGGAATGTCCCAATCTCCTATGTGAGGTGTGAAAGGCCAAGGGTCACATGGCATGGCAATGCACATCGCCAAGCGCCGAGATGCTCCACTCCTACGAGCTACATGTCCAAGCCACCAAGAAGTCTATGGCGCCCACACTTCAAGATGAAGATCGACAAGGCCAACTCAAGGGTGAAGTTGATCCGAGCATAGCTCTCAACGACACTATGGCGCTACCGCTTGAGGACGACTTGGGAGGCGATGGAGTTGAGAAGGGTGAGCATGTGATTCTCCCTTCACCAATGGAGGCGCATGGAGATGAGAAAATCTAGTCTACTCCTATATGTTTGATTGATGAGTTGGTACCAATCCCATGTGAGCATGAGAGCCACTTAGCCCACTTGAGTGCTACCGATAGTGAGTTGAGCGACATCCACCTCATATGTGAGATTGAGTGCTTCCAATTGGAGGAGATGAGTGAGACACCGAGTGAGTTGCGAGAGGTAGTTGATAGGTCCATGGAGGCCATCACATTTGCTAACACCTTAACCTCTCCCTCTTTTGTGTTTCCTCATGTTGCACTAGGTTCCATGGATGTTGGAGCGCCAATGATGGACAAGAAGATGTACATGGTGCAAGAAGATCACATCACACCATGCTTGTATGACGATGACGATGCCAACCATGTGGAGCATACAACTACCACAATACCTACATCAATTGAGTCGGACTGCCAAGGTAAAACTAAAGGTATTGATGAGACCATGATCCCGCTAGTGGACATGCAAAATGATGAATTTTTTCCTCTTGCTCGTGATATGAGGACTACTTGCTCTTTCACATGTGTTGATGACAATGATGATATTAGCTTCTGCATGCTTTGCCCAAAATGTTTGCACTATTCCATGATACTTTTTTTAGATAAAAGGCACTGAAGTGCCCAACTATGAATTAACAAAGCCATCAACGGCGAAAACGATACCAAGTGCTGAACCCAGCTTACAGAACGACACCACACACCCACACGAACTACCGAAGAAGCTAGAGCCGGAAGCGCGACCAAGAAGCTCAGCCAAAGCGCCTGCGAGGACTCAAAGAAGTGCCCGCACGACCATGGCCATCGACCAGCACCAGAACCTCTGGCTCGCCCGTCAACCAGCAAGGTTCCCACCGACCAAGGCCTCCGCCTTAGATCCAAACTCCTTGCACCGCCGGACCGCAACAGAGCACCAAGAACCGCCACCGACGCAGAACACCCGCTCCCGAACAGGCGACGACCGACCTCACCGGCATCTGCCCCACACAGACCACCAGATGAGTGAGCAACTCCAAAGATCAAGGCAGCCCACAGCCACCACGGCTCTCGCCGGCGCCAGATCTGAGGATTGGACGGAGACTTCCGCAGCTTGATCCACGGCTAGCAACCACCCCGGCTGCCGGCAGTGTGAGATCCGGCGGAGGAGGAGACGCGAGAGGGGGGGGCTCGGAAACCACCCAGCGCCCAGCGCCCTCCTGAAAGCCGCCCAGGTGGAGCGACGCCCGACGCGCCGTCGCCCACTGCTCCTGCCACCGCACGCGCCGCCCGCAGACGCTGGCCAGACGGCGCCGCCCACGCCGTCCGCAGCCGTCGTCCGGACGCCACCGCCAAGATCGCGAGGGGAACCTGCTCGAGCGGGGCGCTGAGCCTCCGCCAACCGACCGCGAGGAGGGGGGCCTCGCCGCCGCCGTCAACCGCGCGGGCCAGGCGCGGCGGCAAACATCGGCGGCGGCGGGGCGAGGGGGTGGGGTGAGGGGTTAGGGTTAGGTAGGGAGCAGGGGGAGCGGGGCGGAAATTCAATCCAATTTCATTGCTAATGAGAGGGCCCCCATAGCCTTCTCAATTTTGGAAGATTCAAAGTTACCACATGCCACAAATGCACCATCATGCCATATGCACACTCGCCATGAATTTTACAAAACCTTGATTGACACTAATGGTGATGTGCACAAGACATGGCACATCATGATGGATGATGTGTTCATATACCATGCACACACGCTTTTTGTTTGGTCTATTGTGTGTATAGGTACAAGAACGACAATGTCCACCTCCACGGAGCATGAGCTAACGAAACGAGCACTAGAGAGCTACCTCAACAAGGATTTCAACAAGAAGATCGAACACCGCACCGTACTCATGCTACCCGCTCACCGCACCAAACCCGACGGCAAGGACGAGATGCATCATCACACTCATGATATTCATGCCAACGGGTATGTTCATAAAAGCCTTCACCCATGTGTGTTTCCGACAATTCTTGGCATGTTTGGGGTTTGTTCCAATGTTTCGTCGCCCCTTTTGCGTCTTATGCAACATATCTTAAAACATCTTGTTGGCACAATGATTGTTGTATGTCTTGATGATATCATCATACACTCCAAGAATCTCAAGGACCATGTTATACATGTGAGAGACACCTTATGCATCTTGTGCCACTCTTCACACAAAAAGTTGCTCTCCTTTGAATTTACCGTTTCATCTATGGCAATTGCAATGGATTCTTTGAAACTTGAGGATACTCATACCCGGCTCACGCCAACCATAATTTCCCAAGCTAGAAGTTTCCATAGCTTTGCCATTGCACATAGCAATTTTGAGAAAATTTTGGCCACCATTACTTGCCTCTTGAATGTTCCATTTGTTTGGGACAACGCTACACAACACATTTTTGACAACCTTCCCAAGAATTTTGCGCATGCAACACCCTTTGCTTTACCAAATGTTGACTACACCGACACTGTTTATGTACCCATTTTTGCCAAGTGTACCTTTGAGAAAGGACTTGATGCTTCCTATTTGCATGCGAGCTTATTTTTCATCGATCACAAAATTTGCAAACCCAAGTTTTCCATTCGAGATTTGCTTGTACCCGAATTCTCCTTTGGACGCGACTCTCTCTCTACCACTTCATGGGAGAACCGTCATGGACTTCAACAAGGACGCCCGCACCACGACGAACATCCATAAGGATACAAGGGCAACAATACACGAACAAGTTCTTCGCCAAGCTACAAGGATCAACGCCTACATCATCGACAACAAATATTCCAAGTACTTGGTGAGCATGACATTCACCATCTCGGTTCTCTCACCACTTCATGGAGATGAGGAGGAACAAGAGTCGAGGACGACTCTTCCCCAAGGGGGGGAGATGATGCAGCCCCGCTCACGGACGACACTACATCATGGCCAACTTATCCCCAAAGTGAACCAATGACTCGAGCCCGAGTAAAAGCTATACATGATAAGGTGAATTCACTCCTTTATACACTTGAACTCGACTCAACCTTGGACGGATTGCTACCTCATATCTATGTCTATGTGTCATTAGGTACCGATCTCATCAAGGACCCGAAGGGAGCGTCAAGGATCCAAGGAGAGGGAAACCACATGGTTCAAGCAAGAAGAAGAGAAGACCGAAGAGAAGAAGAAGGGCACCAGCCGCCGGCCACAGCACCAGGCCGGCACTGCCGCCCCCACCAGGCCGGCACTGCCGCCCAACCAAGGCCGGCACTGCCGGTGGACGCACCCCAGCACTGCCGGCCAATCTTCCCCGGCACTGCCGGCCCCACCGGCACTGCCGCCCCGAGCACGCCGGCACTGCCGGCCCCATCAAAGTCAACTTCATCTCAACCGTCTATTTATCATCTATGGCTAGAAATACTTTATTGTAATGCCCCTTATACCCCTGGACGGATCTGGGCCTATATGTATCTCATCCCCCACCTCAATTAGGGTTTAGACAAGATTTGGCTTAAACTACTTTGAGCTTTGTCTCCCTAGAACTATGTTCTTTGTATCAAGGCACTCTTGAGAGATTTCTTCTCTTCATGGATGATTCAAGGCTCCTACCTCTTTCATCCAAGTTCTAGTTGGTCTCCTCACCAATCTCTCACTTCTTAGATTCTACCCAAGGGTCTCTCTAAGAAGTGGTTCTATTGGCTTGGTCTAACCTACCAAGGGAGTAAATTTGGTTTGTGTTGGGTTGTGTGTGTTTTGATTTGTGTTTGTGTGAGTTCTTCCTCTTTCCCATCTCTCCCCATCCTCTCACTTGGTCAAATTCGTGGGATCTGGGCACATCCTAGCCCTTAGGCCTCATCACAAAGGAAAAAGGGTAAGAATGTTCTAATTCATCCAAAATATCTGTTTTTGCACTCAATAACCATATTGCATGAATTGTTTTTCAGGAAGAAACATGTGTTTCAGCCTCTTGTAACTGAACCACTTTGTCCAGCCAAAAAGGCAAGAATTGGGGGGTGTAGAAAGAAGAGGAGTGTGCTGACTGTGTTCGGCTCTGTGCAACCTGGAGCAGATTTGGGAGAACATGGTCCTATTTTGGAGGATGTCCAAATTGATGTACTGTATTGTTACTTTGATTCTTGAAAATTTGTGTGATTTGTAATTTGTATTATGAATAATTCAAATTCAAATTTGAACCAAATTCAAATTTGAAATTTGGCATTCCTAAATAAGTGATGTTGCAATGCTATTTGATTGTTCTGCATCACTACTTTTTTGTAACTTGTTCATTTTCTGGAGTAAACTCATTTTCACCATTTTCAAGAACGGCCTCTAAGATGTGTTCAAAAACGGCTCCGGGGTGGGGGTAAACGACCCCATTCCTAAGCACTTTTTTCAACCTTGTCTAAATCAACTTATATTTTAGGAATCGTTAGTACATGACATAAGAAGACTATGTGAGTTGGTTTTACATTTTTCTGATTTTTTTGAATTTTATATCCTCATTTCAAATTTGGTCAAACTTAGGCTGAACTCAGGTTTGACCAAGATTTGAACAAGTTTGAAACATGCAAATGGAAAACTAAGCCTGGATCCTTCTTACTTACTCCTAAATGAATCTATTCCCCATTTTTGTTCAATTTCATGATTCAAAGTTCTAACCCTAAACCCTAACCCTAAACCCTAAACCCTAAACCCTAAGCCTAAACCCTAAACCCTAAGCCTAAACCCTAAGCCCTAAACCCTAAGCCCTAACCCTAAACCCTAACACTAACCCTAAACCCTAGCCCTAACCCTAAACCCTAACACTAACCCTAAACCCTAAACCCTAACCATAAGCCCTAACCCTAACCCTAAACTCTAACCCTAACCAAGATTTGAACAAGTTTAAAACATGAAAATGGAAAAGTAAGACTGGATCCTTCTTACTTACTCCAAAATGAAGCTATTCCCCAATTTTTGTTCAATTTCATGATTCAGAGTTCAAACCCTTCTCTTCAATCCTTAGACTTCATATGACAATGTTGGAGATATGACATTCTTTACATGATTTTTTGTTTCATGCCATGAACAACTTGTTTATCATTTTATATGGTTAGTATATGACATAAGAAGACCATGAGAGTTGGTTTCACATTTTTCTGATTTTTTTTGAATCTTATAGCCTCATTTCAAATTTAGTCAAACTTAAGGGCTTGGGGAAAACTGAGGAAAAACTAAGGAGCTGGGGGGCTGGGGGGAAAACTGAGTACAACTAAGGACCCGAGGGCACCAATGTCAGCCAGATCCGTGGGAAGCTCGGCTTGCAGCCTACACCGTTGATTGAGGCAGCCTCAGCCGTCCGATCATGGCTTCTAGAAGGAATCATGCCCGATCCGCGGCAGCACCTGTTCTTCCACGTGATTGGATTCTATTGTTTCTCTCAGCGCTTCGAGTACAGCTCGCGAGAGACAGGGAAATACCAGCTGGCCGTCGCCGCGTCAACACCTAGCTCACGGGCCCGTCTGGGCCTGCCACACATGTGCTGCTCCCAACCTTTTCCATGCATGCCCCATGCAACGTCGTACCAACACGTCGGCTAGAATTCGGTGAGAGATATTAAATATCTTAGGGCATGTACAATGGTTATATTTTGGCGATGCCACGTACGATAATTGATCATCTCTTAGCAACAATGGTTATATTTTTGCGATGCCACTTAGGGCATGTACAATTGTGATATCTTAGCACTGCCACGTAGGATAAACCCTAAGCCTAAACCCTAAGCCTAAACCCAGACCCTAAACCCTAAAATCTAAGCCCTAAACCCAAACCCTAAGCCCTAAACCCACTTAGGGCATGTACAATGGTGATATCTTAGCACTGCCGCGTAGGATAAACCCATTGTATATAATGTTTTGTATAAACCCTATGTATAAACCCTAAACCCACGCATGTATAATGGGCCTTCTCTTAGCTCATCTCTTAGCAACAATCTCTCTCAACACATATTTAGGGATTTCTCATTACTAGACATAACACTAAAAAATAACCCATTGTATATAATGTTTTGTTGTTATATCAACATTACATGGCAGGGTTAAAATAAGACGGTCTTATCAACCATTTTTCATGCCCTTAATTGCACCGTAATTTTCTCCCCTTTTATTTCGTTTTCCCTTCGCTTAGGAGCGGCAATAACTAGCGACTAATTCTAAATCAACGGACTGACGTGGTGTAAGTTAAGAGGGAAGATGCACGTCCAATTAATACCATGGAAAGGAAACACTCGTTGGTCCGCCGTGTCGATGCATAGGGGAGCATCGTGTCGACGCAATATTAGGGCAGGCCAGCCGTGCAATGCACGCATGCATGCAGGGGACGTCGCATCGGAGCTATTTTCAGTCAAAGCATTGATCGCCCTGATCGCGCGCAACGCAGCGTAGAGCACGCGGCTGCCATCGCCTAGCATATGTTACCATTTACTTCTTACCCTTTCCCACGTAGATTCATCAACCGGCTTCATCTCACCCCATTAAATCACTACGCCTCAACTTCCCCCCCCCCCCCAGGGTAAATAAATATTGCGCCTCAACTTCCTCTTCTTCTTCATCTTCCAAAAGCCAAGCCTAGCCAGCCACCATGCCGTACCACCGAGCCTTCAGCAGCTCCTCCGACGAGGTCAGCGACGAGGACAACCACCCTAACAAGAAGCACTGGTACGAGCAGTCGCCGCCAAAGAAGCGAGCCCGACTCCGGTGTCATCATCGTCCCCACCGACAAGTGGTGGGAGGACCAGGAACGCTGGGAGGCTCGCGAAGAAGCTCGTGAGGAGCGGCGGGACGCGGCAAAGAAGAAGCGCGCCGAGGCGGAGGCTCGCCGGGAAAGGGAGGCTCGCCGGAAGGCACGCTTCCGGGAGGAGCGTTATATCGCCATCAGCAACGCCTAGATCGCGGCAAGGAGGGCGGACTGGATCGCCGCGGGGTGGCGGCCATAGGCGGCCGGGCAGTAGGACAGCCTCCCGGCGGCGAGGATGGCTGCCAGATCGACGCCATGGCTAGCTAGGGTTTGGGGTGGGGCCAGCCCCGTACTATTTATATTTTTATGTGTTTTATTTATCTATGTGTAAAAAGCCTACTGTGTATGTGTTCGTGTCGTGACACGACACTATATATCGTAATGCTACTATTATGAGTGTTTTAATGTTTTTTTATCTAATTTAATGTATTTTTATCTATTTCCTTGTTTTATGACAAATTCAAATGCTCAGTACTACTCTCTCCGTTCCTAAATATAGGGTGTATAGTTCTTGGCACGGAAATTAAAAACGCACATTGAGGATAACTTACACGAGTTTTGGGCAAGATTACCCCTAAATAGAGGAGTTTGCATGAGCTAAGTCCAACTGAGTGCAGCACACTTATAAAAAATTTCAGTAATATTTTGGAGCTTTTTTCGGAAAAAGTATACATCAAGGAACGGAGGGAGTACTACCTTCCACTAAAAACACTTATAAAAATACTCAGTAATATTACAAATTCATATTCAAATTTAAATTCAAATTCAAATTTAAATTCAAATTTGAACCACTATTACAAACACCTATAAGAAGCTACCGCCTGGCCTTTCCTAGAACCTTCATCGGTTTTTTTTTCATTTAACTGAACTTTGCAAACTCTGCACGAGCGACCTGAACAACATGGTACTTCTGCCAAACTGTTGTTGCATTTGATTGAACACTAAGTTCAAAGCATAAGATCAATCTCATTACTGATTACAAAGCATGTCTAATAGCTAATGATCAAGAGATAAACAAAGCTGAGAGAAATTACACAAAAATAAAATAGCCCGGCCATCAAATTATCCTGCTTTTTCAAATTGACAAGTTTCACTAGCTGTTTGTTGATCTTCTTCAAATCCTTCACCGCCATCTTTTCCTCAACACCTTCAGATTTCCCCACCGTAGCAGCAGATCCCAAATGCTCCACCACCGACGGCAAACTGAATCCCAGGGTTGCGCCCTCCATCTTAATCCTCCTGATGTACTCATCGGTCCACTCAAAATGCGTGCATTTCGCCAGATCCTAAAAAAAACAAAATTAACCCTAATTCCCAAATCAGACGAAAACGCAAAATTGAGAAAAAACAAACGAAATTGGGAGAGGGGAAACTCAGATCCCACCTTCCATGTCTCTGCTTTGCTCTCGCATTTGACAAACTCACGCCCGGCGTTGCCATTCTTGTCGCTCATGGTGACCAGCCTCTTCAGGGGCGCCGTCCGTGGGCAATCAGGGCAGCTGCCCAACGGCACTGGACCGTAGCGTGGCCATTTGAGCTGGGAGGCGGAAGAGGAGCTCGACATCTTCTGTCGGCGATGTCGCGCGTCGTCGTCGGAGAAGAAGGGGGAAGAGAGGATGCAGAGGAGGATGCAACGGTCGGGGATTGCTCCGGCGCGGGAGCGAGGCGGCTCTGTTTTGTACCAGCGGAGAGTTGTGGGTCCCATGCAGTGAGGTGGATAAGCAGTGGGTCCCACGGTGAGGTGGACAAGAGGTAGGTGTCCTGTGCTGATAAGTTCTGGGTCTCGCTCAGCCCATGTGATTTGAGTTGATAAGGTGCCTACTGCTGTTTAAGAGAAGTGTCGCATGCTAGCTATTTGCGTCATCACGAGTATCGCATGGAAGCTATTCGTACGAACAACGTCGTTTTCTTTCCAATAGTGAGGAAAGACGTCGCACAGGAGCTGTTAGCCCCACAATCAACTGTAATGCCAAACGTAGCTTAAAACATAAGAGATTAAAACTATAATGCCCAAGAAAATATATGAAACTTAGCACTAACCTGCACGACGCCAGATTATATGTGTTTAGTACTAGTCCATCAGTTTAGCTTGAGACAGCGTGCGGGTCACAAAGTGGTAGTACTATCGTACTACATTTGATGTACTAGTACCATCCGTTTAGTTTAGCAGTAGTACAGCTTTGTACTCCCTGTACTTGTCATTTCCATTGGTACTGCTCCACCACTTTCAGTTTAGTTTAGCAATTTCTGTTGCCAACAAGTAGCCGCTGGCTCAAGCCCTCCATCGTTGACCGAGTTAGGCAAGATTCAGACGATTCAAGGGAAGCACGATCCGAGAGCGAGATGTGGTAGTACAACAACGAACACAATGTCGGACAGTTCTCAACAGCAGTACAGACCGGCGTCGCCATGTGCCAGCTCCGTCGCTCGCCTACAAAAAGGGAACCGGTTTTGTCAACGAGATGAGATGGAAGACGAAGAGGAGGATGAGATGCAGAGGCATCATCGAGTCCAGCGTTGATGAACCGCCAGGCCATGGTCCGTCCTCCGGGGCTGCCGGAACGGTTCACCGCCGCTGGACTCAATGACACCTCTGAATAATCTCTTGCCAGAGGACATTATTTCCTGACCCCTAATCCGTCATCGCAAGAATTTTCATCAGGTAGGAGGAGAAGAAGGGATTGACCAGGCGATGGGCCTTGTGCAGCTTCGCGTCCTCCGTCACCGCCAATGGCACCGCCGGTTCTGCGTCCACCTTGGAGAACGAGAAGAAGAACAGAGCGCCGCCACAGATTGGTGGTAGAGAGAGCGGATCATGTAGCTCAAGCGGCACAGGCTCCTCTGGTTCTTTAGCCTCTCCACAGTTGGAGCTAGCATCTCGGAGCCTGTCTAACCGGCAGTTGGCTGGAAGATCAGCGGTTGGATAGTGGTCGTCATGAACTCGTCAACGTCGCTTCTCGCCAACACCAGAGCGGCTCGGTCGCCTTTCCTCCTGAGGTTAGGTTCGGAGCTTGGGTGCGCGGAGTCAACGGATCACCGGCGTGATGGGTGACGTACATAGATGACATTGTGGACTTGTGATCGATGTTGTGTGGCCGCCGTAAATGTTTTTCTTTATATAGCCGTAAATCAGAGCATCTCCAGTGGTAGCTAATACAAGGTGTGGGCTTCGATGCAAGTTGCCGCGGGAGCTCCAGTTGCTGTGTATGGCTTCTCCTTCTGCTCAGAAGAGCATCTCCACTCGTCTCCCGAACATGTCCCCGACGTGCCATTTTTTTATCCGGACGGCGAAAAATGGTCCAGCCGCGTCCCTGGTTCCTTGTTTTTCGTCGGATTTGGGCTTCCATCCATCCGGCGAGCCCACGCCAACCCCGGCCTACCGGGGAGCGCTCGGGGACTCCGGACGAAGCGAAAGCGCGCGAAACGGCGAGAAATCTCTCCCGCGCTTTCGTTTCGTCTTCGCCGCGGAGGTGGCCCCGACCGGTCAGCGACACGCGCATCGTCTTCCGCGCACGCATCGTCTTCCGCGCGCAGTAAAGGCTGCCGCCGGTCAGCTCGCCGCGGACGCGTCGCATTCGACGCGGCATTAATCCCCCGCGCGAGCCGCGCCTATATAGGCCGCTCCGCTCGCCGCGACGCGTACCCCTGCTCTCATCTCCCTCGACTCTCCCGATGGCGTTCTCCGACGACGACGGCGCAGCCAACAATGGCTTCCCCCGCCGCTCCACGCGTGGGAGGGGCACCTCCTCCACCAGGCGGGGTACCCCTGCCCGCCGGACACGAGGCCTCCCGGCGGCGGGTGGCGGCTAAGTCGTGGCGGCGTACCAATCCCGCCGCCGCCTCGGGGCCAAGCCCTCGACGTCGCCATCGAGGAGGCGCGGATGACAATGACGGACGAAGAGCGCGCCGACCCGCGCCACCACCCCGACAACTATACGAGGTGGAACTCCTACTTCCTCCGGCGGTGGGAGCGGGAGCTGGCGGCCTACGACGGCCCGCCGCCTCCGCCTCCGCGCAACAACGCCGCGGGCCGCCGACGTTGGTGGAGCGCGCCGGATAGGACGCTGGCGAACGTCCTCGCGCACATCGAGGGCGGCAACTTCCCGGTGCTGACGATGCCCCCTGCATCGAGGGCATCGGCGAGCCGCCGCCGGGGAAACGTCTGGCAGCCACGGCGCATGGCTGCCAGCTCGTCGTCTTCCGGATCGGCGCCGAGGCCATCCTTGGCGCCGGTGAAAAAGGAGGCGACGTCTCCGTCGACGCCGGCGCGCGTCAAGAAGGAGCCGGCGTCTCCACCGCCGACCAGAGGGCGCAGCAGCGGCGCCCTCGTCATCCGCGACCAACCCTCCTCCCCGCAGCGTGGGCGGAAGAGGAAGTCGGCGAAGAAGGAGGACGGCGCGGCCGCTGACGCGCGTAAATGTACACGTCCGTTGGGAACCCCAAGAGGAAGGTGTGATGCGCACAGCAGCAAGTTTTCCCTCAGAAGAAACCAAGGTTATCGAACCAGTAGGAGCCAAGAAGCACGTGAAGGTTGTTGGTGGAGGAATATAGTGCGGCGCAACACCAGTGAAACCGGCGCCAACGTGGAACCTGCACAACACAATCAAAGTACTTTGCCCCAACGTAACAGTGAGGTTGTCAATCTCACCGGCTTGCTGAAAACAAAGGATTAAGCGTATCGAGTGGAAGATGGTGTTTGTTTGCAAAGAACGTAAAAATAGTAGAATGTATTCAGATGTAAAAGAATGGACCGGGGTCCACAGTTCACTAGAGGTGTCTCTCCAATAAGATAACTAACATGCTGGGTGAACAAATTACAGGCGGGCAATTGACAAATAAAGATTCAATACATATCAATGATGATTACTATGTGATTTAATCAGAGCATTACGACAAAGTACATAGACCGCTATCCAGCATGCATCTATGCCTAAATAATCCACCTTCAGGTTATCATCCGAACCCCTTTCAGTTTTAAGTTGTAAACAACAGATAATTGCATTAAGTATGACGCGTAATGTAATCAACACAAATATCCTTAGACAAAGCATTGATGTTTTATCCCTAGTAGCAACAGCACATCCACAACCTTAGAACCTACTGTCACGATCCCAGATTCAATGGAGGCATGAACCCACTATCGAGCATAATTACTCTCTCTTGGAGTTACAAGTATCAACTTGGCCAGAGCCTCTACTAGCAACGGAGAGCATGCAAGAACATAAACAACACATATATGATAGATTGATAATCAACTTAACATAATATTCTATATTCATCGGATCCCGCCAAACACAACATGTAGCATTACAAATAGATGATCTTGATCATGTTAGGCAGCTCACAAGATCTAAACAATGATAGCACAAGCGGAGAAGACAACCATCTAGCTATTGCTATGGACCCATAGTCGAAGGATGAACTACTCACGCATCAATCCGGAGGCGGGCATGATGATGTAGAGCCCCTCCGGTGATGATTCCCCTCCGGGGTGCCGGAGGCGATCTCCTGAATCCCCCGAGATGGGATTCGCGACGGCGGCGTCTGGGAAGGTTTTCCGTATCGTGACTCTCGGTACATGGGGTTTCGCGACGAAGGCTATTTGTAGGCGGAAGGGTAGGTCAGGGGGCCACACGAGGGCCCCACACAACAGGCCGGCGCGGCCAGGGCCCAGGCCGCGCCGCCCTAGTGTGGCGTCGCCTCGTGGCCCCAATTCCTTTCCCCCTCGGTCTTCTGGAAGATTCGTGTAAAAATAGGCCCCTGGGCGTTGATTTCGTCCAATTCCGAGAATATTTCCTTACTAGGATTTCTGAAACCAAAAACATCAGAAAAACAGCAACTGGCACTTCGGCATCTTGTTAATAGGTTAGTGCCGGAAAATGTATAATAATGCTGTAAAGTATGTATAAAACATTCAAGTATTGTCATAAAAGTAGCATGGAACATAAGAAATTATAGATACGTTTGAGACGTATCAAGCATTCCCAAGCTTAGTTCCTACTCGTCCTCGAGTAGGTAAACGATAACACAAATAATTTCTGAAGTGACATGCTACCAACATAATCTTGATCAACATTATTGTAAAGCATATGAGATGAATGGAGTGATCTGAACAAAAGATTGCTAACAAAGATAATGACTAAACAATTGAATCATATAGCAAAACTTTTCATGAATAGTACTTTCAAACAAGTATCAATAAGACTTGCATAAGAGCTAACTCATAAGCAATAAATTCTAAGTAGAATGAATTGAAGCAACACAAAGGATGATTAAGTTTCAGCGAATGCTTTCAACTTGTAACATGTATATCTCATGAATATTTGTCAACATAGAGTAATATAACAGGTGCAATAAGTAAACATGTAAGAATCAATGCACACAGTTAACACAAGTGTTTGCTTCTAAGATAGAAAGAAGTGGGTAAACTGACTCAACATAAAGTAAAAGAATGGCCCTTCGCAGAGGAAGCATGGATTACTATTTTTGTGCTAGAGCTTTTGTTTTGAAAACATAGAAACAATTTTGTCAACGGTAGTAATAATTCATATGTGCTATGCATAATACTTCCTACAAGTTGCAAGTCTCATGCATAGAGTACTAATAGTGCTCGCACCTTGTCCTACTAAGCTCGGAAAACACGGATTATCATCGCATAACATATGTTTCAACCAAGTGTCACAAAGGGGTACCTCTATGCCGCCTGTACAAGTGTCTAAGGAGAAAGCACGCATTGGATTTCTCGCTTTTGATTATTCTCAACTTAGACATCTGATACGTCTCCAACGTATCTATAATTTCTTATGTTCCATGCTACTTTATTGATGTCTACATGTTTTATGCATACTTTATGTCATATTTATGCGTTTTCCGGAACTAACCTATTGACGAGATGCCGAAGTGCCAGTTCCTGTTTTCTGCTGTTTTTGGTTTCAGAAATCCTAGTAAGGAAATATTCTCGGAATCGGACGAAATCAACACCGAAGATCTTAGAATCCCCGGGAGCTTCCAGAACAGAACCGTCAGAGAGGGACCACGGGGGCCCACACATGGTGGCGGCGCGGCCCGGGAGGGGGCGCGCCGCCCTAGTGTCTGGTGGCCCCAGGACTCCCCGACCTTGCCCTTTCGCCTATATAAGGTCCCTGACCTAAAACCCCGAGACGAATAAGCCACGGTGCGAGAAAAGTTCCAGAGCCGCCGCCATCGCGAAGCCAAGATCCGGGGACAGGAGTCTCTGTTCCGGCACGCCGCGGGACGGGGAAGTGCCCCGGAAGGCTTCTCCATCGACACCGCTGCCATCTCCACCGCCATCTTCATCACCGCTGCTGCTCCCATGAGGAGGGAGTAGTTCTCCATCGAGGCTCGGGGCTGTACCGGTAGCTATGTGGTTCATCTCTCTCCTATGTACTTCAATACAATAATCTCATGAGCTGCCTTACATGATTGAGATTCATATCATGATGCTTGTAATCTAGATGTCATTATGCTAGTCAAGTGGGTTTTACTTATGTGATCTCCGGAGACTCCTTGTCCCACGTGTGTAAAGGTGACAGTGTGTGCACCGTGTGGGTCTCTTAGGCTATATTTCACAGAATACTTATTCACTGTTATGAATGGCATAGTGAAGTGCTTATTTATATCCCTTTATGATTGCAATGTGTTTTGTATCACTATTTATCTATGTGCTACTCATGTGATGTTATTAAAGTAGTCTATTCCTCCTGCATGGTGTAATGGTGACAGTGTGTGCATCGTGTAGTTCTTGTCGTAGATTATGATCATGATCTCTTGTAGATTGTGGAGTTAATTGTCATTATGATAGTATTGATGTGATCTATGCCTCCTTCGTAGTGTGATGGTGACAGTGTGCATGCTATGTTAGTACTTGGTTTATTTTGCAAAGATCTATTATACTCTAAGGTTACTCAAACATGAATATCGAATGTTGTGGAGCTTGTTAACTCCGACATTGAGGGTTCGTGTAATCCTACACAATTAGTGGTGTCCATCATCCAACAAGAGTATATGTAGCACAAAGGAAAGAGAACTTATTTATTATGTGATCAATGTTGAGAGTGTCCACTGATACGTCCAATTTGCATCACTATTTTGTATCATAATTTGCTGTTATTCATTGATATATTACATATTGGGACACAATACTTATGTTATTTCATCTATTTTACATGTTTCATCATTATTGGGGGATCAAGCACCGGAGCCAGGATTCTGCTGGGCACCGTCGAACGCAATATTTCGGAAGATCAACGAGGAAGGGAATTTCACGTAAATTCCTATTTTTCCAGATGACGGAGGGAGCCGAAGGGGGAGCAGAGAGGAGCCAAGGTGGGCCCAGACCCTAGGGTGGCGCGGCCCATGGCCTGGCCGCGCCACCATGTGGTGGGGGCCCACGACCCTTTCGCCTCCTTTTCTTCGCGTACTCCTTCGTCCCGAAAACCTAAGCCACAGAGAGGACCTCACGAAGTGTTACAGCCGCCTCTGCGGGGCGGAGAACACCAGAGAGAAAAGAGCTCTCCGGCGGGCAGGAATCCGCCGGGGAAATTCCCTCCCGGAGGGGGAAATCGACGCCATCGCCATCGTCATCGAGCGGGACATTGTAACATCCCAAGTTTTCAACAAATAATAAAGCAAGTGAGATTCCATTTACTCAAAATTCACAACTAACAAAAACTTTTTCTATGCAT
This sequence comes from Lolium multiflorum, assembly GCA_030979885.1. Taxonomy (NCBI): domain Eukaryota; kingdom Viridiplantae; phylum Streptophyta; class Magnoliopsida; order Poales; family Poaceae; genus Lolium; species Lolium multiflorum. The sequence goes on along the minus strand of CM061752.1, from coordinate 41,982,393 downwards.
GTAGTGCCACATATAGTGTTGTGCATCTAAGTGAATTTCTTGTGTGCTATTGCCATGATGAGTGTTAGCATGTAAATCAATGACTATATGAACCCTAATCAAGATCACAAAACCCTAGCTTGAGGAGAAATAAAGAAAATAAGAAAAATCTCTTCATCACTCACATACACCATATGCAAAAATGCAAAACCACCACCAAGGCCATAATTGCTTGCTTCCTTGCTTCTAAAATGTTTCTATATGATAAACTAACACAATTGCATCATTGGATCATGAATCAAAGCAAGAGAAATCAAGAACTCATCATACATATGATAATGGTCACTTTAGTGAAAAATATTTTCTTCACCACTTTGCACCCCTGTATTTCTTAAAACCTAAACTAAACTTTGTCAACCAAAGCCATGTCATCCAAGACCATGTCAAGGTGAACACTTTTCATGTTGACCACCATGTCCAGAGTTGACTAGGTTGACCAGAAATTAATTGCCAAAACAGGACCAGAGAATAAAATGAAGATCATCTCAAATTTGAAACTTTGCATTTCATTTCCAAATTGAGTACCACCACCACCATTACATCACTATAATTATATAAAAGAGATTCACCAAAAAGATTTCCAAAATTTGAAAATTTTCTTCATGCGGCCATTGTGTCGAACACTTGGCAGGCATAAATTCAGTATTGTGCAACACCCCTTTGTCCAACAGATTTGAGGCTAAACCCCTTTGCCAATGTGATCATTAGCTAGTTCTATACCCCCTGCCTCTAGCCCAGTACTTGCATGGTCGATTAAAGCCATGGAAAAACCCTAAACTATGCAACACCACACCATGCCGGCCACTTTGGCATCTCCACCTCTAGCCCTCCTCTCACTTTTTCTTCTTGTCCTGGAGCATCTACACTGCATAAGGAATCGAGTGGTACACACACGCGCGAAGCCAAGCCTTGGCATTGGCCAGAACGGCCGTGGCCAAAACCATGCCAGTACACGCCCATGCCGCGGTGAGCGCGCTCTGGAACGCGCCAGAGCACCGTGCACTCGAACGCGCCCGTCCTTGCCCTGCATCCCTACCACCGCGTCGTCTAGCCACTCCAAGCCCTCTACACGCTAGACATGCTCGAGCACCGTCCAGAGCCTTGTCGCCGTCGTCCTCGTCGTCGACGTACCGCGGGTACCGCGATGATTACTGGAAGAAATCGAGCGTTTCCGTAGCCCTATCTCTGCGCCAGCTAGCCGTTGAGCATCGCCAGGACGACGCCTACAAGATGCTGTACTCACCTTGCCCTTTCGATCGACGGAGAAGCCGCGCCATGGCCGCGCCCTTGCAGCACGCTCGGCCACCTCCCTCCCTCTATAAATACCGACGATCGGCTCCTCCCTTCAGCACACAATCTCCTCCCCTCTCCTCACTGAGCACTACTACACAGCCAATTTCACTAGAGCTCGCCGGAGCTGCTCGAATTGCGAGCTCGAGTCCGCCGGAGCCCGCGGAAGCTCTGCTTCAATTGACGCCTCCCCGAGCTCCACAACTGCGCCAGCCGCTTCCTCATCGACCACCACTTCTCCACGCACATTGCCAGAGACCTGCAACGGCCTGGTAAGCGCTCCGACCCCCTACTGGCGCTCTGGGTTCGCCGGAATCTCGCCGGGGACGACGACACACGCCAGCCGTTGATCTGCTTCTTGATCCAACGCTCCCTATCGCTCGTACCGCTTCGGCGTGTTATGAGGCGCCGACAGGTGGCCCCCACCCTGTCAGCGCAGCCCGCCCGCACCAGTTGCTTGCTGGGCCGCGCTGTGCTGTTTAATTCGTTTGGGCCCATTTACGTTTCCCGCCAGGCCCAAAAATTCAAATAGAATAAATCCAATTAGTTCAAATTCAAATACTGCTGCTCACTTCCAACTTGAATAATTTAAAATCTGCCAAACCAAATCTAGCAAACTTTATATTGTTAGAAAGCTCATGAAATTGTCCAACTAATGCCACTGGCCTCATGTTCAAATTCGTATTAATTTTTAAATGATAAAAATAACAAGGCAGAGCCTTTTCTAACTTCAAATAATTATTAAAAATAATCTATAAATGATTTTAAGTTGATTCCAATTCTAATAAATCACAAATGATGTTCTCTAATTGATTATGCAATAATATAGTCAGGTTATTTGCATGATCATGGACTAGATCAAATAAAATAGCTATGTAGTTAATTCTAGCACCATTTAACTTGAAATTCAAATTTAATGAATAGTATGAGAGCTACTCTCTCATTTAAATCTTGATCCTAAGTAATATAACCAGGGGGAATGACCTAGGTTAAAGAACCCTTGATAAATATTACTTAGAGATTTTAATGCATTTAAAAATAATAATATGATAACATGTGTAGTGTAGCACTTTAATTAAATTAGACTCACATATAATAGATATGAAATGTTGACTTGGGTCAACCTATATTTCATACCTGATTATTATATGGAGAGATTAAATCTTATTACAAAGTAAAGAGAAGAAATGAATTTCTTTAAGGATCTACCTATCTAAAATTAAGAAAATAGGAATAATGAGAGGAAATTATTTTTCTAATAAATAAGAAATCATCAAATAACTCACCATGCCATGTTTGAGTGATAATAGGACTAGGGTGTGAACTCTTTGAGTGTTCCTAGTTTAGCATATGAGTTTGGTTTAGTATTTATACCTCGTATTCGTATATAGACGCTAGTAACGAGGATTACCAAGAGGAGGAGGCCTACTCCCAAGAAGAGGAAGAGCACTTTGATCACTACTCAGCTCAAGGCAAGCTAACCCTTGCTAAATACAAGTGCTTAGCTCTACAAGAGCAAAGGCATCATCACACTTTACTTTTATGTATTACCTATCCCATGTTTTACTTAATTTTACTTTGGCTTATTTACTTCAAAGTACCTTTTTGATTTATGATTCACTTGGTCTAGAATAGACAATACTTGGGTTAGATGAACACAAATCAAAGTTAGATTAGCACCCCTCATTTAGTGGCTATTGCTAATCAATTAAAATTTGACTACTCTAGATGGGAACAAGTGATGTTGATATGAAATTAAAACCTTGGGAATGATGGTTCATTCCAAGGAATGACTTTGAAGGTGAATATGACCAAGAGAAGATGGTGATTTTTGATATAAAACTGAGATGGGTTTGAATGCGATACCTTTCCAATTATACAAGTACCCCCACAATACCTGATTATGGGTAGGGCTTAACTAGAAACTTGTGTATTTTAGTATGGGTTCCCTCTAAACAAGCATCATAGGGGTTACGCCGAGGCTGCCTCCGTATGTGAGAAATGATGTGAATATGAGGAGAATGTACGACCCAAGCCCTGTGCAGTTCCCGGGTTAACAGTTGGTTCTCACCGGGAGGCCAAGCTCATGGGGAGAGGTGCCTATACTAGGACATATAAGTGAAAGGTTATGATTGATGATCCGCGTACTGAGTTACGATGATTCGGGGTTATCCTCGACGGATGAAATCAATAGTTGTGGCACAAGAGTACAACCTCTGCAGAGTGTTAAACCTATTCGAATAGCCGTGTCCGCGGTTACGGACGGTTGGAAGGGCCATACTATTTCCATTATCAGGATTTATGTTGAAACAATAATGGTGATTGATGAATTGTCTTGAATCCCAAATGAATGGTGGGAATGACACTAATGTTCCCACTTGAGTTAGTCTATTAAATAATGAGGATTTTTATTAAATGTTGATTCAAAGAAAACTTGGCTTTATGCAAATAAACTTAGAGCTTAGTACCCCCTTTACTACAATACATTATGCTTTACCTTAGTATTAGTTTGCGAGTACTTTAAAAGTACTCATGGCTTTGCCCTGGCTATTCAAATGCCAGACTATGAAGAGGAGCAACAGTATCAGGATGACGGACAGCAGGACGTCTATGATAACTAGGATCGTCTTCTAACGTCAAGCGTTGCCTGTGGAATTATGAGTCCACTACTACTACTACGCTTCCGCTACTTATGTGTGATGTGAACAATCTATTTGTGTAATATTGGATCATGTGATCCTTTGATGTAAGACCTTATGTGTTGTAATAAATGATGACTCTGAACGACTTACTATTATATCTCGCAAAAACAATCTTCCTGGGATTGCGATGAATGATATGATAGGGCATCCGGACTTAAAAACCCGGGTGTTTACAAGTTGGTATCAGAGCCATTGTTTGACCTTAGAAGACCTTAGTTAGAATGGACGGCCAACAAACTTAGTTTAAAATAAAATAGTTATGAAAATATACTCATACCCTTACCTTGGAATTCCTTTTCAAAATAATCCATTTCATTGATTATTACTTAAAATTTTGAACACTGACAATTATTAACTTATTTGTCACTCCCTCTACAGATGGATCCCATCATCCCGACGGAGCCCTTTCTCCAGACCCAAGTCTATGACTTGGCGAACGGGGGAGACCTGATCTTCGAACGCGATCTGTTCGCGCTCACCGACTTCCTCGGACGCACGCCTCCCGTGTTCTACGGGGGCCAGATCTCGGACAACGGTCAGCTCCAATGGCTGATCATGGCAAACCTTCCGGGAAAGCCGGAGTCACCCATGTTCCGCCAGATCCAGTTCTCGCTCCGCGAGAACACTTGGGTGGATGGACTCGCCCATGCTCTGCAGGAGTCTCTCGCTCGTCTGTGCGGGCAGAACTCGCTGGCCATCGAAGGGGAACGCTTTGCGCACTTCGCAAGGCACTCCTCTGTTGGTCTGCCCCTCAGCCTGCCGTACCACCCCGTGCTGAGGCACCATGTGGACCACCTCGACTACATGCTGTACGAGACTCGGTCGGCGCTGAGCGACTCCCGCTCCGCCGCCAACCACACTCAGCAGCAGCTGAACCAGTACGCGGAGACCATCAAGGTCATCGCGAAGGAGCGCAGGACTCTGCGCCAGCTGGTCGCGAAGAGGGATGCCACCATCCACCGCCTCAAGACCAAGATCGCCGTCCTAAAGGAGACCATCTCCACTCAGGTGGAGCAGCTCCAGATCCTGGAGGGAGAAGGCGAGGGGGAAGACATCCAAGGGGATGGCTACTCCTACGTCAGCAACGACAACGACTACGAGCCGGAGGAGGAGGGAGACGACGACTTCCACCAGACCCTGCCTGCCGGGATGGACACCACCTTCCCGCTCCGCATCGATGGATAGCTTCCATCCTCTCCTTGAGCACCGCGTAGCCTGAGATGTATCGGTCCTTTGTATTCGCCCCTTGTATCGTAGCTTGTTGAAAGGGTTCTTCAAACCCTCCGGAATGTTGGCTTGTAATAATTGCTACCTTCATGACTATGTTAGTATGTGTAATATTATTATGTTATGAACCATGTTTTAAATAAATGTGAGTTTACTCCCCAAAAATTAAGCCATAGAAATTGTCCCTCTTATCTTATGATCCATATCTCTGTTCAGATGGCACATTCCAATCGCAACGCCAACCCGGATGCGTTGACGCAGATACTGCAACAGATGTTGGCTGAAAGAGAAGTGGATAGGACTGAAAGGCAGGCTAACTTAGCTGTACTTCAACAGTTAGCACAGAACAACCAAGGCCACGGGAACCATGATCACCCGGGCTCCAAGTTGAAGAACTTTCAGAACACCAACCCACCGGTGTTTAGCAAGACAGAGGAACCCCTTGATGCTGATGATTGGCTCCAGACAATGGAGAACAATCTTGAGGTTGCCGGAGTGGAGGCAAATGACAAGGTGCTGTTTGCCACCCACTATCTGGCAGGACCTGCACGTGCCTGGTGGACGAGTGCTCGCGCATTGAATGCCGGGCAGCTCATGACTTGGGCAGACTTCAAGCTCAAGTTTAGCAAGTACCATGTGCCACCAGGTCTCATCAAGAAGATGCGGGATGAGTTCCGCGAGTTAAAGCAAGGCCGTCTGACCGTGGTAGAATACCGCGACAAGTTCCTCACCTTGTCAAGGTACGCCCCGGATGAGACTGATACCACCGAGAAGAGGAAGGAGAGGTTCCTGAACGGACTGCACGATGAGATGCAGACTGTGTTGGTCAACATCCCTTTTGCTGACCTCGAAGCCCTTGTTGACTCCGCCATCCAGATGGAGGGCAAGCTGAACCAGGCCAACGAAAACCGCAAGCGTCGCATGATGCACCAGAGTGGGCCTAGCAACAACTCCAAGTTTCGCTCTGGCTCAAGCGGAGGCTTCACCCCCAGAAACAACAGGCCACCGGCACAGATGTCGCGCCCTGGTTACCAGAACCGGAGCGGAGGAAACCCCAGGACGGGAGGACACCCCCACAACAGCAACAACTTCGTCCACCACAACAACAACTTCAACCGCGCCCCGACAAGAGCCCCTGCCAATCCCAACACCAACACTGCTCCAAGGACTGGGAGCAATGCTGTCCCTGTCGCCCCCAAGGACAAGTCCACCATCAACTGCTATGAGTGCGGTGTGTTGGGGCACTTCTCCAAAGAGTGTCCCCAGCGACTCGCCAAGATGGCCGCCAACACTACTGGCCCTGCTCAGCAGCAACGCCGTGTCGCCAACAACAAGAAGTTCGCCCCCAACAACCCGAACAACCGCGGCGGTCGCCTCTTTCACATGAATGCGGAAGAAGCACAGGAAGCCCCAGATGTCGTGCTGGGTATGTTCTCTGTTAACTCAATACCCGCAAGAGTGCTGTTTGATTCTGGAGCATCGCATTCATTTGTTACGGAAGAATTTGCATGCACTAGTAAGATTCAACCCATCAGTTTGAAGCATGTCATGGTAGTGCAAATACCTGGATCAACAACTAAAGCTAGAAAAATTTGCAAAGATGTTCCTATCAGAATTCATGAAATAGATTTCTATGCCAATCTAATTGTTCTGGGAACCAAAGGTTTAGAGGTAGTACTGGGTATGGACTGGATGTCCAAACATCATGGATTGATTGACTGTGCCAAGAAGGCCATCACCATGACTAGTAGCACCGGAGTGTTAGTTGAGCACATCTCAGAAAAGCTGCCCAGAAAATTTACCTGCAACCAGAGTGTAACCAAACCCACCCTGGATCAAATCAGAGTCGTCTGTCGATACTCTGATGTGTTTCCGGAAGACCTACCCGGTATGCCCCCGGATCGGGATATCGAGTTTATCATCGAGTTAATCCCCGGAACCGGACCTATAGCCCAGAGAGCTTACAGCATGAACCCAGCAGAATTAGTGGAACTGAAGAAACAACTGGATGATATGTTAGCCAAAGGTTTGATTAGACCAAGTGCATCACCCTGGAGATCACCAGTTTTGTTTGTGGATAAGAAGGATGGTACTATTCGTTTATGTACGGATTACCGCAAACTCAATGATGTCACCATCAAGAACAAGTATCCCCTGCCCAAAATAGAAGACCTGTTTGACCAGTTGACCGGTGCCACCGTGTTTTCTAAGATTGATCTTAGGACAGGTTACCATCAGCTGAAAATCCGTGCATCGGACATTCCCAAAACTGCCTTCACCACCAGATATGGATTGTACGAGTACAATGTTATGTCATTTGGATTGACCAATGCCCCCGCTTATTTCATGAATCTCATGAATAAGATCTTCATGAACTTCCTGGATAAGTTCGTAGTTGTCTTCATCGACGACATCCTTATCTACTCCAAAACCGAAGAAGAACATGAGCAACACTTGGAAATGGTCTTAGAGACTCTTCGGGAACACCAGCTGTATGCCAAGTTCAGCAAGTGTGAGTTCTGGTTGAGGAAGTAGGATTCCTGGGACACATCTTGTCCGCAGGAGGAATTGCCGTTGACCCCTCAAAGATAAAGACCGTTGCAGAATGGAAAGCCCCAACCACCCAGACTGAGGTCCGTGCATTTCTCGGATTAGCGGGATATTACCGCCGATTCGTTGAAGGATTCTCAAGCATAGCCAGACCAATGACCCAATTGTTGAAAAAGGACAAGAAGTTCGAATGGACGAACAAGTGTGAAGAGAGCTTCCAACAGCTCAAGAACAGACTGACTTCAGCCCCAATACTGATCATGCCGGACATCACCAAACCCTTTGATGTGTATTGTGATGCCTCCAAGATTGGTCTTGGATGTGTGTTGATGCAAGAAGGCAAAGTGATCTCGTACCTGTCCAGGCAACTGAAGCAGCATGAACAGAATTATCCGACCCATGACCTAGAGCTAGCAGCAGTCGTTTTAGCCCTGAAAGTATGGCGTCATTATCTCATGGGTAATCGATGCGAGATCTATTCGGATCACAAGAGTTTGAAGTATATCTTCACCCAGAAGGAACTGAACATGAGGCAACGGAGATGGTTAGAGTTAATCAAGGATTATGATATGGATATCCACTATCACCCAGGCAAGGCCAATGTGGTAGCAGATGCTTTGAGTAGACTGCCGTGTCAGTTAAACTCCATGATTGCCGAGGAACAACCTAGCCTTCACCAAGAGTTTGAACAGTTTAGAATGGAGCTCGTAAGTGAAGGATTTCTCGCTAGCATTGAACTTCAACCCACTTTGATTAGTCAAATCAAGGAAGCTCAGAAGAGCAATGCAAGCATTGACGGGATTAAGAGCCAGCTAGCAGCAGGAAAGGCACCGGGATTCACTGTTAATGAAGAAGGAGTACTTTGGTATAACGGACGCTTGTGCGTGCCGTCAGATTCAGAGTTGAAACAAGTGATCCTAAAGGAAGCCCATGACACCTTATATTCTATTCACCCCGGAGGTACTAAGATGTACCAGGACTTGAAGGAACAGTTCTGGTGGCATGGGATGAAGCGAGAAATCGGGAGTTACATCGCCAAGTGTGACATCTGTCAGAGAGTCAAGGCAGAACACCAACGACCTGCAGGACTACTACAGCCCCTGCAGATTCCCGAATGGAAGTGGGATTCCGTAGGAATGGACTTCATCACCGGATTGCCCAAATCTAGTAAAGGGAATGATTCTATCTGGGTAGTGGTCGATAGATTGACCAAAGTCGCCCATTTCATCCCCGTCAAAACCACCTACCAAGGACCAAGACTTGCAGAGTTATATATCTCACGGATAGTCAGCCTGCACGGAACCCCGAAGTCAATAGTATCCGATAGAGGATCCCAATTCACCTCCAGATTTTGGCAGAAGGTACATGAAGGACTCGGAACTAGGCTGAACTTCAGTACAGCCTATCACCCTCAGACGGATGGACAGACTGAACGAGTCAATCAGATACTAGAAGATATGCTGAGAGCATGTGTGTTGGAATATGGATCCAAGTGGGAAGACTGTTTGCCGTACGCCGAATTCTCGTACAACAACAGCTACCAAGCCAGTTTGCAGATGGCCCCCTTTGAAGCTCTGTACGGAAGGAAGTGCCGTACCCCTCTGAATTGGTCGGAAGTTGGAGAGAGTCAAGTCTTTGGACCAGATATTCTCCGAGAAGCTGAAGAGAAGGTTCACAAGATCCGTGAGTACCTCAAGACCGCTCAATCAAGACAGAAGAGCTACGCCGACAAGAGACGCCGAGAGATGACTTTTGAGATCGGAGATTTCGTATATCTCAAGGTGTCCCCTCTTAAAGGAATGCAGAGATTCCAGCTTAAAGGAAAGCTCGCACCCCGTTATGTTGGACCTTTCAAAGTCCTAAGTCGCCGAGGAGAAGTATCCTATCAGCTGGAGTTACCAGAAGAAATGTCAACGGTGCACAATGTGTTTCATATCTCGTTACTCCGGAAGTGCTTGGAGGTACCTGAGAAGACTGAGGTGTTCAAGAACATTGACCATCGTACTGTGGATATCAACTCAGATCTAACCTACCGCGAAGTACCTATTCGCATTCTGGAGGAAGCATTCAGAACCACTCGTACCCGGAGTATCAAGTTTCTGAAGATACAATGGAGTAACCACACAGAAGAAGAAGCCACTTGGGAAAGAGAAGACTTTATGAAGACTGAGTACCCCAATCTCTTTAGTACCTAGTTTTTCTTCCAGATCTCGGGACGAGATCTTTTGTAAGGGGGAAGGGTTTGTAACATCCCAAGTTTTCAACAAATAATAAAGCAAGTGAGATTCCATTTACTCAAAATTCACAACTAACAAAAACTTTTTCTATGCATGTAGTGCCACATATAGTGTTGTGCATCTAAGTGAATTTCTTGTGTGCTATTGCCATGATGAGTGTTAGCATGTAAATCAATGACTATATGAACCCTAATCAAGATCACAAAACCCTAGCTTGAGGAGAAATAAAGAAAATAAGAAAAATCTCTTCATCACTCACATACACCATATGCAAAAATGCAAAACCACCACCAAGGCCATAATTGCTTGCTTCCTTGCTTCTAAAATGTTTCTATATGATAAACTAACACAATTGCATCATTGGATCATGAATCAAAGCAAGAGAAATCAAGAACTCATCATACATATGATAATGGTCACTTTAGTGAAAAATATTTTCTTCACCACTTTGCACCCCTGTATTTCTTAAAACCTAAACTAAACTTTGTCAACCAAAGCCATGTCATCCAAGACCATGTCAAGGTGAACACTTTTCATGTTGACCACCATGTCCAGAGTTGACTAGGTTGACCAGAAATTAATTGCCAAAACAGGACCAGAGAATAAAATGAAGATCATCTCAAATTTGAAACTTTGCATTTCATTTCCAAATTGAGTACCACCACCACCATTACATCACTATAATTATATAAAAGAGATTCACCAAAAAGATTTCCAAAATTTGAAAATTTTCTTCATGCGGCCATTGTGTCGAACACTTGGCAGGCATAAATTCAGTATTGTGCAACACCCCTTTGTCCAACAGATTTGAGGCTAAACCCCTTTGCCAATGTGATCATTAGCTAGTTCTATACCCCCTGCCTCTAGCCCAGTACTTGCATGGTCGATTAAAGCCATGGAAAAACCCTAAACTATGCAACACCACACCATGCCGGCCACTTTGGCATCTCCACCTCTAGCCCTCCTCTCACTTTTTCTTCTTGTCCTGGAGCATCTACACTGCATAAGGAATCGAGTGGTACACACACGCGCGAAGCCAAGCCTTGGCATTGGCCAGAACGGCCGTGGCCAAAACCATGCCAGTACACGCCCATGCCGCGGTGAGCGCGCTCTGGAACGCGCCAGAGCACCGTGCACTCGAACGCGCCCGTCCTTGCCCTGCATCCCTACCACCGCGTCGTCTAGCCACTCCAAGCCCTCTACACGCTAGACATGCTCGAGCACCGTCCAGAGCCTTGTCGCCGTCGTCCTCGTCGTCGACGTACCGCGGGTACCGCGATGATTACTGGAAGAAATCGAGCGTTTCCGTAGCCCTATCTCTGCGCCAGCTAGCCGTTGAGCATCGCCAGGACGACGCCTACAAGATGCTGTACTCACCTTGCCCTTTCGATCGACGGAGAAGCCGCGCCATGGCCGCGCCCTTGCAGCACGCTCGGCCACCTCCCTCCCTCTATAAATACCGACGATCGGCTCCTCCCTTCAGCACACAATCTCCTCCCCTCTCCTCACTGAGCACTACTACACAGCCAATTTCACTAGAGCTCGCCGGAGCTGCTCGAATTGCGAGCTCGAGTCCGCCGGAGCCCGCGGAAGCTCTGCTTCAATTGACGCCTCCCCGAGCTCCACAACTGCGCCAGCCGCTTCCTCATCGACCACCACTTCTCCACGCACATTGCCAGAGACCTGCAACGGCCTGGTAAGCGCTCCGACCCCCTACTGGCGCTCTGGGTTCGCCGGAATCTCGCCGGGGACGACGACACACGCCAGCCGTTGATCTGCTTCTTGATCCAACGCTCCCTATCGCTCGTACCGCTTCGGCGTGTTATGAGGCGCCGACAGGTGGCCCCCACCCTGTCAGCGCAGCCCGCCCGCACCAGTTGCTTGCTGGGCCGCGCTGTGCTGTTTAATTCGTTTGGGCCCATTTACGTTTCCCGCCAGGCCCAAAAATTCAAATAGAATAAATCCAATTAGTTCAAATTCAAATACTGCTGCTCACTTCCAACTTGAATAATTTAAAATCTGCCAAACCAAATCTAGCAAACTTTATATTGTTAGAAAGCTCATGAAATTGTCCAACTAATGCCACTGGCCTCATGTTCAAATTCGTATTAATTTTTAAATGATAAAAATAACAAGGCAGAGCCTTTTCTAACTTCAAATAATTATTAAAAATAATCTATAAATGATTTTAAGTTGATTCCAATTCTAATAAATCACAAATGATGTTCTCTAATTGATTATGCAATAATATAGTCAGGTTATTTGCATGATCATGGACTAGATCAAATAAAATAGCTATGTAGTTAATTCTAGCACCATTTAACTTGAAATTCAAATTTAATGAATAGTATGAGAGCTACTCTCTCATTTAAATCTTGATCCTAAGTAATATAACCAGGGGGAATGACCTAGGTTAAAGAACCCTTGATAAATATTACTTAGAGATTTTAATGCATTTAAAAATAATAATATGATAACATGTGTAGTGTAGCACTTTAATTAAATTAGACTCACATATAATAGATATGAAATGTTGACTTGGGTCAACCTATATTTCATACCTGATTATTATATGGAGAGATTAAATCTTATTACAAAGTAAAGAGAAGAAATGAATTTCTTTAAGGATCTACCTATCTAAAATTAAGAAAATAGGAATAATGAGAGGAAATTATTTTTCTAATAAATAAGAAATCATCAAATAACTCACCATGCCATGTTTGATTGATAATAGGACTAGAGTGTGAACTCTTTGAGTGTTCCTAGTTTAGCATATGAGTTTGGTTTAGTATTTATACCTCGTATTCGTATATAGACGCTAGTAACGAGGATTACCAAGAGGAGGAGGCCTACTCCCAAGAAGAGGAAGAGCACTTTGATCACTACTCAGCTCAAGGCAAGCTAACCCTTGCTAAATACAAGTGCTTAGCTCTACAAGAGCAAAGGCATCATCACACTTTACTTTTATGTATTACCTATCCCATGTTTTACTTAATTTTACTTTGGCTTATTTACTTCAAAGTACCTTTTTGATTTATGATTCACTTGGTCTAGAATAGACAATACTTGGGTTAGATGAACACAAATCAAAGTTAGATTAGCACCCCTCATTTAGTGGCTATTGCTAATCAATTAAAATTTGACTACTCTAGATGGGAACAAGTGATGTTGATATGAAATTAAAACCTTGGGAATGATGGTTCATTCCAAGGAATGACTTTGAAGGTGAATATGACCAAGAGAAGATGGTGATTTTTGATATAAAACTGAGATGGGTTTGAATGCGATACCTTTCCAATTATACAAGTACCCCCACAATACCTGATTATGGGTAGGGCTTAACTAGAAACTTGTGTATTTTAGTATGGGTTCCCTCTAAACAAGCATCATAGGGGTTACGCCGAGGCTGCCTCCGTATGTGAGAAATGATGTGAATATGAGGAGAATGTACGACCCAAGCCCTGTGCAGTTCCCGGGTTAACAGTTGGTTCTCACCGGGAGGCCAAGCTCATGGGGAGAGGTGCCTATACTAGGACATATAAGTGAAAGGTTATGATTGATGATCCGCGTACTGAGTTACGATGATTCGGGGTTATCCTCGACGGATGAAATCAATAGTTGTGGCACAAGAGTACAACCTCTGCAGAGTGTTAAACCTATTCGAATAGCCGTGTCCGCGGTTACGGACGGTTGGAAGGGCCATACTATTTCCATTATCAGGATTTATGTTGAAATAATAATGGTGATTGATGAATTGTCTTGAATCCCAAATGAATGGTGGGAATGACACTAATGTTCCCACTTGAGTTAGTCTATTAAATAATGAGGATTTTTATTAAATGTTGATTCAAAGAAAACTTGGCTTTATGCAAATAAACTTAGAGCTTAGTACCCCTTTACTACAATACATTATGCTTTACCTTAGTTTTAGTTTGCGAGTACTTTAAAAGTACTCATGGCTTTGCCCTGGCTATTCAAATGCCAGACTATGAAGAGGAGCAACAGTATCAGGATGACGGACAGCAGGACGTCTATGATAACTAGGATCGTCTTCTAACGTCAAGCGTTGCCTGTGGAATTATGAGTCCACTACTACTACTACGCTTCCGCTACTTATGTGTGATGTGAACAATCTATTTGTGTAATATTGGATCATGTGATCCTTTGATGTAAGACCTTATGTGTTGTAATAAATGATGACTCTGAACGACTTACTATTATATCTCGCAAAAACAATCTTCCTGGGATTGCGATGAATGATATGATAGGGCATCCGGACTTAAAAAGTGGACATCATCTCCATCATCATCATCATCATCTCCACCATCTACACCGCCATCACCACCGCTGCACCTCGTCATCGCTGTAGCAATTCGGGTTAAATCTTGATTGTTTGATAGGGAAACTCTCCCGGTGTTATTCTATACTTGTTGTAGATGCTATTGAGTGAAACCATTGAACCAAGGTTTATGTTCAGATTGTTATTCATCATCATATCACCTCTGATTGTATTCCATATGATGTCTCGTGAGTAGTTCGTTTAGTTCTTGAGGACATGGGTGAAGTCTAAATGCTAGTAGTGAATTATGGTTGAGTAATATTCAATGTTATGATATTTAAGTTGTGGTGTCATTCTTCTAGTGGTGTCGTGTGAACGTCGACTACACGACACTTCACCATTTATGGGCCTAGGGGAGTGCATCTTGTATTCGGTTGCTAATTGCGGGGTTGCCGGAGTGACAGAAACCTAAGCCCCGTTAGTATATCGATGCGGGAGGGATCGCAGGATCTCGAGTTTAAGGCTGTGGTTAGATTTATCTTAATTACTTTCTTGTAGTTGCGGATGCTTGCAAGGGGTATAATCACAAGTATGTATTAGTCCTAGGAAGGGCGGTGCATTAGCATAGGTTCACCCACTCAACACTTATCAAAACAATGAAGATTATTTAGCCACATGAAGCGAAAGTACTAGACTAAAATCCCCATGTGTCCTCAAGAACGTTTGGTCATTATAAGTAAACAAACCGGCTTGTCCTTTGTGCTAAAAAGGATTGGGCCACTCGCTGCAATTATTTCTCTCGCATTTTACTTACTCGTACTTTATTTATCTGCAATATCAAAACCCCTTGAATACTTGTTTGTGAGCATTTACAGTGAATCCTTCATCGAAACTTGCCAACACCTTCTGCTCCTCGTTGGGATCGACATTCTTACTTATCGAAGATACTACGATACACCCCCTATACTTGTGGGTCATCAAGACTATTTTCTGGCGCCGTTGCCGGGGAGTGAAGCGCTATTGGTAAGTGGAATTGGTAAGGAAAACCTTTACTGTTTGTGCTGATTTTATTTCTGCCTGCTGCTATAAATCATTATGGAGAGATCTTCTCTTCAATTTCTATTTGGGAAATCTACTACTACTGCAACGGTAGTGGATGAAGCGCCAGGTGAGGAAGTAGTACCATATAAAATACCTATGAAAATTATTGAACGTGTTATGGATAACCGCTATGAAGGGGATGGAACTGTCCATCCTGGTGATCATTTACTGTTTTTGCATGAATTATGCGGGTTATTCAAATGTGCAGGTATTTCTATGAATGAAGTTAGGAAGAAACTATTCACTATATCGCTGTCTGGTAAAGCGGCGCATTGGTATAAATTGCTGAAGAATGGTGATTCTATTGATTGGGAGGACATTGTGCCTTTATTTTATTCCAAATTTTATCCTCCAAGTGAAATTCACAAAGATCGGAACCGCATATATAATTTCTGGCCTCATGATGGAGAGAGTATTGCCCAAGCTTGGGGGAGATTGAAGTCTTTAATGCTCAAATGCCCCATTCATGAGCTTCCTGGTAATGTTATTATTGATAATTTCTATGCAAGACTTTCTTTTCAAGACAAGACCTTGCTGGATACTTCTTGTTCTGGATCATTTACACGCAAGAATGAAGAGTTTAAAAGAGACCTTCTTGATCGGATCCAAGAAAATACTGAAGGATGGGAGAACGACAAAGATAGAGAATCAGGTATAATTTATGATTATAAATGCATTGAAGCTTTTATGGATACTGATAAATTTCGTAATATGAGTGCTACATATGGACTTGATTCCCAAGTTGTTGCAAATCTTTATAAAGCTTTTGCCTCTCATTATGAACTGCCTAAGAAGAATTTTGATAAGTATCATGAACCGTATAAAGATAAAGTTGATTCATCTGTAAACAAATGTGTAGTGATTGAAACTGTTGATAATGTTATTCCTGAAGCTTATATTGAAAAAACTCCTTTCCCTGCTAAAATGAAGGAGTACTCTGTCATATCTAGTGCGGTTAATAAAAGTGAAAAGAAACCTAAAGAACCTGAAGAACAAATTAAAATTGAACCTGCTGTTGCAATAGTTAAAGATCTTGTGACTGAAAATGTGGAGGATGGTCATATTATTTTCTGTGAAGATGCTTCTAATATTGTTTCACATCCTAATAAATCCAAACAAGTTAGTGTTCCTATGCTATCTGTTAGAATTGGTGATCATTGCTATTATGGTTTATGTGATATTGGTGCAAGTGTTAGTGCTATTCCTTATGAGCTTTACACGGAGATTATGCACGAAATTGGTTCTTGTGAACTTGAAGATATTGATGTGGTTATTCATTTGGCTAATAGAGAAACTATTTCTCCAATTGGTATTGTTCGAGATGTGGAAGTTCTATGTGGTAAGATTAAATATCCTGCTGACTTTTTGGTACTTGGTTCTGCTGCTAGTGATCATTGTCCTATCATTTTTGGTAGACCTTTTCTAAATACTTGTGGAGCTATTATAGATTGTAAGAAAGAGAAAATTTTGACTAGATTTGCTGGTGAACCTTATGAATTTAACTTTTCTAAATTTACCAAAACTCCTTATAAAGCTGACTTGCCTAGTAATGATTTTAAAATGGAGCAGTGTGCATCTATTGTTCTTGTTCCTAATAATCCTTTGCAGCAACATTTGGAGAATAGTGAAAGTGAAGCTTTTAGGAAAGAAAGAGATGAACTTGAGGAAATTTTTCTTCGTCAACCTATTCTCAAGCATGATTTACCGGTGGAAGATTTGGGTACAACACCGCCACCAAAGGAAGATCCTGTTTTTGATTTAAAGCCTTTACCTGATAATCTTAAATATGCTCATATTGATGATAAGAAAATATATCCTGTTATTATTAGTTCTAAGCTTTCAGAGATTGAGGAAGAAAGGTTATTGGAAATATTGAAGAAACACCGAGGAGCTATTGGCTATACTCTTGATGATTTGAAAGGGATTTCTCCTTCTATTTGCCAACATGCTATTAATATGGAAGAAGATGCAAAGCCTGTTGTTGAACATCAACGTCGTCTAATTCCGAAGATGAAGGAAGTGGTAAGGAACGAGGTATTAAAACTTCTTGAAGCTGGTATTATATATCCTATTGCTGATAGTAGATGGGTTAGTCCTGTGCATTGTGTTCCTAAGAAAGGAGGAATGAATGTTGTGCCTAATGATAATGATGAGCTTATTCCTCAAAGAATAGTTGTAGGTTATAGAATGTGCATTGATTTTCGAAAAGTTAATAAAGTTACTAAGAAAGATCATTACCCTTTACCCTTTATTGATCAAATGCTAGAAAGGTTATCTAAAAATACTCATTTTTGCTTTCTTGATGGTTATTCTGGGTTTTCACAAATTGCTGTTAAAGCTAAAGATCAAGAGAAAACCACGTTTACTTGTCCTTATGGAACTTATGCTTATAGGCGTATGCCTTTTGGTTTATGTAATGCTCCTGCTACTTTTCAAAGATGCATGTCTGCTATTTTTCATGGTTTTTGCGAAAGTATTGTAGAAGTGTTCATGGATGATTTTTCTGTCTATGGGAATTCTTTTGATAATTGCCTGCGAAACCTCGATAAAGTTTTGCAGAGATGTGAAGAAACTAACCTTGTTCTTAATTGGGAGAAATGCCACTTTATGGTTAATGAAGGAATTGTATTGGGACATAAAATTTCCGAGAGAGGTATTGAAGTTGATAGAGCTAAAGTTGAAGCAATTGAGAAGATGCCCTATCCGAGGGATGTTAAAGGTATTCGTAGTGTTCTTGGTCATGCTGGGTTTTATAGGAGATTTATTAAAGATTTCTCTAAAATTTCAAAGCCTCTTACTAATCTTCTTCAAAAAGATGTACCTTTTGTTTTTGATGATGATTGTAAGGAAGCTTTTGAAACTCTAAAGAAAGCCTTAACAACTGCTCCTGTAGTCGAACCTCCTGATTGGAATTTGCCTTTTGAAATTATGTGTGATGCTAGTGATTTTGCTGTAGGCGCTGTTCTTGGACAGCGGGTAGATAAAAAATTAAATGTTATTCATTATGCTAGTAAGACTCTTGATGCTGCTCAAAGAAATTATGCTACAACTGAAAAGGAATTGTTAGCTGTAGTCTTTGCTTGTGATAAGTTTAGACCCTATATTGTTGATTCGAAAGTTACAATTCATACTGATCATGCTGCAATTAGATACCTTATGACAAAGAAAGATGCTAAGCCAAGGCTTATTAGATGGGTACTTCTGTTGCAAGAATTTGATTTACATATTATAGATAGGAAAGGTGCTGATAATCCTGTTGCTGATAATTTGTCTAGATTGGAAAATATTGCTTATGATCCTGTTCCTGTTAATGATAGTTTTCCAAATGAACAATTGGCTGTAATAAAGGTGAGCTCGCGAGAGAGCCCTTGGTATGCAGATTATGCTAACTTTATTGTTTCGAAGTATTTGCCTCCAACCTTTTCAGCTCAGCAAAGGAGGAAATTCTTTTATGACTTGAGGCATTATTTTTGGGATGACCCACACTTATATAAAGAAGGAGTAGATGGTATTATGCGAAGATGTGTTCCTGAATATGAACAACAGGAGATATTGAATAAATGTCATGGTAGTGTTTATGGAGGACATCACGCTGGAGATAGAACCGCGCAAAAGGTGCTACAATCAGGTTTTTATTGGCCAACACTCTTCAAAGATGCAAGGAAATTTATTTTATCTTGTGATGAATGTCAAAGAGTTGGTAATATATCTAGACGCAATGAAATGCCTATGAATTATACTCTTGTTATTGAACCATTCGATTGTTGGGGATTCGACTTTATGGGTCCTTTCCCTTCTTCAGACGGTAACACTCATATACTTGTCGCTGTTGATTATGTTACTAAATGGGTAGAAGCTATACCTACAAAAAGTGCTGATGGTGAGACCTCTATAAAAATGCTTGTAGATGTTATATTTCCTAGATTTGGAGTACCTAGATATATTATGACTGATGGAGGTTCTCATTTTATTCATGGAGGTTTTAGAAAAACTCTTGCTAAGTATGGTATTAATCATAGAATTGCTTCTGCTTATCACCCTCAAACTAGTGGTCAAGTAGAATTATCAAATAGAGAGATTAAAGCTATCTTGGGTAAGACTGTTAATAAATCTAGGAAGAATTGGGCTAGCAAATTGAAAGAAGCACTATGGGCTTATAGAACTGCTTATAAAAATCCTATGGGAATGTCACCTTATAAAATGGTTTATGGAAAAGCTTGTCATTTACCTTTAGAACTAGAGCACAAAGCTTATTGGGCTGTTAGAGAACTAAATAAAGATCCTAAATTAGCCGGTAATAAGAGGTTGTTGCAATTAAGTTCTCTAGATGAATGGAGAAATGAAGCTTATGAAAATGCTAAACTCTTTAAAGAAAAAGTTAAGAAGTGGCATGATAGAAGGATCATTAAAAGAGAATTTAATGTTGGAGATCAAGTTCTATTGTATCGGTCTCGTCTCAGATTCTTTGCAGGGAAATTACTCTCGAAGTGGGAAGGACCATATGTTGTTGAGGAGGTGTATCGTTCAGGAGCAATTAAAATTAGCTCTCTCCAAGGCAATGCCACACAAGTGGTGAATGGACAAAGACTCAAGCATTATATCTCGGGTGATTCTTATAATGTTGATGTTGATATTATTCAAGTGGAAACACCGGAGGCCTTCATCAAAGGACAAATTGACAGTCCGCCAGAACTGGACTTTGAATAGGTAACAGTACAGGTAATAAAAAGTCCGCGTTTACCTTTCCGAACATTATTTCTGCTGTTTTTAGGAAATATGAAAAATTACGAGTTCGAAACGGAGTGGAAAGGACGCACGAGGGCGTGCCACCAGGCGCGGCCGGCTGGGCCCGCGCCAACCTATGGTCAGCCGCCTCGTTGCCCCTTTCCGACTCGTTTCGATCTGGAACCTTCCTTTTGTCGTAAAAATATTTGCTATATAATTCCCCGGACCCCTGGAGGTCCGTAATATCGTTTTCTCGTCGTGTTTTGTTTCGAGTTGTTTTCTGCCAGATTTGTTTTGATCTAGAAGCACCATGGTCTCCAACAACAAAGACAAGGGGCCTTGGAGGGAAGAGATGGATGAAAGGATCAATAAGGAGAAGGAGAAGATAGCATCAGCAAAAGGAGAGTGGGAAACTACGAGGAGTAAGCCAATCTTGGTGGGATCGGTTAACACTGGGCGTTCTTTTTCTCATAACTTGCAGGGAGCTCTTCCGCCTGCTCTGGACCTCGACTCTTTCCCTTGTGTGGAGGAAGCAATACGGGTTGCTGATGAGTTTTGTGATCAATATCGTGCTCTTAAAAGGGAGGTGGAGATACTTCAGGAGGAGAACCAGCGACTTCGCAGAATGCTGGAATATTACTCAATTCCCAGCACAAGGCCGTCACCGCCACCCTCGGATAACAATAAGTCTTTTCAAATTTTGGTGCAGAATTGCAAAATTGAAAAACTGAAGCTGAAGGAGATCCTTATGAAGCGCGAGAAGAATCCATCGCCATCATCACCGAAGGAGTAATTCATCATCGGTATTGGCATCCCCTTGGTTTGTTCCAAGCTTGGGGAGTGCCGCGGTATCACATCATCACCACCTTTATCTTTTACTATCAAGTAGTGTCATATCATGAGTAGGGAAGTTATCATATAGAATAGTATGCAATGTGGAAGTATCTCTCTTAGTTAGTTATCTATGTATCCGTTGGTGTGAGTTATCGTTATGGAATATTAATGAGAAGTCTTATCATTTACTTTTTGCACACCTTATTTTAGTTTGCAATCTCCATTATATGATTACTCTTGACATGAGTATTGATATCACTTTGGGAGCATCAAGTAAATCTATTTGGTCTTGGCAAACTTAGCATTGGTCAATAGCAACAACATCTTGATGTTTAATAGAAGAGAGAAATACACTTAGATATACTACTCTATTATCTCTATGCTTAGTATTCTAAAGTTAAAATTGCTTGTGCTTATGAGAAAGATGCATGATTGTTTCTATCATATGTATATTTGTTTGTTTACCTCAACCTTTATGCTTGCTATCAAACCTTGCTAGCCAAAGACCTGTATCGAGAGGAGATGCTTCTCATACATCCATAACCTTAGACCAAACCTATGCCATTTGTGTCCACCATACCTACCTACTACATGGTATTTTCTGCCATTCCAAGTAAATACTTCATGTGCTACCTTTAAATTATTCAAACTACTACTCCTTATTTGTGTCAATGTTTTATAGCTCATGAGGAAGTATGTGGTGTTTTATCCTTCAATCTTGTTAGGCGGACTTTCACAATGGACTAGCGGCACATCCGCTTATCCAATAACTTTGCAATAAGAGCTGGCAACGGGGTTCCCAGCCCCAAATTAATAACTTTCATTAATAATTCTCTTCACATGTTTTGCTCTGATTTATCAGTAAGCAACTTAATTTTGCAATAGACACTCCTCCATGGTATGTGAATGTTGGAAGGCACCCGAGGATTCGGTTAGCCATGGATTGAGAAAGCCAAGGTTGGGGGGAGTGTCATCCTTAATAAAACTAAAATACATGTGTAAACAAAAGAGAAGGGGGATGATCTACCTTGCTGGTAGAGATGCCGTCCCTCATGGGAGCCGCTCTTGGAAGGTTCGTTTGGCAAGGGGGTTAGAGTGCCCGCTACCATTCGTTGACAACAACAAACACCGCTCAAAACCTTACTTTTATGCTCTTTATATGATTTCAAAACTTGAAAAGCTCTAGCACATGATTTAATCCCTGCTTCCCTCTGCGAAGGGCCTATCTTTTACTTTTATGTTGAGTCAGTAAACCTATTTCCCTCTATCTCAAGCAAGCAATTGAGTTGTTGTGAACCAATCATTTATGCTATGATTCAGTTAATCATGTCTTTTATACTTTCTTGTTTAGTACCAATTTTATCTGAATGAATATGACTTTGAAGTTATCGATGATTATGAGGAGATTGTTATGCTTGAATATGAAGGCTCAGCTATAAAATCTAATATGAAAGCTTTGCTTAGAAGTACAATCCGTTAGTAGTTCTCTGACCAAGAACAAAGTTTGCCATCACAAGCTATGATTTCTTATGCACCTTTACTTGTGATTTCTCTTTACCTATTTCGAGATGAGTTATATGAGGAAGTTGTTTACTAGAATGTCTTGTGTGAATGAATATGATGCTTCTTGTCCGTATTTTATTTATCGACTCTTCACTCCATAAACATGTGGTCTTGTTTATCGAGCTCAGTTTCGCTTGGGGACAAGCGAGGTCTAAGCTTGGGGGGAGTTGATACGTCCAATTTGCATCACTATTTTGTATCATAATTTGCTGTTATTCATTGATATATTTCATATTGGGACACAATACTTATGTTATTTCATCTATTTTGCATGTTTCATCATTATTGGGGGATCAAGCACCGGAGCCAGGATTCTGCTGGAAAAAGCACCGTCAGAACGCAATATTTCGGAAGATCAACTGAGGAAGGGAATTTCACATAAATTCCTATTTTTCTAGATGACGGAGGGAGCCAGAAGGGGAGCAGAGAGGAGCCAAGGTGGGCCCAGACCCTAGGGTGGCGCGGCCCATGGCCTGGCCGCGCCACCATGTGGTCTGGGCCCACGCCCCTTTCGCCTCCTGTTCTTCGCGTACTCCTTCGTCCCGAAAACCTAAGCCACAGAGAGGACCTCACGAAGGGTTACAGCCGCCTCTGCGGGGCGGAGAACACCAGAGAGAAAAGAGCTCTCCGGCGGGCAGGAATCCGCCGGGGAAATTCCCTCCCGGAGGGGGAAATCGACGCCATCGCCATCGTCATCGAGCGGGACATCATCTCCATCATCATCATCATCATCTCCACCATCTACACCGCCATCACCACCGCTGCACCTCGTCATCGCTGTAGCAATTCGGGTTAAATCTTGATTGTTTGATAGGGGAAACTCTCCCGGTGTTATTCTATACTTGTTGTAGATGCTATTGAGTGAAACCATTGAACCAAGGTTTATGTTCAGATTGTTATTCATCATCATATCACCTCTGATTGTATTCCATATGATGTCTCGTGAGTAGTTCGTTTAGTTCTTGAGGACATGGGTGAAGTCTAAATGCTAGTAGTGAATTATGGTTGAGTAATATTCAATGTTATGATATTTAAGTTGTGGTGTCATTCTTCTAGTGGTGTCGTGTGAACGTCGACTACACGACACTTCACCATTTATGGGCCTAGGGGAGTGCATCTTGTATTCGGTTGCTAATTGCGGGGTTGCCGGAGTGACAGAAACCTAAGCCCCCGTTAGTATATCGATGCAGGAGGGATCGCAGGATCTCAGAGTTTAAGGCTGTGGTTAGATTTATCTTAATTACTTTCTTGTAGTTGCGGATGCTTGCAAGGGGTATAATCACAAGTATGTATTAGTCCTAGGAAGGGCGGTGCATTAGCATAGGTTCACCCACACAACACTTATCAAAACAATGAAGATTAATTAGCCACATGAAGCGAAAGTACTAGACTAAAATCCCCATGTGTCCTCAAGAACGTTTGGTCATTATAAGTAAACAAACCGGCTTGTCCTTTGTGCTAAAAAGGATTGGGCCACTCGCTGCAATTATTTCTCTCACATTTTACTTACTCGTACTTTATTTATCTGCAATATCAAAACCCCTTGAATACTTGTTTGTGAGCATTTACAGTGAATCCTTCATCGAAACTGCTGCCAACACCTTCTGCTCCTCGTTGGGATCGACATTCTTACTTATCAAAGATACTACGATACACCCCCTATACTTGTGGGTCATCATCCACTAGCGAAAGTATGATCCCTAGGCCTTGTTTCCACCACAAAGAATTGCTTCCTACGCCAGCAAGCTATTTTCTGGCGCCGCTTGTTTACTGTTTTACTGCATCTTTACTTTCTGCAATATTACCATCATCTATACCACCTGTGTTTTACTCTCTCTTCGCCGAACTAGTGCACCTATACATCTGACAAGTGTATTTGGTGTGTTGGGGACACAAGAGACTTCTTGCTTTGTGATTGCAGGGTTGCTTGAGAGGGATATCTTTGACCTCTTCCTCCCTGAGTTCGATAAACCTTGGGTGATCCACTTAAGGGAAAACTTGCTGCTGTTCTACAAACCTCTGCTCTTGGAGGCCCAACACTATCTACAGGAAAAGAAGCGTGAGTAGACATCAAGCTATTTTCTGCGCCGTTGCCGGGGAAAGGTAAAAGGTACTCACACTCCGGATCTCGGCTACTAAGCTATTTTCCGGCGCCGTTGTAAGTACTCGAAGCTATTTCCTTTAGATCCTGCAATTGCATCTTTTTGTTTCTTGTTTACACTAGTTAGGCATAATGGAAAACAACAAAAATATGAGAGATCTTTATGAACTTTATCTTGAATTAGGACATGATGTGTTTGAAGAGAGAATTAAAAAACCCATGGAAATTTATATGCATGCTAATGGGAATGTTATTAATATGAATGCTTTGAACACCATTGTTGCTAATGCTATGGAAAATTCTAAGCTTGGGGAGGTCGGTTTTGATGAAAATGATCTCTTTAGCCCTCCGGGTATTGAGGAGAAAGTTTATGTTGATTATGATATGCCTCCCATTTATGATGATTATAATGATAGTGGTCTTTTGGTGCCACCTACTATGGAGAGTAAATTTTATTGTGATTATACTATGCCTCCTACACTTGATGAGAATAATAATGATAGTTACCTTGTTGAATTTGCTCCCACTACAACTAATAAAACTGATTATGCTTATGTGGAGAGTAATAATTTTATGCATGAGACTCATCATAAGAATGCTTTATGTGATAGTTATATTGTTGAGTTTGCTCATGATGCTACTGAAAGTTATTATGAGAGAGGAAAATATGGTTGTAAAAAATTTCATGTTACTAAAACACCTCTCTATGTGCTGAAATTTTTGAAGCTACACTTGTTTTGTCTTCCTATGCTTGCCATTATACTCTTCATGAACTTGTTTATTTACAAGATTCCTATGCATAGGAAGCATGTTAGACTTAAATGTGTTTTAATTTGCCTCTTGATGCTCTCTTTTGCTTCAAATACTATTTCTTGCGAGTGCATCATTAAAACTGCTGAGCCCATCTTAATGGCTATAAAGAAAGCACTTCTTGGGAGATAACCCAAGTTTTATTTTATTTACTGTATTATTGAGTCTTGGAAGTTGTTTACTACTGTAGCAACCTCTCCTTATCATGTTTTTGTGCCAAGTAAAGTTTCTATGCTAAAGTTGATGCTATATTTGGGATCGCTGCGCAGAAACAGCATTGCTGTCTGTCACGAATTCTGGCATAAGTCTCTGTAGAAAATTCTAAAAAATCTGAAAAATTACGAGCGTGATCCTCAGATATGTACGCAACTTTCATTAGTTTTGAGTTTTTCCATTTGAGCAAGTCTAGTGCCCCTTTCAGGTTCGTCTTTACGGACTGTTCTGTTTTTGACAGATTCTGCCTTTTATTTCGCATTGCCGTATTTGCTATGTTGGATGAATTCCTTTGATCCATTAATGTCCAGTAGCTTTGTGCAATGTCCAGAAGTGTTAAGAATGATTGTGTCACCTCTGAATATGTGAATTTTAATTGTGCACTAACCCTCTAATGAGTTTGCTTGAAGTTTGTGTGAAGGAAGTTTTCAAGGGTCAAGAGAGGAGTATGATATACTATGATCAAGAGGAGTGAAAGCTCTAAGCTTGGGGATGCCCCCGTGGTTCATCCCTGCATATTTTAAGAAGACTCAAGCGTCTAAGCTTGGGGATGCCCAAGGCATCCCCTTCTTCATCGACAACATCATCAGGTTCCTCCCCTGAAACTATATTTTTATTCAGTCACATCTTATGTTCTTTACTTGGAGCGTCGGTTTGTTTTGTTTTTGTTTTTGTTTGAATAAAATGGATCCTAGCATTCATTGTGTGGGAGAGACACACGCTCCGCTGTTACGTATGAACACATGTGTTCTTAGCTTTGCTTTTAATGTTCAAGGGCGAAAGTTGATCGCTTCACTTGTTGTTATATGGCTGGAAACGGGAAATGCTACATGTAGTAATTCTAAAATGTCTTGGATAATGTGATACTTGGCAATTGTTGTGCTCATGTTTAAGCTCTTGCATCACATACTTTGCACCCATTAATGAAGAAATACATAGAGCTTGCTAAAATCTGGTTTGCATATTTGGTCTCTCTAAGGTCTAGATAATTTCTAGTATTGAGTTTTGAACAACAAGGAAGACGGTGTAGAGTCTTATAATGTTTACAATATGTCTTTTATGTGAGTTTTGCTGCACCGGTTCATCCTTGAGTTTGCTTCAAATAACCTTGCTAGCCTAAACCTTGTATCGAGAGGGAATACTTCTCATGCATCCAAAATCCTTGAGCCAACCACTATGCCATTTGTGTCCACCATACCTACCTACTACATGGTATTTCTCCGCCATTCCAAAGTAAATTGCTTGAGTGCTACCTTTAAATTTCCATCATCCGCCTTTGCAATATATAGCTCATGGGACAAAATAGCCTTAAAAACTATTGTGTTATTTAATATGTACTTATGCACTTTATCTCTTATTAAGTTGCTTGTTGTGCGATAACCATGCTTCTGGGGACGCCATCAACTCTTTGTTGAACATCATGTGAGTTGCTATGCATGTCCGTCTTGTCTGAAGTAAGAGAGATCTACCACCTTAATGGTTAGAGCATGCATATTGTTAGAGAAGAACATTAGGCCGCTAACTAAAGCCATGAATCATGGTGGAAGTTTCAGTTTTGGACATATATCCTCAATCTCATATGAGAACACTAATTGTTGCCACATGCTTATGCATTAAAGAGGAGTCCATTATCTGTTGTCCATGTTGTCCCGGTATGGATGTCTAAGTTGAGAATAATCAAAAGCGAGAAATCCAAAATGCGAGCTTTCTCCTTAGACCTTTGTACAGGCGGCATGGAGGTACCCCATTGTGACACTTGGTTGAAACATGTGTATTGCGATGATCCGGTAGTCCAAGCTAATTAGGACAAGGTGCGGGCACTATTAGTATACTATGCATGAGGCTTGTAACTTGTAAGATATAATTTACATAATACATATGCTTTATTACTATCGTTGACAAAATTGTTTCATGTTTTCAAAATAAAAGCTCTAGCACAAATATAGCAATCGATGCTTTCCTCTTTGAAGGACCTTTCTTTTACTTTTATGTTGAGTCAGTTCACCTATCTCTCTCCACCTCAAGAAGCAAACACTTGTGTGAACTGTGCATTGATTCCTACATACTTGCATATTGCACTTGTTATATTACTTTACATTGACACTATCCATGAGATATACATGTTATAAGTTGAAAGCAACCGCTGAAACTTAATCTTCCTTTGTGTTGCTTCAATACCTTTACTTTGATTTATTGCTTTATGAGTTAACTCTTATGCAAGACTTATTGATGCTTGTCTTGAAGTACTATTCATGAAAAGTCTTTGCTTTATGATTCATTTGTTTACTCATGTCATTACCATTGTTTTGATCGCTGCATTCATTACATATGTTTACAATAGTATGATCAAGGTTATGATGGCATGTCACTTAAGAAATTATCATTGTTATCGTTTACCTACTCGAGGACGAGTAGGAACTAAGGGGATGCTGATACGTCTCCAACGTATCTATAATTTCTTATGTTCCATGCTACTTTATTGATGATATCTACATGTTTTATGCATACTTTATGTCATATTTATGCGTTTTCCGGAACTAACCTATTGACGAGATGCCGAAGTGCCAGTTCCTGTTTTGCTGTTTTTGGTTTCAGAAATCCTAGTAAGGAAATATTCTCGGAATCGAGAAATCAACACCGAAGATCTTAGAATCCCCGGGAGCTTCCAGAACACCCGAGAACCGTCAGAGAGGGGCCACAGGGGCCCACACATGGTGGCGGCGCAGCCCAGGAGGGGGCGCGCCGCCCTAGTGTCTGGTGGCCCAGACCCCCTCTGACCTTGCCCTTTCGCCTATATAAGCTCCCTGACCTAAAACCCCGAGACGAATAAGCCACGGTACGAGAAAAGTTCCAGAGCCGCCGCCATCGCGAAGCCAAGATGCGGGGACAGAGTCTCTGTTCCGGCACGCCGCCGGGATGGGGAAGTGCCCCGGAAGGCTTCTCCATCGACACCGCTGCCATCTCCACCGCCATCTTCATCACCGCTGCTGCTCCCATGAGGAGGGAGTAGTTCTCCATCGAGGCTCGGGGCTGTACCGGTAGCTATGTGGTTCATCTCTCTCCTATGTACTTCAATACAATAATCTCATGAGCTGCCTTACATGATTGAGATTCATATCATGATGCTTGTAATCTAGATGTCATTATGCTAGTCAAGTGGGTTTTACTTATGTGATCTCCGGAGACTCCTTGTCCCACGTGTGTAAAGGTGACAGTGTGTGCACCGTGTGGGTCTCTTAGGCTATATTTCACAAAATACTTATTCACTGTTATGAATGGCATAGTGAAGTGCTTATTTATATCCCTTTATGATTGCAATGTGTTTTGTATCACTATTTATCTATGTGCTACTCATGTGATGTTATTAAAGTAGTCTATTCCTCCTGCATGGTGTAATGGTGACAGTGTGTGCATCGTGTAGTTCTTGTCGTAGATTATGATCATGATCTCTTGTAGATTGTGGAGTTAATTGTCATTATGATAGTATTGATGTGATCTATGCCTCCTTCGTAGTGTGATGGTGACAGTGTGCATGCTATGTTAGTACTTGGTTTATTTTGCAAAGATCTATTATACTCTAAGGTTACTCAAACATGAATATCGAATGTTGTGGAGCTTGTTAACTCCGGCATTGAGGGTTCGTGTAATCCTACACAATTAGTGGTGTTCATCATCCAACAAGAGTATATGTAGCACAAAGGAAAGAGAACTTATTTATTATGTGATCAATGTTGAGAGTGTCCACTAGCGAAAGTATGATCCCTAGGCCTTGTTTCCACCACAAAGAATTGCTTCCTACGCCAAAAGCTATTTTCGCGCCGCTTGTTTCTTGTTTTACTGCATCTTTACTTTCTGCAATATTACCACCATCTATACCACCTGTTTTACTATCTCTTCGCCGAACTAGTGCACCTATACATCTGACAAGTGTATTTGGTTTGTTGGGGACACAAGAGACTTCTTGCTTTGTGATTGCAGGGTTGCTTGAGAGGGATATGTTTGACCTCTTCCTCCCTGAGTTCGATAAACCTTGGGTGATCCACTTAAGGGAAAACTTGCTGCTGTTCTACAAACCTCTGCTCTTGGAGGCCCAACACTGTCTACAGGAAAACAAGCGTGAGTAGACATCAACATCCATACCGGGACAACATAGACAACAGATAATGGACTCCTCTTTTAATGCTTAAGCATTCAACAACATTTAATATTCTCATAATAGATTGAGGTTGTATGTCCAAACTAAAACTTCCACCATGATACATGGCTTTAGTTAGCGGCCCAATGTTCTTCTCTAACATATGCATACTCAAACCATTTGATCATGAAATCGCACTTACTTTAGACAAGACGAACATGCATAGCATCTCACATGATATCCAACAAAGGTAAAGTTGATGGCGTCCCCAGAAACATGGTTACCGCTCAACAAGCAACTTATAAGAATTAAGACACATAACTACATATTCATCACCACAATAGTTTTTAAGCTATTTGTCCCATGAGCTATATATTGTAAAGGTAAAGGAATGAAATTTTAAAGGTAGCACTCAAGTAATTTACTTTGGAATGGCAGAAAAATACCACATAGTAGGTAGATATGGTGGACACAAATGGCATGGGTTTTGGCTCAAGGTGTTTGGATGCACGAGAAGCATTTCCTCTCAGTACAAGGTTTGGGCTAGCAAGGTTGTTTGAAGCAAACACAAGTATGAACAGGTACAACAAAACTCACACAAGAACATATTGCAAGCATTATAAGGCTCTACACTGTCTTCCTTGTTGTTCAAACACTTTACCCGAAAATATCTAGACTTAGAGAGACCAATCATGCAAACCAAATTAAACAAGCTCTACGGTAGTTCTTAATTAATAGATTAAACTACATGATGCAAGAGCTTGAACATGATCTATGAGAGCTCAAACAATTGCCAAGTTACCAAACCATATGCAGCATTTTCGGATTCCAACCAAATAGCAATTTAACGAAGCAATTTCAGCCATCGGCATGAACATTAAAGCACAACTAAGAACACAAGTGTTCCATAAGAAAAAGCGGAGCGTAATATCTCCAATACAAGAATGGTGGGATCCAACTTTATTCAAACCAAAACAAAAATAAAAGCAAACCGACGCTCCAAGTAAAGAACATAAGATGTGATGGAATAAAAATATAGTTTCACTAGAAGTGACCTGATAATGTTGTCTATGAAGAAGGGGATGCCTTGGGCATCCCCAAGCATAGATGCTTGAGTCTTCTTAAAATATGCAGGGATGAACCACCGGGACATCCCCAAGCTTAGACCTTTCACTCTTCTTGATCATAGTATATCATCCTCTTCTCTTGACCCTTAAAAACTTCCTTCACACAAACTTCAAGCAAACTCATTAGAGGGTTAGTGCATAACCAAAAATTCACACATTCAGAGGTGACACAATCATTCTTAACACTTCTGGACATTGCACAAAGCTTCTGAAAGTTAATGGAACAAATAAACTCATTCAACATAGCAAAAGCGGCAATGCGAAATAAAAGGCAGAATCTATCAAAAAACAGAACATTCCGTAAAGATGAATCTGGCAGGGGCACTTAACTTGCTCAAATGGAAAAACTCAAACTAATGAAAGTTGCGTACATATATGAGGATCACGCTCGTAAATTTGCAGATTTTTTCAATTTTTTTACAGAGAGCTCTGCGAGAATTCGTGACAGACAGCAATGCTGTTTCTGCGCAGCAATCCCAAATATAGCATCAACTTTAACATAGAAACTTTACTTGGCACAAAAACATGATAAGAAGAGGTTTCTACAGTAGTAAACAACTTCCAAGACTCAACAATACAGTAAATAAAATAAAACATGGTTTATCTCCCAAGAAGTGCTTTTCTTTAACGCCTTTCAGCTAGGCGCAGAAAGTGCAAATCAAGTAACATCAAGAGAAGAAGCATCAACATCATAGCTTGTTCTAATAATAGAATCAAAGGCAACTTCATTCTCTTTCTAGGGAAGTGTTCCATACCTTTCTTGAGAGGAAATTGGTATTTAATAATACCTTCCTTCATATCAATA
This sequence comes from Lolium multiflorum, assembly GCA_030979885.1. NCBI lineage: Eukaryota > Viridiplantae > Streptophyta > Magnoliopsida > Poales > Poaceae > Lolium > Lolium multiflorum. The sequence goes on along the minus strand of CM061752.1, from coordinate 41,950,655 downwards.
ACAGCACCAACGGTTTGAAGAAAAGGTCTTTCCAACACAATAGGACAAGATGCATTGCATTCGATATCCAAGACAACAAAATCAACGGGGACAAGGTTATTGTTAACCGTAATGCGCACATTATCAATCCTCCCCAAAGGTTTCTTTTTAACATTATCGGCAAGATTAACATCCAAATAACAATTCTTCAATGGTGGCAAGTCAAGCATATCATAAATCTTTTTAGGCATAACAGAAATACTTGCACCAAGATCACATAAAGCATTATATTCAAAATCATTGAATTTCATTTTAATGATGGGCTCCCAACCATCTTCTAACTTCCTAGGAATAGAAGCTTCAAGTTTTAATTTCTCTTCCCTAGCTTTAATGAGAGCATTCGTAATATGTTTTGTAAAGGCTAAATTTATAGCACTAGCATTGGGACTTCTAGCAAGTTTTTGTAAGAACTTTATAACTTCAGTAATATGACAATCATCAAAATCTAAACCATTATGTTCTACAGCAATGGAATCATTGTCACCAATATTTTGAAAAATTTCAGCAGTTTTATCACAAGCAATTTTGCGCGCTTTGTACTAGGAGTAGAAATATTGCCAACACCAATTATTTTAACATTAATAGTAGGAGGTGCAGGAACATGTGAAAAATCAACATTACTAGTGGTGGTAATAGTCCATACTTTAACTATATTATTTTCTTTAGCTAGTTTTTTCTTTTTCTTCTCTATCCCACCTAGCATGCAATTCAGCCAACAATCTAATATTATCATTAATTCGAACTTGGATGGAATTTGTTTTAGCAAACCTAGCATCTTTAACTTCCTCAGGCATAACTTTCAATTTTAAAAGATCAACATCAAGAGCAAGACTATCAACCTTAGAAGCAAGAACATCAATTTTACCAAGCTTTTCTTCAACAGTTTTATTGAAAGCAGTTTGTGTACTAATAAATTCTTTAAGCATGACTTCAAGACCAGAGGGTACACTCTTATTATTGTTGTAAGAATTACCATAAGAATTACCATAACCATTACCATTATTAGAAGGATATGGCATATAGTTGTTGTTACCATAATTATTCCTATAAGCATTGTTGTTGAAATTATTGTTCTTAATGAAATTCACATCAACATTTTCTTCTTGAGCAACCAATGAAGCTAAAGGAACATTATTATGATCAACATGAGATCTACCATTTGCAAGCATAGACATAATAGCATCAATCTTATCACCCAAAGAAGAGGTTTCTTCAACAGAATTTACCTTCTTACCTTGAGGAGTTCTTTCAGTGTGCCATTCAGAGTAATTGATCATCATATCATCAAGTAATTTGGTCGCGGCGCCCAGAGTGATGGACATAAAAATACCTCCAGCAGCTGAATCCAATAGGTTCCTTGAGGAAAAATTCAATCCTGCATAAAAGGTTTGGATGATCATCCAAGTAGTCAGTCCATGAGTTGAGCAATTCTTTACCAAAGATTTCATTCTCTCCCATGCTTGAGCAACATGTTCATTGTCAAATTGTTTAAAATTCATTATGCTACTTCTCAAAGATATAATCTTAGCAGGAGGATAATATTTACTAATAAAAGCATCTTTACATTTAGTCCATGAATCAATACTATTTTTAGGCAAAGAAAGCAACCAATCTTTAGCTCTTCCTCTTAAGGAGAAAGGAAACAATTTCAGTTTTATAATATCACCATGTATATCCTTATACTTTTGCATTTCACAAAGTTCAACAAAATTATTAAGATGGGCAGCAGCATCATCAGTACTAACACCAGAAAATTGCTCTCTCATAACAAGATTCAGTAAAGCAGGTTTAATTTCATAGAATTCTGCTGTAGTAGCAGGTGGAGCAATAGGAGTACATATAAAATCATTATTATTTGTGCTAGTGAAATCACACAACTTAGTATTTTCAGGAGTACCCATTATAACAGCAATAAAGTAAACTAGGCGAATAAAGTAAAGACAAGTAACTAATTTTTTTGTGTTTTTAATATAGAGCTAGTAAATAAGACAGTAAATAAAGTAACTAATTTTTTTGTGTTTTTAGATATGAAGCAAACAAGACAGTAAATAAAATAAAGTAAAGCAAGAAAAAAACAAAGTAAAGAGATTGGAACTGGAGACTCCCCTTGCAGCGTGTCTTGATCTCCCCTGCAACGGTGCCAGAAAAAACAGTCTTGACGCGCGTAAATGTACACGTCCGTTGGGAACCCCAAGAGGAAGGTGTGATGCGCAGAAGCAAGTTTTCCCTCAGTAAGAAACCAAGGTTATCGAACCAGTAGGAGCCAAGAAGCACGTGAAGGTTGTTGGTGGAGGAATGTAGTGCGGCGCAACACCAGTGAAACCGGCGCCAACGTGGAACCTGCACAACACAATCAAAGTACTTTGCCCCAACGTAACAGTGAGGTTGTCAATCTCACCGGCTTGCTGAAAACAAAGGATTAAGCGTATCGATTGGAAGATGGTGTTTGTTTGCAAAGAATAGTAAAAACAGTAGAATGTATTCAGATGTAAAAGAATGGACCGGGGTCCACAGTTCACTAGAGGTGTCTCTCCAATAAGATAACTAACATGCTGGGTGAACAAATTACAGGCGGGCAATTGACAAATAAAGATTCAATACATATCAATGATGATTACTATGTGATTTAATCAGGGCATTACGACAAAGTACATAGACCGCTATCCAGCATGCATCTATGCCTAAATAATCCACCTTCAGGTTATCATCCGAACCCCTTCTAGTATTAAGTTGTAAACAACAGATAATTGCATTAAGTATGGCGCGTAATGTAATAAACACAAATATCCTTAGACAAAGGATTGATGTTTTATCCCTAGTAGCAACAGCACATCCAGAACCCTAGAACCTACTGTCACGATCCCAGATTCAATGGAGGCATGAACCCACTATCGAGCATAATTACTCCCTCTTGGAGTTACAAGTATCAACTTGGCCAGAGCCTCTACTAGCAACGGAGAGCATGCAAGAACATAAACAACACATATATGATAGATTGATAATCAACTTAACATAATATTCTATATTCATCGGATCCCGCCAAACACAACATGTAGCATTACAAATAGATGATCTTGATCATGTTAGGCAACTCACAAGATCTAAACAATGATAGCACAAGCGGAGAAGACAACCATCTAGATACTGCTATGGACCCATAGTCTAAGGATGAACTACTCACGCATCAATCCGGAGGCGGGCATGATGATGTAGAGCCCCTCCGGTGATGATTCCCCTCTCCGGCAGGGTGCCGGAGGCGATCTCCTGAATCCCCCGAGATGGGATTCGCGACGGCGTCTCTGGAAGGTTTTCCGTATCGTGGCTCTCGGTACAGGGGGTTTCGCGACGAAGGCTATTTGTAGGCGGAAGGGTAGGTCAGGGGGCCACACGAGGGCCCCACACAACAGGCCGGCGCGGCCAGGGCCCTGGCCGCGCCGCCCTAGTGTGGCGTCGCCTCGTGGCCCCACTTCCTTTCCCCTCGGTCTTCTGGAAGCTTCGTGTAAAAATAGGCCCCTGGGCGTTGATTTCGTCCAATTCCGAGAATATTTCCTTACTAGGATTTCTGAAACCAAAAACAGCAGAAAAACAGCAACTGGCACTTCGGCATCTTGTTAATAGGTTAGTGCCGAAAAATGTATAATAATGCTGTAAAGTATGTATAAAACATTCAAGTATTGTCATAAAAGTAGCATGGAACATAAGAAATTATAGATACGTTTGAGACGTATCCGCCAACAACGCCGCCGCAAACAGGCTCGCCGAGGAGGAGGCGAAGCGCGCGGAGGATGCCGCCGTGGCGGAGGCGATCGCCAGGTCGCTCAAGGACCTGGTGCCCGCCGACAACGCCCTCCCCGAGGACGCCGCCCTGGAGTGGTCGAGGCGCGACTGGGAGCGCGAGGAGGCGGAGCAGCAGCGGCGGCTGATGGACCTGGCCGCCGCGCGTCAACTCGCCGCCCGCGCCGCCGCTCCAACCGCCGCCGACGACGTCGCTCGCTACCGCCGGCCTGCGACACCTCCATCCGGCGTCGCCGCCCCCTTCGTCGACCTCGAAGCCTCGGACGACGAATGGTACAAGCCATCCCCGCCTCGCACCAGCGGCCGGTGGGGAGACGCCGGCCAGGGCAGCAGCCAGGCCGCGCCGCCGCAGTTCGACGACGACGGCTCCGACGACGATGGCGACGACGGCGGCGACTACACGGTGTTCTACCGCCATTTGGGCATGTAGAGCGCCGTGTTTTAAAATTTACAGTTGTATTCCCCTAGCCGAATTCGAAATATAGTCGAATTCGGCCTCTATGTATGAACTTCGCCCTCTATATAGTAAATATCATTAAATTTAGTCTAAATTCGCCCGTTTTTAGCCGTAGTTTGTCAAGTTTACGTTTTTCAAATTTACATCGTCGTCTTCGCCTGAGGACGCGGCTGGAAAACTACTCCTCCCCACGCCAAATTTACATCCAATCCGGACGTAAATTTCCCCGGATTTCGGCGTGGGAAGGGCAAACGAGTGGAGATGCTCTAACAAGTTGCGGGGTAAGGATAGCAATGAGTAAGGTATAGATAAGATTGTCAAAAAAAATGTAAGGTATATATAGGGTAAATCAATACCATATCCATATCCATATCCATATCCATATAGTTAATCGGTAGAACTTTCTACCCATATATGTATCCATATATCCAAGTTGTGGGGGTAAGGATGGCAATGAGTAAGGTATAGATAGGATTGTTAAAAAAATGTAAGGTATAGATAGGGTAAAGAAATACCATACCCATATCCATATAGTTACTCGGTAGAACTTTCTACCCATATATGTATCTAGGTACCCAATGGGTAGATTAAATAGTACACAAGATATCATAATTTATATTCAGTGATAGTACACTTGACAAAATAATATGAAGTATCTAAACTTAATAACAAGTAGTTGACTATATAACAATTATCAAAATTTAGAAATCATAATCATAACTCATAAGTCAATAAGATTAGACGAGGAACATGGCATACTGATAGTTGTTGACAACCTAATTAACGTACATTCACAAACTCAATAACTTTGGCTATTTAATTGCATATGTCCACATATCAATATAAATAGGTAGGATATGGGTATACCCATAGTTACAAGACTATATACATGGGTAGGTATGGGTAGTACTCCCTCCGGCCTTTTTTCATTGACTCAAATTTAGTATAAATTTATACTAAATCCGAGTTAATTAAAAGAGATCGGAGGGACTACCCATGAGTATAAGAGTGGGCCCATACCCTACCCATACGGGTGGGGTACCCGCCGGGTACCCGTACCTATGAGTAAAAATTGTCATCCTTAGTTGGGGTCTTCGACACTAGTTGTTGTGTTCCTGCTGGTCTGGTCATGAGATTTCAGGGGTCCGGAGCAAAAGTAGAACCTTGGGTTTTTTTAAAAAAGTTTCGTCCTATGCGAATAAAATCCTGTGATATTATGGGTTTACAATCTATACGATACTAGCAGGAAAATTGTCCGATCAACCTTTCTCCAAGCCGCTTGTCATCCCAAAACATGACTCACCCCACATGATACACCTTCATCTCGACCGTCGGCGGGCTCTGCCCCGTGTCCATCTCCGGCAGCCGGTGCCCTCCACCACACCTCCATCTGCGGCAACCAGCACGCTCCACCCCACAATCGCACTTCGCCCCGCCCAATCTAAGGCTGGCATTGTGATGGGTTCATTGCATCAAAAACAAAAAAAAATCTACCGCGAATAAGAACAAAACCAAGATCCAATATAGGAAGAGGCAAGATCTAATCTATCAAGATCGAAGCAACGAGATGTATAAGAGACTAACCCTCGAAGATCCAAAGCCTTACGAGATCAGATCTCGTTGATGTAGGCGATCGTCCCGGTGCTGCAATCCGGCAACACTTCCCGTACTCGGTCGCGCGTAAGGTGTCAATGAAGTCCTTCCTCTCGCCGTTCCAGCGGGCAGCGGAGGTGTGGTAGATCCCCTCGGAATCCCAGCAGCACGACGGCATGGTGGTGGTGGTGGTGGAGGAGAAAAGCTGCAGGGCTTCGCCAAGCCAGAGCAGACTTGCGATGGAGGAGAGAGGGGCGGCCAGGGTTAGCGTATGAAGGGTCTGCCCCCCTTCTCTTTATATAGGGGAGGTCGGTTTGGGTGGCCCCCTTGCGCCCAAACCCATCTAGGGCCGTCGGCCAAGAGGGGGGGAGGGGATTTCTCCACCCCCCCCCCCCCAATTTGATCCCCCTTAGGGTTTTGGGGAAAACCCTAAGGGTGGCCGGCCTGGGCTTTGAGGGCTTGCTGCACCTGGACCATTAGGGCAAGGCAGCACCCCCTCAGCCCATGTTGGCCCTCCTAGGGTCGTGGGCCCCATGGTGGACCCCCCGGAACATTCTAGAACCTTCTCGGTCTTCCACCGGAAAAATCCCGAACTTTTCAGAAACCTAGAAATCAACTTCCCTTATATCAATCTTGTTCTCCGTACCATTCCGAACCTCCTCGTGATGTCCTGGATCCCATCCGAGACTCCGAACAAACTTCGGTCTCCATCTCATATTATGAATCTACTTATACGACATCGAACCTTAAGCGCGTCACCCTACGGTTCGTGAACTATGCGGACATGATCGAGACTCCTCTCCAACCAATAACCAATAGCGGGATCGGGTGATCCATAATGGCTCCCACACATTCAACGATAACTTAGTGATTGATTGAACCATTAACATACAATACCAATTCCCTTTGTCACGCGATACTTTACTTGTCCGAGGTTCGATCATCGGTATCTCCATACCTACTTCAACCTTGTTACCAACAAGTACTCTTTACTCGTTTCGTGGTGTGTCATCTCTTGTGACCTAGCTACTCACATTCTTGCAAGCTAATTAGACGACATCCCACCGAGAGGGCCCAGAGTATATCTATCTGTCATCGAGATGGGAAAATCCCACTCTTGATCCATATGCCTCAACTCATACTTTTCGAATACTTAATCCCATCTTTATAACCACCTATTTACGCAATTGCGTTTGATGTAATCAAAGTATTCTTCCGGCGTAAGTGATTTACATGATCTCATGGTCGAAGGACTAGGTAACTATGTATCGAAAGCTTATAACAAGTTGAAGTTAATGACTTGATCTTATGCTATGCTTACTTTGGGTGTGTGTCCATCACATCATTCACCTAATGATATGACTTGTTATTAATAACATCCAATGTTCATGATCAGGAAACCATGATCATCTATTAATCAACAAGCTAGTTAAACGAGAGGCTTACTAGGGACTCTGTTGTTTACACAACACACATGTATTAATGTTTCCGGTTAATACAATTATAGCATGGGTTGTAAACATTTATCATGAACACTAAGATATAACAATAACTACTTTATTATTGCCTCTCGGGCATATCTCCAACCGTCTCCCACTTGCACTAGAGTCAATAATCTAGTTTACATTTATAAAGATATAACACCTTGGCCTTCTGGTGCTTATCATGTTTTGCTCATGGGAGAGATTTCAGTCAACGAATCTGACACGCTCAGAAACGTATGTATTTTGCAATTCATTTGCGTCTCCACGCATCACTCATTTCCAAATGAGTCGGCATTTAATCGTATATGCTTAGTCCTCTGGTGGAACCTTAATTCCGCGGTCTGAAATAAGTCACTCATATTGTCACACACAATATAGTTTCAAAGCTCCGGTGGCCAGCAGTCGCAGCAACACCGCTCAACACCTGTATAATTCGTGGTCAAACTTGGCAATAGTGCTGCCAACGCCATTTAACACCAGTGTCCACCGGTCGCAGCTGTGTTACATGCCCCTTTAGAGCCGTCGACCAACCCTTGTAGCAACAACACCGACTGTATGTAGTAACAGCGCCAACGGCTTGTTGCGCTGACGGCCACCAATACAGAGAGCACAACACAAATGTTTTGCCTTAATTATGTTTTTTTCTCCACAAAACCCTTAATCACAAATACCACTAAGAAATCCATGCTTAGTCACAGTGAAATCATAATTTTCATTGCATTTAAGATATAAAATTCAATTTACCTCAATAATCTTTAAGATATAAAATTCCATTGCACTAAAAGCTCCCCATCAAGAGAGGGAAGCAGAGTGTGTTCCCTCTACCTGAATTTGTACATATCAAGTTAACTACAAAATAAATCCTATATAGAAAAAAAAACTCCTAGATGTATCTGTAGTATTTTAACACATGTTTCTTCTCCATAGCTCCATCGTGTCGGGTTTGGAAGATATTTGTTGTGTCGACAACCTCGTTAACATTATCCGAGCGGCAAACCTTGCAGTGGATCTAAAATAGAGAAAAAAGATCAATTGAAGAAGAGAAAGAAGAACACGATAAAAGACGAAGAACAAGAGGGGATGAAGAACATACCTGCAGGACTGGCACACCGGTGGAAGACTCATGGAGCCGACGCGCCATGAGCATATCAGACGTTGTCGACCAAGGTCAACCAATAAACTTTGATCAAAAGAAAAACTAGGAAGAGCTGGGGATGGTCTAAGGTTCGTAGTGGACAATATATATAGTTCTATGAGATCTATATTTCATAGAGAGGAGAGTGTTGCAAGATCTGCATTAAGTACTGGAGAGACGGGGTGCGGAAGCGTCGTTAGAAAACACATGTTTCGTGTAATATATGTGAGTATTGCGACATCTAGGGTTAGTTTAATGGACCATTTTGTTAGTGAGGCACAACTCTCGGCCTCGCGCTATAGGCTCAAAGGCCCCATAGGTAATGGCTAAAATCTGGTGGGCCACAATAGTCAGTTAGATGCGGTTGGCGAGTCGTTCCAAACTAAAACAATATAAATTTTAGAAAACTGCTCGGCGGTGGTAGGCCACACCTGTAAGTGAGACGATATTGACAAGTCTATCCACGGTAAACGTCAAGTCCAATCCATGATAACATAAGATATGCCCGAGTTCATCTACTACAACATTAATAAATGTTGGTCCATCTTTGCACCTAGCATGGCGTATGCATCCGCCGGTATGGGTGCAACCACATGGTGAATTTTTGTTTGCCGGCTTTAATAGTTGTCGAGAATGCTCATCTGCCTGGCCAAAAAAAATTACAGACGACTACGGCTTATACCGTCTAAAATAATCTGCACTTGGTATGGGGTGATTTTTTTTGTAGCAATATTGTCCTTCTCAAAGAATATACAAGCCTTAAATCTCATGAAGTTTTGATCATTTTTTGATTTACTAAAAAAGCCACAATAGAATTAAACCTCCTAGAGTGCGTGAAATCAAACTTCTCTAACTTGGGGTATACAAATATATGATCCAATTTTCCTTTCCATTAGTATATTTTACTAACACTAATATAGAATCTCACATACTCTTCCTCCGTCACCAGACAAGTGTGTTTCTAGCTATTGTCCATAGCCGAGAACTTCAAAATTTGAATAACTCAGTGTCATAAAGTCTACTACTTTTCCCTATAAATTTTGGCAAAATTAAATTTTGTAACTTATAATAAAATGTAGAAATACATTTATTCACGGATGGAGGAAGTAAGCATATTGTTACGAAAACAATGGCAAAACTTGTGTACCTTATAAAATTGTAAAACCTTAAATATAATAACGCATATTGTAGTTGCTCAAAGACACTGGTCATTCTGCTAGTTCCGCGTGAATTCTACCGTTTAATGGTTGGTGTGGGAATTTGAGATACATTGAGCTCCAAAAGTGTTTTTCAGAAAATTGCTAATCTTTCCATAATTAAGTTTCAGTTTGGGGCTGCCTACGTTCACAACAAAAGTAGACTAAGAGCATCTCCAACAGGCGCTAAAACAGGCGCGCGGCAAAAAAACTACCGATTTGGCGCGCGTGGGCGCTCGCGCGCAGCTCCAGCGGACGCGGGAGAAAAGCACGCGCGCTAAAATCTTTGCCGCGCGTCCGCGTTTGCGCTATCCCGCGCCGCGCCGCGCGCGCTATAAACACGACACGCGCGAACGCGCCAACGGACTGAAGTTTCCACGCGTCTCCGCGCCGCTCCGCTCTCTCCCCCACCTCTCCCTCTCTCCCGCCGACGCTCCGCCTCCGCGCCGCCGCGCTCCGCCTCTCTCCCCACCTCTCTCTCTCCCACCGACGCTCCGCCTCCGCGCCGGCGACGATGCCTCCGCGCCGCAGCCCTGCCTCCGGCTACCACGGCGTTCGGGCGCGGCCGAGCGGCCGGTTCGACGCGGAGATCCGCTCCGGCGACGAGCGGATCCGCCTCGGCACATACGATACGGCGCACGAGGCGGCGCGGGCGTACGACGCCGTCGCCTGGCGTCTCGGCCGCTCCCGGCGGACGATGAACTTCCACGACGTCTTCACGCGGGAGCAAGCGGAGATGGTCGCGCCGCCGCCGCCCGTCATCACGCGCGAGCAGCAGCGCCGACAACGGGAGTTGGAGCAGCGGCTCCTCATCGCCGAGCGCGACGAGGCGCTGCGCCTCGAGTGGGCGCGCCGCTTCCCCGAAGACGTCACCGCCACGGAGGCCTTCTACGCGCAGAAGGATGAGGAGAAGGCGGCGGCGAAGAAGAAGGCGAGCCGCGAGAAGCGCCGCGCCGAGTCCGCCGCGAGGAAGACGGCGAGGGCCGAGAAGGCGGCGAGGAAGGAGGAGGAAAAGAAGAACGGCGCAGGGCCGTCCACCATCGTTCTGTCCTCCTCCTCCTTCGAGTGGACGACGACGCCGGTGTCGGAGACGACTCCGAGCACCCACTCGTCGGACTTCGAGTAGCTTTAGATTTGCATTTTCGTCCTCTATGTCGCGCTGTATCGTTGAACTTTTAATTATATTCATATTTTCGATCAAATTTTCATTGTTCGTTTGATTAATTTTGAAAAAAAATGGTCGAAACGCGCTGCAAAATAGAGCCTCCGGCGGAGGTGCTTTTTCCCGCACCAACGCGCGCTGCAAAATAGAGCCCCCGGCTAGGGAAAATTCGATATCAAGCACGCCAGCGGTTTGCAGCGCGCCGAAACGGAGGTTTACCGCGCCGCGTTTTAGCACGCCTGTTGGAGATGCTCTAAAAGAAGCAAAATACACACGAAAGTAGGCAAAAACAGATTATCACAATCAACTGTAATGCCAAACAAAAATTTGTGAACCTATACACTAAACCATGTCCAGATTAGTACATTTAAAAAAGATAAAAGATCTTACGTTAACGAGGAAAGAGTAGTATAAAACCGAGTAATGAGCAATAAAAATATATAAGACTTGGCACTAATCTGCAGGATGCCAAATGGACGTCGCAGCCCATGACTGTCAGAACACAGCCCAATGGACGACGGTTTGATCTTTGGGATCTAATGAGCCAGGATCAAATTCTAGGACACACAAACTAGCATCTACTTCTTCCGTGCATTAATATAAGATTTTTTAGATACTTTTAAACTAGACTAAATGCAAATTTAAGTGGGTGATTGAAAGAAAATGCCTCAGCATCTTACATATTCAAAGGAGGGAGTAAATATTCTCAAAAAAAAAGGAGGGAGTAAATGGGCGAGTGCTGCCTAGTCGCGCCCTTAGTTTTTAGTTCATTACTATACTTGATACGCTAATCCGTTAGTTTAGTTCGAGACAGCGCGGGTTTAGTTGGAGTCAGCGCGAAGGCACAAAGTGGAAGTACTACCGTACTGCTACTGGCTACTGCCGTCTGATGCGGTACTACTACTATCGGTTTAGCTTAGCAGTAGTACAGTTCATGTCCATCTGATTTTGGTACTGCTCCACCACTTTCAGTTTAGCTTATCAATTTATTTGTTCATTGACCGATTTAAGTAAGATTGAGACGATACACAAGGGAAGTACAATCCGACAGTACGTGCGATGTGGTAGTACAGCAAAAACGTATGCTCGCCACCATGTTCTCAACAGCCCTACACACTCAGGCGTCACCACTCCGTCGCTCGCCTACAAAAGGGGGATCGGTGTAGTTAAGCAGCAGAGATTCCAAGATGCAACGAGATGAGAGGGAGGGTGAGACCCAGAGGCATCATCGAGTCCAGCGTTGATGATCCGTGCAGGCCATCGCCCGTCCTCCGGGGCTGCTTGAACGGTTCACCACCGCTGGACGCAATGAAACCTCTGCTTTCTTCGGTGAGAGAACATTTTCTCATGATCCCTAATCCATCATCGCAAGAATTTTGATCAGGTACGCAGCTGATGTACTCTGCCGATAAGAAGAAGGAGGTGGGCCTTGTGCAACTTCTTGTCCTCCGCCACTGCGACGACAATTCCGCGGCCATCTTGGAGAGCGAGACGGGCCGGTGCTAGAGCGAGCGGAGTAGGCTGCCCAGCGGCACGAGCTTGAGCACCTCCACAGTTGGAACACTGAAAATACGAAACAACTTAAATTCAGTGGTCAGTGGTTAATGAAGTGTGGACGCTTATTGTCTCTTCCCTGATCCAAGCTAAACCTCAGGAAGCTCATGTTGCAAGTTTAAGCTTCAGTTACGTTCTTTGTATTGGCAAACATATTATCAATCTAGCTACTACAGTAATATCAGAATTTTTTGTCTCCTTACATTAGGAAAACTTATCAGCTGGACAAGGACTTTCTTTCTAGATACTGAAACAACCATTACATTATCTAAACTCAAGATGCTACCAATAGAATATCACTGGTCTGAAGTATATGGTTGCATATTTTAAAGCCTACGACAAGTAGATATACTATGAGCACGATGGGCAGCCAAGGAGGCACTTAGGCGGAGTTTTTTCCCCAATAAGGAGTGTTTTATTAAATTCAGAAGCATCAAGGGGATAAAAACCAGGCGAGTTCACATCCAGCCAGAGCATAGTTAGGATACATATAGCCGCATAATAAAAATGTAAAATGGAACGTGGTACAACAGATTTATGGAAGCCTTGTAGAACGCCTATGGTGATGGTGCTCGAGAGCTTACCCGTAGACTTAAGCCATCACCCATGTCGAAAACAGATTTCCCACCATCCTCTCGAACCGTCGCACACCTTTGTAAATAAGTCTTTGTTCTCCCAATGCTCCAGAGATAACAACAAGTTGGAGTAAATAGGTACACCGGTAAATGACCTGCAAAGGAAAACATAAGTATTCTCACCATTAAAACCAAGTTGTTCCTATAAAGCCGACGCGGCCATAATAAGGCAATTGCTCCCACCCAAACATAATCTTATACTTGTGATCAGTTGGCAAAGAAGTTTGCAACACTACATGCTGAGTACAAATTGGCCATACAAAAACATGCGAACTTGCATTAGAAAATTGTGCGTTTAATGGTATCATCATGATGACGAAAGAAAAAATTTAAGTTTTAGTGATAGTTACACTGTGTGAAGTTATCCTTTGTAAGGACGACACCTTTGCTAAGGTGCCCCTCTTTTTAGGAGGCATCTTTATTTTATACATATTTTTGTCATAGTCAACTGGCTTATCTCAATGTATAAGTGCTCTCTACATGGAATCTACAAAGAATTTGCCATTCTCACAGAAGTTCCCGCGGAACTCGTCCTTCCATTGCATCAATACGACACATATCCAACCGCTCTAGGAGAGCATTATTCCATGCCGCAAGGCGAGGTCCTGTTGGAACTGAATCCTTTGAGATCCTCTTCTTCTATGTACTATCGCCCTTTCTTGTTTCTCCATACTTCACCATGGAACTGCGGATCACCCGCAACCACTTGCCGCACGAATACGTTTCCTTGTCGAGGATGACGCCATCACAATGCCGATCACCGCACACCATCTTGTTTTGGATGATATCATCACAACACCGGTCACCGCGTCATCTTGTCGCACACAAAAAAACACCTCTTGACATGGGTGATGCCTCCTCGACGCCGATCAACACAACACACCGTCTCCATCAAGCATTATATGAGATTTCATGTTCTCGTAAGCAAACTATACCCCGAGACGGCACAATAGACTACAAGCAACCCATTGTAGATTTGATACCAAACCCTAGGCTAAAGTCTACGACTACAAATATCCATCTTGCACCCTCCGTGGAGGCATCCTAGTAGCCTTTGACCATGCCTACCACCCCATTAAGCTCCGGAGGTAACCCTTGGTTTAGTTCAATAGACCATCTGGAGGCGACACCATGGCGTCTATTTCATTCTTGGAGCCGCTATTTTGGTAGCCGGCAGATACCTTCGATGTAGAAGGGTGAGAAAATGGCCCTCCCTAGCTCTCTTGGTATTGAGGATAATTGGCGGTGAGCGACAATTTTGGACCTATTGTGGGGCAATAGGCTTCTGAGGCAGGATGTAGGTCGATGCAGATGCAAATGTTGTTAAATGATGGATGTGCTTCTAGATCATCTCTTCCTTGGAGCATTATGGCATGGGGGTTGGTTGGGGTCGTCCTAGTGTCATGGATGTATTTTGGGGTGTCAAATGGCTGGCCTTCGAGACTCCATACTTGGCTTCCTCAACATTCATATGGTTGGCCATGTAAGGCGAGTTTCATGTAGTTGAGGCATGGTACTCATATTTTGCAAATAAAATTTCAAAATAGTGTAAACCCCCGAAGGGATAACATGGTATAGTTAAATGAACCATCCTACCCATAATACTGAACATGTATCGTTTAATCTCAGTGTTTATTGTGTTTCATTTAGAAAAACATTTCAGTCTTGAAGGTCTATGAAAGCACGAGCTTTGAAAAAATAAAAAGTTGATCCCTATGATAACCCCTTCTTCTGAATGAAAAATGACGTGTTTCCATCTTTACTCTGAGAAAAAAAAGTAATTCCAAAACATTCTGCAAATTCCCTCAAATTCTTGTAACTTAAGCTAGAATTACTCCGAGTCGCTTAGAAGTGGACCCTCCATGTGATGCCCCACCTTTCAATGACTCGAAGCAAGCTGACTTTTTTTTGGAGCAACCGGCAGGAGCACTGCCTATTCATTAAGAAGAGGGAAATTTGGCCAGTTTATAAGGGAAACTGGCCGAAAACCGTACAACCCAAACACCACACACCGACCCCGAGGCCGCGCACCACACGAGCCGACAACACTCCCGCCGTAGCAAGAAGTGTCAACGCTCAAAACAGAAGCACCCGGAGCCGCCGCTCCGACGTCCACACCGGTCCCGAGACCGCGCACACTAGCGAGAACCGCCCAAACACAACACACCGGCCCCGAGGCCGCGCACGCTACGAGCCGACGACACTTCAGCCCAAGCAAGAAGAGACGACGCTCGAAGACCCAAAGCACCGGAGCCGCCGCTCCGACTTCCACACCGGTCCCGAGACCGCGCACCCACCTAGCCGACGAAGCAGCTGCCATGCAAAGCATGCCAAACCTTGCCCAGCGGAGTACCAGACCTCCAAGGCACCGCCCCCAAGGGGGAGACGACGATGGCGCCGCCGATGCCCGCTCTAGCGAAAGCCAAAGCTCAGGTTTTCACCCGGAGAGTCTGAAACTTCACACGACGAGGGAGGTGAAGGAGCTCCTCGACAATGCCTCCAACGGGGGAGCGACGTCCGAGGACGCCGACATCGCCGGCACCAACCGAAGTGGATGCGGTGCTTTCGCGCGGAGTTCACCCAAACCCAAGTCGTTGAAGCCTGTCCACGAAGGCGAAGGAAAAGGCATGCCTGCATTCCAGCCCGCCGCCACCACACGAAGCCGAACCTGCGACGGCGCTTCACACAGTCGTGCCCTGCCGCCCGCACGGCCAGGGCAGAGCAGCAGAAAACCTCCACGTCCTGGAGCCGCCACTCCGGCCTCCATGCGTAGCGGCAGAGCAGACACCTCAAGTCGACTCGTCGCTCGCCTCGGCCAGCCAGCACCCGACCACCAGAGAAGCGGCGCCGCCGCGCCACCTTCCATCCACCATGGCACACCTCTACCATGGCCGTCAGGTGGCACAACCGCCGGGACGCCGCAAAACTGGGGCCACCACTACGCGACTGATACGTCCATTTTGCATCACTATTTTATATCATAATTTGCTGTTATTCATTGATATATTTCATATTTAGAGATGATACTTATGTTATTTCACCTATTTTGCATGTTTCATGATCATTGGAGAATTATTCACCGGAGTCGGGATTCTGCTGGAAAAAGCACCGTCAGGACACCATATTTCTGAAGATCAACAATTGACGGAAGTTATACGAAAAATCCTATTTTTCCAGAAGGCGAAGGGAGCCAAAAGGAGGGGCCGAGAGGGGCCACCATGGGCCCCCCATAGGCCGGCGCGGGCCCAGGCCTGGCCGCGCCGCCATGTGGGGAGGGGCCCACACCCCTCTCGCCGCCTCTCCCGCGTACTTCTTCGTCCGAAAACCTAAGCCGGGAGTTACGGAGAATTGACAGAGCCGCCGCGGGGCGGAAAAACACCAGAGAGAAAAGAGCTCTCCGGCGGGCAGGAATCCGCCGGGGAAATTCCCTCCCGGAGGGGAAACGCCACGCCATCGTCATCGAGCCGGACATCATCTCCATCATCATCACCATCATCTCCATCATCTACACCGCCATCTCCACCGCTGCATCTCGTCACCGCTGTAACGATTTGGGTTGGATCTTGATTGTTTGATAGGGGAAACTCTCCCGGTGTTGATTACTACTTGTTATTGATGCTATTGAGTGAAACCATTGAACCAAGGTTTATGTTCAGATTGTTATTCATCATTATATCACCTCTGATCATGTTCCATATGATGTCTCGTGAGTAGTTCGTTTAGTTCTTGAGGACATGGGTGAAGTCTACATGTTAGTAGTGAATTATTGTTGAGTAGTATTCAATGTTATGATATTTAAGTTGTGGTGTTACTCTTCTAGTGGTGTCATGTGAACGTCGACTACATGATACTTCACCTTTATGGGCTTAGGGTAGTACATCTTGTATTCGTTTGCTAATTGTGCGGTTGCCGGAGTGACAGCAACCTAAACCCCCGTTAGTATATCGGTGCAGGAGGGATAGCAGGATCTGAGAGTTTAAGGCTGTGGTTAGATTTATCTTAATTACTTTCTTGTATTTGCGGATGCTTGCAAGGGGTATAATCACAAGTATGTATTAGTCCTAGGAAGGGCGGTGCATTAGCATAGGTTCACCCACACAACACTTATCAAAACAATGAAGATTAATCAGCCGTATGAAGCGAAAGCACTAGACTAAAATCCCCGTGTGTCCTCAAGAACGTTTGGTCATTATAAGTAAACAAACCGGCTTGTCCTTTGTGCTAAAAAGGATTGGGCCACTCGCTGCAATTATTTCTCTCGCATTTTATTTACTTGTACTTTATTTATCTGCTATATCAAAACCCCCTGAATACTTCTGTGAGCATTTACAGTGAATCCTTCATCGAAACTGCTTGTCAACACCTTCTGCTCCTCGTTGGGTTCGACACTCTTATTTATCGAAAGTACTACGATACACCCCCTATACTTGTGGGTCACCAAGACTATTTTCTGGCGCCGTTGCCGGGGAGTGAAGCGCTATTGGTAAGTGGAATTGGTAAGGAAACTTTTACTGTACGTGCTGATTTTGTTTCTGCTTGCTGCTATAAGTCATTATGGAGAGATCCTCCCTTGAATTTCTATTTGGGAAATCTACTACTACTGCAACGGTAGTGGATGAGGCGCCAGGTGAGGAAGTAATACCATATAAAATACCTATGAAAATTATTGAACGTGTTGTGGATAACCGCTATGAAGGGGATGGAACTGTTCATCCTGGAGATCATTTACTGTTTTTACATGAATTATGCGGGTTATTCAAATGTGCAGGTATTTCAATGGATGAAGTTAGGAATAAATTATTTGTTATGTCGCTATCTGGTAAAGCGGCGCATTGGTATAAACTGCTGAAGGATGGGCGTTCTCTTGATTGGAAGGATATTGTGCCTCTATTTTACTCTAAATTTTATCCTCCAAGTGAAATTCACAAAGACCGCAACCGTATATATAATTTCTGGCCTCATGATGGAGAGAGTATTGCCCAAGCGTGGGGAGATTGAAGTCTTTAATGCTCAAATGCCCCATTCATGAGCTTCCTGGTAATATTATCATTGATAATTTCTATGCAAGACTTTCTTTTCAAGATAAAACCTTGCTGGATACTGCTTGTTCTGGATCATTCACGCGCAATAAAGAAGAATTTAAATGGGACCTTCTTGATCGAATCCAAGAAAATACTGAAGGATGGGAGAATGACAAAGGTAGAGTGTCAGGTATAAATTATAATTATGAATGCATTGAAACTTTTATGGATACTGATGAATATCGTAATATAAGTGCTACATATGGTCTTGACTCTCAAGTTGTTGCAAATATTTATAAAGCCTTTGCCTCTCATTTTGAATTGCCTAGGAAGAATTTTGATAAGTATCATGAACCATATAAAGATAAAGTTGATTCGCCTAAAGGCAAATGTATTGAAATTAAAACTGTTGATCATGTTCTTCCTGAGGCTTATATTGAAAAAACTCCTTTTCCTGCTAAAATGAAGGAGTATTCTGTTATAACTAGTGTAGTTAATAAAAGTGCAAAGAAACCATAGAACCTGAAGAACAAATAAAAGTTGAACCTGCTGTTGCAATAGTTAAAGATCTTGTGACTGAAAATGTGGAAGATGGTCATATTATTTTTTGTGAAGATGCTTCTAATATTGTTTCGCATCCTAATAAGTCTATGAAAGCCAGTGTTCCTGTGCTCTCTGTTCGAATTGGTGATCATTGCTATTATGGTTTATGCGACATTGGTGCAAGTATTAGTGCCATTCCTTATGAGCTCTACACGGAAATTATGCATGAAATTGGTTCTTGTGAACTTGAAGATATTGATGTGGTTATTCGGCTATCTAATAGAGAAACTATCTCTCCCATTGGTATTGTTCGAGATGTTGAAGTTCTATGTGGTAAGATTAAATATCCTGCTGACTTTTTGGTACTTGGTTCTGCTGCTAGTAAGTCTTGTCCTATTATTTTTGGTAGACCTTTTCTAAATACATGTGGAGCTATTATAGATTGCAAGAAAGAGAAAATTGTTACTAAATTTGCTGGTGAATCTTATGAGTTTAATTTCTCTAAATTTGCCAAAACTCCTTATAAAGCTGATTTGCCTAATGATGATTTTAGAGTTGAACAGTGTGCATCTATTGCTCTTGCTCCTAGTAATCCTTTGCAGCAACATTTGGAGAATAGTGAGAGTGAAGTTTTTAGGGAAGAAAGGGATGAGCTTGATGAAATTTTCCTTCGTCAACCTATTCTTAAACATGACTTACCGGTTGAAGATTTAGGCGTAACACCACCACCAAAAGAAGATCCTGTATTTGATTTGAAACCATTACCTGATAATCTTAAGTATGCTTATATTGATGATAAGAAAACATATCCTGTTATTATTAGTGCTAAGCTTTCAGATATCGAGGAAGAAAGGTTATTGGAAATATTGAAGAAACACCGAGGAGCTATTGGCTATACTCTTGATGACTTGAAAGGGATTTCTCCCGCTATTTGCCAACATGCCATTAATATAGAAGATGGTGCAAAACCTGTTGTTGAACATCAGCGTCGTCTAATTCCCAAGATGAAGGATGTGGTAAGAAATGAGGTATTAAAACTTCTTGAAGCAGGTATTATATATCCTATTGCTGATAGTAGATGGGTTAGTCCTGTGCATTGTGTTCCTAAGAAAGGTGGAATAACTATTGTGCCCAATGATAATGATGAGCTTATTCCTCAAAGAGTAGTTGTAGGGTATAGAATGTGTATTGATTTTCGAAAAGTTAATAAAGTTACTAAGAAAGATCATTACCCTTTACCTTTTATTGATCAAATGTTAGAAAGGTTGTCTAAAAATACTCATTTCTGCTTTCTTGATGGATATTCTGGGTTTTCACAAATTGCTATTAGAGCTAAAGATCAAGAGAAAACCACTTTCACTTGTCCCTATGGAACTTATGCTTATAGGCGTATGCCTTTTGGTTTATGTAATGCTCCTGCTACTTTTCAAAGATGCATGTCTGCTATTTTTCATGGCTTTTGTGAAAAGATTGTTGAGGTATTCATGGATGATTTTTCTGTCTATGGGAATTCTTTTGATAATTGCTTGCGAAACCTTGATAAAGTTTTGCAGAGATGTGAAGAAACCAACCTTGTTCTTAATTGGGAGAAATGCCACTTTATGGTTAATGAAGGAATTGTATTGGGACATAAAATTTCCGAGAGAGGTATTGAAGTTTATAGAGCTAAAGTTGAAGCAATTGAGAAGATGCCCTATCCTAGGGATGTTAAAGATATTCGTAGTATTCTTGGTCATGCTGGTTTTTATAGGAGGTTTATTAAAGATTTCTCTAAAATTTCAAAGCCTCTTACTAATCTTCTTCAAAAAGATGTACCTTTTGTTTTTGATGATGATTGTAAGGAAGCTTTTGAAACTCTAAAGAAAGCCTTAACAACTGCTCCTATAGTTGAACCTCCTGATTGGAATTTACCTTTTGAAATTATGTGTGATGCTAGTGATTTTGCTGTAGGTGCTGTCCTTGGACAGCGAGTAGATAAAAAATTGAATGTTATTCATTATGCTAGTAAAACTCTAGACGCTGCTCAAAGAAATTATGCTACAACTGAGAAAGAGTTATTAGCCGTAGTTTTTGCATGTGACAAGTTTAGACCCTATATTGTCGATTCAAAAGTCACAATTCATACTGATCATGCTGCAATTAGGTACCTTATGGAAAAGAAAGATGCTAAGCCAAGGCTTATTAGATGGGTTCTTCTTTTGCAAGAATTTGATTTACATATTGTAGATAGGAAAGGTGCTGATAATCCTGTTGCTGATAATTTGTCTAGATTGGAAAATATTGCTTATGATCTTGTTCCTGTTAATGATAGTTTTCCAAATGAACAATTGGCTGCAATAAAGGTGAGCTCGCGAGAGAGCCCTTGGTATGCTGATTATTCTAACTTTATTGTTTCGAAGTATTTGCCTCCAACCTTTTCAGCTCAGCAAAGGAAGGAAATTCTTTTATGATTTGAGGCATTATTTTTGGGATGACCCACACTTATATAAAGGAGTGGATGGTATTATGCGAAGATGTGTCCCAGAATATGAACAACAAGAGATATTGAGTAAATGCCATGGTAGTGTTTATGGAGGACATCACGCCGGAGATAGAACCGCACAAAAGGTTCTACAATCAGGTTTTTATTGGCCAACACTTTTCAAGGATGCAAGGAAGTTTATCTTATCTTGTGATGAATGTCAAAGAGTTGGTAATATCTCTAGACGCAATGAAATGCCTATGAATTATACTCTTGTTATTGAACCATTTGATTGTTGGGGATTCGACTTCATGGGTCCTTTCCCTTCTTCAGAAGGTAACACTCATATACTTGTCGCTGTTGATTATGTTACTAAATGGGTAGAAGCTATACCTACAAAAAGTGCTGATGGTGAGACCTCTATAAAAATGCTTGTAGATGTTATATTTCCTAGATTTGGAGTACCTAGATATATTATGACTGATGGAGGTTCTCATTTTATTCATGGAGGTTTTAGAAAAACTCTTGCCAAATATGGTATTAATCATAGAATTGCTTCAGCTTATCATCCTCAAACTAGTGGGCAAGTAGAATTATCAAATAGAGAAATTAAAGCTATTTTGGGAAAGACTGTTAATAAATCTAGAAAGAATTGGGCTAGTAAGTTAAAGGAAGCATTGTGGGCTTATAGAACTGCTTATAAAAACCCTATGGGAATGTCTCCTTATAAAATGGTTTATGGAAAAGCTTGTCATTTACCTTTAGAACTAGAGCACAAAGCTTATTGGGCTGTAAGAGAACTTAATAAAGATTTTAAACTTGCCGGTAAGAAGAGGTTGCTACAATTGAGTTCTTTAGATGAATGGAGAAGTGAAGCTTATGAAAATGCTAAACTTTTTAAGGAGAAAGTTAAGAAGTGGCATGATAGAAGAATTATTAAAAGAGAATTTAATGTTGGAGATAAAGTCCTATTGTATCGGTCTCGTCTCAGATTTTTTGCAGGGAAATTACTCTCAAAATGGGAAGGACCATATGTTATTGAGGAGGTATATCGTTCAGGAGCAATAAAAATTAGCTCTTTGGAAGGTAACGCCACACAAGTAGTGAATGGGCAAAGACTCAAGCATTATATTTCTGGAGATTCTTATAATGAAGATATTGATGTTATTCAAGTGATAACTCCGGAAGCTTTCATCAAAGATCAAATTGACAGTTCTGCAGAGTCCGACTTTGAATAGGTAACAGTTTTAATAATAAAAAGTCCGCGTTTAACTTTCCGAACAATATTTCTGCTGTTTTTGGAAAATATTACGAGATCGAAACGGAGTGGAGGAGACGCGCGAGGGCCCGTCACCATAGGCCGGCGCGGGCCCCACCCTGGCGCGCCGTGGTGACAGCCCTCGGCGTCCCGTTTCCACTCGTTTTCGGCCTGGAACCTTCCTTTTGTTATAAAAATATTTGCTATATAATCCCCGGATCCCCAGAGGTCCATATATCGTTTTCTCGTCGTGTTTTGTTTCGAGCTGTTTTCTAGGATCTGTTTTGATTTAGAAGCACCATGGTCTCCAACAACAAAGACAAGGGACCTTTGGAGGAAGATATTCAAGACCCCGAATTGAAGGAAGAAGTCGAGAGCGAAGATGAGGAAGAAGTGGAGGAAATTCCGCGAGTACACCCGCGTGCCACCATTGCAAGCATTGGCGTGATATCAAATCCGTCCAACACCAAGAGAAGTGCACGGATCGCTACCGGAGGAGCAGTTCCACGTCGCTTCTTAGCTCCAAGGACATCTTCTCCAGGCAATTACCACCCTTTCCGCAATCTAATCTACAATCGTCAAACTGAAAGGACCCCCAAGGTAGTGTTGCCAAGTGGTTGGGATATAGATCGTTCTAACATTGCAGGAGAGATGAAACCTGAAGCTGAAGGGTGGGGAAACAACTCTAAGAGTTGGGACTCGCCATCTGACATGCTTATGAGCCGCGTTGAGCACAACTCGGAGCTGATTCGCAACCTCACCTATGAGATTGAGGATTTAAAGGAACTTGTTAAGAAGCTTGTCGAGAAGAATCCACCATCATCGCCACCGAAGGAGTAATTCATCATCGGTATTGGCATCCCCTTGGTTTGTTCCAAGCTTGGGGAGTGCCGCGGTATCACATCATCACTATCTTTATCTTTTACTATCAAGTAGAGTCATATCATGAGTAGGGAAGTTATTATATAGAATAGTTTGCAGTGTGGAAGTATCTCTCTCTTAGTTGGTTATCTATGTATCCGTTGGTGTGAGTTATCGTTATGGAATATTAATGAGAAGTCTTATCATTTACTCTTTGCACACCTTATTTTAGTTTGCAATTTCTTTTATATGATTACTCTTGACATTAGTATTGATATCACTTTGGGAGCATCAAGTAAATCTATTTGGTTTTGGCAAACTTAGCATTGGTCAATAGCAACAACACCTTGATGTTTAAATAGAAAAGGGAAATACATGTAGATATATTACTCTATTATCTTTATGCTAATGAGTTTAGTATTCTGAAGTTAAAATTGCTTATGCTTATGAGAAAGATGCATGATTGTTTCTATCACATGTATATTTGTTTGTTTCCCTCAACCTTTATGCTTGCTATCAAACCTTGCTAGCCAAAAACTTGTATTGAGAGGGAATGCTTCTCATACATACATAACCTTAAACCAAACCCATGCCATTTGTGTCCACCATAACTACCTACTACGTGGTATTTTGCGCCACTCCAAGTAAATACTTCATGTGCTACCTTTAAATAATTCAAACTATATTACCCCTTATTTGTGTCAATGTTTTATAGCTCATGAGGAAGTATGTGGTGTTTTATCTTTCAATCTTGTTGGGCGGACTTTCACCAATGGACTAGCACATCCGCTTATCCAATAATTTTGCAATAAGAGCTGGCAACGGGGTTCCCAGCCCCAATTAATAACTTTCATTAATAATTCTCTTCACATGTTTTGCCCTGATTTATCAGTAAGCAACTTAATTTTGCAATAGACACTCCTCCATGGTATGTGAATGTTGGAAGGCACCCGAGGATTCGGTTAGCCATGGCTTGTGAAAGCAAAGGTTGGGGGGAGTGTCATCCATAATAAAACTAAAATACATGTGTAAACAAAAGAGAAGGGGGATGATCTACCTTGCTGGTAGAGATGCCGTCCTCCATGGGAGCCGCTCTTGGAAGGTCTGTTTGGCAAGGGGGTTAGAGTACCCACTACCATTCGTTGACAACAACAAACACCACTCAAAATCTTACTTTTATGCTCTTTATATGATTTCAAAACTTGAAAAGCTCTAGCACATGATTTAATCCCTGCTTCCCTCTGCGAAGGGCCTATCTTTTACTTTTATGTTGAGTCAGTAAACCTATTTCCCTCTATCTTAAGCAAGCAATTGAGTTGTTGTGAACCAACCATTTATACTATGATTTAGTTAATCATGTCTTTTATGCTTTCTTGTTTAGTACAAATTTTATCTGATTGAATATGACTTTGAAAGCTATCAATGATTATGAGGAGATTGTTATGATTGAGGATGAAAGCCTGGCTATATAAATTCTAATATGAAAGCTTTGCTTAGAAGATAAGTGCAATCCTTTAGTAGTTCTCTGACCAAGAACAAAGTTTGCCATAACCAATCATGATTTCCTATGCACCTCTATTTGTGATTTCTCTTTACTTATTTCGAGTTGAGTTATATGAAGAGAATGTTTACTAGAATATCTTGTGTGAATCAATATGATGCTTCTTGTCCGTATTTTATTTATCAACTCTTCACTCCATAAACATGTGGTCTTGTTTATTGAGCTCAGTTTCGCTTGGGGACAAGCGAGGTCTAAGCTTGGGGGAGTTGATACGTCCATTTTGCATCACTATTTTATATCATAATTTGCTGTTATTCATTGATATATTTCATATTTAGAGATGATACTTATGTTATTTCACCTATTTTGCATGTTTCATGATCATTGGAGAATTATTCACCGGAGTCAGGATTCTGCTGGAAAAAGCACCGTCAGGACACCATATTTATGAAGATCAACAATTGACGGAAGTTATACGAAAAATCCTATTTTTCCAAAAGGCGAAGGGAGCCAAAAGGAGGGGCCGAGAGGGGCCACCATGGGCCCCCCATAGGCCGGCGCGGGCCCAGGCCTGGCCGCGCCGCCATGTGGGGAGGGGGCCCACAGCCCCTCTCTGGCGCCTCTCCTTCGCGTACTTCTTCGTCCCGAAAACCTAAGCCACGGGGAGTTACGGAGAATTGACAGCCGCCTCGCGGGGCGGAGAAACACCAGAGAGAAAAGAACTCTCCGGCGGGCAGGAATCCGCCGGGGAAATTCCCTCCCGGAGGGGGAAATCGACGCCATCGCCATCGTCATCGAGCCGGACATCATCTTCATCATCATCACCATCATCTACACCGCCATCGTCACCGCTGCATCTCGTCACCGCTGTAACGATTTGGGTTGGATCTTGATTGTTTGATAGGGAAACTCTCCCGGTGTTGATTACTACTTGTTATTGATGCTATTGAGTGAAACCATTGAACCAAGGTTTATGTTCAGATTGTTATTCATCATTATATCACCTCTGATCATGTTCCATATGATGTCTCGTGAGTAGTTCGTTTAGTTCTTGAGGACATGGGTGAAGTCTAAATGTTAGTAGTGAATTATTGTTGAGTAGTATTCAATGTTATGATATTTAAGTTGTGGTGTTACTCTTCTAGTGGTGTCATGTGAACGTCGACTACATGATACTTCACCTTTATGGGCCTAGGGGAGTACATCTTGTATTCGTTTGCTAATTGTGGGGTTGCCGGAGTGACAGCAACCTAAACCCCCGTTAGTATATCGGTGCAGGAGGGATAGCAGGATCTCAGAGTTTAAGGCTGTGGTTAGATTTATCTTAATTACTTTCTTGTATTTGCGGATGCTTGCAAGGGGTATAATCACAAGTATGTATTAGTCCTAGGAAGGGCGGTGCATTAGCATAGGTTCACCCACACAACACTTATCAAAACAATGAAGATTAATCAGCCGTATGAAGCGAAAGCACTAGACTAAAATCCCCGTGTCCTCAAGAACGTTTGGTCATTATAAGTAAACAAACCGGCTTGTCCTTTGTGCTAAAAAGGATTGGGCCACTCGCTGCAATTATTTCTCTCGCATTTTGTTTACTTGTACTTTATTTATCTGCTATATCAAAACCCCGAATACTTGTCTGTGAGCATTTACAGTGAATCCTTCATCGAAACTGCTTGTCAACACCTTCTGCTCCTCGTTGGGTTCGACACTCTTATTTATCAAAAGTACTACGATACACCCCCTATACTTGTGGGTCATCAGCGACCGCCGCGCCGAGGCACCCACCAGCTCCATGGACCTCCACGCAACCACTGCGTCGAGGCACCGCCCGACCGCCAGCCACCCACGCGCAGTCAGGCGCCGCAGACGGCGAGGCGAAGACGCGCACCGGGGCCGCCGCCCCGGCATCCCAAACTCCGGCAGAGAGCATGCCAGCACCGGGCACCCCCTCCACCTCCACCCGACACGAGCAGTGATACGTCTCCAACGTATCGATAATTTCTTATGTTCCATGCTACTTTATTGATGATACCTACATGTTTTATGCACATTATATGTCATATTTATGCATTTTCTGGAACTAACCTATTAACAAGATGCCGAAGAGCCAGTTGCTATTTTCTGATGTTTTTGGTTTCAGAAATCCTAGTAAGGAAATATTCTCGGAATTGGACGAAACTTTCGCCCAGGGTCCTATTTTTGCACGAAGCTTCCAGAAGACCGAAGAGATAATGAAGTGGGGCCACGAGGCAGCCAGGGGACAGGGCGGCGCGGCCCGGCCGCGCCCTACCCCCTGGGCACCTCGTGTGGCCCCCGCGTTGACCTTCCGCCTACTTAAAGTCTCCGTCGCGAAACCCCCAGTACCGAGAGCCACGATACGGAAAACCTTCCAGAGACGCCGCCGCGAATCCCATCTCGGGGGATTCAGGAGATCGCCTCCGGCACCCTGCCGGAGAGGGGATTCATCTCCCGGAGGACTCTACACCGCCATGGTCGCCTCCGGAGTGATGATTGAATAGTTCACCCCTGGACCATGGGTCCATAGCAGTAGCTAGATGGTCGTCTTCTCCTTGTTGTGCTTCATTGTTGGATCTTGTGAGCTGACTAACATGATCAAGATCATCTATCGTAATACTATATGTTGTGTTTGTCGGGATCCGATGGATAGAGAGTACTATGATTATGGTGATTATCAATCTATTGTTTATGTGTTGTTTATGATCTTGCATGCTCTCCGTTATTAGTAGAGGCTCTGGCCAAGTTTGTACTCTTAACTCCAAGAGGGAGTATTTATGCTCGATAGTGGGTTCATGCCTCCATTAAATCTGGGACAGTGACAGAAAGTTCTAAGGTTGTGGATGTGCTGTTGCCACTAGGGATAAAACATTGATTCTATGTCTAAGGATGTAGTTGTTGATTACATTACGCATCATACTTAATGCAATTGTCTGTTGCTTAGCAACTTAATACTGAATGGGGTTCGGACGATAACCGAAGGTGGACTTTTTAGGCATAGATGCAGTTGGATGGCGGTCTATGTACTTTGTCGTAATGCCCAATTAAATCTCACTATATTTATCATATCATGTATATGCATTGTTATGCCTTTCTCTATTTGTCAATTGCCCGACTGTAATTTGTTCACCCAACATGCTTTTATCTTATGGGAGAGACACCTCTAGTGAACTGTGGACCCCGGTCCTATTCTTTACATAGCATACAATCTACTGCAATTGTGTTTACTGTTTTCTTGCAAACAAACATCTTCCACTCGATACGTTTAATCCTTTGTTACAGCAAGCCGGTGAGATTGACAACCTCACATGTTTCGTTGGGGCAAAGTACTTTGGTTTTGTTGTGCAGATTCCACGTTGGCGCAGGAATCCCTGGTGTTGCGGCGCATCACATTTCGCGACCATCAACCTTCAACGTGCTTCTTGGCTCCTACTGGTTCGATTAAACCTTGGTTTCATACTGAGGGAAACTTGCTTCTATACGCATCATACCTTCCACTTGGGGTTCCCAACGGACGTGTGCATCACGCGTATCAAGCTAAATTTCTGGCGCCGTTGCCGGGGAGATCAAGACACGCTGCAAGGGGAGTCTCCACTTCTCAATCTCTTTACTTTGTTTTTGTCTTGCTTTATTTTATTTACTACTTTGTTTGCTACACCTAAACAAAACACAAAAAAATTAGTTGCTAGTTTTACTTTATTTACTGTCTTGCTCTCTATATCGAAAACACAAAAAATTAGTTACTTGCATTTAATTTATTTTGTTATCATGTCTAGTCATGTACTTGTTTTTATTTTCACTAGTTAGGCATAATGGAAAACAACAAAAAAAATAGAGATCTTTATGAAATTTATCTTGAATTAGGACATGATGTGTTTGAAGAGAAAATTAAAAAACCCATGGAACTTTGTCTGCAAAATAGTTGTAGCAAGGTTATTAGCATGAACTCTTTGAACACCATTATTGCTAAAGCTATGGAAGAATTTAAGCTTGGGGAAGCTGGTTGTGATATTTTTAGTCCCCCAAGCATGGAGGAGAAAATTTACTTTGATGATACTTTACCTCCTATATATGATGCTTGCAATGATGAATATGATATTTTCAGTCCACCTACTATTGAGGAGAAAATTAATTATGATTACAATATGCCTCCTATGTATGATGATTATGGTGATGAGAATAATAATGATAGCTATTTTATTGAATTTGCTCCCACTACAACTAATAAAATTGATTATGCTTATGTGGAGAGTAATAATTTTATGCATGTAGCTCATGACAAGAATGTTGTATGTGATAGTTATATTGTTGAGTTTGTTCATGATGCTACTGAAAGTTATTATGAGAGAGGGAAACATGGTTATATGCATCTTAATAATATTAAGTTTTCCCTCTTTATGTTGAGAATCTTGAAATTGCACTTGTGTTGCTTTTCTATGCTTGCCACTTTGTTCTTCATGAATCTATTTGTGTACAAGATTCCTTTTCATAGGAAGTGGTTAGACTTAAATGTGTTTTGAATTTGCTTCTTGATGCTCTCTTTTGCATCAACTCTTATTACTGAGCCCATCTTAATGGCTATAAAGAAAGAACTTCTTGGGAGATAACCCATGTGTTTATTTTACTACAGCAATTTTTGTTTTGTTGAGTCTTGGAAGTTGTTTAATACTGTAGCAACCTCTCCTTATCATGTTTTTGTGCCAAGTAAAGTTTCTATGTTATAGTTGATGTTATATTTGGGATCGCTGCGCAGAAACAGCATTGCTGTCTGTCACGAATCTGGGCACAGTTCTCTGTAGAAAATTCGAAAAAATCTGCCAATTTACGAGCGTGATCCTCAGATATGTACGCAACTTTCATTAGTTTTGAGTTTTTCCATTTGAGCAAGTCTGGTGCCAGCTTTAAATTCGTCTTTACGGACTGTTCTGTTTTTGACAGATTCTGCCTTTTATTTCGCATTGCCTCTTTTGCTATGTTGGATTTATTTCTTTGATCCATTAATGTCCAGTAGCATTATGCAATGTCCAGAAGTGAAAATAATGATTGTGTCACCTCTGAATGTGTGAATTATTAATTGTGCACTAACCCTCTAATGAGTTTGCTTGAAGTTTGGTGTGAAGGAAGTTTTCAAGGGTCAAGAGAGGAGAATGATATACTATGATCAAGAGGAGTGAAAGCTCTAAGCTTGGGGATGCCCCCGTGGTTCACCCCTGCATATTCTAAGAAGACTCAAGCGTCTAAGCTTGGGGATGCCCAAGGCATCCCCTTCTTCATCGACAACATCATCAGGTTCCTCCCCTGAAACTATATTTTTATTCAATCACATCTTGTGTTCTTTACTTGGAGCGTCGGTTTGTTTTTATTTTTGTTTGAATAAAATGGATCCTAGCATTCACTTTGTGGGAGAGAGACACGCTCCGCTGTTGCATATGGACACATATGTCCTTAGGCTTTAGTCATAATGTTCAAGGCGAAGTTTCTTCTTCGTTAAATTGTTATATGGATGGAATTGGAAAATGCTACATGTAGTAATTCTAAAATGTCTTGGATAATGTGATACTTGGCAATTGTTGTGCTCATGTTTAAGCTCTTGCATCATATGCTTTGCACCCATTAATGAAGAAATACATAGAGCTTGCTAAAATTTGATTTGCATATTTGGTTTCTCTAAGGTCTAGATAATATCTAGTATTGAGTTTTGAACAACAAGGAAGACGGTGTAGAGTCTTATAATGTTTACAATATGTCTTTTATGTGAGTTTTGCTACACTTGTTCATCCTTGAGTTTGCTTCAAATAACCTTGCTAGCCTAAACCTTGTATCGAGAGGGAATACTTCTCATGCATCCAAAATCCTTGAGCCAACTACTATGCCATTTGTGTCCACCATACCTACCTACTACATGGTATTTCTCCGCCATTCCAAAGTAAATTGCTTGAGTGCTACCTTTAAAATTCCATCATTCACCTTTGCAATATATAGCTCATGGGACAAAATAGCCTTAAAAACTATCGTAGTATTGAATATGTACTTATGCACTTTATATTTTATTAAGTTGCTTGTTGTGCGATAACCATGCTTCTGGGGAACGCCATCAACTATTGTTGAATATCATGTGAGTTGCTATGCATGTCCGTCTTGTCTGAAGGATCTATCATTTTAGTGGTTGGAGCATGCAAAATTGTTAGAGAAGAACATTGGGCCGCTAACTAAAGCCATGAATCATGGTTGAAGTTTCAGTTTTGGACATATATCCTCAATCTCATATGAGAATAATAATCATTGCTACATGCTTATGCATTTAAGAGGAGTCCATTATCTGTTGTCCATGTTGTCCCGGTATGGATGTCTAAGTTGAGAATAATCAAAAGCGAGAAATCCAAAATGCGAGCATTCTCCTTAGACCTTTGTACAGGCGGCATGGAGGTACCCCTTTGTGACACTTGGTTGAAACATGGCATGCAAAGATCCGGTAGTCCAAGCTAAGTAGGACGAGGTGCGGACACTATTAGTATACTATGCATGAGGCTTGCAACTTGTAAGATATAATTTACATAACTCATATGCTTTATTACTACCGTTGACAAAATTGTTTCATGTTTTCAAAATAAAAGCTCTAGCACAAATACAGCAATCGATGCTTTCCTCTTTGAAGGACCATTCTTTTACTTTTATTGTTGAGTCAGTTTACCTATCTCCTTCCACCTTAAGAAGCAAACACTTGTGTGAACTGTGCATTGATTCCTACATACTTGCATATTGCACTTGTTATACTACTTTATGTTGACAATATCCATGAGATATACATGTTATAAGTTGAAAGCAACCGCTGAAACTTAATCTTCCTTTGTGTTGCTTCAACACCTTTACTTTGATTTATTGCTTTATGAGTTAACTCTTATGCAAGACTTATTGATGCTTGTCTTGAAGTACTATTCATGAAAAGTCTTTGCTATATGATTCACTTGTTTACTCATGTCATTACCTTTGTTTTGATCGCTGCATTCATTACATATGTTTACAAATAGTATGATCAAGATTATGATGGCATGTCACTTCAGAAATTATCTTTGTTATCGTTTTACCTGCTCGGGACGAGCAGGGGATGCTGATACGTCTCAACGTATCGATAATTTCTTATGTTCCATGCTACTTTATTGATGATACCTACATGTTTTATGCACATTATATGTCATATTTATGCATTTTGGAACTAACCTATTAACAAGATGCCGAAGAGCCATTCTGTTTTGTTTTTTGGTTTCAGAAATCCTAGTAAGGAAATATTCTCGGAATTGGACGAAACTTTCGCCCAGGGTCCTATTTTTGCACGAAGCTTCCAGAAGACCGAAGAGATAACGAAGTGGGGCCACGAGGCAGCCAGGGGACAGGGCGGCGCGGCCAGCCCGGCGCGCGGCCCTACCTGGGCACCTCGTGTGGCCCCGCGTTGACCTTCCGCCTACTTAAAGTCTCCGTCGCGAAACCCCCTGAGAGGCACGATACGGAAAACCTTCCGAGACGCCGCGCCGCGAATCCCATCTCGGGGATTCAGGAGATCGCCTCCGCACCCTGCCGGAGAGGGGATTCATCTCCCGGAGGACTCTACACCGCCATGGTCGCCTCCGGAGTGATGAGTGAGTAGTTCACCCTGGACCATGGGTCCATAGCAGTAGCTAGATGGTCGTCTTCTCCTTGTTGTGCTTCATTGTTGGATCTTGTGAGCTGCCTAACATGATCAAGATCATCTATCTGTAATACTATATGTTGTGTTTGTCGGGATCCGATGGATAGAGAGTACTATGATTATGGTGATTATCAATCTATTGTTTATGTGTTGTTTATGATCTTGCATGCTCTCCGTTATTAGTAGAGGCTCTGGCCAAGTTTGTACTCTTAACTCCAAGAGGGAGTATTTATGCTCGATAGTGGGTTCATGCCTCCATTAAATGGGGACAGTGACAGAAAGTTCTAAGGTTGTGGATGTCTGTTGCCACTAGGGATAAAACATTGATTCTATGTCTAAGGATGTAGTTGTTGATTACATTACGCATCATACTTAATGCAATTGTCTGTTGCTTAGCAACTTAATACTGAATGGGGTTCGGATGATAACCTGAAGGTGGACTTTTTAGGCATAGATGCGGTTGGATGGCGGTCTATGTACTTTGTCGTAATGCCCAATTAAATCTCACTATATTTATCATATCATGTATATGCATTGTTATGCCTTTCTCTATTTGTCAATTGCCCGACTGTAATTTGTTCACCCAACATGCTTTTATCTTATGGGAGAGACACCTCTAGTGAACTGTGGATCCCGGTCCTATTCTTTACATAGCATACAATCTACTGCAATTGTGTTTACTGTTTTCTTGCAAACAAACATCTTCCACTCGATACGTTTAATCCTTTGTTACAGCAAGTCGGTGAGATTGACAACCTCACTGTTTCGTTGGGGCAAAGTACTTTGGTTTTGTTGTGCAGATTCCACGTTGGCGGAATCCCTGGTGTTGCGCCGCATCACATTTCGCGACCATCAACCTTCAACGTGCTTCTTGGCTCCTACTGGTTCGATTAAACCTTGGTTTCATACTGAGGGAAACTTGCTTCATCATACCTTCCACTTGGGGTTCCCAACGGACGTGTGCATCTACGCGCAGCGCGAGCGCATCCCGTCTGGCCGCCAAAGGCCCGAAGCGGCCCGGCCTGGGCAAACCGCGCGCCACCACCCGCCGCCGCACTCGCAACACGCCCACCGCTGCACGCAGCATCACGCCCGCCGCCGCGCGCACCGTGGCCGCCGGGGCGGCCCAAACACCCGCCGGCCAGCCCGCCCGCCGCCGAAGCTCGCTGCGCGCGCAGGGAGCGCCGCGGACCGCCTTCCCGGGCCGCCGGCCCGCGTCCGCGCGATCCGGCGCGCCGACCCCAGCCCCGCAGCTCCCGCGCCGAGGACCGGAAGGCGCCGCCGAGCCGAGCGCCGCCCCCGCGCGCGCGAGACGAGCTCCCCGCCGCCGCCGCCCACGCCGCACGAGCTTTGCCCGCCGGAGCGCTCGGCGGCGACGAAGGAGGAGGGGAGGCGGGGGGCCGAGCCCGCGGCTGGGGTTTGCCAGAGTCGCCGAGTGGGACGACGCGGGGGCCAGTTTCGTGTGAAGCAAGCTGACTTAAGCCACATGATCCGTGCCCAATTGCCAAATGGTGAGTCTTCAGTTTTGTTAGAGCAAGTACAATAAGGTACAGTCAGCTGGCTATAAGAAATAAAATATTATAAATTTGCTTAGTTGGAGGAGAGAGATTAGGAGAGAGAAGAGGAGTGGGCTCTTATCTTGTAGCCAGCTCTAGACGCGTCTTCTAAGTACTATGTGAGACTAAAAGGTGGACCATGTATTGTAAAAGTACTACATTTTTATAGCTCACTATTGTATATGTTGGCTCTAAGTTAGCTATAGATGACATGGCACTTGGCTTATAGCCAGTAGCTGGCTACACTATTGGAATTGCTCTTATAGTTTTTTCTGGTACGCTCCTGTTCAGGCTAGCTGAGAGAGGTAGTACTATATATCGTACTGCCATGCCATCCGATCCTAGTACGGTTTTGGTACTGATTCAGCTGCTAGTACGATTTCAGTCCATTAACGGTAGTAGTACAGCTCGTACCACTCTCTGTATTGGCTTCGTCCATTTGATTTTGCTGCCAGCTTACGTTTCGTTAGTGATTACGGTCACCCCCGTACGCCGTAGGCATTCTATCGCCGGCCCGATCGAGGTCATCGATCTTCTGTGGCCGATTGAAGATTCGGATGATTAGAAAAGGAGGAGCCGAGGAGCGAAGTAGTACTACACACAAGCATAGTACGATCTGAGAGTGAGATGCTGCCCATGTAGTAGTACAACAACAACAACGTTGGTGAGTTCTCCCGAGCAGTACAACCGGCGCCATCGCCTTGCTCACCTCGTAGTACTCCTACAAAAGGGGATCTCCTGTCTCAAAAGCTAATCTATGGACGATAGCTAGCCACTCTGCTAAGATGCCGCGAAGAGATGGTAAGAAGGAAGACGAAGAGGAGGAAGAGACGCAAAGGCACCATTGAGTGCAGCGTTGATGAACCAACCGTCCGGCCGTGGCTGCAGGTTCACCGGCGCTGCACGCAGTGATGCCTCTGCTTTCTCCAGCGTCTAGCAAAACTCTATTTTTCCCACGATGTCATCCCAATTCGCAAATCCATGCTCCGAGCATTTTCACCAGGTACGGACGCAGTGGTGTACTATACTATACGATGCTGCGGAGAAGAAGGGACTGATCAGTTGGGCCCCCAGCAGACGAGGTGGTGCGTCTTGCGCAGCTTCGTGTCCTCCGCCGCCGACGACGCCGGCCGGGCCTCACGGAGCGAGGCGGAGAGCGCGCGGACGGTGGGCGCGGCTGCGGCGCTGCGGTAGAGCGAGCGGAGCGGGTAGCCCCAGCGGCAGAGGCCCGCCTGGTCCTTGAGCGCCTCCACGGCGCCCACGCTCGCCGCCACCACCAGCGACGGCGCCTTCCTGCTCGCCGCCGACGCCATCGCAGCCACTATCTCCTGCTCTTGCGGTCTTGCCGGCCTATCTTCCTCTCTGCACTTGGTTTACTGCTAACGTGAATGTCGTCTCGTCGCTGGTCTCTGCGGGGAGATAGTCACTTTTATACGCGATCGGAGGCGCCAAACAGGCGGCGAAACGGAGGAGCGGCCTAGGGGAAAACAGAGAGCCAAGCCGCCGGTTTTGGACTTCGCTTCCAACGAAGCGGGGCGGCGACAAGACGTCGCAGTACAATACAAGAAAGCTGAAAATTGTACTGCACTCTCTCCGCTGCACAAGGAAAACTAAGATTGTTTTTGACTGGTTTCATGTTGAAGCCAATGTTTCTGTGAAACGGTGGGCTGTTGTAAGACCTGGATCCACCGTCCTTCCTAACCACGTCGTGACCTCGTCGTGGACTCGATCGTCGCTATACTCCTCTGAAGTTTTATCAAAAACACTGAAGAAGGGCGTCCAACCTAGGAGCGTTTTCCGCGTCATTCCTCGGGCTGATAAGTGGCGCAACTTGGGAGACGTCTTCCAGCTCCGCTTTAATCGTGTCGATCCATATCTTGTGTTCTTTGAAGTCGGTTGTCGTGTTCGCTTGACCCTGGTGATAGCGAGATGATGGCACAATGGCTTTGGCAAACACTGAACGTTGGAAGAAAAAGAACATTTTTCTTGTCATTTCTAACAGGCAGTCCTTTGGTGATTAATCTACTACTTCTAGTCGAGTAGGCCTTTGCTTATGGCAGCCAATTCTTGAAAACTTTAGCTCGTTTCCATTCTACTTGTATGAGATTCTTTTTATCTACTGCCAAAACCATTCACGTTGGTGCATCCAACTAACGATGCAAGTTGGACGAGCCTACCGCAAGCCCGTCTCTCGTCCTGCCAGGAATGCCTGTTTGTTCAATTTGTGGGATCGCAATTTCCGCTAGCGGGATTAGCGCAGCTGTCACGCGCCTCACACTCTCCGGGGCCGACAATGTGTAGTGTGGTTGAGAGTTCTCCATGTGCAGAATAATTAACGAGTCCCGCGGGAAACATCTCTCCCGCTCCTGGAAATCCCACCAATCCTGTTTCTCCCATCGGGTTGAGTATGCAGGAGGCGGGATCTCCCGTGCCCGTCCCGCCTGTATCGTTAGGCAGGCCATTCACGTTGGTCGCTTCATACCATAAGCGAAGCATGGTCATACATTCTTCCATTGTTTTTCATGTCACATGCAATGGTGAAAGTACTAGTGGTGCTCGAAGAATTCTTGTTGTTTTACATGAGCAAAGTAGGGGTTTTCCCTTTTTGACAACTTTCGTCCATATTACTAATTCTTATTCTCGTGAAATTTTGGAGGAAAAACGTGATGCTTTTTTTTTTACCAAGACTCAAAATCTGAATACGCCAAAAACACTTTCCCACTTAAAAGCTGACATTCATATCCATGTGTATTCTCACTTTACATTTAAATCTTACAAATTCACATAGGGCCATAAGCTTTGTATCTCTTTCTCCTAGTTAGTGTTCCTAAAACTGAATCTTAACATTGCACAAATTAGCACAATAGAGCTAGAATCAATGGTTTGGCAATGCTTGTAAGGGCAAAGCCAACTATATTTATTGTACTCTTTACCACATACTGGTGTTGGGGGGTGGAGAGGAGGGGGGCAATGCCCCTCAATATACTTACCGTCTTTTTGGTTCGCCGGATTTCCAAAATGCAAGGGCAATCAAACATAAGGATGTGATGACTTGTTGTTTGGTTGCATTGCATGATCCTTAGAGAGGTCAATCACGCGATTGATTGATTGAAGTACAATACCATTCTTGTTGTTGCTGGTTAGAATGATCATCAACAGGACTTGAGTTCACCGAACTGGGGTGGATGGTGTCATTGAGCCCGATGCGGGAAAGGTCCAGGTTGGTGATTGTGCTCACTGTTTTAGTGCTAGGTCAAAATTCATATATAAATCCAACTTCATAAAAGTAAACTATGGAATTGAATATTTCTGTGAAAATCTTTTTTGCAATGTTTCTTTATTTCTTATTACGAGTTCTGTATATAAAACACAATTGCATTCCATGAATACAACTACCCGTTCCAATATAAAATAATCAGGAATTCAATTTTTATCTGTCGCCGACAAGGCTTCATTTTTAGAATGTATGATAAATATATCACATTTTATTTTGGCTTTAGATAAAATATATCCATTCTGTGGTACTTTACATGCTCAGTGACACACGATGAGACATTTACCAAGTCAAACCCTCCTTAGTTTTTTACCCTAGGGCACGTGCCTTGCTAGTATTCTATTTTTCATGCGCAAGACCATATAAATAGAAAAGGAGAAATGCCTTGTTTAGGGGAAAAATAGAGATGCAAAAACGTAAGGATGTGCAACCAATATGATATGATTGACGCTTCAGATTAAAAACACATATGTTTTTCCAAACGGTGACGGAAACACCCACATCCATGCGTGTAAATACAAAAATATATTCGATTTTTTTGAGAGTACATTAAACAACATATTGAGATAATGAAGTTTTGGTCTCACTAGAGCCAGTTATAATCTGATCCCACCAGATGGATGACTTAGATCTTTTCCTTCTCCAAGTAACATGGAAATTTAAAGGTAATTTCCAACGACTATGCAATTACTATACTAGTATTTTTTTCGATAAAGGGAATATATTAATATCAATAAGATACCAATTACACCCAACCTCTGCAACAACGCACCGCCCTAATGGCACTACGGATGCACACAACCAAAAACAAGAAAAAAAACTAAGAAACAAAAGTCCCGCTACAGTATCTCGGACCTAACAACAGCAATACATCCACCGCCAAGACAACACCTGAATTACAGACTCTCCAAAAACGATGCCTCCAAGAAGGGAATAGTGCTCAAACACCGTCGTCGCCCGATCAAAGATCTTAGATTTTCACCCTGAAGATAGTCCCCGCTCTCAAAACAATGCCTCCACCAAGGTCATTGCCAGGCACAACCAATTAAGGCCAGACCTTGGGTTTTCACCCTGAAAGGTAGGACTCTGCACTTCACCTGTGTTGTCGCCCCCACTTTCATACCGCTGTTGTGAAGCCCGGAACACTAAGAAAATCCCTCAACAGCGCGGAGACTTGAACCTCCCTTAGTTAGTCCTCCCCTCCGGCCTTCATGAAATTCTCTTCTTCCGACTTTCATCATGGATCCATAGTCACTTGATGTCAACACAGAAAAAGAGCTTCGCGCCGCTCCCTCCAGAACCAATCGGTCGGAATAAAAGCATGGGTGCGCACGACCGAATACCTCCGATCCAACAAACTCCAGGCAAAGCATTGTTACATTCGCCAGCGGAGCCTTCCGGAACTCAACCCCCCGGCCAGATCACGAGTCCAGGCCTCCGGTAGGTCCTCCTCTTCACGCAAGAGAGGCCCTAGGACCGCCGCCTTTATTCAGGTCGGACCCCCACGTCGGCGACCATCCCGGGCTGGCGAAACCAACCCTCCACCGGCGACACCATCGCCGGCTTCCATGCACCTCCATCTCGCCGCCGGATCGCGATGATAGATCAAAAGATCCACCACCACCAACCGCAGGCCGACCCTCTCCGGCGAAGAAGAGGGCCACCTCCTCCGTCGAACCCAAGGCTGTTGCCCCGGGCGCCCTCGTGTCGCGGAAGAAGCCCGAGATCGCCTCCACGCACCAACGAGAGGCGGGAGGGAGGGCATGGCGCAGACCGAGGGTCTGGCCGCCGCCCACCACCAGCCCCTACCGGTGTGTTGCGGGTGGAAGCCTTTGGGAGGGGAGGAGGGGACCGCAGTGCAAGAGCCGCCGCCGCCCATCACCATCCGCGCCGGCCGCTGTCGTATGCGTCGAGGAGGGGAGAGCCCATCTGCCACCCCCCACGATGGCGAGGAAA
The DNA here is from genome assembly GCA_030979885.1 of Lolium multiflorum. Classification (NCBI taxonomy): domain Eukaryota; kingdom Viridiplantae; phylum Streptophyta; class Magnoliopsida; order Poales; family Poaceae; genus Lolium; species Lolium multiflorum. Next base: position 41,911,472 of record CM061752.1, on the reverse strand, counting down.
GGCCCCTGCCGACGCCACACCCCGAGGGTCTTTGCCCCGGCGGCGCTTCCGGCGGCGGAGGCAACGGTTAGGGTTGGGGAGGGGTCGGGAGGAGGAGGGGTTGGGGAGGGGTCGGGAGGGTTGTATTTCTGTTGTACTATACTAGTATTAGATAGGAAAATAAGTAATGCCACTAACCAGGTTGTTCTAGATTGTTTTGAACCCTCTTGCACCATATTCTTGTGAGGTGTTATATGCATTGGCCGTTATCCCATCTTCTATGTTCACATGCCTTCTTGCAAATTTCAACATTGGTGCAATGCTCATGAAGGATGGGAGGAAGGCAATGCCATAGCTGCTATAACGATTTGCATGTGTTGGCATTCAATTGTCTTCCAGATAACACTCTCGTTAATAGCACTCTTACATGAGAGTGAGGGCGTGAATTTTAACCAAAAGAATAGCCAAACTAGATAAGCATCATAGACGATTAGATCACCTCTAATCAGCGGACTTCATATTGCCATTTGTGAGCGAAGGTGACATGCTCTATGATTCAATGTGAGCATGTCACTGCTCGGATCCGTGCTCCAGGCGCATCTTGCCATACGGTGGACGCCAGTTATCATTGTGTTATCGACGGGGAAGCTATGAGGGGCACCTCACGACGGAAAGAGAGAGAGATAGATAGATAGATAGATAGATAAAGAGAGAGGGAGGGAGGGAGGGAGAGAGATAGAGAGAAAGAGAGAGAGAGAGAGAGAGAGAGAGTAGGGCGTAAGGTGGGGAGCCACCGGGACGGGGAGACACAAGTTACCTAGTTCGAGATCTCACAATGATATGATGAGACCTTACCACTGCTATAATTCACTATAAGAGAAATAAGTGCGCGGTTCCAGTGATCAAATTGTCTATTGGTGCATGCCTCAAAGGCTCTCAGGATCCGACTTATAATAGTGTTAGGGTCTAGGGTTTACATGAAAGAGTCCTAACCGGACACTACAAGTCCTATCCTAATACATAATACATCTTGCCATGCATATTAAGTATCCCGCATAGTCTAGGTCGGTATGGATCCGCCTTGCGTATACTGACTAGGCTTTCCACGTTGGTCAATCAACAACTGATCGCCCAGTGAAGTTATAGGCCCGACTACCATCTGTGGGCTACCTGGACTTACCAGTATGAGACTATGTCGTGGGTATTTAGCATATCCTAACATGTATGTGTTATTGTTTGCCGATGGGTCGAACCCACACATTACCTACGAAATTATGACACGACTAAGATTAGACGCGTAAATCACCCCATGAGTGTTTGATAGAATAATAGGCACTAGTTTATAGTTTACGTGGTAAAATGTCTCGTATTGTGTGGAGTTGGGACCTAACAAGGGACGTTTGTCGGACTTCGTCGCAGAACCACCGAGGTTACTTTATGGAAGCACCAAACTCACTAGACAAACAATGACATATGGTTTGTGTTGAATATATAAGCAAATATCCATATGAAATAATCCGTACAAGTAATTGATAAATCATGACTATGAAAACAATAAATAAACTAATCGTGCAGACTAGTAAGATAGATGAACAGATCACTTCTAAACAAGACAAACCAATCGCATCTACCACAGAAACTAGAAGAAGAAGCTCTAACAGAAACTGAAAGAGAAACGGCAAGATCACATACTTCGCAGCAGCGTCGTTGCCGCCCATGTTGAGGTTGTCGAAGAAGTCGCCGAGGTCCGGGAAGAAGTTGTCGGTGTGGAGAAACTCGTCGTCTGATGACGACGTCGTGATGCCAGTAGTCGCGCCGGCGCTCCCCAAAAACCTGATTGCCCCTCACCCGTACAGGTTCACAAGAGGCAGGGTTCCGGAGGCCTACTGTTGCGGCAGTTAGTGCACGCCGACGGACGGGATGAGGAAGACGAAGGCGGCGGCGCAATGAACTGGAAACAGGTAGTCGCGTATGCGTCTAGTACATACTAGGGTTGGCATCCGCGCTTATATATTGCGGTTCGGGAAGGTCGTGGGGCGCAACCCACGTACGAGGCCACGATCCAGAGAAACCGGAACGAAACGGCTGAGTTAACGCGTCCGTTAATAACTCATAATTGTAATTGATTACACAATTAGTTTCCCGAACAGCAAAAAGATAAGCTCGGCTCGGCGAGATTCCCGCAACCCGCGGCGAGGCGAGGCGGGCGGCGGAGGAGGAGGAGTGCGCGAGGGCTCTCTCTCTTCTCACTCACTTACTAGGACTAGAACAACCCACCTTATATACCACTCCAACTCTCTCCCAACTAGCAATGTGGGACTAAACTTTAGCCCCCACTAGTGCTGCCACTGATTTTTGGAATGGGCCATGTGAGTTTCAGAATTTAATAATGGGCCATGGGCCAAAGGCCAAATGCTCAAAATTCCAACAATCCCCCACAAACTCTCATTGGCACATCTCATCAATAAGTTTCCAGAATATTGTTTTATATACCGGTATGTCGTGGAGACTGTTAAGTTGAACTTCCACTTAAAGCTTCATATTACACTAGATTGCAACTTGGATAGTGGACTATGCCTTGAACTACAAGTTTTCTGCGCACTAGCTTCATACAAAGCCTAGACCGATACTAGGCTGCCGCGAGGCTTCCTCGCGGTTTGGAGCTTATACGTCATACTCCAGGGCCTTTCATGAGTTTACTAGAGAGCACCCAACTCTCATAGATTGCGACGTTTAACAATCAGACTCATATAGGTGTGTTCTTCAAAAGATGTTCTGCAGGACATCTCTGCTAAAATAAGCCACTTAGAACACATTAAGATAATTATCAACCTGCCATGTAGATTAGGAGAGTATTGCATCTTACGGAGTGGTAAAATTGCTATAGGGATATATACTCTCCTCCCAGCTGACCAACAGCTTGTCTCCCAGTTCTAATTCACGGGATCTCCGATCACATAGAGTGGGTTACCACCGTGGGCAGCTCATAGTGTGGGTCTCATACCCATCTCCCTCGATGCATTTTCTATCACATTTCGTGATAGTCCCTTTGTGAAGGGGTCTGCCAGGTTTCTAGATGTATGGATATAATCCAACGCTATAACTCCGGAGTTTCTCATTTTCCTGACAGTTTTCAGTCTCCTCTTCACATGCCTTGATGACTTCATATTATCCTTAGAACTGTTTACTTTGACGATCACAATTTGATTATCACAGTTCATAGGAATAGCGGGTATTGGTTTGTCAACCACAGGTAAGTCCATCAAGAGCTCACGAAGCCACTCTGCTTCAACAGTGGCTGTGTCTAATGTTGTGGGTTCTGCTTCCATAGTTGATCTCGTAATGATGGTCTGCTTGCAAGACTTCCAGGAAACAGCGCCACCTCCAAGTGTAAACAAATAACCACTTGTGGCCTTAGTCTCATCAGCATCAGATATCCAATTTGCATCACTATAACCCTCAAGTACCCTTGGATACCCAGTATAGTGAATGCCATAACTCGCAGTGCCTTTCAAATAGCGCAAAACTCTCTCAAGAGCATGCCAATGAACATCTCCAGGTCTAGACACAAAACGGCTGAGTTTACTTACAGCAAAGGAGATGTCAGGCCTCGTGGCGCTGGCTAAATACATAAGCGAGCCAATGATCTGCGAATATCGCAATTGATCTCTAGCAATTCTTTTATTCTTACGAATTATCACACTAGGATCATAAGGCGTTGGAGAAGATTTGTTGTCGCTATACCCGAAGCGACTCAGGATCTTTTCCACATAGTGGGACTGAAGCAATGTAATCCCACCATCGTCATCCTTCAGCAGCTTGATGTTTAAGATCACATCAGCTACTCCCAAGTCCTTCATCTCAAAACAACGAGATAGGAACTCCTTGACCTCCTTAATCACATTAAGGTTGGTCCCAAATATCAATATGTCATCGACATAGAGACAAAGAATAACTCCCTCGCCCCCACCATGGCGATAGTATACACACTTGTCAGCTTCGTTTACAACAAAGCCTTCAACGGTTAAAGTTCTTTCAAACTTCTCATGCCACTGCTTAGGCGCTTGCTTAAGCCCATACAAAGACTTCAGTAATTTACACACCTTTCCTTCTTGACCATCTACTACAAATCCATCAGGCTGCTCCATATAAATTTCCTCTTCAAGCTCTCCATTTAGGAAAGCAGTCTTAACATCCATTTGATGAACGAGAAGACCATGTGAGGCAGCCAAGGATAGTAGCACTCGAATGGTGGTCAATCTGGCAACAGGTGAGTATGTATCAAAGAAATCTTCACCTTCTTTCTGGGTATAACCCTTGGCCACAAGACGTGCCTTGTACTTTTCAATAGTACCATCAGGCCTAAGCTTCTTCTTGAACACCCATTTACATCCTACAGGTTTGCACCCATAAGGACGATCAGTAATTTCCCAAGTTCCATTGGCTAAGATGGAATCCATCTCGCTACGGACAGCTTCCTTCCAGTAGTCAGCATCCGAGATGCATAGGCTTCTGAAATAGAAGTGGGAGTGTCATCCACGAGGTACACAATGAAATCATGTCCAAAGGACTTTGCAGTCCTCTGTCTCTTGCTCCTTTTGGGAGCTTCATTGTCATCCTCCACAGGATTTTCAAAGTGTTCTATAGCCATGGTAGGTTCAGGAAATAATTCCTGAGTAGATGAACTGGGCATCTCCTGAATTGATGAGCTAGACGTTTCTTTCATAGGAAAGATGTCCTCAAAGAAAGTCGCATCATTCGACTCCATAATTGTACCAACATGCATGTCGGATACCTCAGATTTTACTATCAAAAATCTGTAGCCAATGCTATGAAATGCATATCCCAGAAGAACACAATCCACGGTTTTTGGTCCAAGCTTGCGCTTCTTGGGTATCGGCACATTTACTTTCGCCATACAACCCCAAGTTCGTAGGTAAGAGAGTTTCAACCTTTTCCTTTCCCATTCCTCAAAAGGAGTAATGGTTTTGTTCTTTGTGGGGACACGGTTTAGGACATGACATGCAGTCAATATCGCCTCCCCCACCATGCCTTGGATAGACCCGATGTATCTAACATGGCGTTAACCAAATCAGTTAGAGTACGGTTCTTCCTTTCGGCCACCCATTTGACTGAGGTGAGTAGGGAGGCGTCCTCTCATGGATAATACCATGTTCCGCACAAAAAGAATCAAACTCATTGGAAAAATACTCTCCACCACGATCAGACCTTAGCCGCTTGATCTTTCGATCAAGTTGGTTTTCTGCTTCAGCTTTAAAGATTTTGAAGTGATTAAGAGCTTCATCTTTAGATTTCAGGAGATACACATAACAATATCGAGTAGAGTCATCAATTAAAGTCATGAAGTATCTTTTCCCTCCTTTTGTCAATTCACCATTCATTTCACAAAGATCCGAATGTATAAGATCCAGCGGTGCCAAGTCTCTTGCCTCTGCAGTCTTGTGAGACTTACGTGGTTGTTTAGCTTGCACACATACTTGGCACTTGGATTTCTTGACAATAGCAAATTTCGGAATTATATTCATATTCGCTAGCCGCGTCATGCACCCAAAATTAATATGACAAAGTCGTGAATGCCAAATATCAGACTCACTATCATTGCAAACATGATTAACAATTTGAGTACATAAGTCTGACAAAGATAAGCGGAACAAGCCTCCGCACACATAACCCTTTCCAACAAATTGTCCACACTTGGAAATTACAACTTTATTGGACTCAAAGACCAACTTAAAACCATCTCGACATAAAATCGATCCGCTAACGAGATTCTTATTAATGGAGGGAACGTGTTGTACATTCTTCAGCTGGATGGTCTTTCCCGAAGAAAACTTCAGATCCACCATACCAACACCACGAATAGAAGCACGTGAGTCGTTTCCCATCAGCACGGAGGAAGTCCTTGTGACCTGATAAGAACAAAACATAGACACATCAGAACATACATGTGTATTGGCTCCGGTGTCTATCCACCAATCAGGAGAATTACATACTGAAAGGACAGTAGGAGAAATATCGTACCCAACGTCCTTCATCTCAGTATCAACGCCAATAACAACATTTGCGGACTTGCCGCTGTTCCCACGCCGATCATGGCGTTCTGGGCAATCAGGAGCCCAATGTCCAGGAGCGCCACAAACATGGCAATTCCCTTTCTTCTTATAAGGAGTCTTCCTCTTGAAGTTGGTCGAGTTGGAGGCTTTGTTCTTTTCGTCAAACTTGCCTTTTCCATTGTTCTTATTCTTGGACTTGTGAGATTGGAAGTTTTTCTTCTGTACCACATTGGCACTAGACCCTCCCTCAAAACTACGAGCGCGTGTGTCCTTTGCTCTCGCCTTCTCTTCCACATGAAGCGAGCCAATGAGATCCGAAACGGAAAACTCTTGTCTCTTATGTTTCAGAGAAGTAGCAAAGTTCCTCCACGAAGGAGGAAGCTTGGCAATAATGCCACCGGCCACAAATTTGTCCGGTAAGGTACACTTAAACTGCTCGAGTTCTTTGGCAAGGGATTGAATCTCATGAGCCTGCTCAACCACGGAGCGCTCATCAGTCATCCTGTAGTCATAGTATTGCTCCATGACATACAGTTCAGTGCCAGCGTCCGAGACCCCAAATTTGGCCTCGAGCGCATCCCACGCATCTTTACCATGGTCGAAAGCCATGTACGGGTCAACAATGTTGTCCCCAAGAATGCTGAACAAGGCCGCCTTAAACATGGCGTCGACCTTCTCAAACTTTTCCTGCTCCTCTGCAGAAAGAGGCCCCTCAGGTCTAGCATCTGTGGCGCTAAAACAGCCTAGGTTTGTAAACCATAGAACTGCCTTTGTGCGCCACCTCTTGTAATGCATACCATCAAAGAGGGGAGGTCGAGTAGCGGCAGCAATGCTGCTTGAATTGATTTGCCTACAATCAGGTTTTTGGATTGTTGAATATATAAGCAAATATCCATATGAAATAATCCGTACAAGTAATTGATAAATCATGACTATGAAAACAATAAATAAACTAATCGTGCAGACTAGTAAGATAGATGAACAGATCACTTCTAAACAAGACAAACCGATCGCATCTACCACAGAAACTAGAAGAAGCTCTAACAGAAACTGAAAGAGAAACGACAAGATCACATACTTCGCAGCAGCGTCGTTGTCGCCCATGTTGAGGTTGTCGAAGAAGTCGTTGAGGTCCGGGAAGAAGTTGTCGGTGTGGAGAAACTCGTCGTCCGATGACGACGTCGTGATGCCAGTAGTCGCGCCGGAGCGCTCCCCAAAAACCTGATTTCCCCTCACCCGTACAGGTTCACGAGAGGCAGGGTTCCGGAGGCCTACTGTCCCGGCAGTCGGTGCACGCCGACGGACGGGATGAGGAAGACGAAGGCGGCGGCGCAATGAAATGGAAACAGGTAGTCGCGTATGCGTCTAGTACAGACTAGGGTTGGCATCCGCGCTTATATATTGCGGTTCGGGAAGGTCGTGGGCGCAGCCCACGTACGAGGCCACGATCCAGAGAAACCGGAACGAAACGGCTGAGTTAACGCGTCCGTTAATGACTCATAATTGTAATTGATTACACAATTAGTTTCCCGAACAGCAAAAAGATAATCTCGACTCGGCGAGATTCCCGCAACCCGCGTCGTGGCGAGGCGAGGCGGGCGGCGGAGGAGGAGGAGTACGCGAGGGCTCTCTCTCTTCTCACTCACTTACTAGGACTAGAACAACCCACCTTATATACCACTCCAACTCTCTCCCAACTAGCAATGTGGGACTAAACTTTAGCCCCCACTAGTGCTTCCACTGATTTTTTTGGAATGGGCCATGTGAGTATCAGAATTTAATAATGGGCCATGGGCCAAAGGCCAAATGCCCAAAATTCCAGCAGTTTGGCCGGCAGTTCCGGGAAACAACATAATTGGAGAGGGAGAGGTTTTCACTTGGATTTGGGAGTGAATTCTTTATCACTAGCAAGATTCTCGAATCATCCTTTACCTAAAGTACTCGCCTTAACTTCGGCGAGATCCTCTTATTGATAAAGGTTAATGAGGCAGAACAGATTCAATAGTACAGACCGATCCACCTTCTTAATGTTTGCTTTAAGATTTTCACGAAATCCGCTACTATTAGGCTTAATTGAGTGGCTGATCATGTGGTGCCCCTACTCAAACTACTTTTAGGCAAGGAAGATATATCTTAAATGGACCGGTAACCTTGCATGAGACGGTCCATGAGTTGCACCTTAAGAAGATGAATGGTGTCATCTTTAAGACCGACTTTAAAAAAGTGTACGATAAAGTTAAGTCGTCCTTCCTTTAGCAAACACTCAGAATTAAATGATTTCCTAATGAGCAGTGGACTCTAATTCATAACTTTCTTTTTGGAGGAAGCATCGCCATCAAAGTCAACAATGATGTTGGTAGATATTTCCAGATGAAAAAAGGTTTAAGGCAATGCGATCCACTATCATCAATGCTATTTAACATAGTGGCAGATATTGTTGCTATAATTATAGAGCGTGCTAAAGTTGATGGGAAAATTGAAGTTGTGGTTCCTCATCTCGTCAATAGAATATCCATTCTTCAGTACGCCGATAATACAATCCTATTTATGGAACATTACCTTGAGAAAGAGAAAAATCTAAAATTAGTCTTATGAGCATTTGAGCAATTATCAGGTCTTAAGATTAAGGGATTTCTATTTTCGTGCCCCTGGTTCGTTAGTTGTACTCAGTTTTCCCCAACCGCTTAACTTTTCCTCAGTTTTCCCCTCCCTCTAGTTTGAAACCCCTCGCAGGCGCTCGGACGGGAGGGTTGCCGTCTGGTCAGAGGCCTTGACCGTTACCGGTGACGGATAGGGAGCCGTGAATTTACCGTTGCTTTCAACTGTGTTGACTGTTGACTGGAGGAGCTCACACACCGCCCCTCCGCCGCCACGCCGTCCTGCCCACCTAACTTATGGCGTCGTCCGCCGCCGAGCCGCCCCCTCCCCCACCACCACCCCCGGGAGGCGGAGAGGGATCCGCCTCCACCAGATCTAGATCTACCCCTGTCGCGGTAGAGTTTGTATATCCGTCTGGTGTGCCGCCTCATCCCGTCAGCCGCGGAGAAGATTGGGAATCGGAGGGATCTAACGCATGGATTCCATCTGGGTAAGCATCGTCTGCCTTGTGAATTAACAGTAGGCAGTTTTTGAGCGCGAATCGTTGTTGCTCAACTAACTGCGTTGCTTTTCGAATAGGATTGATCCAGCGCTGGCTTTTCGGCTGGTGGTTAGGCTGGATTCTAGCTTTACGCGTGATTCTAAACGCAATATCAATGGGTTTTACTTCCCTGCGGTGGTTGCAACCACCATCTCGTTGAGGGATTTGAAAGCTAACATCTGCGATAAGTACCCCTGGAGCCCTCGCGATGCAGTTCATTCCGAATATTTCAACAGCACGGAGCGAAGATTTGTTCCACTAATTTCCGATGACGATCTGGGAATTCTTTTTGCTTTGAATGCTTCTTGCCGTTTCGGTAAAATTCGTATCCATGTGGACAGGGGCCAGACATCATCTGGTGTTGGGGCATCATCAGGTGGTCGGGCATCATGTCTCTCTACTGCTGCTGCCTCTGCTAATAGTGTGCGCCGTGGCGCTCCTTGTAGGTCCACAGCAGCACCATCTGTCCCCAGTGCGAGTGGTAGCCAGATCGTTCCTGTGGTCAATGTGGAGGACGATGCAGAGATTGGGGATCAGTCTCCTGAAGATGATGAGGATGAGTTAATGTTTCCTGAATTGGTAGATCGATGCAGTAAGCAGGCAATGGAGGATCAATACATGGAAGATATTGCTTTTGGTGCCAGATTTGATGAGACTGATGATGAAGAGAAGAATGAGAACGATGACAGCCTCGTTTTAGCCGATTACGAAGGTGAAGACTTGCCAACAATTGAGTGGAACAGGGAGGATCCTCAGCTTGCAAAAGGCACCGTGTTTCAAACGATGATGGACTGCCGTAATGCAATTACTACATATCACATTCTCACTAAGAATAATTATGAGGTTATTAAAAGTGAGCCAGGTAGGTTCACAATTAAATGCACATACCCAAGGTGTAGGTTTAGGCTGCATGCATCCACAATGCGCAGAAGCAGCTTGGTTCAGGTACTACGCCAACCAGTTGTGTATTTAGATCACGGTGTAAAATTTGTTATCTATTACTGACATCCCTTATCATTGTGTTTCAGATAAAGAAGAATGAGGAGATCCATAGGTGTCCACCTCTAGGGGGAGAGCCAGAACTGAAAACAAAGCTAGCGAAGACTAGGTGGTTGGCAGATATAATCCTAGATTGGCTGAGAGAAACTCCTTCACTTGGTCCAACAGCACTCCAGAAAAAGGTGGCTGAGAAGTATAAAGGGATGCAAGTACCTTACATGAGGATGTTCTATGCAAAGGAAATGGCTCTTGACAAGATCAATGGTCCATGGAATGAAAGCTTTCAGTTGCTTTACACTTTCAAAGCTGAAGTGGAGATGGCTAGTCCAGGCAGTGTTGTAGCAATAGACAAGCATACAGTTCCCTACAAATTGAAAAGCGGGAAGGTAATGCACAAGGAATGTTTTAGAAGGGCTTTTGTTTGTTTCAAAGCTTGCTGGAAAGGCTTTTTGGACGGTTGCATGCCTTATTTGGCCGTGGATGCATCAGCTCTTCATGGCAGGTTTAAAGGACAGCTAGTTGCTGCTACTGCAGTTGATGGACATAATTGGATGTTCCCTGTTGCTTATGGAGTTTTGGAGGTTGAGTCAGAGGAAAGTTGGACTTGGTTTCTGCAGAATTTGCGCGACCTTATAGGTCATCCACCAGGACTTGTTATCCACACAGATGCTTGCAAAGGTTTGGAGAGTGCGGTAGAAGCAGTATTCCCTGGAGTGGAGCATAGGGAATGTATGCGACACTTGGTACAGAATTTTACAAAGAAATTCAAGGGTAAAGTTTTTACTGACAACCTATGGCCAGCTTCATACACATGCAGCTCTAGGAAGCATATGTTTCATTTGGATGTGTTGTATAAACAAAAACCTGGGGTGAAGGAGTACTTGGATGAACATCATGGTAGGGTGTGGTCAAGAAGCCAATTCAATAAAATTTGCAAGGTAGACTATGTAACAAGTAACCTTGCGGAGAGTTTCAACTCAAAGGTCAAGTCATTGAAAGGGCTTATGCTGTGGCAAATATTTGATAAGATTAGGCAGATGATCATGATAAAGATCGATCTGCGTCAAAGAATTGCATCCACAAAATATGCTGGCCATCTCATGCTCCCATCTTTGATTAAGTCTTTGCATGACAGGGCAAAACAATTGAGGATGCAATGCGTCAGAAAAGGAATGGAGGCTGAGGTAACCTACACTGATAGTAAAAACAGGCAGTGGAGGTATCCAGTGAGTTTGGTTGATAGGACATGCCATTGTAGGGGATGGCAGATCCGTGGGATACCCTGCATACACGCATTGTTTTTCATGAGTGTTATAGGGGGTGAAGATGGTGAAGTTGATCAGTATGTGTCAGAGTATTTCTCTGTTGCCAAATTTAGGGCTGCATATGCTATGAATGTTCCTACCTTGTTGGGAAAAGACCAATGGATGAAAGTCGATCCAGGCTTCAAACTGTACTCTCCAGTATTGACTAGACCGGCAGGTAGGCCGAGGAAGAATAGGATCAGAGCTAGTGCAGAGGGTGGTGCACCGATTCGAAAACGTAAGTGCAAACGTTGTGGAATCCCTGGACACATTGCTAGGATTTGTAAAAATGATGTTGACCCAGCTTTTGGAATGGAAGATCAGGCGGGAGCAGCAAATGCAGAGGAGAATGAAGCAGCAATTGAACTTGAGGAGATTGAAGCAGTAGTTCAACATGAGGAGATTGAAGCAGCAGTTCAACATGAGGAGATTGAAGCAGCAATTGAACATGAGGAGATTGAACCGATGGATCGAGAGCAGAGGGAACAGATGGATGTAGAATGGCTTCGACCGATGAGTCCAGAGGAGAAGGAACAGTATAATCGAGATTGCTACGACAGTACCTTTGCCCAGATTGCTGCTAACTTCGAAGAGCATATTCAAGAAGAAAAAGCACAAGCTTCGCAGAAGAAGAAGAACAAGAAAGAGGGCAAAAGGAAGGTAGACACCGGTAATATCCCTGGTAGGGTTACCCGGAGTAAGGTGGTGGCCCCACGAGTCACACCAGGAGCAAGAGAAAGATTTTATTCTGAACAACTAATTTGTATTTGTATGAACAATTTGTATTGGGGTTCCCTTTGTATTGGGGTTCCCTTTGTGTTGAACAATTTGTATTGGGGTTCCCTTTGTATTGGGGATGCCTTTGTGTTGAAAATTTTGAATTTGTATGAACAATTTGAATTTGAATAAGGGTTCCCTTTGTATTGGGGATCCCTTTGTGTTCAACAATTTGAATTTGTATGAACAATTTGTATGCCACATTTAAGCCACATTTATCATTTTCTCTAGGGTTTAGGGTTTAAGGGTTTAAGGGTTTAAGGGTTTAGGGTTTTATTCAAAATAATTCAAAACATGGTGGAACCTTCCCATGGAGTCTTGTTATGTTACCTACAACCTAGAGAAATAATAATGGAAAAGGAAATATAGAGATATGAAGTTTTTATGCCAAAAGCTTCAAAACCACTTCCTAGTCCATGAGCTACTAGCTATGAAGATGCAGGGCTTTCTGCTCAATACACCTCCCAAATACCCACTATGCTTACAAACTTCGTCCAAATGAGTCCAAATTCGTCACACTTGTGTATCTTTGTATTGCAAACAATATCACGTCGGCCAAAATGTAATATATTGTTCAAATAACACAATTTTACAATTTTTATGCCAAAAGCTTCAATTTCCCTTAGTCCCTTTATTATTTGGGTGCCCCTGTTTTACTTAGTGTTACTCAGTTTTCCCCCTCCGGGCCCACTTGTTTTACTCAGTCCTACTCAGTTTTGCCCTTTCGATAAACATTTCCTCACTTTTCCCCCTCTTAGTTCTACTCAGTTTTCCTCACTTGTACTCACTGGCTGATCTCTGATTGGTCGAGATGTATGTCACACGGATCTTGGTTGGTTGAAAGCTCAACGAACGCTTGCACCGTTCGATCATTTATGATCGGACGGCCTGTATATCTCTCTCTACCACGATGGACGCATACGGAGAGAAGAGCAGAGCACATACCTACCAACCCTGGCAGTCGCATATTCCAGTCGCATCTTCCTCTCTCCTATTTCCTCTCTTACTACGGCGGTCGCGGCGGCGCGGATCTAACCGTGCGTGCGGCGGCGTGCGGCGGCGCGGGATCTAACCGTGCGGCGGCGTGGATCTAAGAGTGCCGGTGAGGATCTAACCCTCAGAAATAGTTGAAATGTCTCTCTCTGTCTCACTGTCGTTTCTCTTCTCAGATCTGTTGAATGATGAAGAGCACCAAGACGGCGACAGATCATTGAAGCCATCTCCTACAACATCGCTTCGACGGCGCAGATCCAGCATTCAATGTCGGAGCCTGTTGATGTCTCACTTCTGTTGCCCTCCTCAGATCCGTTGCTGATGAAGGACACCAAGACGGCGGCGGTGCCGACAGTGGTCATCGATGCCACGAACATTGAAGCCATCGCCTACAACATCGCTTCGACGGCGCAGATCCAGCATTCAATGTCGGAGCCTGTTGATGTCTCACGTCCGTTGCCCTCCTCAGATCCGTTGCTGATGAAGGACACCAAGACAGCGGCGGTTCCGAGAGTGCGAATCGATGCCAAGACGATTGAAGCCATCGTCTACAACCGCGCTGCAAAGCCGCCGATCCAGCCCTCCGCAGATCCGTCGCTGATGAAGTACACCAAGACAGCGGCGGTTCCGACAGTGGTCATCGATGCCACGAACATTGAAGCCATCGCCAACAACATCGCTTCAACGGCGGATGGCGCAGATGACCACCCCTCAGCCGCCCGTCGTCCCGGCCTTTCTTGCCCATCGGTGCGCGGCCGTGTTCGACGCCGCAAATTGGGATAAATTATGATAAATTTGTATTTTTCAATTTCCAATTGGGATAAAATTGTTCGAACTACTACGTCCGTCTCAAAAAGAGCTTCTCCACGTTCTTGATGTGTCCATGTACATCCGTATGTATGATTTGAATTCTATCCCAACTTGATTGGGAAGATTTTGATATGTATTTGATTCGAGAGGCTAGTACATGCTTTCACTTTTGGGATTGTACGCCAAAATACAGTGGGTAGAGCCATCTACATGATTTGAATTGTACGCCAAAATATAGTGCTTAGAGCCACAACAAAATACAGTGGTTAGAGCCATCTACTGAATAACAATTCTATACTAAATCGTCTACCAGAACCACATAACTGCTAGGACAGGGATGACACCTAATAAAACTGCCCAGATGAATCTACTTTTCTCCTCTCCCATCACTTGAAGTTCATGTTCTAGATTTTCTACCACTTGATCAAATACGGCAAGATCTGTCTCAACTCTCAACTTCTCCTTGCGAATAAGCTCTGAATTCTTCTTTTCTTCCTCCACAGTACGCTTCAGCTCGAATATCATCAGGTTTTTACGGGCCAATTCATCACCTAAATTGGCCACCTTCTCCTCCAAATCCATCCTCTGGCTACACCACTGGGTTGATTCATCTTGGTATGCAATGTACCATGGATCATCGGCTTGCCTGGCTAACTGTAACAATAATGGAAAAAAGAACAACTGAAATCACTCCAACAGGCCATGGCGGCACTTCAAAATCAATGTTAGTACAGAGAGCTGAAGCTAGATACCTGCACTTCCGACGAGGTAGGAGAAGTAGAACGTGGCCACGACATGATCGAATCCCCACCCTCGCCGGTGTACCCGCTACGACCAGACATTGAGGACTATTTCGCACCTGCAAACTCCAATAAATTACGGGAACCGAATCGATTAGGGGGCGGGGGAGGCAGAAGCGGAGGTCTTACCAAGCTATACTACCAATTGGTGCGCGGAACAAATCCCGGTCGTCGTGGGCGGCGGATCTGCTTGCGGCGGACTTTCCTGCGGTGGGTACAATGCGTGCGGACGAAACAAGTGCTGGAGCCGTGGTTGACTTGCGGCGTCGCAGTCCGTCCGACGCCGCCGGGGGACAGAGCCGGCGGTGCGACGAGACGCCGGCGATGGCTGCTCCGTCCGACGGTGGGGAACGAGCTCCGGCGATGGCTGCTCCGTCCGACGGTGGGGAACGAGCTGCCAGCGGTTCTCCGGTGACTAATGATGGGTCTAGCTTATAAGAATAATTAATTAGCGAACTTGTTGCTTCTCTCTATGATATTCTCTAAATAAATAGACGACCCCACTGGTCATTGGCTGCGGCAGCCCCACAGAGCGGCAATATATGTCTTTTCCTGAAAAATAGACGACCCCACTAGTCATTGGCTGCGAGGCCCCACCGAGCGGCAATATATGATTTTATCTAAATAAATAGACGACCCCACTGGTCATTGGCTGCGGCAGCCCAGAGCGGCAATATATGTCTTTTCCTGAAAAATAGACGACCCCACTGGTCATTGGCTGGCGGCCCCACCGAGCTGCAATATGTGCTTTTCTCTAAATAAATAGACGACATTGGGTCATTGGCTGCGGCAGGAGAGCTACAATATATGTCTTTTCCTGAAAAATATACCCCATTGGTCATTGGCTGCGGCAGCCCATAGAGCGGCTCCATTTGTCATTGGCAGCACCGCGTATAAAATCATGAAATAAAACGGCCCACACGTCAGCGATAGATGGATGGCTGCTCCGACGTGTCTCCTGACCCTACCCGTCAGCACGAGACGGCCAGGAAGGAGCTGCCCCTCTGTGGCCCCACCCGGTCAGACTAACGGTCAAGGCCTCGACCGACGGCTACCGGCCGTTCCAGCACTTGTGCGTCTTCCAAACTAGAGGAGGGAAAACTGAGAAAAAACTAAGGGGCTGGGGAAAACTGAGTACAACTAAGGACCCGAGGGCACGAAAATAGAAATCCCTTAGATTAATTGCCTTTAAATTGAATTATAATGTTTCAGTGAATCTCAAGAGAGACCAACCTATATGCCGAGCTTTTTGGTTGTGGGTTGGGTCAGTTTCTTGACGTCAGAAACCCACCGGCGGGCAGTGACTGGTCAACACCGTAGAGCCGGGAACAACTAGGGCTGCGGCTGGCCTCAGTCCCTCAGAGCGACGGCCCGCAAAGCCTCCTGGTCGCGCGCGATGCAAATTGCAGGCGTGCCACCGACCTATACCTGTCGGGAAGGTGTGGATGATGCCTCGCTTAGTTTCCTGCAGGGCACACACGTACACGTTAAATACGAGCCTCGATCGGCTCTCGGGTTATCCTGTGAATCGGCTCGGGGAGCCGATCCACCCATGATTCGTCCAAGGTGGCCGAATATATGGTGGTCCTGCTTGATCAAGATAAAGCATATGAGATCCACGACGATTTGGGGTTTTCACCGCATAATCGGATCATCCTACTCACGATTGGGCCTCGTGCCCACGCACGGTGATCGTAAGCCAACCCTAGACAAGGCCTAAAAACCAACACTAGGTTGATCCTCGGAACATCCTGTCTAGGGGCAGCAAACTACACCCCACGTGCCGCTGGATCCTCCAACCCTTTGTAAGGCCTAACTATTGCAGATATTAAACTAATCCTTGATGAACCAAGGAGCAATCGTAACGGATCAGATCTACTAAATAACGATCAAGCGGGGTGCCGCCGCACCCATGATGAGGTACAAGGACGGCCAGATGCGCAAGGGTTGCACTACGACAGCATATGATACTAGGAACAATGCTAACCCTAACACATCTATGATAACTACGTTGCTCGCCATCAAAAGGCTTCAGCACGAGCAACGCATGAACAACGTAGGCAGGCTCGTGCTGCCTAGATCGCGAGATGCGATCTAGGCAGCATGGTGCTTACCGGAGAAACCCTCGAGACGAAGGGGTTGGCGATGCGCCGAGATTGGTTTGTGTTGAACGTTGGTTGTTGTTTATTCCATAAACCCTAGATACATATTTATAGTCCAGCGGACTTTCTAATGTGGGCGTGCACCAAACCGTGCACGAGATAAACTCTAACTTCTACGAAGCCTACTATAAAGATACACGGGCTAACTAGCCCAAACTCGCATAAAGGCCGATTCCCTATTTCTTGATGTGCATATCTTCAAATCCATCTTGATCGCGGCCCACCTCTGGCTTGGTCGAATTCCGTGATAACACATGCCCCCCTGGTTTTGATAATGATAATTGCAAAACCATATGCATTCCTCAGGGTCATGTCGTGGAAGAGCCATTGCAGTCCTCTCATGATGACGCCTTGCCTCCTCGTCTCCTCTGCATGACTTGGTGATTCCGGCACTACGTCCTCGGGAACTGCTTAGGTATTAAACCACGTATTCTCCCTTTATTTAGCCGCTTCCTGTGGCTTCACCGTCGGCACACCGAAAAAACCCTCCTCCATCACCATGACCTCCTCTTCGTCTTCTTCCTCATCAGGTCTTTCCACCCACTCCTCCACCTCCCACTAACCGACGCCTGAATGGGGTCCACAGGAGGCCCATGCGGCCGACATCCGCCGCGCCATAGCCAACGGGGACGAGTCGACCCACGACTCCTTCGTTTGGTCCGAAGACGACCAGTCCTTATCGGACGGGGAAGCGACCTCGCTTTCTTGCCGTCGGGCTCGGAGGAGGAAAGCGACGACGACGGCTTCTCCTGGGACGGCTACTCCTCCGGAGGAGGTGAAGGAAGAGGAGGAGGACACCACCTCCTCCGACGAACCACCGGCCAAGCGTCTCTGCCCCTGGGCGGGCAACATCTGCGACTTTGACAGCGACTATGGCGACGCTAGCGAAGAAGATGAGGACAATGAAGGTCCCGCCGGTGGTTTCTCCAGCAGCGAGGATGAGCCGGCCGGGAGCAGTGCTGATGATGGCGAGGATGAAGACAGCAGCGGCCCTTAGATAGGATAGAGCTAGGAATAATAGATGGGACAAGATCCCTCCTAGCAACTTCCTTTGAGAGCAATCGGCTCTTTATGTAAGAAATCTCTGCTTATCAATGAAAAAGTTCCCTTTAACTTGATTTTGCCGATTCCTTCTATATTGAGTCCGCCGATTGTCAATCCGGTAGATGCTTAAAGAGCCGATGGCAAAGCATCAGCTTTCAAATGGATTGCAAAAACAGATCGGTCTGATTGCCTTCTCAGATGTCGACTTGCAGTCCATGGAATTCAGACCCAAACTCCCAATTGAACAGGTTCGACGCGTAGCTTTGAGATCCCAAGGCCTTTAGACTTTTAACATCATCCGAATATGATGTTCGTCCTGATAACAAAAACTCCTGGGTTAATGTTCCCAGGAAAGCCTGACGACCTTGCCGTCGAAGCTGACACCTCTGCTCAACACGTGTTTGCTCACAGCTTTTCCAGCGATGTCGCACTCCTGTGCCGCAACGAGAGTCCTTTCAGCGTACCTGCGTGGCCTGATGAACCCGGCGCCCAACACCTTCTTGATCTCCTTCTTGACTTCCTCAATCTCCTCTAGCTCGTCAGCCGATGTAACCCCATACCCCAGCTTTCCGTCGCCTTCTAGGTCAATGCTGAACGCAGGTAAAGCGCGTGTTGAGGATAACATTGGCCAATCGCTGGAGTTGGCGTCCCTTTTCATTATTTGGGGCCGATCGTGTGGATCGGCCTCCTCTTCACCTTTTCCGCGGGAGCGACTGCTCTCGGGCTTATCCTCGCAATGGCGATCTGCGAGCCCTGCCCTATTGATACCAGACGAACCACCTGGCTCGCGTCTTATGCAGTGGCTGAGGTCGACCATGTTGACCTCCGGAAACGGCTGCGTGTCAGTTTTTATGGCGAGCTGATCGAAGAGTAACCGGCCTTGCTTTATTGCCATCTGAATCTGTCCGCGCAAGACTTTGCAGTCGTTGGTGGCATGGGTGAACGTGTCATGCCATTTGCAGTATGGTCTGCCGTTCATCTCCTGTAACGTGGGGATTTTGTGGCCGTCGGGTAACTTCAGCTGTTTTTCCTTTAGGAGCCAATCAAAAATTTGCTCCGTTTTGCTCAAATCGAAGTCGAACCCTTTTGCAGGCTCTGGTTGCTTTGCCCACTTGCAGGACACGGGTTTTGTCCCCCGGATCCGCTCAGCACTAGTGAACTCCTGATCTCTTGCAGAACCTTCATCTTTGTCCTTCTCGATCAGGGTGACGTGCTTGTACTTGCCCTGGTACAATTCTCGATCAGGGCGCTGTTCATATGTTGTCCACTTCTGAACCATGTCTGTGTCTGCCGATGCGTCTGCATCGGTATCAGCCGATGCCTGTGCATCGGCTTTCGCTGTTTGGGGCGCCATACTTTCTTTGGCGGGCGCGCCTTCGTCTCCACTATTTGCTGGATTTTCGCGGCCAGATCGGGCCGTGCTCTCCTCAACGTGTACAGGTGCGTGCCTCGGCTTCTTCCCGGCCGCGGCCGCTGCACTTCCGAGATGGCTGAGTCCATCAGGGCACCACCTTGGTCGGTGGTACCTATCTTCTTCTCCATCTGACTCCTCGAAGTCTTCTTCTTGAGATGACTCAGTCCGTCTACTCTGAGGTGGGAGAGGTCCTAGACGTTTGAACACTGAAACTTCGTTCGTCCTTCTCCTTCGCTGTGTGCATTCTGGCAGTTCTCGATTGTTGGCAATCGGCTCATTCCTGAGTCCCAGCAATGTTTGAAGAAGGGACAGTTCCAGTGTTTGTCCATGTTGTCTTGCTCCTTTGACCTCCCTCTGGCGCGACGTTCGTACCCGTCGTCGTTTCTGCCATGTTGACGATACCCCCCGTTTGCATCAGACCGATGATACCCTTCATCGTCGTTATCGTAGCGGCGATGTCGGTCGTATGGCTGTTCATATTTGCTGAGGAGACGCTCGGATAATAGGCGTGGATGCCGTCTGTTTCTCACCTCCTCCTTGGCCCGGTATCGTTTATCGTCGTCTTGGGGCCGGTCACGTGGAACGACTTCCTCTTTCTCTTTGCCACGAGAGTGGCTGCTCTCTGCTTTGTCCGCGTCATGGCGAATCACGAACCCTGCCATATTGGCATCGAAAGAGAACCCAGGTTCTCTTATGGAGTGGCTGAGATCGACCGTGTTGACACCAGGCAACGGACGTGTGTCTCCGTCGAGCTTGATGCCGTGCGAACGGGTCTTCCCACAGGAGCCGACGAGTTCGGTTCCGAGGACCGCCTTGACCTTGTTATGCCTCTTCTTGAGCTTGTCAGCCAGGTCCTCGTACTCGACCGGAGTGTTTTCCGCCATCTCAGATGCAGATGGCGATGTGGTGGATGTCGAAGATGGGGTCCCACCGGGCGTGCCACCTGACCTATACCTGGTCAGGAAGGTGTGGATGATGCCTCGCTTAGTTTCCTGCAGGGCACACACGTACACGTTAAATACGAGCCTCGATCGGCTCTCAGGTTATCCTGTGAATCGGCTCATGGAGCCGATCCACCCATGATTCGTCCAAGGTGGCCGAATATATGGTGGTCCTGCTTGATCAAGATAAAGCATATGAGATCCACGACGATTTGGGGTTTTCACCGCATAATCGGATCATCCTACTCACGATTGGGCGCGCCCACGCACGGTGATCGTAAGCCAACCCTAGACAAGGCCTAAAAACCAACACTAGGTTGATCCTCGGAACATCCTGTCTAGGGGCAGCAAACTACACCCTACGTGCCGCTGGATCCTCCAACCCTTTGTAAGGCCTAACTATTGCAGATATTAAACTAATCCTTGATGAACCAAGGAGCAATCGTAACGGATCAGATCTACTAAATAACGATCAAGCGGGGTGCCTCCCCTGCACCCATGATGAGGTACAAGGACGGCCAGATGCGCAAGGGTTGCACTACGACAGCATATGATACTAGGAACAATGCTAACCCTAACACATCTATGATAACTACGTTGCTCGTCATCAAAAAGGCTTCAGCACGAGCAACGCATGAACAACGTAGGCAGGCTCGTGCTGCCTAGATCGCGAGATGCGATCTAGGCAGCATGGTGCTTACCGGAGAAACCCTCGAGACGAAGGGGTTGGCGATGCGCCGAGATTGGTTTGTGTTGAACGTTGGTTGTTGTTTATTCCATAAACCCTAGATACATATTTATAGTCCAGCGGACTTTCTAATGTGGGCGTGCACCAAACCGTGCACGAGATAAACTCTAACTTCTACGAAGCCTACTATAAAGATACACGGGCTAACTAGCCCAAACTCTGCGCATAAAGGCCGATTCCCCTATTTCTTGATGTGCATATCTTCAAATCCATCTTGATCGCGGCCCACCTCTGGCTTGGTCGAATTCCGGTGATAACAGTTTCCAATTAGCTATCTCGGCATTCTGATTCATTTTTGAAGGCTTACTTTAGCATAATGGAAACACGTCAAGGAGAGGCTGCAAAGAGGTCTGAGTAGTTGGAAGGACAACTACTATCTCTGGGTGGAAGATTGATTCTCATTAATTCAGTACTAACAAACATGATACTGTATGATTTCCTTCTTCCAGATAACCAAACGAGTCTTGATCGAGTAGATTGGATTATCCCCGAGCAAGAGTTTTTTTGGTGAGGAGATAATGAGAAAACGAAATACCGCTAACCAAATGGAGTGTAGTCTTCCGCCCAAAAGATAAAGGAGAGCTTGGTGTTAATGACCTTCAGGTCAAGAACACGGCTCTATTAGATAAATGGATGGCAAGCTCACCGAGGATGGGGTTTGGCAATCCATTCTAAGGAGAAAGTATGTTGGCTCTCATGCGATATCTCAAGTTTACTGGAAAACGGGGGATTCACATTTTTGGGCTGGCCTTATGGCGACGAAAAAGCATTCCTTCCCATATGGTTCTTTCTCTATGAAGGATGAATATCAGATAAAGGGTTCTGGGAGGATAAATTATTAGAAATTACTACACTCATGGAACAATATCCAGCTCTATAGAATAATATGTGTCACGAAGGAGATACAATTGCTAAGGTGATGGAATCCTACCCACCTGTTGCGACGTTTAGAAGAGATCTTGTTGGGCTTAGGCTTGCATCTTGGAATGAATTGCTAGACATATTAGCTTTCGTCCATTTGACGCAAGGGACAGACGACTTCCGTTGGAACCTAAATGAGAATTGTAAATTCTTGGTGATTCCATGTATAGAGCGATGATTTAGCATCTTGAGCCCGTTGTAAATAATAAGATAACTTGGAAGATGAAGATACCGCTTAAGACTAAGCATTTCGCATGGTATATCTGTAGAGGTGTTATTCTAACTAAAGACAACCTTGAAAAACGCAACTGACATGTAAGTAAAAATATGTCTTTTTTCATCATGGTGAGACAATAAAACATTTATTCTTCCTCGGAAACCACAGACCAGATCAAATTCTCACCCCCTCAATCAACTCTACCCCACGCAACAAACAACTCCAGCATAGGATATTCCCTCCGTAGGTTTTGCCTCCAAGATGTTACTATCCGGGCAGTACTGGGCACGTAAGATTTTGGCGCATAAATTATCCCGGTACTGAATCAACCTCCACACCTGTCTTGACAACATTGCAATGTTAAACACATGGATTTCACGAAAACCAAGCTCTCCCACCGACTTCGGTTTTGCCAGCTTCTCCCATCCTATCTGGTGTATTTTGTATTCCTTATCATTCTGACTCCACCGATTAGGGATGATAATCCTTCTACACATATCACAAATAGGTAGGGCGACAGTTGCAACTATGGGAAAGTGGAACAATTTCGATTGTGACCATTGTGGAACTAACCAACACCAATCTCCCCTTCAACATCCTCAGGAGTTTGTTGGGAAAGTGCAACAATTTTGATTGTGACCATTGTGCAACTGACCAACACCAATCTCCCATCCAACATCCTAAGGAGTTTGTTGGTGTTTAAGCTATTTCTCATTTGAATAAGAATTAGTAAAACTATAAAGTTTTCTATAGAATTCAATTACTCCAAATTGCTCGTAAAATCTCTTATACAAAGGAGGGTCTGGGAAACGTTAAATGTCAGAGCTTCCAAAATTAGCAGTCTCAAGCCGTGGTTGACCTTGAAACAAAGGAGACAAGACAATAAGACACACGACTACACGAGACGGCTAGGTGTGCATGCATGCCCACCACGCCTCCTACGATTTAGGACGAGATGACATGTCGCCCGATCATGTACCGATATTGCCGTCGCACCGCTCGCCGGGGCCTCTTCCCGTTTAAGTAACTCGCCACTGCCTTCTTTGACGCATTCCCCCTCCTCCGCTGCGCAGGCCACCGATCGATCGGAGGGGCCGTCTAGCTAGCTGCACGGCCGTGCGTGGTAGCAACACCTACCATCGATCATCTCTGCTCGATCCCCTCTCGTGCGCCCGCTGAGCTAGGCCGACGTCGTCGTCGTTGCTGCCTGGCCGGGCAAGATGCCAGGAGCCGTGATCGTTCACCACGCCAGGTACAAGACATACCCTGGCGAGGTCACCGGCTACGTCTTCTACTCCTGTCTCGTCGCCTCCGTCGGCGGCTGCATCTTCGGCTACGACATCGGCCTCACCGGTAAGTAGTTAGTTAACCTGACTTCATCCATCGCCGTCCTACGCGTGCATGTATCTGACTCTCTTTAATTTCTACGCCGGCGTCGGCGAATGGCTGAATGAACAAAAATGTAGCCGGTCTGACGTCGACGGAGTCGTTCTTGATCATGTTCTTCCCGGACATCTACCGGCAGCAGAAGGAGCAGGTGATCACGAACCAGTACTGCAAGTTCGACAGCCAGGAGCTGTCCCTCTTCGGCTCCTCGCTCTTCCTCTCCGCCGCTGTGGCCTCCCTCTTCGCCAGCCTCATGGCGCGAACCTTCGGCCGCAAGTGGACCCTCTTCTCCGCCGCCTCCGCCTACGTCCTCGGCGCCTGCATGGGCGGCGTTGCGACCACCTTCTCCGTTCTCCTCACCGGCCGCCTCCTCCTCGGCGTCGGCGTCGGCCTCTGCATCCACGCTTCGCCGCTCTACATCTCGGAGATGGCGCCTGCTCAGCAGCGTGGGATGCTCAACATCCTGTTCCAGTTCATGATCACCATCGGGATCCTGTCCGCGAGCCTGACCAACTACTTTACCGCCAAGTTCATCGGCGGCTGGGGCTGGCGCGTCGGGCTGGCCCTCGGCGCCGTCCCGGGCGGCGTCATCGCCCTGGGCTCCCTGGCCATCCCGGACACGCCCATCTCCCTCCTCAGCCGCGGCGACACCGAGACGGCCCGCGCCGTGCTGTCACAGATCAGGGGCATCGGGCCCGACGACGTGCGGCAGGAGTTCGACGACCTCGTCTCCGCCTGCGAGGAGAGCAAGGCCGTGGTCAACCCGTGGCGTGAGCTCTTCATCAGCGGGAGGTACAAGCCGCAGCTCACCTTCGCGCTCAGCGTGCCCTTCTTCCAACAGCTCACCGGCATCAACGTCATCATGTTCTACGCGCCGGTGCTGTTCAAGACGATGGGGTTCCGGCAGGACGCGTCCATCGTGTCCTCCGTCATCACGGGACTCGTCAACGTGTTCTCCACCTTCGTCGCCCTCTGTACCGCCGACAAGGTGGGCCGGCGTGCCCTGTTCCTGCAGGGTGGCACCCAGATGATCATCTCACAGATCCTGGTGGGCACCTTCATCGGGCTCCAGTTCGGGCTCAGCGGGACGGGGGCCATCTCGGAGCAATACGCCATGTGCATCGTGCTCTTCGTGTGCGTGTACGTGGCCGGGTTCGCCTGGTCGTGGGGGCCGATGGGGTGGCTCATCCCCAGCGAGGTGTACCCGCTGGGGGTGCGGTCGCAGGCGCAGAGCATCACGGTGGCCGTCAACATGTGCTTCACGGCCTTCATCGGCCAGATCTTCCTCACGCTGCTGTGCCACCTGAGGTTCGGCCTCTTCTTCTTCTTCGGCGCCTGGTTGCTGCTCATGACGCTCTTCATCGCCGTCGTGCTGCCGGAGACCAAGTGCGTGCCGCTCGAGGAGGTGTCGCACGTCTGGAGGAAGCACTGGTTCTGGAGGAAGTACATCGTCGACAGCAGCGCCGACGCGCGCGGCGCCGAGATGAGGAAGAGGATAGCGCTAGAGATGAGCTGATCTAGTGATCTCTAGCCATGGAGGTATAGGCAGATCGGATGATCGGTGGGTACACTACACGGACCGACACGATTGGCTGCAGGTACAGCTCTGCTTCATCGATGTAGCTAGCACGAGAGCGCGAATTGGTTAAGCCAAAAGTGTGCAGAATCTAACTAAACTAGTGTTATGATTCTTGTGTTGTAGAATTGAACATAGTAGACTCATCATGTTGTAATTGTTTCATGTTCGTTTGGTGTCAACTTGTCAGAATGTTCTTGTAATTGCAGACAAAAAAATGACCATAATCTCACTATATGGTTACTGTGGTTCAGTGATCACTATTGGTTGTCCCGGTCCATCCTTTCATGCTCTTCTTCTTTTTTTTAAACAGAAGGCTCGAAAGCCCAGCTTTGAATTAACAAAGACATCAACCGGCCAGGTATTACACAAAGCCCTCCGTACCACACATCACCACACCACACCACACACACTACGGCCGAAAGATACAAGGGAGCACTCTGGGAAGCTTACAACACTACGCTACAACACAAGCACACGTCTTGCAGAAGCGAAGACCACCGCTCCACGGCACCGAGGACGCCAAACCAGCGGGGCGCGACGAGTCACTGCCATGGGCATAGAGGAAGCCTTGAGCGAGGAGAAGAACCCGGGACAAGGAGCACCAAACCTTCCTGTTCTCATGCCGAAGAGGGCCCCTACCCTCTCGCCATGGCTCGGAGGCGTCGAACCATCGGACATGAGAGAGCTCACCCGAGAGCTGGAGAAGATTTGGGCTCGAGAGCCAAGGACCTCCTGGAGCACGACCGCCATGACAAGAAGAGCACACCTCACCGGCCACACTACCGCCGCCCTTGAGCAACCTAGAGCAGCAGGAAAGCCACCGGACACAACAGCAGATCACAGGCAGTGGCCATCGAGGCCCAAAGCACCCACCTTTGACTCCCCACCCGAACCACACATCTCCCCAGGCAACGCCTCCAAGGAGGTCACGGCGCAGCACGTCGACGTCGCCCAATCGAGGGATTTTGGACTTTCGTCCGGGAGATGGGTCGGGGGTGGAAAGAGGGGTCGCAACGTCGCCTCCAAGGAGGAACCTGGCACCCGAGGGCGTCGACAACGCCGGGCCGGACCTGCCAGCCTAGGGTTTCCCCTGACCCACACAAACCACCAGCACCCCAAGCCCAAAGCCGGCGGCGGGGCCACCAACAGCCGGAGCGGGCGGGGGAGAGGGGCGGGAGCACATACCACAGATCTTGACGCAGAGGACCGCGCCGCCGTCGACGCCCGCCGCCGCCTCACCTCCCGCGAGGTCGAGGACCACCACCAGAGCCGCCCGCCATGACGCCCGCCGCAGGGCCCCATAGCCACACCTTCAGAGGCCGCTGCCTCAGATCCCGAGCCCCCACCGGGGAAGCCGCCGGAGAGACCGCCCGCGAAGGGACAGTCCGTCGAGCCGCCGCCCCGATCTTGGCGAGCCCCACGCGGATTTCCTCCATCTAGCAGCCGCGGGAGGAGCGAGGGCTCAGATCCCCGCCGCCCCCTTCACCGGCGACGCGGCCTTCAGCCGGCGTCACCTCTAGGGGCGACGAGGAGGGGAGGGGGAGGAGGGGAGGTCGGGTGGCGGCGCCTGTAAGGTTTCGCCCCCTCGGTCGCTTTTCATGCTCTTCTTCTTTGCGCAAGCACGAAGCGATTCGATGGCCTTGCATGCTTGGTCTTTTACTATTGTTTTTTTTTTCACTGAATGCATGGAGGAATATCAAGATGCACAAATTATCTTTATCAGGCATATATGTTGTTCGAGTTTGCTCCATTTCCTTCGATCTAATATACTACTTTGTTTACTTAATTCATAAACTTGGATTGTTTACACAAAACAATATACTCCCTCCGTTGCCAAAATGTAAGGCATATGAGTTTAGTAAAAAGTCAATATCTTCTAAGTTTGACCAAGTTTATATAAAAAATATGAAAAACTAAAATAGTAAATCAATATCAATAGATTCATAAAGTATATTTTCTCAATATGTATATTTAATATCGTGAAGTTTAGATTTTGCCCTAAATATTTGGTCAAACTTAGTGGGGTTTTACTTTTGACTAATCTTATATGCCTTCTATTTTATGATGGAGGGAGTATTTATGAATTCACAAGGTTTCATGATTACCACCAAACAGTTATTGGGCCAACATTGGGGAACCTACATTCCAAGCAACTTGGGCTTGAGCCTGATGTCTACGTTCCCCCTCCTTTCCTGTAGACAGTGTTGGGCCTCCAAGTGCAGAGGTTTGTAGAACAGCTTAAGTTTTCCCTTAAGTGGATCACCAAGGTTTATCGAACTCGGGGAGGAAGAGGTCAAAGATATCCCTCTCATGCAACCCTGCAACCACAAAGCAAGAAGTCTCTTGTGTCCCCAACACACCTAATAGGTGCACTAGTTCGGCGAAGAGATAGTGAAATACAAGTGGTATGAATGAATATGAGCAGTAGCAACGGTGCCAGAAAATGCTTGGCGTGTAGTTGATGGTGGTAGTATTGCAGCAGTAGTAACACAGTAAAACAGTAAACAAGTAGTAACTCAGCAGTATTTGGGAACAAGGCCTAGGGATTACACTTTCACTAGTGGACACTCTCAACATTGATCACATAACAGAATAGATAAATGCATACTCTACACTTTTGTTGGATGATGAACACATTGCGTAGGATTACACGAACCCTCAATGCCGGAGTTAACAAGCTCCACAATAATGCTCATGTTTAAGTAACCTTAAGTGTAAGATAGATCAAAACGACTAAACCAAGTACTAGCATAGCATGCACACTGTCACCTTCATGCATATGTAGGAGGAATAGATCACATCAATATTATCATAGCAATAGTTAACTTCGCAATCTACAAGAGATCATGATCATAGCATAAACCAAGTACTAACACGGTGCACGCACTGTCACCTTTGCACACATGCAGGAGGAATAAAACTACTTTAATAACACATCACTAGAGTAGCACATAGATAAATTGTGATACAAACACATTGCAATCATCAAGAGATATAAATAAGCACTTCACTACGCTCTTCAACAGTGAATAAGTACTTCGTGAAATATAGCCTAAGAGACCCACACGGTGCACACACTGTCACCTTTACACACGTGGGACAAGGAGTCTCCGGAGATCACATAAGTAAAACCCACTTGACTAGCATAATGACATCTAGATTACAAGCATCATCATATGAATCTCAATCATGTAAGGCAGCTCATGAGATTATTGTATTGAACTACATAGGAGAGAGATGAACCACATAGCTACCGGTACAGCCCCGAGCCTCGATGGAGAACTACTCCCTCCTCATGGGAGCAGCAGCGGTGATGAAGATGGCGGTGGAGATGGCAGCGGTGTCGATGGAGAAGCCTTCCGGGGGCACTTCCCCGCTCCGGCAGGGTGCCGGAACAGAGACTCCTGTCCCCCAGATCTTGGCTTCGTGATGACGGCGGCTCTGGAACTTTTCTCGTATCGTGGCTTTCTCCTTAAGGGTTTTCGATGCAGGGGCTTTATATAGGCGAAGAGGCGGCGCAGGAGGGTCAAAGGGGCAACCACACCATAGGGTGGCGCGGCCAGGGCCTGGCCGCGCCACCATGTCATCTGGGGCCCACAGGGCCCATCTCTGGCAGCTCTCGAGTGTTCTGGATGGTTCCGGGAAAAATAGGAACCTGGGCGTTGATTTCGTCCGATTCCGAGAATATTTCGTTACTAGGATTTCTGAAACCAAAAACAGCACTGGCACTTCGGCATCTTGTTAATAGGTTAGTTCCGAAAATGCATAAATATGACATACAATGTGCATAAAACATGTAGGTATCATCAATAAAGTAGCATGGAACATAAGAAATTATCGATACGTTGGAGACGTATCAGCATCCCCAAGCTTAGTTCTGCTCGTCCCGAGCAGGTAAAACGATAACAAAGATAATTTCTTAAGTGACATGCCATCATAACCTTGATCATACTATTGTAAGCATATGTAATGAATGCAGCGATCAAAACAATGGTAATGACATGAGTAAACAAGTGAATCATAAAGCAAAGACTTTTCATGAATAGTACTTCAAGACAAGCATCAATAAGTCTTGCATAAGAGTTAACTCATAAAGCAATAAATCAAAGTAAAGGTGTTGAAGCAACACATAGGAAGATTAAGTTTCAGCGGTTGCTTTCAACTTATAACATGTATATCTCATGGATATTGTCAACATAAAGTAATATAACAAGTGCAATATGCAAGTATGTAGGAATCAATGCACAGTTCACACAAGTGTTTGCTTCTTAAGGTGGAAGGAGATAGGTAAACTGACTCAACAATAAAAGTAAAAGAATGGTCCTTCAACGAGGAAAGCATCGATTGCTGTATTTGTGCTAGAGCTTTTATTTTGAAAACATGAAACAATTTTGTCAACGGTAGTAATAAAGCATATGAGTTATGTAAATTATATCTTACAAGTTGCAAGCCTCATGCATAGTATGCTAATAGTGCCTGCACCTCGTCCTACTTAGCTTGGACTACCGGATCTTTGCATGCCATGTTTCAACCAAGTGTCACAAAGGGGTACCTCCATGCCGCCTGTACAAAGGTCTAAGGAGAATGCTCGCATTTCGGATTTCTCGCTTTTGATTATTCTCAACTTAGACATCCATACCGGGACAACATGGACAACAGATAATGGACTCCTCTTAAATGCATAAGCATGTAGCAATGATTATTGTTCTCATATGAGATTGAGGATATATGTCCAAAACTGAAACTTCCACCATGGTTCATGGCTTTAGTTAGCGGCCCAATGTTCTTCTCTAACAATTTTGCATGCTCCAACCACTAAAATGATAGACCTTCAGACAAGACGGACATGCATAGCAACTCACATGATATTCAATAAAGAGTAATTGATGGCGTTCCCCAGAAGCATGGTTATCGCACAACAAGCAACTTAATAAAATATAAAGTGCATAAGTACATATTCAATACTACGATAGTTTTTAAGGCTATTTTGTCCCATGAGCTATATATTGCATAGGTGGATGATGGAATTTTAAAGGTAGCACTCAAGCAATTTACTTTGGAATGGCGGAGAAATACCATGTAGTAGGTAGGTATGGTGGACACAAATGGCATAGTAGTTGGCTCAAGGATTTTGGATGCATGAGAAGTATTCCCTCTCGATACAAGGTTTAGGCTAGCAAGGTTATTTGAAGCAAACTCAAGGATGAACAAGTGCAGCAAAACTCACATAAAAGACATATTGTAAACATTATAAGACTCTACACTGTCTTCCTTGTTGTTCAAAACTCAATACTAGATATTATCTAGACCTTAGAGAAACCAAATATGCAAATCAAATTTTAGCAAGCTCTATGTATTTCTTCACTAATAGGTGCAAAGTATATGAGGCAAGAGCTTAAACATGAGCACAACAATTGCCAAGTATCACATTATCCAAGACATTTTACCAATTACTACATGTAGCATTTTCCAATTCCAACCATATAACAATTTAACGAAGGAAACTTCGCCATGAATATTATGAGCTAAGAACACATGTGTTCATACGAACCAGCGGAGCGTGTCTCTCTCCCACACAAGGATGAACTTATTCAGAGAACTAAGATAACAAAACAAAAACAAAAATAAAAGCACACAGACGCTCCAAGTAAAATACATAGGATGTGATGGAATAAAAATATAGTTTCACTAGAAGAAACCTGATAAGTTGTCGATGAAGAAGGGGATGCCTTGGGCATCCCCAAGCTTAGATGCTTGAGTCTTCTTAAAATATGCAGGGATGAACCACCGGGGCATCCCCAAGCTTAGACCTTTCACTCTTCTCGATCACATTATATCACCCTCTTCTATTGACCCTTGAAAACTTCCTTCACACCAAACTTCAAGCAAACTCGTTAGAGGGTTAGTGCATAATCAAAAATTCACATGTTCAGAGGTGACACAATCATTCTTAACACTTCTGGACATTGCACAAAACTTCTGAAAGTTAATGGAACAAAGAAACTCATTCAACTTAACAAAAGCGGCAATGCGAAATAAAAGGCAGAATCTGTCAAAAACAGAACAGTCCGTAAAGACGAATTTTAGGATGGCACCAGACTTGCTCAAATGGAAAAACTCAAAACTAATGAAAGTTGCGTACATATCTGAGGATCACGCTCGTAAATTGGCAGATTTTTTCGAATTTTCTACAGAGAACTGTGCCCAGATTCGTGACAGACAGCAATGCTGTTTCTGCGCAGCGATCCCAAATATAACATCAACTTTGACATAGAAACTTTACTTGGCACAAAAACATGATAAGGAGAGGTTGCTACAGTAGTAAACAACTTCCAAGACACAAATATAAAATAAAGTACTGTAGTAAAAAAAACACATGGGTTATCTCCCAAGAAGTTCTTTCTTTATAGCCATTAAGATGGGCTCAGCAGTTTTAATGATGCACTCGTAAGAAATAAAAGTTGAAGCAAAAGAGAGCATCAAGAGGCAAGTTCAAAACACATTTAAGTCTAACATGCTTCCTATGCATAAGAATCTTGTAAATAAACAAGTTCATGAAGAGCAAAGTAACAAGCATAGGAAGATAAAACAAGTGTAGCTTCAAAAATTTCAGCACATAGAGAGGCATTTTAGTAACATGAAAATTTCTACAACCATATTTTCCTCTCTCATAATAACTTTCAGTAGCATCATGAGCAAACTCAACAATATAACTATCACATAAAGCATTCTTATCATGAGTCTCATGCATAAAATTATTATTACTCCCAACATAAGCATAATCAATTTTATTAGTTGTAGTGGGAACAAATTCAACAAAGTAGCTATCAAATATAGGAGGTATATTGTAATCATAATCAAATTTATCCTCCATAACAGGTGGTAACAAAAGACTACTATCATTATAATCATCATAAATAGGAGGCAAAGTATCATCAAAGTAAATTTTCTCCTCAATGCTTGGGGGACTAAAAATATCATGCTCATCAAAGCCAGCTTCCCCAAGCTTAGAATTTTCCATAGCATTAGCAACAATGGTGTTCAAAGCATTCATACTAATAACATTCCCATTATCATGCATATAAAGTTCCATGGGTTTTTTAATTCTCTCTTCAAACACATCATGTCCTAATTCAAGATAAAGTTCATAAAGATCTCTCATATTTTTGTTGTTTTCCATTATGCCTAACTAGTGTAAACAAGAAACCAAATGTCGCAATTGCAGAGTCTAAAGGAAATAGCTTTGAGTACTTACAACGGCGCCAGGAAATAGCTTAATAGCCAAGATCCGGAGTGTGAGTACCTTTTACCTTTCCTCCCCGGCAACGGCGCCAGAAAAGTGCTTGATGTCTACGTTCCCCCTCCTTTCCTGTAGACAGTGTTGGGCCTCCAAGTGCAGAGGTTTGTAGAACAGCAGCAAGTTTTCCCTTAAGTGGATCACCCAAGGTTTATCGAACTCGGGGAGGAAGAGGTCAAAGATATCCCTCTCATGCAACCCTGCAACCACAAAGCAAGAAGTCTCTTGTGTCCCCAACACACCTAATAGGTGCACTAGTTCGGCGAAGAGATAGTGAAATACAAGTGGTATGAATGAATATGAGCAGTAGTACGGCGCCAGAAAATAGCTTGCTGGCGTGTAGTTGATGGTGGTAGTATTGCAGCAGTAGTAACACAGTAAAACAGTAAACAAGCAGTAGTAACTCAGCAGTATTTGGGAACAAGGCCTAGGGATTACACTTTCACTAGTGGACACTCTCAACATTGATCACATAACAGAATAGATAAATGCATACTCTACACTTTTGTTGGATGATGAACACATTGCGTAGGATTACACGAACCCTCAATGCCGGAGTTAACAAGCTCCACAATAATGCTCATGTTTAAGTAACCTTAAGTGTAAGATAGATCAAAACGACTAAACCAAGTACTAGCATAGCATGCACACTGTCACCTTCATGCATATGTAGGAGGAATAGATCACATCAATATTATCATAGCAATAGTTAACTTCGCAATCTACAAGAGATCATGATCATAGCATAAACCAAGTACTAACACGGTGCACGCACTGTCACCTTTGCACACATGCAGGAGGAATAAAACTACTTTAATAACACATCACTAGAGTAGCACATAGATAAATTGTGATACAAACACATTGCAATCATCAAGAGATATAAATAAGCACTTCACTACGCTCTTCAACAGTGAATAAGTACTTCGTGAAATATAGCCTAAGAGACCCACACGGTGCACACACTGTCACCTTTACACACGTGGGACAAGGAGTCTCCGGAGATCACATAAGTAAAACCCACTTGACTAGCATAATGACATCTAGATTACAAGCATCATCATATGAATCTCAATCATGTAAGGCAGCTCATGAGATTATTGTATTGAACTACATAGGAGAGATGAACCACATAGCTACCGGTACAGCCCGAGCCTCGATGGAGAACTACTCCCTCCTCATGGGAGCAGCAGCGGTGATGAAGATGGCGGTGGAGATGGCAGCGGTGTCGATGGAGAAGCCTTCCGGGGGCACTCCCCCGCTCCGGCAGGGTGCCGGAACAGAGACTCCTGTCCCCCAGATCTTGGCTTCGTGATGACGGCGGCTCTGGAACTTTTCTCGTATCGTGGCTTTCTCCTTAAGGGTTTTCGATGCAGGGGCTTTATATAGGCGAAGAGGCGGCGCAGGAGGGTCAAAGGGGCAACACCATAGGGTGGCGCGGCCAGGCCCAGCCGCGCCACCATGTCATCTGGGCCCACAGGGCCCATCTCTGGCAGCTCTCGAGTGTTCTGGATGGTTCCGGGAAAAATAGGAACCTGGGCGTTGATTTCGTCCGATTCCGAGAATATTTCGTTACTAGGATTTCTGAAACCAAAAACAGCAGAAAACTGGCACTTCGGCATCTTGTTAATAGGTTAGTTCCAGAAAATGCATAAATATGACATACAATGTGCATAAAACATGTAGGTATCATCAATAAAGTAGCATGGAACATAAGAAATTATCGATACGTTGGAGACGTATCAGAGCCTGGGCCTAGGCCCAATGCCACATAATCAACTTTGAACATTTTACATGTAATCTTTTAGTTTGCTAAAACAGCTTATATTATGGAATAAAGATAGTATATAACAACTCAAAATATGATATAACAGAATGAGCAGACCCAACTAGTCGTGGGCGGTTTCTATATTTGCCAGATTTCATTACACTTTCTAACTTAATGGGTGAACACACAATCAATTATTATATTCCTCATCAACATTTTAGTGTTATGAACAACCTTCAAAATAAATTTTCATATCCATCTTATCTACACACAATACTACCAAGTGATATTGTAGACACATATGGAAATGTCCATTTAGAACATAGAAGAGCTCCATCAGCATGACACTGCCACGGATGTGAAACCTCACGGATGTTTACATGGTCAAAAAGGTACATAACTAAGACCATCACCTAAGATACTAACACCCATCACGAACTAACCAAAATACATGTTTTCAATGTCTATTGTACAGAACAACGAAAACCAGCAACACCGGCTTCACTACACCGTAGACGTGACCCTGATCCTATGTTATAGCTGCCGCAACAACGATGGATACTTCGTATTCCAATTCACCCTACTATAAAAAAAATTAACAACTCATCGTCACTAGCTTCACTGGGACATTCAGGGAGCCTCTCTCCTACATCTTCACGACGTCTCATCCTAGACGACATAATAATTCATTAGTAGAAAAATTAGTAAATACACTCTATTTTAGATAGCAAAGAACTAACCCACACATCGATTGTAAATGATATTTATGGAGTCTAAAACTAAATTAAAATACTAACATGCAAGCATATACAATCAAATGGAAGAACAAACAACTAGCATACAACAAACTAGCAGACTAAACTAACATACTAAATTGCAAGCATATAGAATTAAACATCAGAACAAACAACCAAACTAAAACTAAATTACAATGGTAACTTTCAAGCATACACAATTAAAGAAAATACAGAGAAAAAATAACTTAATTATATTTTTTGAACCTTAGGCACCGCTGACATTGGCGTCACATGACTTCTCATCCTCATCTTGTACATACGCCGCCATTAGTGGTCCTTGGCTCTCACCTGGGACCAACGATGGGTCATGACATTCAAATGTGTGCTTTGTACAATTCCTCCTTACTTGTGTCCATCTATTACTTAGCTGCCGAGAGGAGGTTGGTTGGATGCTCATGCCCGGTCATGGTGTAGGAGAGGAGCAACACCACTCTTTTTTTTTGCAAATTGAAATATATTAATCGAGGCAAAGGAGTTTGATCCTGGTTACAAGCATCTCTAATAATGTTTGGTCCCTTCCGGACCCAAGTCTTGGAGCATCTAGACATGCTACCAAGTCTAGCTAAGGTATGACTAACATAATTCATAACCCTACTAATATGCTGGACAGAACCAACATTTTCCTCCACGCACAAACATTTGGTCTCATTGACCAGGGTTGCCACCGGTGACCTGTTGATCCCCCCTTCATTGATCATTGAAACGAGCTCTTGACAAGGAGCAACACCACTCAAGATGGAAGGGAGAGCCATCCCTAGATAGGGAGTGAGGGCTATGTGAGTGAGAGGGAAGGGGTGAGGTGGCTAGGGCTGGGTGATTATGGGAGTGGCGAGGGGGGGTATAGGTGGATGATGCGCGTAGATGTACACGTCCGTTGGGAACCCCAAGAGGAAGGTATGATGCGCACAGTGGCAAGTTTCCCTCAGTAAGAAACCAAGGTTTAATCGGACCAGTAGGAGTCAAGAAGCACGTTGAAGGTTGATGGTGGCGAAATGTGATGCGGCGCAACAACAGGGATTCGGCGCCAACGTGGAACCTGCACAACACAACCCAAGTACTTTGCCCCAACGAAACAGTGAGGTTGTCAATCTCACCGGCTTGCTGTAACAAAGGATTAACCGTATTGTGTGGAAGATGATTGTTTGCAAGAAAACAGTAAAACAAGTATTGCAGTAGATTGTATGCGATGTAAAGAATAGGACCGGGGTCCACAGTTCACTAGAGATGTCTCTCCCATAAGATAAAAGCATGTTGGGTGAACAAATTACAGTCGGGCAATTGACAAATAGAGAAGGGCATAACAATGCATATACATGATATGATAAATATAGTGAGATTTAATCCGGGCATTACGACAAAGTACATAGACCGCCATCCAACTGCATCTATGCCTAAAAAGTCCACCTTCAGGTTATCATCCGAACCCCATTCAGTATTAAGTTGCAAAGCAACAGACAATTGCATTAAGTATGGTGCGTAATATAATCGACAACTACATCCTTAGACATAGAATCAATGTTTTATCCCTAGTGGCAACAGCACATCACAACCTTAGAACTTTCTGTCACTGTCCCAGGTGTCAATGAAGGCATGAACCCACTATCGAGCATAAATACTCCCTCTTGGAGTTAAGAGCAAAAACTTGGCCAGAGCCTCTACTAATAACGGAGAGCATGCAAGATCATAAACAACACATAAACAATAGATTGATAATCACCATAACATAGCATTCTCTATCCATCGGATCCCGACAAACACAACATATAGTATTACGGATAGATGATCTTGATCATGTTAGGCAGCTCACAAGATCCAACAATGAAGCACAATTAGGAGAAGACGACCATCTAGCTACGCTATGGACCCATAGTCCAGGGGTGAACTACTCACTCATCACTCAGGAGCGATCATGGCGATGAAGAGTCCTCGGAGATGAATCCCCTCTCCGGCAGGGTGCCGGAGGCGATCTCCTGAATCCCCCGAGATGGAATTCGCGGCGGCGTCTCTGGAAGGTTTTCCGTATCGTGGCTCTCGGTACTGGGGTTTCGCGACGGAGGCTATTTGTAGGCGGAAGGGCAGGTCAAGAGGCGACACGAGGGGCCCGGTGAGACAGGCCGCGCGGCCGGGGCCTGGGCCGCGCCGCTGTCCAGCCACCTCGTGGCCCCTTCGACTCCCTTCGGTCTTCGGAAGCTTCGTGCAAAAATAGGACCCTGGGCGTTGATTTCGTCCAATTCGAGAATATTTCCTTACTAGGATTTCTGAAACCAAAAATAGCAGAAAAAAGCAACTAGCTCTTCGGCATCTTGTTAATAGGTTAGTTCCAGAAAATTGTAAATACGACATATAATGTGCATAAAACATGTAGGTATCATCAATAAAGTAGCATGGAACATAAGAAATTATCGATACGTTGGAGACGTATCAGCATCCCCAAACTTAGTTCTGCTCGTCCCGAGCAGGTAAAACGATAACAAAGATAATTTCTGAAGTGACATGCCATCATAATCTTGATCATACTATTTGTAAACATATGTAATGAATGCAGCGATCAAAACAATGGTAATGACATGAGTAAACAAGTGAATCATAAAGCAAAGACTTTTCATGAATAGTACTTCAAGACAAGCATAAATAAGTCTTGCATAAGAGTTAACTCATAAAGAAATAAATCAAAGTAGAGGTATTGAAGCAACACAAAGGAAGATTAAGTTTCAGCGGTTGCTTTCAACTTATAACATGTATATCTCATGGATATTGTCAACATAAAGTAATATAACAAGTGCAATATGCAAGTATGTAGGAATCAATGCATAGTTCACACAAGTGTTTGCTTCTTAAGGTGGAGGGAGATAGGTAAACTGACTCAACAATAAAAGTAAAAGAAAGGTCCTTCAAAGAGGAAAGCATCGATTGCTATATTTGTGCTAGAGCTTTTATTTTGAAAACATGAAACAATTTTGTCAACGGTAGTAATAAAGCATATGAGTTATGTAAATTATATCTTACAAGTTGCAAGCCTCATGCATAGTATACTAATAGTGCCCGCTCCTTGTCCTACTTAGCTTGGACTACCGGATCTTCGCAATGCCATGTTTCAACCAAGTGTCACAAAGGGGTACCTCCATTCCGCCTGTACAAAGGTCTAAGGAGAAAGCTCGCATTTTGGATTTCTCGCTTTTGATTATTCTCAACTTAGACATCCATACCGGGACAACATGGACAACAGATAATGGACTCCTCTTTAATGCATAAGCATGTAGCAACAATTATTATTCTCATATGAGATTGAGGATATATGTCCAAAACTGAAACTTCAACCATGATTCATGGCTTTAGTTAGCGGCCCAATGTTCTTCTCTAACAATATGCATGCTCCAACCATTAAGGTGGTAGATCCCTCTTACTTCAGACAAGACGGACATGCATAGCAACTCACATGATATTCAATAAAGAGTAATTGATGGCGTCCCCAGAAGCATGGTTATCGCACAACAAGCAACTTAATAAGAGATAAAGTGCATAAGTACATATTCAATACTACGATAGTTTTTAAGGCTATTTTGTCCCATGAGCTATATATTGCAAAGGTAAATGATGGAATTTTAAAGGTAGCACTCAAGCAATTTACTTTGGAATGGCGGAGAAATACCATGTAGTAGGTAGGTATGGTGGACACAAATGGCATAGTAGTTGGCTCAAGGATTTTGGATGCATGAGAAGTAATCCCTCTCGATACAAGGTTTAGGCTAGCAAGGTTATTTGAAGCAAACTCAAGGATGAACCGGTGCAGCAAAACTCACATAAAAGACATATTGTAAACATTATAAGACTCTACACCGTCTTCCTTGTTGTTCAAAACTCAATACTAGAAATTATCTAGACCTTAGAGAGACCAAATATGCAAATCAAATTTTAGCAAGCTCTATATATTTCTTCATTAATGGGTGCAAAGCATATGATGCAAGAGCTTAAACATGAGCACAACAATTGCAACGTATCACATTATCCAAGACATTTTAGAATTACTACATGTAGCATTTTCCAATTCCAACCATATAACAATTTAACGAAGAAGAAACTTCGCCTTGAACATTATGAGTAATGCCTAAGGACATATTTATCCATATGCAACAGCGGAGCGTGTCTCTCTCCCACAAAGTGAATGCTAGGATCCATTTTATTCAAACAAAAACAAAACAAAAACAAACCGACGCTCCAAGTAAAGAACACAAGATGTGACCGAATAAAAATATAGTTTCAGGGGAGGAACGATGATGTCGTCGATGAAGAAGGGGATGCCTTGGGCATCCCCAAGCTTAGACGCTTGAGTCTTCTTAAAATATGCAGGGATGAACCACGGGGGCATCCCCAAGCTTAGAGCTTTCACTCCTCTTGATCATAGTATATCATCCTCTCTTGACCCTTGAAAACTTCCTTCACACCAAACTTCAAGCAAACTCATTAGAGGGTTAGTGCACAATTAATAATTCACACATTCAGAGGTGACACAATCATTCTTTACATTTCTGGACATTGCATAAAGCTACTGGACATTAATGGATCAAAGAAATTCATCCAACATAGCAAAAGAGGCAATGCGAAATAAAAGGCAGAATCTGTCAAAAACAGAACAGTCCGTAAAGACGAATTTTAAAATGGCACCAGACTTGCTCAAATGGAAAAACTCAAAACTAATGAAAGTTGCGTTCATATCTGAGGATCACGCTCGTAAATTGGCAGATTTTTTCGAATTTTCTACAGAGACTTGTGCCCAGATTCGTGACAGACAGCAATGCTGTTTCTGCGCGATCCCAAATATAACATCAACTATAACATAGAAACTTTACTTGGCACAAAAACATGATAAGGAGAGGTTGCTACAGTAGTAAACAACTTCCAAGACTCAAATATAAAACAAAGTACTGTAGTAAAAACATGGGTTGTCTCCCATAAGCGCTTTTCTTTAACGCCTTTCAGCTAGGCGCAGAAAGTGCAAATCAAGTAACATCAAGGGATGAAGCATCAACATTATAACCAGGGGTGTTGGGAGTTTTCTCAACCAAGCATAGTATATTGGATACATAAGTTTTAGCGTCTCCCTTTTCATTAGTCTTGGGCTTGCTATTCTCATCGAACAAATTTTCAGGAACAAGCCAAGCATAGTTATTTTCTAGTGCATCATTCATAGCTAGGAGTTTACATGATATTGGTGCTTTGATCTCCCCACCATCATTAATATTATTAGTGTACCTTATTCTATCCACGTCCATTTTTTCAAGGAGACCAACAAAATTAGTATGAGAACCCAGCATATTAAATTTAGCAAAGACCTTTCTAGCCTCTCTTGCTAGTCCACCAAATTCTCTAAGAAGAGTTTCTAAAACAAAATCTTTCTTTTCCCCTTCTTCCATATTACCGAGTGTAAGAAACATGTGTTGGATTATAGGATTTAGATTAACAAATTTAGTTTCCAACATACGAACTAAAGCAGCAGCAGCAATTTCATAGGTAGGTGCAAGTTCTACCAAGTGTCTATCTTCAAAATCTTCAGTAATACTAACATGATTGAAAAATTCTTCTATATTATTTCTCCCAAATATAGACCCACGTCCTACCGGTATGTCTTTTGTGGTAAAATTAAAAGGAAACATGATGCAATAAGCAAAAAGTAAACTAGGCAAACAAAGTAAAGACAAGTAACTAATTTTTTTTTGTTTTTGATATAGAGAGCAAGACAGTAAATAAAGTAAAACTAGCAACTAATTTTTTTGTGTTTTGTTTAGGTGCAGCAAACAAAGTAGTAAATAAAATAAAGCAAGACAAAAACAAAGTAAAGAGATTGAGAAGTGGAGACTCCCTTGCAGCGTGTCTTGATCTCCCGGCAACGGCGCCAGAAATTTGCTTGATGCGCGTAGATGTACACGTCCGTTGGGAACCCCAAGAGGAAGGTATGATGCGCACAATGGCAAGTTTCCCTCAGTAAGAAACCAAGGTTTAATCGGACCAGTAGGAGTCAAGAAGCACGTTGAAGGTTGATGGTGGCGAAATGTGATGCGGCGCAACAACAGGGATTCCGGCGCCAACGTGGAACCTGCACAACACAACCCAAGTACTTTGTCCCAATGAAACAGTGAGGTTGTCAATCTCACCGGCTTGCTGTAACAAAGGATTAACCGTATTGTGTGGAAGATGATTGTTTGCAAGAAAACAGTAAAACAAGTATTGCAGTAGATTGTATGCGATGTAAAGAATAGGACCGGGGTCCACAGTTCACTAGAGGTGTCTCTCCCATAAGATAAAAGCATGTTGGGTGAACAAATTACAGTCGGGCAATTGACAAATAGAGAAGGGCATAACAATGCATATACATGATATGATAAATATAGTGAGATTTAATCCGGGCATTACGACAAAGTACATAGACCGCCATCCAACCGCATCTATGCCTAAAAAGTCCACCTTCAGGTTATCATCCGAACCCCATTCAGTATTAAGTTGCAAAGCAACAGACAATTGCATTAAGTATGGTGCGTAATGTAATCGACAACTACATCCTTAGACATAGAATCAATGTTTTATCCCTAGTGGCAACAGCACATCACAACCTTAGAACTTTGTCACTGTCCCAGGTGTCAATGAAGGCATGAACCCACTATCGAGCATAAATACTCCCTCTTGGAGTTAAGAGCAAAAACTTGGCCAGAGCCTCTACTAATAACGGAGAGCATGCAAGATCATAAACAACACATAAACAATAGATTGATAATCACCATAACATAGCATTCTCTATCCATCGGATCCCGACAAACACAACATATAGTATTACAGATAGATGATCTTGATCATGTTAGGCAGCTCACAAGATCCAACAATGAAGCACAATTAGGAGAAGACGACCATCTAGCTACTGCTATGGACCCATAGTCCAGGGGTGAACTACTCACTCATCACTCCGGAGGCGATCATGGCGATGTAGAGTCCTCCGGGAGATGAATCCCCTCCCGGCAGGGTGCCGGAGGCGATCTCCTGAATCCCCGAGATGGGATTCGGCGGCGGCGTCTCCGGAAGGTTTTCCGTATCGTGGCTCTCGCACGGGGGGTTCGCGACGGAGGCTATTTGTAGGTGGAAGGGCAGCTCAAGAGGCGGCACGAGGGCCCAGTGACGGGGCCGCGGTGGGCCAGGGCCGCGCCGCCATCGTCTGGCCACCTCGTGGCCCCGACTCCCCCGGTCTTCTGGAAGCTTCGTGCAAAAATAGGACCCGGGCGTTGATTTCGTCCAATTCCGAGAATATTTCCTTACTAGGATTTCTGAAACCAAAAACAGCAGAAAACAGCAACGGCTCTTCGGCATCTTGTTAATAGGTTAGTTCCAGAAAATGCGTAAATACGACATATAATGTGCATAAAACATGTAGGTATCATCAATAAAGTAGCATGGAACATAAGAAATTATCGATACGTTGGAGACGTATCAGTGGAATGGGTGCGATTTGGGCAGCCAATTTTGGCAACAAATAATTACATTTCCCCATTGCCAATGTTTCAAACATAGAAACATGATGGGATTTGTAGCATAGAAAACAAAAAATTTCCTACCGCAAGAACGAATAACAAGCCAAGATCTAATCTAGTAGATGGTAGCAACGAGAAGATCATGAGACTAACCCTTGAAGATTTTCAAAGCCTAACGAGATTAGATCTCGTGGTGGATGTAGTCGATCACTTGCCGCTTGCAAAAGCGCGTAGAAGATCTTGACCGCTTGGAAAAGCGCGTAGAAGATCTTGACGGTGCCACAGTCGGGCAGCACCTCCGTACTCGGTCACACGTACGGTGTTGATGACGACGTCCTCCTCCCCGTTCCAGCGGGCAGCGGAAGTAGTAGATCCTCCTCGGAATCCCGGCAGCACGACGGCGTGGTGGCGGTGGTGGTGGAGAACTCCGGCAGGGCTTCGTCTATGCGCTGCGGGAGTATTATGTGGAGGAGGAGAGGCTAGGGTTTGGGGAGAGGGGGTGTTGGGAGCTGGCCACTTGGGGGTTGTGGCCAACTAGGGCTTGGTGTGGCCGGCCCCCTCCCCTTGCTCCTCATTATATAGGTGGAGATCCCCAAGAGTTGGTATCCAAGTCTTCGAATAAGACCCGAAACCAAAACCTACCAAAGGGACGAAACCTACCCAAGGTGGGACTCCTACTCAAGGTGGGACTCCCACCCTTCCTTGGGGGTTTGGCCGGCCACCAAGGTGGAGCTCACCTGGGACTCCTCCCCTTAGGGTTTGGCCGGCCATGCAAGGAGGAGTCCCTCCGGGACTCCACTTTCCATGGTGATTTCTTCGGACTTTTCTAGAACCTTCCATAAATGCACCGGATCATTTCCAAACAAGTGACTTCCTATATATGAATCTTATTCTCCGGACCATTCCGGACCTCCTCGTGATGTCCTGGATCCCATCCGAGACTCCGAACAAAACTTCGAACTCCATTCTATATTCCATATCTACTTAAACGACATCAAACCATAAGTGTGTCACCCTACGGTTCACGAACTATGTAGACATAGTTGAGACTTCTCTCCGACCAATAACCAATAGCGGGATCTGGAGATCCATAATG
Source organism: Lolium multiflorum (assembly GCA_030979885.1). Lineage (NCBI taxonomy): Eukaryota > Viridiplantae > Streptophyta > Magnoliopsida > Poales > Poaceae > Lolium > Lolium multiflorum. The sequence continues at coordinate 41,867,716 of CM061752.1, read as the reverse complement.
GCTCCCACATATTCAACGATGACTTAGTGATCGATTGAACCATTTACATAGGATACCAATTCCCTTTGTCACACGATATTTTACTTGTTCGAGGTTTGATCATCGGTATCTCTATACCTTGTTCAACCTCGTCTCCGACAAGTACTCTTTACTCGTACCGTGGTATGTGATCTCTTATGAACCATTCATATGCTTGCAAGCTAATCAGATGACATTCCACCGAGAGGGCCCATAGTATATCTATCCGTCATCAGGATGGACAATATCCCACTCTTGATACATATGCCTCAACTCATACTTTCCGAATACTTAATCCCACCTTTATAACCACCCATTTACGCAGTGGCGTTTGATGTAATCAAAGTACCCTTCCGGTATAAGTGATTTACATGATCTCATGGTCGAAGGATTAGGTAACTATATATCGGAAAGCTAATAGCAACTTGAACTTAATGACATGATCTTATGCTACGCTTATATGAGTGTGTGTCCATTATATCATTCATCTAATGACATAACCTTGTTATTAATAGCATCCTATGTTCATGATCACGAAACCTTGATCATCTATTAATCAACAAGCTAGCTAGTTATACAAGAGGCTGATACGTCCATTTTGCATCACTATTTTATATCATAAATTTACTGCATTGATATATTTCATATTTAGAGATGATACTTATGTTATTTCACCTATTTTGCATGTTTCATAATTATTGGAGAATTACTCACCGGATTCTGCTGGAAAAAGCACCGTCAGGATACAATATTTCTGAAGATCAACAATTGACGGAAAATATACCGAAGCTCCTATTTGTCCAGATGACGGAGCCAGCCAAAAGGGGAGGCCGAGGAGGGCCGCCATGGGCCCTCCCCATAGGCTGGCGCGGCCACCAAGGCCGGCGCGCCGCCATGTGGGGAGGGGCCCACAACCCCCTCGGCCATCGCCCTTTCGCGTACTTCATCTCCCGAAAACCCTAAGGTGCGTGGGGGCATCGAGGATAGTCACCGCCGCCCCCTCGAGGCGGAAAAACACCAGAGAGAAAAGAGCTCTCCGGCAGGCAGAAATCTGCCGGGAAATTCCCTCCGGAGGGGAAATCGTCGCCATCGCGTCATCGAGCTGGACTTCATTGGGATCATCATCATCATCATCTCCACCACCGACACCGTCATCTCCACCGCTGCACCTCATCTCCGCTGTAACATCTAGGGTTGAATCTTGAGTATTTCATAGGGGAAACTTTTCCGGTGTCGATTACTCCTTGTTATTGATGCTATTGAGTGAAACCGTTGAATCAAGGTTTATGTTCAGATTGTTATTCATCATCATATCACCTCTGATCATGTTCCATATGATGTCTTGTGAGTAGTTCGTTTAGTTCTTGAGGACATGGGTGAAGTCTAAATGTTAGTAGTGAACTATGTTGAGTAATATTTAATGGGCCTAGGGGAATGCATCTTGTATTCGTTTGCTAATTGTGGGGTTGCCGGAGTGACAGCAACCTGAACCCCCGTTGGTATATCGATGCATGAGGGATAGCAGGATCTCAGAGTTTAAGGCTGTGGTTAGATTTATCTTAATTACTTTCTTGTATTTGTGGATGCTTGCAAGGGGTTTAATCACAAGTATGTATTAGTCCTAGGAAGGGCGGTGCATTAGCATAGGTTCACCCACACAACACTTATCAAAACAATGAAGATTAATCAACTAAATGAAGCGAAAGCACTAGACTAAATTCCTGTGTGTCCTCAAGAACATTTGGTCATTATAAGTAAACAAACCGGCTTGTCCTTTGTGCTAAAAAGGATTGGGCCACTCGCTGCAATTATTACTCTCGCATTTTACTTACTTGTATTTTATTTATCTGCTATATCAAAACCTCCTGAAAACTTGTCTGTGAGCATTTACAGTGAATCCTTCATCGAAACTGCTTGTCAACACCTTCTGCTCCTTGTTGGGTTTGACACTCTTATTTATCGAAAGTACTACGATGCACCCCCTATACTTGTGGGTCATCAGAGGCTTACTAGGGACTCCTTGTTGTTTACATAACACACATGTATCAATGTTTCGGTTAATATAATTATAGCATGGTATATAAACATTTATCATAAACACAAAGATATAACAGAATAACCATTTTATTATTGCCTCTTGGGCATATCTCCAACAAAACAAGCAATCAAAGTTAACCACTGCCAAAATGTATGGACCCGAGACATTGTTCATTGGAAAAGGAAGATAAATCTTCGTGGCTAATTTATATAGCCAAGTACTAGCGGATTCCTCCCAGGCCTCATTGGCCACATGGAATTTTTTTAACCTTGAACCTTCTTGCCAGCATTACCAGTGGGATATATTTTGTATCACTGTACTACTAGCATTTGATGAAGTATTATTCCACTTGAACATTTACAATTTTATGGATATGCAAAACCATTACTCCAATCTTTCTTCTCCCCTCTCGGTCTCTCCCCAACCTACTCGCCTGGTTGCTTCCTCCGCTCCACCGGGCCAAACCGAGGCCATTCTCGTCGGCCATGCCGTCTGGGAAGGTCTAAGGCGAGGCGCCGGAGCTTCTAGTGTACATACTAGGTCTAGTAGCAGTAGGTTTGTTCCTCTATGGAGTTTGGTGTCCTGCCGGTATGGCGTTATGCCCAAGGGATGCGTGCTATCGACGCCGGCGAGCAGCGTCCGATGGCCAGCGGTGGAGATCTTGATGGTGGAGGCGGCGTGGTGCCTGTTGCTGCTGGAGGGATCCTCCATGGCGCTTCCCCCAAATAAGCTCGGGGTTGGTCCTCCAGATCCCGATCTGGAGGTTTGTTGTTGTGCTGGTGTGGTGGAGATCGTTGTTCTTCCTCTCTCCTTCAGCCATCAAGGAGATGGAGGAGGGGAGCGGCAGGAAGATGCTCTGCATCGGTCGGCATGGCGGGAAGTTCAGGTTGCTGCTAATGGCGGAGTTCATCAACTAAGGCAAAGATACGCCGCGGTTATCCATGGTCAAAGAGACCGCTCCGCGCTGTGGTGCTGCCCGCACTGCAGGCTCTTCAACCTCCTGGCCGGCGAGCCAAATTGGAGGCCCATCTGCGACCTCGCCACGGCGCTCATCGTCAACCCATCGCCAAGTGGTCTCGTCCCCGGAGATGGTGCTGGCGGCCGTGATGTCGAGCGCGTCTTCTTCCTCGGTGGAGAGGGACCCGATTGCACTCTTAATTCTTTCTTAGGGGTCCTGTGTGCAATTTTAGAGGGCTTGTTTGTAATTTCCTTTTCTTCTGAGGTCCTCGATGTAATATGTAAGCCCACCGTTTAATGCAGCTATCTGGACCCTTCGGGGTCCTTCCCCTTCAAAAAAAAAAAAAAAGATATGCAAAACCGAAGTCTTGCTGACCGCACTTATCTTCACATCTGTACATACAAATTTCATTTGAACTTGTAAAACATTGGCTCTTCCATAACTACAAAAAACATTCTACGCAATTGCCATCTTGGCCCACATTTTAGTTGAGTGATTCCAACGCAGATTAGATGAGAATTGAAAGGATGGCAATGTATCAATTCCTTAGCTTGAACATATTTGTAGGCCAATATGAGTGCCACGTGATTGGGAGTTTGGGACTGAGATGCCATCGTATCCATGCTAATACACCTAGTGTAACAATTCATGGGTGCGACTGCGAGAGTTAACCTCGAAAATGTCCATGGATATGGACTTAGGGTTTTGAGGAAAGAGGTGCGCTACAAACAAGGTAGTCCAACAATGTATTGATTGTAAGGCAAATTCGATGTAATACTAGAATAGATCTAGGGTTATAACAATGATTTGATATCTCCCCCCGCTATATCTTCCTAGCATTTAAATAAGAGGCAATGTCTTAGAGTCGAGTTCGGGTTGGTTTACAAGTAATTGTACAAGGCTATGTTTATGTCGGCTCCTTTGATGTGCCTTTCCTTATTCGACACACTTTAGTTCCTGGGTTTCGGATGCTTTTAGTCTTCTGGCTTCATGGGCTTCTTCCCGAATACATACCAGTGATTCCGAAGTCACATGCCCAATAAGATATACCTACGTCAGTGACACCAAGTACCATCTTAACGTGGGGAGGCGACAAATTAGTTGCAGTAGGTGGCAAAATGGGTTCTTTACATATATTTTTGATAGATAGCACGGGGTACAACTTAACCCTGGTTACCATGCCAAACAATGAAATCATCAAGCACCTCACAATTTAATGGAATTTGGGTTATTCTCTTCACATCCAATGAGTTAAATATGGATCTGGCTTGCTTTAGTCCCTATCATCAATCTACTTTGTGATAAGAAAAAGGAAAAATATTCAAAGGAAGTCAGTAAGGGAACATGCCAACATGTTGAGACTGACCTAAAGATCTTGTCAAAAAATACAAAATTTATTCCAAAGAATATCTCAATTTGTTGGCTGGCTTTAAAAATCTTCCTAGCCTTGACTATCGTTGCATTTAGCGAGCTTGAAAAAACAAACTACCTTCTGGATCCTCAAAACAAGGCAAATTAAGGGAGAATTCCATCTTTGCCTAGATATCGTGTCAATTTTTTTAAGGAAGCTACTCCCCTTCATGTGATAACCTTGCGGTCTAGACTGCTAGTTAACCATAGATAATTCCAGGTATCACGCGATGATGCTTTGCCAAGTAAAATAGGAACCCGCCGTGGTTCCTCTTTTTAGAATGTCACCATTTGTCCAATATTTGTCCTAAGCACTGTCGCACAAAGAGTTGGTTCAGTTACCATCTCCAGACCTACATGATAACATAGCAATACTAAACGAATGTAAATCCCCGAAGCCCATTCCTTCACTTTTTGGAAAACATAGTTTCAAAGAAGCATATTAATGCATACTCTTTTCCTTGATCATCGTCGCCCTACCAGAATTAGGATATAGCATCGGTAATCTTCTTGCACACTGACTTTGGTGGTTTGAAAACGGACATGTAATATATTTGAGCAATATTTATTTACCACCAATGGATAACATGTTTTCCTTCCATATATTAATCCTCTCAATTATTCTCTCACAGAAATGCATGAAAATAATCGGTTCTATCCGCTCACACTAAAGCAGGGAGTTCCAAATAATCATCTGACTAAGCTTCATTGTTTATGTTCAAGATATCACACATGGCTACTCTTGTATCAATGTTTGTGTTGGGACTAGAGATGATACTTGTCCACACTAACCACTTGTCCCTTCATGCAAGAAAATACTCCCTCCATTCCAAACTATAACATTTTCTCGATATTTCAAATCGGACTATATATGAACTAAAATAAGTAAACAAACACATTGAAATATGTCTAAATAATTTTAAATGGGCTCATACTTGACAAACAAACTGAAATACGTACGGGGAAAAAATATGGGAAAGAAGGTTCCATGTATAATACTACCTCTGTTCTTACAAAGATGTCGCAAGTTTATCTAAGTTTAGATGTATATAGACACTCTTTCATGTGTAGATACATTTGAATTCAGATAAATCTCTCACATCCTTTTATGGACGCCTATTGTGGCCTTGTGGGAATAAAAGTTTCTCCAATTTTCTCATTCACCTGATTATACTACTGTACTTAGTATTTAAGAGAACCCGACCCTGCTCATGTAAAAACATAATAGAAAACAGAATCCTGTTTTTTTTTTTTGAGGGCAATACGTGGTTCATATAATCAACATAGTCGTACAAGATACGTACGCACACGTCCAGAAGAAGCTGGAAGCCCAGCTGTCTCCACACTTTGCACAAAGGACCCCCAACGAAAAAGAAAAACAAAAAAGGTACATGGGCATCCTTGTGACCTCCGTCGCTCGCATCGCACCTTCCGCGCCGCCGGAGCAACCACCGGAAGGAGAGAAGACGAAGACCCATCGGAACCAAGTCCGGCGTGGCTCCCTCGCTGATTCGCAGCTTTATGGACCTCGGGAGTGGCTCGCCGAAGACGAAGCCGTCCACTTTGGGGCACATCGGCCGGGGCAAAGCCGCCCCGAAGCCAGCGCCAGACTCCGGATCTGCAGCCGCCGCTCGACGCCGTCGATGGAGAGAAGCAGACCCGCCGACCACCATCCTCATCCCCAGCGTGAATCCCGCAGACTTCTAGCCACCGCCGACGCGGCCGGAAGGTGAACGCCGGGAGTAGCTCCTGAACAGCCTCACAAACTCCACAGCAGCGTTGGAGCAGACGCCGTTGTGGCGGTGGAGCCGGAGGACCAAAATCCGCCGCCAGGCCGGCGCCACCGCCGCACCAGCCCGGCTCGGAAGACCTAGCGCCCAGATCCATCGAAGAAGACGACGGATCGAAGACGCCTTTATTCAATGACGCCGTCGCCGCCGTCAAGGACACGGCATCTCCGACGAGCGCCTGAAAACCTAAGCTACTAGGCCCTAACCTACAGCTATACAAGTCCGAGCGGCAGATCCGGCGACCCCTTCCACACCGACGAGCACAAGGCCGTCGGGGGAGAGGAGTCGCCGGAGCTGGCGCCGGAAACTCGGTCGCCGCTCTGGTTGCCCTTTTTGGAGAGAGGGAGGGGAAACAGAGGCGAAGGGAGGGAGAAAGACGGTGCTTTGGAAAAGCTCACAGTTAAGCCAAACAGAATCCTGTGTTGTGCAAAGAGGGAGCAACAATATGAACCAGGCACTTGTGGGCCTAGCTGCTTCTCACATCCGGCCCATGATCTTTCAAACCCTAGCAAGTGTCCGCTCCGGCCGACACTATAAAAGCCATCAGCGCCCAGATCGGCTATTCCCCCGTTTCACTGGTCGGCCGGACTGAACCACCGCCTACTCTACTCACATCGGCGCCCGCTCGCCGTCGCCGTCGCCGGGCGCCATGGGCTTGAACGACATCCTCGAACAATTGTACGACTGCCTCCCGGAAACCCCCTTCTCTTCCGACGCCTCTCTCTCCGCCTCCACCTCCAACGCCTGCGGGGCGGAAGACCGCATCAGCGCCCTCCCCGACGACCTCCTTCGCAATGTGGTCTCGCGCCTCGCCGTCAAGGACGCCGCCCGTACCGCCGCGCTCTCCTCCCGCTGGAACAGCCTCTGGACCTCCACCCCGCTCATCCTCGAAGACCGCCACCTCCTCACCCAGCCCCCGTCGGGCGACCGGAGCGCCCTTCCCGCCGCCGTCTCTCGCGTCCTCGCCTCCCACCCGGGCCCCTTCCGCTGGGTCAGTCTCTCCCGCAGCTTCATGGTCAACCAGGAGGAAGCGCTCGCCAACTGGCTCCGCCTCTTCGCCGACAAGGGCGTGGAGACCCTCGTGCTCGTCAACCGCCCCTGGCCCCTCGGCGTGGCCCTGCCGGAGTCCATCCTCCGCTGCTCCTCGCTCCGCCGCCTCTACCTCGGGGTCTGGCTCTTCCCGGACACTTCTCGCCCCACCGCGCCCCCACGCGGCCCCGGCGTCTTCCCCCGCCTCCAGGAGCTGGGCATCTGCCACGCCATGATGCGGGAGCGCGACATCGAGTACCTGCTCGCCTGCAGCCCTGAGCTCAAGATCTTCGCGCTCATCCTCAGCTACGGCTTCCCCGAGCGCGTCCCAATAACTAGCAACAGCCTCCGCTGCCTGCTGCTCTGGTTCACCATAGTGGAGGAGGTCGAGATCGTGGCAGCCCCATTACTGCAGCGCCTCATCCTGTTCTGGCTTCATAGGGGGCGCACCACCAGGGTCAAGATCGGGTATGCTCCTAAGCTCACCGTGCTAGGCTACTTGGATACGGCGAACCACGTGCTTCAGATCGGCAACACCACCATCAAGGTCTTGCTCGATTTCTGTCCTCTATCTTACTATTTTCCAAACTGGCTAGGCAAAGTAATCTTGATGCTTGTGATGTGCTGGTCCAGTATCTCCTTGTCTATAATCCAATCACTAGTTATACCGCGCGTTGTCTCTTTTGGTTTTGCAGGCTGGGGTAACAAATGCGATCCCAAATGCTGTGGTTCCAAGCGTCAAGGTGCTAGCTTTGAATGTGGATTTCAGAGTAGCCGAGGAAGTGAAGACCTTGCTCACTTTCTTGAGATGCTTTCCCCAAGTGGAGACGCTGCACATTAAGGTCGTGAATTTGTGACAATGCAACCAATTTGGGTTATCAAGAGCACAATTTTCTTGGCCACACGTAACAATAGCTTTCACTGAATCTAGAGCGCTTGCTTTGATTGTTTTGCAGTCCCACAATGAGGATGAGAACCAAGATGAGGAGCAGGACTACGAGGACACTGGTGGCAAGCTTACTTCCACCTTCTGGCAGGAGGTTGGTCCGATCGAGTGTGTGGAGTCGCGAGTGAAGAAGGTGGTGCTTGATCAGTTCAGCATGGGGGACAACGAGATTGAATTCCTCATGCTTTGCAAACTGAGAGCAAAGGTGATGCACAAGGTGGTGCTGGTGCTGCCAGTCGAGTTACGTCCAGAGGCGCTGACTGAAAACATTTGGAAACTGTTGCCCCTGGGTGCCGCAAATTGTGCCAGTGGGAATTGCGAGTTCGCATTGCATACTCGTCCAAGATTTACTTGTGACTACCGCGGAGCGTCTGATCTTTCTCTGAGTGACCCATTTCCGGAAGGCATTGTGCTGAACTGCTGATAGATCGCGAGCGGTCATTGCGCCGTTGATCATGTTGGATGTTTGTCGGAAGAACTTCTAGTTGCTAGGAGTGCTATGCAGAATACCTGCATGACCTGTTTATGTTCGTTGTTACGCATTCTGTGCGATATCCGTGGCTACTTTTTTTTGGCTGTGACGGCTGCACATGTTGTCATCTAACGATTGTCTGGCATGTTGCCATGTTGCCATCTAAACTATGGCCTGACTTTGTTCATGCTGCAGTCACGCGACATTTATCTATGCTCTTGATTCTAGGGAGTAAAAGAAGAGTACTACATTCATCTAAGTATCTAGAGACAACATTTATCTGTGTCTGCATGATTCTGCTAGGGACTAAAACACTAGTACCATTAGAGAACATGAGTAATATTATTTTTGCTTACCATCTCTGGATATTATTGTGCTTGAACTTACTGTAGGTACATACAAAAAACAACTTGACTGTAGGTACATGCATTAACTTTGTCATGATACAATTTTAACATATACTACTTTTTTTTCGATAAAGGATGCTTTATTACTTCGATTTACCATATACTACTATAATGAGCACAGTACAATGTCATATAACGTCAGAGAATCCGTGCCCCTGCTGCCTCTCCTCCCTCTTTGTGACCTTGTGATCTTGTCCTCCTCCGAAGGTGGTCATGACAAGAACCACATCACTGTCCTCCTCGGTCATTTCCTATGGATGATACATTGTATCCCGTCCCTGAACCACCACACTCTCATCTCCTTGGTTGCATCTGTGGTGCTTCTCATCCCTGTCCTTGAAAATAATGTATGGTTGATGAGGCAATGACATCCACATGAATTGGATTATCCTATACGATATCATCTCCCCGCGTCCTCACCTCCCACCCATGGCTCTCCCGTGACTGAAGAACACCTAACAATTAATAACTACACACACGGCTCCTCAGAGAAAATTTATAGGAGTAGTGGACCGGTGAATGAGACAAGTCGAAAGACAAGAGGAGCACATAACGATGCCAATAATTTGAAGAACCCGACCTATGAAAAGTTATAGAGGGTTCTAGCTACCGTATATTGGGAATAAAAATTACTGTGACTAACAGTACATTGCGACGCTAAGGGTACCCCTCTATACAAACTACAAAGGTACGAGCTACGGTTAAAAATATTTACGCGTGGCCAACAAGGCCCGCGAGAAATGGGCCACATAGACAACACGGGTGACGGCGATATTGTTATGGACGTTACCGAAATATTGCAAATGGGCTTTTAGAAATCTCCGTTTGTAATATAGGACTCTATAAACGGTGCTACAAGATTCTACGTTTCCGATAAATCTTTTTTTTCCGATAAATCGATCCCTATATGTGCAACACTTAACCCTCACAGGAACCTGCCTCACTCTCTGTGCATTTGAATGAAGCACTGTGGGGGCTTGAGGTGACCTAGTCGTCTAGTGTGTCTTCTCCCATCGCAAGAGAGCGTATCTGCAGTGTCTAGCTACGTTTGCTCCTTGTCCTCATCTCCTCTAAGTCCAAATTTGGTCGCATCATGTAGGATATGGTCGGATCCGGTTGACGTCGGGGGCATTTGAAATCCCCTCCGGCCTGCTCGTCCAGTGGGCGACGGCCGACACCTACCCGGAGGTATCATGCATCCCATGGCACGTAGATCTGTGGGAGGCACACCCAATGGTGAACCGGCGGGACCTGAGGACGATGACGAACTCCCATGGAATCGAAGGCATAAATATTTTTGTGACGAACCGTCGTGCCGATAAACTAGGTCTTCATGATTACAACTCTTGTTTCAATCTATTATGTTTTTCTTAGTGCGTGCCATAGTTCCGATTAGGATATTGTTATTGTATTGTTTATGTCGGTGAATGTTTTGTTTATTACAGATCGTTATAGTTATCAATTTGATATAGGTCTATTGTGAGTGTTTTTTAATAGTTTTATGTTACGTTGTTATGTTTTTATTTCACCTATTAGATTGTGTTTAAATTACGCAATACATGTGATTGAGTTCACTTTGGTTAAAATGTATTAATTTTCGGAGTAGCAGCCCGATAACGTCTAGCTAGCCCATCTACCGCTATTTGACGAAGCAAAATCTGTTTAGCAACGCTGCGGGGAGACCAGGGTGAACTGGAGCGTTCGTTCAACAGATCCAACTTCCAGACGTGAGGGGTCCTAGCTAGGTGAGTTTTACTGTTTGCTAATGTGTTAGTGTTTGTAATCCTTTCTTCTTTTCTTATTTATCAATTTGATTAAGTAAAGGTCATGTGGTGATCGGTTCGAGAATGGGCAGTTTGTGATTTCTAGCCGGACGAGGTGCTACGGAGAAACCCTACCTCCTCTCCACTGCCCCCCTCCCGGGCGGCGGCGGAGGAACTCTCCCATCCCACGCAGCCATCCCTCAGACCGCCACCCCACAGGAGGCCGCTGTTGCCGGCCCCGGCGGCGGTGACGGCGTCCCTTTCGTCTAACAACGAGGGGGGGAGAGGGTTTCCGCGGCGGCGTTCCATGGGAGGGGATGAGGCGCCGGTGGAGGAAGCCGGGCGGCACGACTGCTTGGCTGGGGCCTGATGCTCTTCGTCAGTAGCCATGGAGGAGTGGGTGGAGCGGTGGCGGCCTCCGCCCTCGGTGGCAGTTCGGCGGCGGTACACATGATCCACGCCGCCGTCCTCTTCCCTAGTGATCCGGCGGTAGGGACTGGCGGCATGGGGGCTGCTGTTCTTGCTTTCTTTTGGTGGCGGTCCTCGGGTTTCTCGCAAGCGAAGACGAAGATCTACTGGAGGTCACTTTGCCTTGATCTGGCTGGAGAGATGAGTTCCGGAAAGCTCCACCAATGAATGGAACAGTGCATCTTTTGCCTGAAGTTTGCTGGATCGGGTGGTATTCGGTCGCGCGCACCCATGTTTTTAATTCGACCGTTTGGTTCTGTGTTGACATCATGTAACTTTTTGGTCCATGGTGAAGTCAGAAGAAGGAATATCATGAAGGCCGGGTTGGTGGATTGGCTAAAGGAGGTTCGAGTCTCCGTGACACTAAGGGACTTGCTTGACGTTCCGGGCTCCGCAGCAGTGGTATGCAAGTGGGGACGGCAGCACAGGTGAAGTTCAGAGTCTTACCTTTCAGAGTGAAAATCCAAGGTCTAGCCTTAACTGATTGTGCCTGGCAATGACCTTGTTGGAGGCATTGTTTTGAGAGTGAGGACTATTTCAGGGTGAAAACCCAAGACCTTTGGTCGGTCGATGACGGTGCTGGTGCACTGTTCCCTTTTTGGAGGCGTCGCTTTTGGAGAGTATGTATTTCAGGTGTTGTCACGGTGGTGGTTGTAGTGCTGTTGCTAGGTCTGGAATATTGTAGCGGGACTTTTATTTTTAGTTTTCTTTTATCTTTTTTGACTGTGTGCATCCGCACTGCCACTAGGGTGGGACGTTGTGGCAGAGGCTGGGTGTAATTGTTGTCTTTTGATATTAATATATTCCTTTATCGAAAAAGTAAAGGTCATGTGTTTATAATTCGGTCTATAAAAACACATATGTGTTTCTAAGGTTATTGTGAATGTTATGCTTATGTATCCCGTCATGTGGTATACTTTAAGATAATGGTATAGTTATCAATTTGAGCAAGCTCTCTATATCGTATGTTGCATGAGTCCATTTCGGTTATAATGCATAAAAGAAACTTTCTCAGAGGAAGAGGGTTCGGATGAAACATCACTCATAACATGACCTCCTTATTTTTCTAATGGAAGAATCTCCAATTTCTTGCTTGGGGTAATCTTTACGATCATGTAAAACTACATTTATGTAGCATATCATTTTCTGTCGTCATATTCTCACATTAATGATTTTTTTGTAGAGCCTGCTTTGTCACAAAACGAGCAAGCTATAGCACATTCTGCGGCATCCCAAGATAGGCAGATATCGAAGAGGAACAAAAACAATATCCTTGCAAGTTGCAACCTGAGAAAAGTCAATCTTCCGAGTTATCTATTAGGTTAACTGTGTGAGATATTATATTACGGTGACAGTGTGCAAAAAAGGTAAACCACATCTCCGCACCATCGGTGAAGCAAACTGCAGTCAAGGCTCTTGGAAGGGTACTCATTAGGCTTAGTTGCATCCAACGGTGTGATTGTTCGAGATTGTGGCTGAGTTTAAGACTTACCATAGTGGGAAGTATTATATGAAGTCAAAAAATGACGTGGAAGTATCTAGGTAGTCCAATATGATGTGGGAGTATCGTTGGTAGGCTTGTCGTCTTGGCCACATTTTCTTTAACATAACACTTATGTATGCCTTGAATTTATCTCATTCCGTATTGATAATGATAATGTTATGCTTGTGATGTGAACAAAGTTAAATGTGATGTCAAACTATCTATGGCTGATGTATGCATATTAAAGATACTCAATGAAAACATGTGGAACCAAACAAATGTAACTGATGACCCCGACTGTAAGAAAACGGAGAAACATGTATACCCGTTGCCAAAAAATGGGTCTCATGGGTGATTGATTTATTCACCGTTGTCATGGAGGCCTTCACATCAACATCAAGCTCGTGGCAATGAGCCCTTTCCCGTTGCCATACGGTTTTTTGACCCACACCCATAGTGTCAGTTTTTACTAGTGTGAGTGAGTGCTCTTACTCATTACTTATTGACTCCGTTGACCCAAATAATCTTGGCAATGAATATCTTTTCATTCGAATTGTCTTGGTTACGTTGTGAAGGATTGTATGAAATGGTGGCTACAAAATGGGCTTCGGTGATTATACAAGCCACAACAATGGAAAAATGGTAGAATAAGAGCCATCATCTAAGAATATTTTTGTAGTAGCGTGCTTCTAATTTGAATGGATTTCATAATAAATAAAATAAAACACTTCTGAACATTATTGTTGTGCTTGACAATAAAGCCGAGAAACCCCCTCGTAGTCGTAGTGCAACCAGACATGCTTCCAAAAGAGAGGCTGGTGAACATGGTACTCTAAGATGAGATAAAGAGACTATATGGCCCAAAAATTCCATGGTTAAGCATAATTAATAGAAGGTAGTAACACGGGGTACCTACATATTGTTACAAATGATAAACATCAGAAGAATAAAATCTTCAGATTAGAGCAACATGATGGGGCACGGATCCAACACCTTTTCCTCTATGGTAGAAGTGGTACAAATGGCATACCATAGTTATCTCTGGAAGAGAGTAACATTCTTGTTACAACCTTTATAAGAAATAGGTACCTGAAGCTATTCTTAGACGGAGCATCAGAGCATCTCCAACAAACGCGCTAAAACGCACCCACGCGGTAAAAACCGCCAGTTTAGTGCACCGGGGCCGAAATATATCGCTCCAGCAGACGCTCGATAATAGCGCACGCTAATATTTTCCCGGCGTGCGCGAAACTGCGGCTCATCGAGCTGGATATTTGGCGCACATGGCACCGCGCGCGGTAAAGGAAAAGGCGAGCACGCGAAGTCCAACTTCCGTTCTAAAACTTCCGCGCGCCGCTCCGCCGCCGGCGAAACCTCCACCCCTTTCTCCTCCAACGGCTTCACATCGCCTACTAGGAGACTCTTACGTGGAAAAATGACGACGCGCCCCTTCCCTGCAGCCGCCGCGCATCTAGGCATCCGAATCGCCAATCCGCCGTCGCCAAATCGCCGCCGTAACTTCCCTACATCCGGAGCGTCCGCAAGGTGCTTGAAGGTATGCGGCGACCTTCTTTGAATTAGATTTTTAGTTCGTTTGTTGAATTTGTTGCGCTTCATGGATAGATGAGCTCTTCATACGATTCATTCGATGAAGAATGTGACATTCAAGAAGAAAAATAGATGGCAATGCTATGGGCTATGCATGCAAAGAAGAGGCCGAAGCATGGTGGTTCGGTTCTTGGTCGACAGAAATTGTGGCGGGAGAGGATAGAAGGACACGAGAAACTGGTGTGTAGCTATTTTGCGGAGAATGCCACATTTATATCGATTGTAATCATTGGAGTTGGAAGAATTGTCCTACCGCATAGCATGGATAATTTAAAGGCCACAAAAAAGATTTCACTATAATCCTTGAAGCTGTGGCTGACTATGAAACTTGGATTTAGCATGCTTATTTCGAATTGCCTGGTACGTTGAACGACATCAACGTTGTCTAACGGTCACCCTTAATGAGCAGGATTGCTTTGGGTGATACTCCACCGGTTCATTTTCAAGCCAAAGTGCGCACATACAACTTTGGGTACTTCCTAGCCAACGACATCTACCCAAAGTGGCAAACATTTATGAAGCCAGTTGTCAAACCATCTGGTAAGAAACAAATTCAATTCCACAATACACAAGCGGCGGCAAGAAAAGATGTTGAGAGAGCATTTGGAATTTTGCAAGCCCAATTAGTTATTGCAAGAGGACCAGCTAGATTTTGAGATCAAGAGGTCCTTTGGTATATCATCAATGCATGTATCATCATGCATAACATGATCATCGAAGATGACCGTGGTCAAGACAATGACTGACGGGCCGACCAGTTTCGAGTGCATATGAAAGAAGAGAGAGTGGCCAAGTTTATTGCCTCCTACAAAGTTATTCGGACGGAGGAAACTCATCTTGAGCTTCAGAATGATCTGATCAAAAAGTGGTGGACATGGAATGGCCATCAATAATTATATCTCATTTGTAGTTATTATTCCAATGCTTCTTTGCCAGAATCTATATGGTCATGCATCCAAGTAGTTTCAGATCTGTATCCTCCGACTAGTGTAGCCAATATCTTTGGAAATTGGCTTCATGGTATTGATCACAGGTTTAGAACTCTTATTAGGGTGGGAGCGCTTGCCGTTATATGGGCGCTATGGCTATGCAGAAATGACAAAGTTTTTAATGATAAGAATTGTTTCCTTTTGCAGGTTATATACAGATGCACCGCTATTCTCCGTTCGTGGTTTGCGCTGTAGAGAGTGGAGAACCGAGACATCTTTACGGAGGTCTGTACATGGTTGGAGGATACGGCGAGGGATACTTTCACTAGTGGAAAACGACCCTTTTGCACCTGTTCATTAGGGCCATATGCACCGAATTGTGAACCGGTGCAAACTTATTGCACCGGTTTAGTTACGAACCGGTGCTAAAGGGGACACCACGTGGCGGCTGTCGGGCGTCCGAGCGAGAGGACCTTTAGCACCGGTTCGTATTACGAACCGGTGCTAAAAGGTCTGCCGCGGCAGAAAAATGTCCCAAAACGCTGCCGCGGTAGAACCCCGCTACCGTAAAAAAATTTCGAATTATTTTTCACTCCCTCTTTTTTTCTTCTTTTTTTCTTCAGAATTTCTAATATTTTAGTTATTTCACAAGTTTAGTCTCTAACTACCATTATCTCTAGTCTAATTACTTACTCATGCTCAGACTTCCCACTCGGTCACCCATCCTCCCACTACTCTAGCACTAGCACGCTTAACTTTCAAGTTCATTTCCATCCTGCATCTAAGTGCTTCGCGCGCATGTATGTGATACTAGTATCATATCAATCGTATTAACATATCGGTCGATGTCATATTTCTTTATTGTTCGAATTTCAAATAATTCTTTTAATAAACAAAAGTAATGATATAATAATAATCTTGAATAAATAAATAAACATTAACTTTATAATTTGTATTATTTATAATTATTTTCATTTTTTATTTTTTTGCCAAACCTAAAACCTGAAAATTTGAAAAACTTATAATTTGCTAAAATTAATAGTAATCTTTATGCAGGATGCAATTATTAATTTTAATTTTGAAAAATAAAAAAATAAAATCCTAAATTTCTAGAAAAAACTAATATCTTCCTGCTTTCATATTTTAATTTAGAATTTTGAGAATCTAAAAATTGGCTAACCGGGTAAACCCTGGTGAATTCGGATGTAACTTTTTCCCACTATCATTTTGATATATTATACGTTTTTTTTCCGACGTCGTATGCAAAAATTAATGCGGTTTTACCATTTTTCAAACTCTTATTGTAAAAAAAATTGAAATTCAAATTTGTTAATTTTCCCTAATAGTAGGTTGCGTAACATACAGGAATCTCAAAAGATTTTATTTTTTGAATTTTCTACCATTTTCTTTCTATTTTGTGTTAAAAGGCGATCCCGGGGCGGGGGGGGTGCGTGGGGAGCAGAAAAACCTTTACGAACCGGTGCAAAAGATAGCTCATTTGCACCGGTTCGTAACACGAATCGGTGCTAAAGGTCCCTCGAAACACGAACCGGTGCTAATGACCCCCTTTAGCACCGGTTCGTGCCAAATTCGGTGCAAAAGCTCTTTGGGAAAAAAACCAAAGCCCTTGTTTCTGTTATCACCAGAGTTTGACCAAGTCAGAGGTGGGCCGCGATCAAGATGGATTTGACGATATATGCGAGGGAAAGATATGTGAATCGGCCTTGTGTATCAAGTTTGGGCTAGTTAGCCCGTGTATCTTTATAGTAGGCCGTAGAAGTTAGAGTTTATCTCGTGCACGGTTTGGTGCACGCCCACATTAGAAAGTCCCTGGACTATAAATATGTATCTAGGGTTTATGGAATAAACAACAACCAACGTTCACCACAAACCAATCTCGGCGCATCGCCAACCCCTTCGTCTCGAGGGTTTCTCCGTAAGCACCATGCTGCCTAGATCGCATCTTGCGATCTAGACAGCACGAGCCTGCCTACGTTGTTCATGCGTTGCTCGTGCTGAAGCCTTTTTGATGGCGAGAAACGTAGTTATCATAGATGTGTTAGGGTTAGCATTGTTCTTAGTATCATATGCTGTCGTAGTGCAACCCTTGCGCATCTAGCCGTCCTTGTACCTCATCATGGGTGCAGGGCGGCACCCCGCTTGATCGTTATTTAGTAGATCTGATCCGTTATGGTTGCTCCTTGATTCATCAAGGATTAGTTTAACATCCGCAATAGTTAGGCCTTACAAAGGGTTGGAGGATCCAGCGGCGCGTAGGGTGTAGTTTGCTGGCCCTAGACAGGATGTTCCGGGATCAACCTCGTGTTGGTTTTTAGGCCTTGTCTAGGGTTGACTTACGATCACCGTGCGTGGCGCGAGGCCCAATCGTGAGTAGGATGATCCGATTATGCGGTGAAAACCCCAAATCGTCGTGATCTCATATGCTTTATCTTGATCAAGCAGGACCACCATATATTCGGCCACCTTGGACGAATCATGGGTGGATCGGCTCCATGAGCTGATTCACAGGATAACCAGAGCCGATCGAGGCTTGTATTTAACGTGTACGTGTGTGCCCTGCAGAAACTAAGCGAGGCATCATCCTCACCTTCCCGACCAGTATAGGTCAGGTGGCACGCCCTGCAATTTGCATCGGCGCACCGGGAGGCTTTGCGGTCGTCGCTCCAGGGATCCAGCCGCAGCCCTAGTCGTTCCGGCTCTACGGTGTGACCCGCCCTGCCCGCCGGTGGGTTTCGACGTCAACACATTCTGGCACGCCCGGTGGGACAATCCTCAACATCAACCACATCGCCGTCTACATCGGAGATGGCGGAAGAAACTCCGGTCACCTACGAGGAGCTCAATGGCGAGCTCAAGAAGAAGTATGACGAGGTCAAAGCCATCCTCGAAGCCGACCTCATCGGCTCTTTCCACAGACCCGCTCCCATGGCATCAGATGGAAGGGGTTCTCACCTGAAGGCGCGCTGGATGGAGTGGACCTATCCACCCCGCGGAAGAACGCACCCAGTCGTCGCGTCAGAGATCAACTTCATGGTAGCTCATTCTCCGCACCGCCATTCGAGAGCCGGTGAATACGTTGGAGCGCGTCGTCTGCGCGTGATCCAGGAGATCATGAGCCGCCGCACTCTCCGACCAGCTCTAGGGACTCACCAAGGAGAGGTGCCACTCCAGTCCGTCCACCGCTGCCGTTCGCATTGGCAGCGCCCGAAGCGCCGAACTCATCGGCCTACGTCGTCTACAAGATTGGTGGTGACCCCGGTGACTACCAATTCCTACATGACGCGCCCAAGGAGATCCCGCACGGATACGCATGTGCATACGTGCCAGTGCAACACCTGGGCACTCTCGAACCAGGTTGCAACAGCGGGGACTGGAACAATCGGGAGGAACGTCGGAGGCAGACCCCGAGAAGCGCACGTGGCTAGCTAAACACGCTACCCGACAAAACCCAGCCCAGCTCCTGCAGTTGGCTCGAACCGGAAAAACAAGCATGGCTGGTTAAGTACGCCACCCCGAACCTTCAAGGTCGGCACCTTCAGCCATCACCGCGGATCAGATTTGTACGATTCTGAAAGATCAGTTCGGCATGATGCCGAAAAGGAAGACGGTCGGCTATACCAAGCCGTACCCCACGAGTACGAATTGATCCCGCTACCACCCAAATATCGGCTCCCGGACTTCACAAAGTTCAGCGGATCAGATGGTTCGGCTCCATCGAGCATGTGAGCCGATATTTGGCGCAGCTGGGCATGATCTCAGCGTCGACGAGCTGCGTGTGAGGTACTTCTCACCAGTCCCTCACAGGGATCGGCCGGCTGGTACACGTCGCTGCCACCGAACTCAGTCCAGACTTGGAAGCAGTTGGAAGAACGGTTCCATGAGCAATATCACTGAGAGGCTTCGAGGCTGGCATTGCCGATTTGGCACAAGTACGGGGAAATAGTGTCGGAATACATCCAGCGCTTCAGGACCGTGAGGAACCGATGCTATCGGTTCACGTAAGCGAAAAGAAGCAGTTTGGCGGTGGTGGGTCTATCATCATCGATCAAGGACGTGGCCTCCCAAGCGGACTACCCTTCATTAGCACACATGGTGCGTGAGCCACAGCGTATGAACAGCACCCATGTCTACCAGGACAAATTCAAGCGCGTGGTTACCATGGTTGACGCAGGCGAAGATGAAGGTGCGACGGGAGAACAAGAGGTCGCAGTGGCTGAGTGGACTCGATGCAGGCCCATAACCTGCAAATGGGTGAAGCCACCAGGGCCTCCAAGAGGGTTCGACTTCGACGTGACGAAAACCGAGCAGTTTCGATCTCTTACTCGCGGAGAAGCATATAAAGATACCCGAAGGCCACAAGGTCCCTACGGTGCAAGAGCTGAACGGAAAGCCATACGCAAGTGGCATAACACGTTCACCCACACCACTAACGACTGCAGGGTGTGGCGTCAGATCCAAATGGCGATAGAAAATGGGCGACTAATTTTTAACCAGACGCCATGAAGGTCGACACACACCCCTTCCCGCCAACATGGTGGAGTTACCCACCTCGGAGGGTGCCAGCCAGATTTCTCAGCCAATATCAACGTGGTAGAGCTTGGACACCACTCGAGAAGGGCGGGGATGAGGGCACTGCTCTCATAGCAAAGATACGAGGAGGCCGCTCCATGCGATCGGCTCCGTCAAGATGGCAAGCGCTACGTCACGAGGGAGAAGTGAAGAACATAAGATATCAACGACCCTCCGATCACCTCCTCAACAAGTATGTGAGTCGGTATGACCAACACGGCGACACGGCGACGATGATGAAAGAGATCGTCCGCCAAACGAGAGAAGGCATCGTCGGCATAATCACGATGAGGAGCGACAGAGCGCCACGCCGGGAGCAAGACGACACGGGCAGGCATTGGGACTGCCCTTCTTCGACACTGGGATTCAGGAATGAGCCGATTACCAACAATCGGCAACGCCCAGAATGCAACCAGAAAGAAGGAGGCAGCCAACGTGTCCGTGTTCGAGCGCTTAGGGCCTCTCCCACCACAAAGCAGACGGGCTGAGACCCCTCTTAGAAGATCTCGAGGATTCGAAGACGAGGGGAAGACGACGAAGACAGTACCACCGTCCAAGGTGGTGCCCTGATGGTCTCAGCCATTCACAAAAGCGCAGGGTTCAGCGATTGCGCGGTCTGGAGGAAGCCGAAAGGTTATACTTGCATACGCCGAGGAAGGCACGACCTGATCTGGCGAAAGTCCAGGACCCTGGATGAGGAGGGACTGCGCAAAGAAAAGAGTGGCGCCCCAAAGGAAAGCCGATGATGAAACATCGGCTGGCACAAACATGGTGCTCGTTCGTCCGTCGAAGTGTAGAGCTCCACGAGTACACGATACACCCGAGGTGGACAACAGCAAGCGCACCAACGTGATAAAGTCAGAGATTGGGCTGGTTTTATCCACCGGCCTGGGCGAGTAGCAAGACTACGTCAATAAGCAAACGTGGCGAGGCTGATCCTTGCGATCGGCCCCCAAAAATTTATGAAGAGACATTACAAAACCTTCACCGAGCAAGCAACGTGGAGGCCGATTCCAGCAATCGGCCAAAATTATCCTCACCATCTATTTTGCCTGGGATCAACGTTTGACCCAACGGGGACTACCCAAGAGCCGATACCATCAATTCTCTTGACAGAATCGGCTCGGGGGGCACCTAGATGGATAAAATACGAGGATATGAGATAATACTATCAAATATGGGGACCGACACACAAATCGGCCTAAAAAATTCAAAAAAAAATTTGGGTACAGCCGATGCAGCAGGCATCGACTTAAGGATATAAAAGCCGATGCATGGACATCGACTCAAGAAGAATAACTGTCAGGGGATCAATAGAGCTGGAACTCGGGGGGCAGCTCGCCTTGAGACATCGGCGTTTTGGAGAGCCGATTTTTCTGAAATCGGCTAACATGGCCCTACAAGGGGAATCCGACGATGGCTGCGGCTGGTCCACCTTATCCTCGCCCGATTAAGGCTCGGGGCAGACCTGGTAAGAGCCAATTGGGATGTCATCGGCTGATCATCCGTTGCTACCTTCTTCATGAAATGATGAGCGATCATTAAAGAGGGTCGTTGAAACTAGCGGAAGAAATTTAAGGGCTCTCCTGAGGATTCCACATTATCTACCAGTTAGAAGATCATCGGTTGAGGGATACTGGAGGATGAAGGATCGATACATTGCTTTTGGCTCATTGAAAAGCGGTTTGAGGAAATCGGCAAGATCAGATTGGGGAAGCTCCTTCATTGATAGACATGATTTCTTACAAAGGAGGAACCGATTACTCAAAGAAAGAAGAACAAAGAAGGGTCTATTGACCCATCTACTACTGCTAGGCCTATGCTAGTAGATCCTAATCTACGGGCCATCACTGCTCGTCGTCGTCCCGGAACCCTCATCGGCACTGCTGCCGATGGGCTCCTCGTCGCTACTCCCATAGCCCTCTAGGGAGCTTCATCCCCTTCATCGTCGCTGCTCGTCGTCCCACCACATGCGGAGGCGCTTCGCCGGTGGATAACCCTCAAGGGAGTCGTCGTCGTCGTCATCCACCTCTTCCTCCTCTTCGAGGGGGCAGCTTTCCCAGTCATCCTCGCTTTCGGCTCCGGTTCTCGTCGACAAGGAACCGAAGATTTTCATCCCCGCTGGTCGTGGGCTGGTCGTCTTCAGACCAGACGGAGGAGGCGTGGTCCTCTAGGTCCCATTCTTCCGGGGCACGGGCATCAGGCGGCGTCTCGCGGGAGGAGGAGGAGCCATAGGAAAGCTCGGAGGAGGAAGAAGACATGGTGGTGCAGGAGGATTTTGTGGGTGCTAATGCGAGGAAGGTGAAGGAAGAGCAGACTGTTTAGAACGGCTAAATAGAAGGGATGTGAGGGAGATTTAATGCCACAGCAGTTTCCGAGAAGGTGATGCCTAGCAGGAAAATTTTTCGGACGCGTGGAGAAGTGGAAGGGGCAAGGCATCATGATGAGGATTCTGCGGTGATTTTTGCTCTGCCACGACATGACCCGACGGAAGGAAGCATAATGATTTTGGAAATGTTATTTCCAAAACCAGGGGGGCATGTGTTATCACCAGAGTTTGACCAAGTCAGAGGTGGGCCGCGATCAAGATGGATTTGACGATATATGCGAGGGAAAGATATGTGAATCGGCCTTGTGTATCAAGTTTGGGCTAGTTAGCCCGTGTATCTTTATAGTAGGCTTCGTAGAAGTTAGAGTTTATCTCGTGCACGGTTTGGTGCACGCCACATTAGAAAGTCCCTTGGACTATAAATATGTATCTAGGGTTTATGGAATAAACAACAACCAACGTTCACCACAAACCAATCTCGGCGCATCGCCAACCCCTTCGTCTCGAGGGTTTCTCCGGTAAGCACCATGCTGCCTAGATCGCATCTTGCGATCTAGGCAGCACGAGCCT
This sequence comes from Lolium multiflorum, assembly GCA_030979885.1. Lineage (NCBI taxonomy): Eukaryota > Viridiplantae > Streptophyta > Magnoliopsida > Poales > Poaceae > Lolium > Lolium multiflorum. The sequence goes on along the minus strand of CM061752.1, from coordinate 41,844,908 downwards.
GCCTACGTTGTTCATGCGTTGCTCGTGCTGAAGCCTTTTGATGGCGAGCAACGTAGTTATCATAGATGTGTTAGGGTTAGCATTGTTCTTAGTATCATATGCTGTCGTAGTGCAACCCTTGCGCATCTAGCCGTCCTTGTACCTCATCATGGGTGCGGGGGCGGCACCCCGCTTGATCGTTATTTAGTAGATCTGATCCGTTATGGTTGCTCCTTGATTCATCAAGGATTAGTTTAACATCCGCAATAGTTAGGCCTTACAAAGGGTTGGAGGATCCAGCGGCGCGTAGGTGTAGTTTGCTGGCCCTAGACAGGATGTTCCGAGGATCAACCTCGTGTTGGTTTTTAGGCCTTGTCTAGGGTTGACTTACGATCACCGTGCGTGAGCGCGAGGCCCAATCGTGAGTAGGATGATGCGATTATGCGGTGAAAACCCCAAATCGTCGTGGATCTCATATGCTTTATCTTGATCAAGCAGGACCACCATATATTCGGCCACCTTGGACGAATCATGGGTGGATCGGCTCCATGAGCCGATTCACAGGATAACCTGAGAGCCGATCGAGGCTCGTATTTAACGTGTACGTGTGTGCCCTGCAGGAAACTAAGCGAGGCATCATCCTCACCTTCCTGACCAGGTATAGGTCAGGTGGCACGCCCTTGCAATTTGCATCGGCGCGCGACCAGGAGGCTTTGCGGGCCGTCGCTCGAGGGGGGCCAGCCGCAGCCCTAGTCGTTCCCGGCTCTACGGTGTTGACCAGTCACTGCCCGCCGGTGGGTTTCTGACGTCAACAGTTTCTACTAGTGTTTTTCCCTACATGGGTAGCAACATAATCTACGGATTGGGCCACCATTAGCATCTTAGGTGTTCTACAATTGCTCATGATTTGATATGTAATTCGCCTTTGTCGTTTTTTACTTTGAGATTTTTGAGACTCTGAAACGGCTATGTGCATCCTAATTATGCAGAGACCGGGTGTAATTGCTTGATTAAGTAATAAAGCGCCCATTATCGATTTTTTTGTAGTTGCTATATTTCATTTATTCACAGTTTTGTTGTATTAACAATAATTTTTTATTTGATAGTGTTGTAATAAATTATTTATATTTGATTTATTTGATTGTGTTTGATCTTCATAGCGCATTCTAGTTGTTGATTTCTGTTTGTGAATGCATCAGCGTGCTGCATTTTACATCGCATGAAAAAGACGCGTTTTGCGCTATATTTTACTGCGCCTGGTGAAGCGCGACGCAACCGCGCGCGCTAAAACAGGGAAAATGACGATGTAAAATATTTTTAGCACGCATCTGTTGGATATGCTCTCTAATATATCTCTAGAACTAGATGGTTTTGTAGCAGAGTTTTACGAAGCGATAAAAGGGAAGTCATAAAAGAGGACTTGGTGTGTATGTTTGTTTAGTTATAGCTAGGGCTAAATTTGATTTAGTTGAACCTAGACGTTGTTACTCTTTACTCGCAAAAGATGAAAATTTCATCATATTTTCCTCTTAAATGTGAAGCTTTTATGTTTTTACTAAGTGGGTGATAATCAAATATCGAGATTTCTCATTGAGGGATTCTGCGAGCTCAAACTGCTTTCATGCTTGTGAGCAATATTCTAGAGGTGTGGGTCATCTTTTATGAAACAATACATGAACTTCGCAGAAAAACTATGGAGTCATCTTCAGGCTAGATTTTAAAAGCCCATGAAAAGGTGAAGTGGTTCCTTATTGCAACGCACGAAAGGGTTTCTCGTCACTGGTGTGAATGGACTGCTTGGTTTAGGCAGGTATGCAGTGTTGTAATCGAAATCACCCATCATATTGATCTTTGTTTACAAACTTTGAAAGAATTGAGATATGTGGATCCTATGTCACCAATTCTACTATTCAATACTGTTGTTGATATGTTGGCAATCCTCATAATAAGGGCAAACGAGAATGATCGAGTGGGAGGTCCCATTCCACATTTTGTTGAGGATGCAGTGGCCATCCTCCAATACGTGGATGATAACGTTTTATTCATGGAACACAACTTGGAGAAAACCATTAGCATGAAAACCATCCTATTAATTTTAAAACAATTGTTTATACTATTTTTTTTCATAATAGTGAAAAAAAAATTGTTGAAAAAGTGTACCATTTATTTTCTGCTGCCTTGGTTGAGCTTTTTTGTTTTGAGGAAAAAACAACAAGTGATCTGTCAAATCAATTAGGCGGGGAGAAGTAGCTGGTTGATAGAAACAAAGACAAGTAAAAGAAAAAAAAACAAAGAAAAAAAAACCGAAGCAGCTTAGACAGACTACTCGCTAAAAAACAGGCTCTAGTAACATGAGGTCATCTTTCATCAGCTCCAGGAGTTGGCACTCAGAGGCGTTGATATTTTTGATTATATAAAACTTTGGATCATAACGATCTCATAATAATATAACTGTGTGCATAGTTAAATCAAAAAATACAGAGAATGACCATTACTTGCGTACTCTCCATCGCCACCCTTCCAAATGAATCCGTAGAATATAACTGTGTGCATAATAAATGAAAAAAATACAGAGAATGACCATCGCATGCGATACTCGCCATCAGTCACTGCACCCTTCCAAATGAATCCCTGGAATATCTAGTCCTACTTTCGCTGTTTCGCATCAGGATTTTTTCCAACCGGGCTTCCACCCACGGAAAGAACAAGTCCATACACATTTCATGTCTATTTGCAAGAAACGTAAAACAAAGGGGATAGGGAACATGAAGCGAGTTGGGGCACCATCAGGAACCTAATGCGAGCCTTCAACGTCGCCGAAGACCCACCGTGGGATGAAAACCTGATGCCACCATCAATCTCGACTAAGTACTACATCAGGTTCAAAGGACACCAAAAAAATAGCAACATAGGCAGAAAAAACTTTGAAAGGGAAGCAACATACAGACAACACTTTAGCTAGGCTTTCTCCACATTGAGGTCGCCACCACTTCTTTTTCAAAGACACAACAAAAACATTTCTCATCATCTATCCTTCTGCTGTCAACTCCCAGTGATCCCCCCCCCCCCAAAAAAAACTCCCAGTGGTCATCACGCAAGTGCGCCCACTTTTCTCTGCTTCGTGATTCTAGCCCGGAAACAAAATTGATGCAGTTTGCATCAACTTGCTGGCTCCATTGATCATCAACTCCTTGTCGTCACCTTTCTGCGTACCTGCCCAATACGTCAACAATGATCCAACACAAAATATAATTTCGTTAGGATGTCTATCTTGTGCTCATCAAAAGTCACCCTATTTCCTACATTCCATATAGCCTAGCACACAGCTGCCAAACAAATCATATGAAATCTTTTCCCATGAGAGAAGAAAGAATGAAACCAAGCAACTGATTTGCCACAAATTATTAGGCACACAAGATCCACCCAACACAGCGCCCAGAATTCCCCAAACACATGTAGTCACATGACAAGTGAAGAAAAGATGATTAGCAGAATCATTTTATTTGAAAAAATAACAAAAAAAGGGAACCTACCCATTTCCTCTTCTTCATATTGTCTGCTGTCAAGAGAACATTTCTGGAAAGCTGCCACACGATTTTTATTTTTATTTTGAGAGGGATTTTAGCCTCCCAAATGCGTTTCTTATTAGCACCAGCGAGATCTTTTTCTAACCATTTATAAACATATTTAGTGGATAAAAATAAAATGCCTTTTTTTTATCAAGGGACCAACAGATAGAATCAGAAACATCAGATAGACTCAAAGACTGAATATAATTAATAACCTGACCCCACTGTTCACTCAAAGCACCACGCAAGGTTCTCCTAAAGGCCAAACAGAAACCATTATCCACAAAGTTTTCCACAGTACACTCTTGATCTTGACAGATAGAATAAAGTTCTGGGAAATTATCACACAGAGAGGGAGCTCGCCATTCACTATCTTTCCACAGTCCGATAATATTCCCTCCCCGTAGATTGATAACTATTCCAGCTATATACACATCTTTCACTTTCAAAATAGCTTTCCAGACCACTCGAAAACATAGCTTTCTAGCAAGGGGAATCGTTAAACCGCGGTACTATAGTTTTGTTACTAAGATATTTAGCTTTCAAAATTAGGATTATTACTTGGTTTATAAAGAGGAGGTAAGTGGCGGTGGGCGTCACTTCGGGCGTGTTTGGTAGGCTGAGCGTCCCAATGGCTCACATTGCGCCAACAAAAAATGGCTCGTTTGGTTTTCTGGGCTCACCCGCGTCGTTGCATGAACCGGATATTATAGCATCCTTGGGCCAGCTCAGATCGGCTGTTTACAGCTGTGCCTGCACGTTCTCTTCACTGGGGCTCTAGGGCTCTCAATGGTTGCAACCTTTGTATGTGAAAGAGCTTCCGCTCACTCTTACTTACACTACTCCACACACTCTCTTCAAAGAACACAAACATACTCCAAATCAAAATAAGCTATATATGAAAAAGATGCGTGTCGATGATATAAATTAGTTTCGGCCAATCGGTTTTGAGTTTCGTCAGTCGTAAATCATCAATTTCGTGTATGAAGTTTTGAACGACTTTTGTCAAATACGCCGCACACGCTCAATCGTTTGAAATTTCCTTTGAGGAGTAGGTTCGCCTCATCATTCCGCATAACTTTCATGTTGACAGGTTTTTGTTTCGGTGTACATACACGAATAGATAAATGACTCGCTACTCGCTAGTATAATATAATCTGTACGTATGTGTGAATGTAGTTTGGAGTACTCTTGCTCAACTTCTCGCTTGCCATCTTCATGGACGGTGACGTGGTGATGCTAGGTGAGAAGTGAGAGGTGATAATCCATGGTGGTGGCGGCATGATGATGTTCGTCTTCGTGGCCAGCGACGCAGTGATGCTTGTGACCGGCGTGACTGGCGGTGTCATGGTGGTGTTCGTCTTTGGAGTCAACGACATGGTGATTCTTGTGATGGGCGTGAACAAACGGTGTCATGGTGGTGTTCGTCTTCATGGTCGGCGACGTGGTGATGCTTGTGACTGGCGTGACCGATAGTGTCATGGTGGTGTTCGTCTTCGTAGTCGGTGATATGGTGATGCTTGTGACGAACGTGAACATTGGCGTCATGGTGGTGTTCGTCTCCATGGTCGACGACGTGGTGATTCTTGGGACCGGCGTGACTGACGGTGCCATGGTGGTTGCTTGCTTCATGGTCGGCGACATGCCCATGCTTGTGATGGGTGAGGTAAAGTCACCATGTTGCCATATAGGTGAGGCTAGAAAAAGCATACGAGGAACCAAACAATGAAGGCTCCTTTCTCTACCCGGTGTAGAAATGAGCGGTCTAGACGATCAAACAATGGGGGCTCGCTTTCCTACCCGGTGTAGAAATGAGCGATCCAGACGACCGAACAATATGGATTTTCTGGCCCATGGCCCGTCTCTAACGTGCTTTTGTTTTCTTTCTACCGGCGAAGTAGTGCAAGAATCAGTCTAGACTACCAAACGGACCCTTCGGTACTCTTCTTGTTCTCGAGGTTTTTTGCGTGCTGATTTGCTGAAAGTCGACTTTGCTGAGATATTTACCACATCTTTCCTCTCTTTTCTGAGTCACTCAAACTCGATTCCCCATTTTGGCTTTTCAAACAAAAATCCGACACAACACTCTAGGAGGCTACATAATGATTTTATACAATGTTTGAGCAAACATAGATTCGAATATACCACCACCTCGAACACAAAACGGCAGACCAGGGAAGCAAAAGGGGTCAGCTGCTCCAAATCTGCACGACACAGCCACACTCTCACAGAGTGATCACCTACATACATGTTCGCTATGCCTCTACAAACAACTATGCAGTACAAACTTACACACACGGTAATACGCAACAACAGCAAACTGGACATTACTACAGATACTACAGAGAAGCAGTGAAGAAATCAGCAAACTGGAGCATGCATGGAGCAGCTATTGTACAGTCCGGCACGGACAGGCGGGAAACCGGCCGGCGTGAAACCGGGTCGATCTTACTACTTCATTTGGGCCCCCAGAGCAGCAGGTGCATCACCTTGGCCGTCTTGCCGGTGTTGCCGCCATCCTCCGCGCGCCGCCCCAGCTCCCTCCCGGCCATCGCCGCGCCTCCGGCACGAGGCAGCTGCTGCTGCCGCTGCTCGCCGCCGCCCGCCCGCGACGCCAGGAGAGCCGGGAACCCCCACCCGCGCTCGCCCTCGTTGCTCATATTATCACACTCGCTCGAGCTTCAGGCTTCAGCTGGTCTCTCCGCACACACAGGCGCTGGCAGCAGACGACCTCGCCTGATCACCTCTACGGCTCTCATACCTGGTCTTATAAGCAGAGCAGCGGCGACGAAACAAATATCGCGCGCGGGCTATGAATGAACCCTTGTATGATTGAGGCGAGCTAGTGGCCATGAGTAACCGGTACGACCATGCCCGATATTTCCCCTCGGTGGCAGGGCACTGACACTGCCGTTTCGAGATCTTTCTCCATCTCTCCATGTGGTGTCGTTACGTTAGCTCGTAGGTCAAGCCATTGGAATAAATTCGAGCTAATCAGCAAGCCGCGCGTCACCATCTCCGGTGCAGCGAATTTCCACAGGGCGCGCTTGCGGGGGGCACTCCGATGGTGTTGTGGGTGCGGCTCGCCGGGTGGTCGCGATCCGAGGATTGGTCCCAAAGAACCAGTGATGCGCCTGTGGGCGCGTTTGGGGGAATCGGGGATTCATTTTCTTATCGCGACCAATCTGGTCTGGAACGAACCGTTGGTTGGATGTGCCGGCTTCCACCCTACTCGGGCTTCCCGTACTCTCGAATTCGTATAACTAGTTGAATGCCCGTGCGTTGCTACGGTCTCTTCGATTTTATCGGCACACTTGTCACACGTGTGAATTTTAAATGTGTTAAATATTTACGTATATAGAAAAGATAGCCATAAAGATTCACAAATTGTGTAAAGCATCCATGAAATATTTATGTTTGTGAAAACCCAAGAGGAACTCTTCAATACAAATCAACTCCGGTAACAAATATCAGTGGCCGTCATGTATTATTTCGGTTCTTCGTTCACCTCAGCCCCAGGTTCTTTTATGTCTTCATTGTTGTTTCTCCTTGATATTTTATCACCCCATTTTGTGTCGATATGGGGTACATTTATCATGGGATAAATGAATCATTTTTACCTCTAAGAAATCTTCATTAATCATGTATTAAGTTTTTTGGAGACATTTAATATGGATCATGAAGGACAGTACAACAACACAGGAGGGCTGCTAGCTTAAGGGTACCCTTGGGTAGGGAAGATATACTCATGTCGTTGACACTTCCATAGAGGAGGAGGAAGGGAGAACCCACTCAGCTGCCGCGCTTCAGATTCCATCTGCCCATGCAGCCATCGCCTGCCGCGCGCTGCCTCACCACACAACCCTCCTCGAAGCTCATCCTCCACAAGTCTGTAGCCACCTTCGGCCTTGCCTCGAAGGTACGCCGTCACCACATCGTCTCCATCTCCAGCCCACCCGCACCCTCAGCCCCCGAGTGCATTGCTCACCGGACACTCTCTCTATGTTGCCGATGCCTTCTCTGTCATGGCTCCCTGGTGGTCTCCTTTGTTGCTGATTATTGGGTGGTGGCCAAGGGGGAGGGGGGGAGAGGGCCATGGCATCCAATAGAACTGAGAATAGAAAAAAGGATATGGAGAGTATAAGAAGAAGACGGATAAGGAGAGAGAGAGAGGGGGGGCATAGGACCATGTGAGTGTTGATGTGTCACCGTCTATGGTCAGCTGGTAAAGAGCCGCCTCGAGACAACACTCCAATACTTTTAGGGGGTATTTTGTAAGCCCTAAACGTTCTAACTTATGTAGCTGATACCCTTCTCCATAGCCCATACTTTCCTAACAAATCCAATGTATTAGTGTTAGATTCACGCCAGCTGTAGCCTCACAATTCATGTCCGGGCAATTTTATTTAGGAAAAAATGGCAATAGACAGTTTGATTAGCAACATCATGCCATGTCATACAATCTAATGCATAGCACCATGGTCTAATCGCAGAAAAACAGAAAAAAACATAATGCTGCATTCAATTATATATGAACATAAAAAATGGATATGGTAAAATGTCCTTGGCGATGAGTAGGTTGTGGGCGTTCTTGGCGAAAGCTTCTTTGCTGGATGTGTTGAACACTTTCACACAGGTAAGTAATAGTTAAGCAGCTGAAAATGACCTACGTTGGCAGCACTGGAGGCGTGGAGCAGCAAGAAAAGCATCATTTCGTTGCCTACCATGAGCAGACAAACTAATGATTCAGTTAACATATACAAATATACAATTAGAACCCAAACAGTAAAAGGGAGGAAAATAAGGATAATTTCCTCAGAGTTCTTTAAGCGAGACTTACAGTTTACCAAAATAATACAAAACATGTCTTTCAAACTGCAGGATCAGCAAATTGCACCTATGAATTCCTAAGGATTATTGCAATATTAGATTTAAGGAAAAAATGCAAAACCATAGTGATATCAAAAAAGGAAAAAACAGAAACATGAAAGTGGATTTATTTTTGCAATTTATATATTTTCAGGCCTGGCATCTCTTTATGATTGTATACGTCTTGATCCCTCGACAACTGCAAGGAAAAAATACGTACACACTACACACTCGTTATTGTGTAATAACAATATCCACGAAAATGGTTGTTTCAATTAACAATAACAGTACCATGGATGTTGCTCCTCTTCTCTGCATCATGAGGGTGGCCTGGCGGTGAAGAGTATCTAACTCACCTTATGATTCGTTTCCCCAGCTCCCGATCTTCTTGAACTGCAGATGGTAGCTGACGTAGATGCCGCTCTTGCAACCACATTGGAGCTTGTGTTCCATGCTACCATCCAATGCGCATTCAGGTTTACAAGCCATTACTAAAACATATTCATATATATTTTACGAGCTAGCAGCAAGTCAAAAACATTGGTGTGATTATTATGGTTAAGTTTGGTGCAACTGCTCATGAAACGTGGCTGTCAGCATAAATCAAGTGACTCAAGTAAATACGGCAAACATGTTCTAGGATTGGAGAATAATTACCTATGAATTGAACCAACACCATCCAAGGGTGATCCCAGGGAAGGGAGACATTGTCCCGTATGGGCGGCACAAGAGCCTCGGCGATGCTAACGTTCTCCACCATGACTGCATTTCGTGCCTCATGCATCATGAAGATGTTGCCAACAGCGCACAGTGAGACTCGTTGGCTCTACTCATCAGCATACATCCATGTTCAATAGATAAAAAAGTCAGAAACATATTGTAGTGTACTCTAGCTCAGACAAATTCTCCATCCATAAGACTTTTAGATTAGACATTTTTGTACAAGTTCATTGATTGGTAAAAAACAAACAATTGCTTCATGATACGCGCTTTCTTTCAAAAAAGGCACAACAACTTCAGAAGATCAAATCCTCAAGAGTGAACAAGGAACGGAAGGTGCACTGACCCTGTTGGGGGCCTTGGCCTATTGTTTCTTGGAGAAGGCCACTGACTCCGATAGCCTTGTCATATACCGGTAGCCTTCATCTCACCACCACCCGTCGGCAACCACTTGCTCCGCTCACCACCTCGTAGTCATCCCTATTTTTGATGTCTGAGCATGCCGTGATTATTGATTTTTATTTGGCTGCACTCCCTCAGATGGAGATAAAAACGAATCTACTGTGGAATGTGGCTATAACTCATTTGACAGACATAATAAAAAAAATCTAAGAATGTTGTACTTTATCTAGGAAGTAAGAAAAGAAATCCCAGACATATAAGCTACCTATAATGGACGGAGAAAATAATAAGCTACATCTGAAAACTACAATGAATGCTTAACAAGCAACTGACAAATATACTATACATATGAAAACAAACATGACATGCATATATAAATGCACGAGAACACTAACCTGGATAAGAAAAAGAGCACTAACAAGGAGGATCAAGCGTTTTAGCTGAATTGTTTCATTGCCGCATCCACTGATTTCCTTTCTTTTCTGACCATTATTTTTTTGTCTTCCAATGTAGCTGAGCTTGAAGAGAGCTTCAATATCATGATCTGTCATGTTTAGAATTTATAACAGATTCTCATAGTAAATTGTCGGAAATCTCTACCATTTATTTTACAGATGATTGTAAGCTGTTTTGTGCATATTAGCATCCAAAAATCTAGAACACCTGATAGAACAACATATCAAAAGGTTATAAAAAAACATATCTACCAGTACAAAACATATATAGCCAGTAGCCATATTTGTAAGTACAACCAGTAGTCATAGACTCCTAGTTATATGCAATGAGCTACCATGGCAAATCTTTATTCCACATTTCCACTATTGAAGTTATTTTGCTATATTCCCGTGTACAAACCAATAAATACTTTCATTCAGATCCTCCCTCGTGTAAGCGTGGTTTAAAGTGGAAAAGAAAGAAAAAAGTGTTTGTTAGTTTGACTTTCTAGCAGAGACAATACTCCAAGAAGACAATTTTGCCTATGTGTAGAGGAATTTACAGGTTAACAATTAAAAGTTTAAGATGCGCTCTTGGTATTTTGAACTTATACCAAACAAACATATAGTCTAAGCCGTCGTTATACTCAAGAAGAGGCCGTTCGACAAAATCGGTGTGAAAGGAGTATCAGGAGGGCTCAAACTGGACATCAATCGAAATTTTGAAATACCTGAAGGATTGGGCCGAAGGATTGGGCCGTCGGATCGGCGGCATGATCGTTCAACACATTGATGCAGCACATACCACATCTAGCCTAGCGATGTGGTCCTCCCGAGGAGATGGAGGTCTTCTTCATCGGCTATTTACGCGAGGTGCGCCATGGCGGAGTCGTGGTAACCTGGCCGGCGATGGGGGAGGTCGTCGATGGGATGCACATCGGTGGAGGACATGACCTGGCCAACGATGGGGAGATCGCCATTGGAAGGGAGCATGTGCGGCGACGCTGGTCGACCGACCGGCGGCGGTGATGGAGACGGGCAGTGGGAGGCCGACCTGTTCTTCTAATCCATGGGGTGGCGGCGGGGGTTCCAGGGTGACCGGGGGTGAGCACTGCGCATGGAGGGTGGGGACTGGGGAGAGGAAGGGTGGCCTGATGCGGCACACTATGTTGGGTCGCCTGGGGGGTGGTGATCTTCTCATTGATGACCTGCACAGTATTCAATTTCACTTTCCATGTTATTTCAAATTTTCGTGATTGTGCCTATCCCTGTGATTGATACATGATTTCGATACCACGATAAGCGTTAACAAAGGAAAAGAGGTGCGACTTGCCATAAAAGGAATGGAAAAAGAAATCGAACGGATGGATTTTAAGCTCAGATCATGATATTAGATTGGATGGACAAGATGTTTCTAATGACGATCATCAAAGTGCGTTGAGTGTCAAACGACCAACTCCCATTTAATAGTAAAGACTTTTTCTAGAATTGAAGTATTACCATACCATAGTATTTGACATCCTGGCATAGAAATACTTCAGTTTTGGAAAGGTCGTTCTTTTTTCCAATACCTCAAAAATATTTGAAACTGTGATGTTTTAAGAAATTGTAGTATCGCTAAAATGCTTCAAAATTACTTTGCTACCAAACGAATCCGTAATGTTTTCGAAGAAATGTTGACATACTATATGTCTAACAAGTCAAAATTCCATCTTCCCCTACCACAGGCTGCTTTTACCGAGTTCCATAGTTACAGTGAGCTAATCTTAACTGTCCCAAATGAGAATGGCAAGGATATATTGACATATACTTTGGGTTTAGGTTTTTCAGTATCCAAAGCTTATGCTGCTTCAGTGGCTGTTAAACATCCCATGTCTCTTCCACCTGGAGATGTTATTGTTCAGCTTCCCATGTTTGCTTACAATTCCATCCTGAGCAACATGAACGGATATGCTTGAAAGAAGGGTGTCGCCCTGTCAAGAATCGCGGCTAGAGCGGTGAGAAATTTCTCCTCGTGTACTAATTACCCATAACACTGAGACTCCAAATATTGTTGATCTTTTTCACTTTTCATAAATAGAAGTCTTCTTTAATTGGTTTGTTGCAAAAAAAAAAACGTTCTATGGCTTATCGCTCATATATTTACGAAAGAATTCAAGCTACTCGGCTCTCCAACATAGATACACACGAAGCAAAAGTTACAAACAAAGATAACTCAGAAATAAACCTGCTCATTAGCGATCAAGCGCGAGGTAGGCTCCGTGAGTAACACTCAGTGCACCAGAACGTAGGAAGCCATGCAGTTGGTCTACTGTAGGAGCAGGAGATGCTATTGTTCAGCTTCCTATGCATGCTTGCTTACAATTCAATCCTGAGCAACATGCATGGACGGATAGGCTTGAAAGAAACTGGGGTTACAACTTGAACTCAATTAGCACAATACAAAGCGCAGTGGGGTGTGCCCAGCTGAATTCAAATGTCACTGAATGAATCTTAAGTACGCAACACGAAACTCAAGGCCTACAGGCATTAGCTTCCAGTGAGGAAGTCCTATGTATAGTACCACCACCTACACTATGAATTCCACCTGTGTTGTGTTGCGCCGCGGTTCATCACTGGAGGAAGGAAGGTGTATGCCGATGTCCTCACCATCGGCATGGTCTTCCTGTAAGAATCATATATTCAGTAATGGCAACCTTCTTCAGGAAAAAATCACGGAACATACAGTTTTAACGTGTAGGCAGACAGCACTAAATGAGTAAAAGACAGTTGTATGTATGGAAATAATAACAGGTCAATGTTCAGCAGTTAGAAAAGGTGTTTATTCCCTGGTTTCTTAATAGTCAGCACGCCTAACCAATGCAATTTCTAAAGTTACTTACATTACGACCAATAAAAGGTCTCAGTTCTCTAAAAAGATTCAAAAAAAGAAGTTACGCATTTCAGTAAAGACCATACCATTCTACTTGTGTCTAGTCATGTTGGCGACCATACGCTGTGGCCTCTGTATCCCACAGTGGAACATGTAGTTGTAGTGAGGCGGCAAATGAGATGTCCACGCATGGACCTTGAAATTTCCTTGAGGCCTAACACTTCCAAAGCAGAGGTCTTGCACGCTAACCATCTCGGGATCTTCAGGTTCAGTGTCATCAGAACATGCTTGGTAAATAGCAAAAATTGCAAAGCATTCAGAAGAAGTTTTCTTTGCTCTCCTAAGATATACGGGCTCCTCGAACTGCCAACCATTAGCAAAACGTTCGCCATATAGCAAGATATTCTTCTGCCTGATATTCCTGAGGAATTCAAGGGCCATGCTCCAGAAATGGAGGTTAAAGTTTGCTTTCAGTAGTCCAGTGAAAATGGCCGCACCCATGAAGCACTTATTCATCAGCCCGGCAATGTCCATGGCCATGGCTGCGAGCTTCGGGTGGTCCTCCACCCTCGTGCTCCCAAAAGTACGCGCCTTGAAGAAGTACCAGTATGCTTCTTGTGTAAAGAACTGCAGTCTGATAGGCTGTGTGGTTCCAAAACTTGCGATCTTGTCAGACCGGCTCGCGACTATGATCTTACTGCCCCTCGCGATGCAACTTCTCGCGGCTGAATACAACATTTTCCATACAGACTCTTCGATATCCAAAACTACCTCAATGATGATCAGTGTCCTTCCACCGCCCATACCATGGTTTTGATGCTTGATTCTACCTCCATCTCTCAGGGTCTCTAAACTTGCATCTTTAAGGTCATCGCCACTGAAACGCAAAATCTGAGAGAAGTGGTTGCGCACCCTTTGATTGTCACAAGCGTGCTCGATTAGGGTGCTCTTTCCAACTCTCACGGGACCGATGATGGGCAGGACAGCCGGATCTTCAGAGGCACTGGGAGCCCTCTCAGTCTGCAACAGGAAGTTCATGATTTGTTCCATCTCCATCTGGCGTCCGAACATGCACTTGTCCAGCAGCAAATAAATGGTGTATGGCTCACGGTGCAAACGTGGGCATCCCCGTAGAAACATGACAAACTCACTCGCATCTTCAATGGTGTCCCTTATGTTGCCAATAACTTTCTCCAGAAGCTCAGCTCGCGCCGCACCTTCATTGTTGGCACTGCAGAAACATACACGCTTGGCAGGATTGAACTCAGATTGTGCAAAGGAGTAATTGACCTCGTGATCTTTTGTCCTGTCTTCTCCATGGGCTCGGCAATGGAAGAGGTCGAGGGTGTAATATCCCCTGTACATCTCCTTCTTCATTATTCTGAGTTGATGAAGCATGGCCTGGTTTGTCACGAGCCGGCCATCTGCCTCCTCGACGATGACGCGAAGCCGCAGCAGCAGACGCTGCAGGTTGCACAGCCTCTGCTCCTCAGTTGGCGCTGCGGTCTGCTTCAAGTATCTGTCTACGAGGAAAGATATGGATCTACTGCCAAGCTCACCCATAGCAGCTGATAATATTACCTCCATGTATGTGTGTTTGAGAACCCCCAGGAGTGCTTCGTGAGAGCAATATGGTACTGCAAGGGATCAATATGGAGATTAGAGAAGCTATGTATATCTGAAACTTCCCAGACTCACACATGTGAGTCTTCGTCGTACCGTCCATTGGAGCCACGCGTTATTCTTTTCTTCTATCATAACTTGTCTTGCAAATTTGTTTGGAATGGTTCTCTAATGACTTTGACTGGGCTAGAAGGACAATAAGAAAACAAAATGCTGATGTGAAACAAAGACTTGACTCCTTGACTTCAACCTTGTTTGGCAGCTAAGTTTATCTAAACCTAAGTATTCTAAAACGCAGTATTTACTTTCCTGGTCAACAGATACTACTACAGTTCAAATAAACCACGGGCGGTTTCTCTGTATATTGAAAGAGAGGTCCCGACCTCTCTTATTAAAACTGTATAAGAAAGCTGCAGTATTGTGATATTATCTATATAAAACTGCAGCTTTAGATAAAGCCAAACACCTCAAAGTATTGTGAACTATGCCACTATGGTATTTTCAGAAACCATGGTATTCTTAGAATACTTTAAGGCTACTTAAAAAAATCAATCCAACGAGTTCCTTCCATTAGAGATGCAAGTGGGTTAATGTTAAGATACCATTTACCCCATTTTGTCAGAAAAGATGAACTAAAATGATGATGTCACTAGAAAAGTTAGTTCATTTTGTTGAACTAAATAGGGTAGAGGATATGCTAACCGTGACCAACTTGCATCTATACCTTATATGTCTGCAGTTTCATCGTTCAATTCAAATACTTTCTCCGATTCATATTACTTGTGGCTGATTTTATTATATCTAGATACATTTTAGTGCGTCTGTTCACTTCTTTCAGCAGATATTAATATGGGTTAGAGTGAGTATTGCTATATTGTGATCCAAATTTCAAGAAGAGGCTAACTTCTGACGAGCGGAGCGAGGCTACGGATCGTTGCCACCGTCTATATATATTTCCTGTAAGCCGCCGCTAGGGTTGTCGCATCATTGTACACCCACGGCGTTTGTAAACACCACCGAAATAGTGAAGTTTTGCTGGCTGGTGCCCGTGGTTTTTCCCTTGTGTGTTGCAAGGGTTTTCCACGTTAAAATCTCGTGTCCCCTGCAGTGTTTTACTTTTTGTTCTTCGTTTATTGTGCATCTCAATTATAACAAGTGGTATCAGAGCCCGTGTTCTTTGGATCTAGGGTTTACGAGATGTCGTCACTGAAGTTCGATCTACCGCAGCTGGACTACACCACGAGATTTGCTTTGTGGCAAGTGAAGATGAGGGCGATTCTCGCCCAATCTTCAGATCTGGATGAAGCGATCGATGCTTTCGGCGAGAAAGCGAAGGATACCTGGACCGATGCGGAGAAGCGGAAAGACCGTAAGGCTTTATCGTTGATTCAACTCCATCTGTCCAATAATATTCTGCAGGAAGTGTTGCAGGAGAAAACCACCGCCGAGTTATGGGTCAAACTAGAGGAGATCTGTTTGTCCAAGGATCTCACGGGCAGATTGCACGTGAAGATGAAGCTGTTCTCGCATAAGTTGCAAGAGGGAGGTTCGGTAATGAATCATCTATCTTCCTGGAAAGAGATTGTTTCTAATTTGCAGTCTATAGAAGTTAAGTATGAGGATGAGGATTTAGGTCTTCTTCTTTTATGCTCGCTGCCTAATTCTTTCAGTAATTTTCGTGACACCATATTATTGAGCCGAGACAAACTAACTCTCGCGGAAGTTTATGATGCTCTCCAACAAAAGGAGAAAATGAAATCTATGGTGCAGGCTGAAAGTTCGTCCTCCAAGGCGGAGGCATTAGAGGTCCATGGCAGGCATGAGCAGCGAGATAACTACTACCACAACAACAGAGATAAGAGCAAGGGCGACAGAGGTCGCTCAAAGTCCAAAGGACGTGACAAGTTCTGCAGGTATTGTAAGAAATCTAACCACAATATTGATGATTGTTGGAAGCTGCAGAACAAGGAGAAAAGGAACGGAACTTACCAACCGAAAAATAATGATGGTAATGGTAAGGCTGCCGTTGTCACCGGTAAAGGTGAGGCTGCTGTTGTTGCTGGTAATGATGGTAGTGATAGTTCTGATGGAGATTGCTTAGATGTCTTGGCTGCATGTGTTTCACGTGATGATGAATGGATTCTTGATACTGCATGTTCGTTTCATATTTGTTGTAACAAAGATTGGTTCAGTTCTTATGAGTCTGTGCAGAGTGGAGATTTTGTGAGTGTGGGGAATGACAACCAGTGCAGCATTGTTGGCATTGGTTCTGTTCAGATCAAGACACATTATGGGATGACACGCACGTTGACAGGAGTGAAACACATACCCTCCATGGCGAGGAATTTGATCTCTTTGAGTACCCTTGATTGTGATGGGTACAAGTACAAAGGTGGGAACAAACTTTTGAAGGTATCGTCAGGTTCTCTCATTATTATGATTGGTGATATGAACTCTGCGAAATTATATGTCCTTAGAGGTAGCACTTTGCCTGGTATTGCTGCTGCTGTTAGTTCTGATGAATCTAGTAAGACTAACCTTTGGCATAAGCGTCTTGGACATATGAGTGAGCTTGGCATGGCAGAATTGACAAAGAGAGAGCTAATTGATGGCTGCGATTTAGGTAAGCTTGAGTTCTGTGAGCACTGCATCTTTGGTAAGCATAAAAGAGTAAAATTTAATGCTTCCGTTCATACCACCAAAGGCATTTTAGATTATGTACACGCTGATGTTTGGGGCCCGTCCCGTAGAACTTCTAATGGTGATGCTAATTACATGCTTACTATTATTGATGATTACTCAAGGAAAGTGTGGCCATATTTCCTGAAACATAAATCTGATGTTTTTAATGCTTTTAAGAAGTGGAAAGTTATGGTAGAAACCCAAACTGAAAAGAAGGTTAAGATACTCCGTACTGACAATGGTATGGAATTTTGTTCAAATGAATTTGATGAGTTTTGCAGCAATGATGGGATGGTAAGACATCATACCATTCCGTACACCCCTCAACAGAATGGCGTGGCTGAACGCATGAACAGGACCATTATTTCGAGGGCTCGCTGCATGTTGTCTAATGCAAAGATGCATAGAAGTTTTTGGGCTGAAGCAGCCTCCACCGCATGTTATCTCATCAACAGGTCACCTTCCAGTTGATAAGAAAACTCCAATTGAGGTATGGTCTGGTTCGCCTGCTGATTATTCAGATTTGAGAGTTTTTGGTTGCACTGCTTACGCTCATGTCGATAATGGAAAGTTGGAGCCAAGGGTTGTTAAGTGCATCTTCCTTGGTTATGGTTCAGGAGTTAAGGCATATAGATTATGGAATCCTGAAACTAAGAAAATTGTGTTGAGCAGGAATGTCGTTTTTAATGAGGCGGTTATGTTTAATGATAGTCCGTCTACTGATATTTCTGATGCTATTGATTCTCCTGATGTTTCTGATGATGAGCAGCACAGAATTGGCGTGCAGGTGGAGCACGCAAAGGAGAATGAAAATGTGGTTCCTGAAACCAACAATGATGATAATGATGTTCCACCTTCACCACCTTTTGTTCAGCGACAAGGACGGTCTATTGCTGCTGACCGCCCTAGGAGAAATATTGCACCTCCTACCCGATTAATTCAAGAATGTGATATTGTTGATTATGCTTTGAGTTGTGCTGAACAGGTGGAGCATGATATTGAACCAGCTACATATACTGAAGCCATTGCTTCGGTTGATAAAGAGAAGTGGGTAGGTGTGATGCAAGAAGAGATGCAATCGCTTGAGAAAAATGGCACATGGGATGTTGTGCACTTGCCTAAAGAAAAGAAGGATGTCTGCTGCAAGTGGATATTTAAAAGAAAGGAAGGTTTGTCTCCTAATGAGCCTCCACGGTTTAAGGCAAGGTTAGTAGCAAAAGGTTTCAGTAAAATTCCAGGTGTTGATTATAATGATGTATTCTCCCCGGTTGTGAAGCATAGTTCTATTCGTGCTTTCTTTGGTATTGTTGCTATGCATGATCTTGAGCTTGAGCAGCTAGATGTAAATACTGCTTTTCTGCATGGTGAGTTGGAGGAGGAGATATATATGGACCAACCTGAAGATTATGTTGTGCCTAGTAAGGAGGATCTTGTTTGCAAATTAAAGCGGTCCCTTTATGGTCTGAAACAGTCGCCACGACAGTGGTATAAAAGGTTTGATTCATTTATGCTTACACATGGTTTTGAGAGATCTCAGTATGATAATTGTGTGTATATCAAGTTTGTTAATGGATCACCTATTTATTTGCTGCTATATGTTGATGATATGTTGATTGCTGCCAAGAGCATGAAAGAGATCACTATTTTAAAGAATCAATTAAGTAGTGAGTTTGAGATGAAGGATCTTGGTCCTGCTAAGAAAATACTAGGCATGGAAATTACAGAAAGTCTAGTTTGTTGTTTCTTAGTCAGGAAAAGTACATTGAGAAAGTTCTTCATCGTTTTAATATGCATGATGCAAAGTCAGTTGCTACTCCAATTGCTTCTCATTTCAAGTTGTCAGCTTTGCAATGTCCTAGCTCTGAAGATGATATTGAGTACATGTCTCGAGTTCCCTATTCTAGTGCTGTTGGTTCCTTGATGTATGCCATGGTTTGTTCACGTCCTGATCTGTCATATGCTATGAGTTTGGTCGGTCGATACATGGCTAATCCTGGTAAAGAACATTGGAAAGCTGTTCAGTGGATTTTCAGTACCTTCGCGACATCAAAAGCTTACTTGAGATTTGGCAGGATTGGTGAGGGGCTCGCCGGATATGTGGATTCAGATTATGTTGATTTGGATAAGAGAAGGTCCCTCACACCTGTTGGTGGATGTGATGTTAGCTGGAAGGCTACTTTGCAGGATGCGTTGCACAATCTACTACTGAGGCTGAGTACATGGCTATTGCTGAGGCAGGTAAAGAGGTCATTTTGAAAGGTTTATATGCTGAGCTTTGTGGAGATAATTCTTGCATTAAGTTGTTCAGTGACAGTCAAAGTGCTATTTATCTTACTAAAGATCAGATGTTCCATGAGAGGACAAAGCACATTGATATTAAGTACCACGCAATCAAAGATGTGGTTGCAAAAGGTGAAGTGAAGGTATGCAAGATTAGTACTCATGATAATCCTGCTGATATGATGACTAAGCATGTCCCTGTGTCCAAGTTTGAGCTTTGTTCAAGCTTGGTTGGTATAACTGTCTAGCCCAAGTGGCTATTGGCGCCAGCAAGTGTTTTCTTTGTTGATTCAGGTGTTTGTTGAAGTTCATGCTACAAGGAATTTGTCTCAAGGTGGAGTTTGTTATATTGTGATCCAAATTTCAAGAAGCTAACTTCCGACGAGCGGAGCGAGGCCCGCGGTACATCGTTGCCACCGTCTATATATATTTGTAAGCCGGGTTTGTCCATCACATATACACCCCACGGCGTTTGTAAACACCACCGAAATAGTGAAGTTTTGCTGGCTGGCGCCCGTGGTTTTTTCCCTTGTGTGTTGCAAGGGTTTTCCACGTTAAAATCTCGTGTCCCCTGCAGTGTTTTACTTTTTGTTCTTCGTTTATTGTGCATCTCAATTATAACAAGTATGAGTGAGTCGTTGAACTATATTTTCTACCCTTCTCTAGAAGTTTGGAATTTAAAGTGAAATGGTTGTCGTGGTTCTGTCGACGAGTATCCCAAGAGGGGTGTAATGCAGGGAGCGTCTGGGAAGGCGTGAGACAAGTTACCTAGGTTTAGATCTCACAACGAGCAGCGAGATCATACGTCCTGCTATAATTCACTATAATAACAACAAGTGTGGGGTTACAATGATGTATATTGTGATCTGCCCTAAGCGTACGAGAGAGTCCAAATATGTGTCGGTAAAATAATCCTAGACTAACTTGCATAGCAAATATCTTGTTCTCCATGGCTCTGCCTTGCCTAAGACGGCGGTAGTCCGCCTTACTTCGTCTGGGTTGGACCTCCACTTGGTTCCATCAGCAACTGGCCTCCCGGTCATGTCATTGGCCTGACCACCATATTTTGGCCGCCCGGTCTTGCCGTTATGAGCCTATGTTGCGGGTATACGTACTTAGCGTATCCCCAACAATAGCTCTTGGAGTTTCTTCGCGATCTTTATTTTTCTCCGTCTATCTCGTATTTCAATCCTTTATCCCCGTCTTCAATCTTCAAAGAGGTTACATGAACGACCTTAAAGAGCTCCAAAAACTAGTCTTTATCCACCTTGACCTTAGGCAGATCTTCAACTTTTATAATTAATGGGTTTGACACTTTAGATCTAGCTAACTCCGATGGTCATATCGCGTAACTTTTGCGTCGTCGAACAGGAGATTCCAGGGTGATCTTATCTTCAAAACGGGGGCATGATTTCCCTCCGCCTTCCATGTTTCAAACTAGGTAGTTCAAACCGTAAATGTTGCGATGTGAAGTTAAGTGCGCAATCCTTGGGACACGTGGATTATATTCAAAAGTATAGAAATTTGGCAGATCCCTTCACAAAGGGTCTATGACGAATGTGGTGGAGAATGCATCGAGGGAGATGGGTTTGAGACGCACAATATGAGTTGCCCACAATGGGAACCCACTCAATGTGATCGGAGATCCCGTGAATTAAAGTTGGGAGACAAGCTACAGGTCAGCTATGAGAAGAGTTTCCTACATTGAATTTACCTCTCCATGAAGTTGCAATATTCTTATAATCTGCAAGGAAGGTTGATATAGTGGCTTACTTACACAAAGGTGTTGTCTCGCAACACATCTTCTGAAAAATCACACCCCTATGAGTTCGATTGTTAAACGTTGAAATTTGTGAGAGTTGGGTGCTCTCTAATAACCTCATGAAAGATCATAGAGTATGATCGTATAAGCACCAAACCGCGAGGAAGCCCCGTAGCTGTCCGGTATCGATCTAGGCTTTGTGTGAAGCTAGCGCCCAAGAAAATTATAGTTCAAAGTATAGTCCACTATTCAAGTTGCAAGATAATGTAATGTAGTTTTAAGTGGAAGTTCAACTTAGCAGATTCCCGGTATATAAACAATGTTCTGAAAGACATAATGTGTCAATGAGACTTTGTGGAAGATTGATCTAACCCTCCCCCGGGTGGCGGCGCCGCGCCACTCCGGGGAGTCCCTCCGGCCCGGCCCTCCGGCCCGGCCCTCCGGCCCGGCCCTCCAGCCTCCTCCAGCCCCTCCCTCCCCTCGCCGCTGCCGCCGGAGGTGTCGCCGGGCAAAGCCCGCACGGCATGGCGGCGGCGGGGGTTACAGATGGGCGCGATCATGGTGGTGGGGGCGTGGCCGGATCTTGGCCTTGGGGCCTATAGGCGGCCGGCTGCTGCGCCTTCTCCTCTGCGTGATGGGATGCTACGTCCGCATCACATGGAAGCCAGGGCGGCGGCCCCGGGCATGGCGGTGGTGACCTCCTCCCCGGAGGTGGACTGCCTCGTTGGGATCTGGGGTGGGGGATCTTGGGATCCCACACAGATCTCCGGCGGTGAAGATCCAGTCGACGATGATTTTCGGGTGACAGGGCAGCCGGTGAAAACCGTGCTTCGCTCTCGGACTTGGCGGACGATGGCAGCATCGCTTGGCGTCATTACCTTGTCGAAGGCATCGTCTTTGCTTGTCTCGTCACTCCACTCAGCGAGTTGGAGATGTGCGGCTGCCGGTGAAAAACTTGATCCGACCCCGATCGTGGCGGGCGATGGCGACGTTACGCGTCGTTACCTTCTTGAAGGCATCGCCGACGTAACCTGCATCTACTCACTCGTGCTGCTCCAGGGAAACCCTAGATCTGGGTCTCCCGGATCGGACGATGGCGGTGCTACCTGCATCGTTCTACCTCTTGGGGCATCTTCTTTGGAGCAGCTGCTGGATGTTGGTGGAGTGGTATTCATCTACCACATTGTTGGCGATGAGTCTCGGTGGCATGGTGCTACAGGGTATCGATGATGGATGCGGGATGATGTATGCGTGCAGGATGGTGGAGCCGTCTGGCGTCATGATGGCATCGACGGCATGTCTTGCAAGGTTAATGCGAGGATCTCTCTTGAAGATGGAGTCGAGGAAGACGGCGGTAGCAACTTCTGTGGCGTGTGCGTTGGCGTGCGCTGAGAGTCTGCTCGACTGGATGTGATTCTCACCTGCTATTGGACGGTTTGGGAAGGAATTTGGTTTTTTGGATGATGTGAGTTGGTGTATTGTCACCCCTTCATCCCACTGTAGGTTTAGGGTGGTGACTTTGAGGTTGATGTTTTGTATTGTTCTTGTAAGATTATGTGAATAATCTAATAAAAAAAGCCGTGTGCATCCTTTGGATGCAGAAGATGGGGTGATATATCCCCCATTTGAAAAAAAAATATAAGAGAAGTGTTCTTATCCTTGTAACTGAGTGGGAAGAGAGAGACCCTTGCGCTACCGCTCGCCTCATCTCGTCATGCCGCCCCGTGAAAATCTCGTCTAGCCAGGCTTATTTTGGTAGTTTAGGAAATTATTTGAGTCAGTTAACGGGCATGATAACACAACCATTTCGTTACTTTTCTGGATTGTGGTTGTGCTGACTCAGTCGTGGCTACGCCCCACGATCTTCACAGACCGCACTATATAAACTCAGGCACGAACCTTAGCATGTACGGCACATATGTGTTTGCCTCCGTCCAGAACCTTGTGCGGCCGCCATCGTGTTCCCCATCACGTCCTTCAGCGTGCACCGACAGATGGGACAGTATGCCTCCGGAACCCTGCCTCTCGTAGTCTTCTACGGGTGAAGGGCGATTAGATTTTTCGGGAGCGTTTTGATAAGGGGTAGCCCAATTTTCTCAGTAAGCAATGGTGGTGATGATGATCACGGGATGAACACAACAGAGGAACACGACGATGTAGTGGATGATAACTTGTATGACGCAACGAGATCTCTCGATTGGTCCCTGTCGCCAATGCAACAGCTCTCAACCCTGCAAGATATTCGCAACTCCACACACTTGCGCACGTAGCCGCCGACCACGAAGCGGTAAGTTGGAACCTTCTAATTCCCAATGGAACAGCAGATCACACAAGACTTTCAAAGATTCCACACCAAATCAATGCAATCGGGTGTAGAGATTCAATAGAGTTGCAAAGCAAACAAATATGAACTAGGGTTTATGTAAAGCTACTTTGGGGCGTCCTGGGCACTTATATAGGAGTTCAGGACGACATCAGGTCGAAAAAGTACGAAAATAACCGACCCAGAATAGATCTGGTCGAGACAGACTTGGACTCGGCCGGTCTAGAGGCTGGTCGACCGGGCCTGGGACCGGGCCAGTCCGGTTCAAACCGGCGCCGGGTGCTGACCGGCGGGAATTGCTCTCAGAACGCCCTGGTTGCCATCAGCGTGTCGTCGGTTGGCCGGTGGAATCCGGCGTGTCGCCCGGTTGGACCGGGCCAGGGACCGCGCGCCGCGTGTCGGCCGGTCAACCGGGATGCTGGGCCGGCCTGGACTTCTTCCTCCTCTCTCGCGCATGCCTCCCGCTCCTCCCTCGCGCGTCCATGGGTTGTCTTGTCCAGCTCCATGTCCAGCTCCATGTCCAGCTGCTTCTCTCCTCCTCGTGCGATGCTTGCTCCTTCTTCATACCTGATCATACATAAGTAATAGCACTTAGGCGGTATAAAGTTCTCATCAATCAAAATATCGTTTAGGAACAAGTTCACCTGTTGTTTAAGTAGCTTCGCACGAGCCCCTGTAATCGGTCCAATCCTAACTTCATTGGACTTGAGCTTTACAGCAGCTTCATCTTCATCTTGCAATGACGGAGGTAGTGTTGTGGTAGGGATGTCCTCATCATCTCCCCCCCCCCTTCAAAAGGTGTCGACCTCGATGCTCCAAGGTCTTCTCCATCATATGGTGTCAAATCAGCAACATTGAAAGTAGTACTGACACCAAACTCATCAACTAGAAGATCTATCGAGTATGCATTATCGTTGATCTTGGCAAGCACTTTGTAAGGACCAACACCGCGAGGAAGCAACTTGGACTTCCGCAGCTTCGGGAACCTATCCTTGCGAAAATGTACCCAGACCATATCACCAGGCTTGAACAACATCTCCTTGCGCTTCTTATTCATCCTTGCAGCATTGCTCTTGCCTTTCTTTTCTATCAACTCTTTAGTCTTCACATGAATTTTTCGCACAAAATCTGCCCTCTTTGATGCGTCCATATTGACTCTCTCATGTATGGGCAAAGACAACAAGTTAAGTGGAGTAATGGGTTTGAAACCATACACCACCTCAAACGGACACAGTGTGAATGTACCCTGTTGTAAGCAAACTCCACATGCGGCAAACACTCTTCCCACTCGTTCAGGTTTTTCTTGATCATGGATCTCAACAATTGTGACAATGTCCTATTCACCACTTCAGTTTGACCATTAGTTTGGGGATGACAAGTAGTGCTGAAAAGCAGCTTTTTTTCAAAGCGTCTTCCAAGTAGCTCATAAACTTCATGTCACGATCAGAAACAATAGACTTCGGGACTCCAACAGGTTAGCAATATGCGACGCATCGTCGCTTTTGTGGCAGGCAATAAAGTGTGACATCTTGGAAAATCTATCCACTACCACAAATATAGAATCATGGCCTCTCTTAGTACGCGGCAAACCCAACACAAAATCCATACTAATATCTTCCCATGGTGTAGTAGGTGCCGGTAATGGAGTATACAAACCGTGAGGCTTCAGCTTGGACTTGGACTTGTTGCAAGTAATGCATCTCTTCACATACCTGTCCACATCCCGCCTCATCTTTGTCCAATAGAAGTGATCAGTGAGCATGAGTAGCGTCTTCTCACGCCCAAAGTGACCCATCAAACCTCCAGCATGAGATTCCTGCAATAAGAGCAAACGCACAGACAATTCTGGAAAACATAGTTTGTTAGCTCTAAACAAAAACCCATCATGTATGTGATATTTTTCCCATGCTTTACCAATAGCACACAAGCGATATGGTTCAGCAAAATCATGATCAGTAGCATACAAATCACATAGTATCTCAAATCCAGGAATTTTAACATCAAGTTGAGTTAATAGCATATTCTTCCTAGATAAAGCATCAGCAACAATATTATATTTTCCTTCTTATGCTTAATAATGTATGGAAAAGACTCAATGAACTCAACCCACTTAGCAAGACGCTTATGCAAAGTAGATTGGGCTTTCAGATATTTCAAAGCTTCATGATCAGAATGTATGATAAATTCTTTTGGCCACAAATAATGTTGCCAAACCTCAAGAAGTCTAATTAAAGCATACAATTCTTTATCATACATAGGATACTTCAACTTAGCACCAGCAAGTTTCTCAGAAAATATGCAATTGGGCGACCCTCTTGCATCAACACACCACCAATTCCAGTACCACTAGCATCACATTCAATCTCAAATTGCTTATTGAAATCAGGAAGTGCAATTAACGGTGCAGAAGTTAACAAACTCTTAAGTTCATCAAAAGCATGATCTTGGGCTGCGCCCCACTAAAAAAACACCCTTTTTAGTCAAATCATTCAAAGGTGCAGCAATAGTACTAAAGTTGGACACAAATCTTCTATAAAACCTAGCTAGACCATGAAAGCTTCTTACTTGACTCACATTCATGGGAGTATGCCAATTTTGAATAGCTTCAATTTTAGACACATCTACTTCTACTCCATGCTTAGAGACAACATAACCTAGAAATATGACCTTATCTTTGCAAAATGTGCACTTCTCAAGATTACCATAGAGTTTATTATCACGCAACACTTGAAAAACATGTCGAATATGTATAGTATGATCAGATTCATTGCGGCTGTAGATTAATATGTCATCAAAATACACAACCACAAACTTGCCAATAAAATCACGCAAAACATGGTTCATCAGTTTCATGAAGGTGCTAGGTGTATTAGTTAGACCAAAAGGCATTACTAACCACTCATATAAACCAAATTTTGTTTTAAAGGTTGTTTTCCACTCATCCCCTTCTTTCATCCTAATTTGATGATAACCACTATGCAAATCAATTTTAGAGAAAACAGCAGCACCACTCAATTCATCTAGCATATCCTCTAAACGGGGAATAGGATGACGATATCGAATAGTAATGTTGTTTATCGCTCTACAATCTACGCACATACGCCATGTACCATCTTTCTTAGGAATTAGAATAACAGGAACAACACAAGGACTAAGGCTTATGCGGATATAACCTTTTGTCGAGTAGCGCTTGTACTTGCTTCTGTATCTCCTTCGTCTCTTCGGGATTTGTTCTATATGGCGCCCTGTTGGGCAGCGAGGCGCCGGGTATCAAGTCAATTTGATGCTCAATACCATGCAATGGTGGTAGTCCTGCTGGCACCTCCTCCGGAAACACGTCGCGGAATTCCTGCAAAACATTAGAAACACCAAAAGGAAGAGGGGTCATATCGTTAGAAACCAAAACCGTACCCCTGTACATGAGCACAAGAGGCATGGCTGTAGGATCCTCACTAAATTCTCTCATGTCTTCTTTGGTGGCTAAAAGCACCAAGGACTTCACTCTCTCACTTTTTGTTATATCACTCACGACAATACAGTTCTCTCGCCTATCTATAGGTGCATCCTCCAAGTTTACTTCAACTTTCTGGCGAGATTCATTGACAATTTGTTGTGGTGACTGATGTCTACGGGAGCTTCTATTCTTGTAGACAGTGTTGGGCCTCCAAGAGCAGAGGTTTGTAGAACAGCAGCAAGTTTCCCTTAAGTGGATTACCCAAGGTTTATCGAACTCGGGAGGAAGAGGTCAAAGATATCCCTCTCAAGCAACCCCGAATCACAAAGCAAGAAGTCTCTTGTGTCCCCAACACACCAAATACACTTGTCAGGTGTATAGGTGTACTAGTTCGCGAAGAGATAGTGAAATACAAGTAATATGGATGTATATGAGTGGTAATAGCAATCTGAATAAAATATGGCAGCGAGTAAACATGCAACAAAACAGTAAGTAAGCGGTGTTTGCAGTATTGGAAACAAGGCCTAGGGATCATACTTTCACTAGTGGACACTCTCAACATTGATCGCATAATAAATACTTCTTCTCATATGTGCTACATACACCCTTGTTTGATAATGAACACATTGCGTAGGATTACACGAACCCTCAATGCCGGAGCTAACAAGCTCCACAATTCAATGTTCATATTTAAATAACCTTAGAGCATAATAGATCATTGCAAAATAAACCAAGAACTAACATAGTGCACTCACTTCACATTACACTATGAAGGAGGAATAGATCACATCAATACTATCATAATGATAATTAACTCCACAATCTACAAGAGATCGTGATCATAGCCTACGACAAGAACCACACGGTGCACACACTAATCACCTTTACACCAAGTAGGAGGAATAGACTACTTTAATAACATCACACGAGTAGCACATAACTAGTAGCGATACAAAGCTAATCATATGGATCTCAATCATGTAAAGCAGCTCATGAGATCATTGTATTGGAGTACAGAGAGAGAGATTAACCACATAGCTACGGTAGAGCCCTCAGCCCCAGGGGTGAATTACTCCCTCCTCATCATGGAGACAGTGATGGCGGTGAAGATGGCGGAGACGGCGGTGGAGATGACTCCGGGGCAATTCCCGTCCGGTGGCGGGAGAGACTTCTGTCCCCGAATCTTGATTTCGCGATGGCGGCGGCTCTGGAAGGTTTTCGGGTCTCGTCTTCTCTGGCGATGTTTTTAGGTCGTGACGACTAAATAGGCGAAGAGATGGAGTCGGAGGGGCCACGGGGTGCCCACACCACGGGGCGCCCCGGGCCGAGCCGGGGTGTGGTGTGGGGCCCCCCGGCTCCCCTCCGTCCTTCTCGGTGCTCTGGAAGCTTCCGGAAATTATAAGGTCCTCGGTCTTTATTTCGTCCGATTCCGAAAATATTTCGTACTAGATTTCGAAACCAAAAAAAGCAGAAAAGAACGGCCTTTCGGCATCTCGTCAATAGGTTAGTTTCGGAAAACGCATAATAATGACATATAATGTGTATAAAACATGTAGGTATCATCAATAAAGTAGCATGGAACATAAGAAATTATAGATACGTTTGGGACGTATCAAGCATCCCCAAGCTTAGTTCCTACTCGCCCTCGAGTAGGTAAACGATAACAATGATAATTTCTTAAGTGACATGCCATCATAACCTTGATCATACTATTGTAAAGCACATGAGATGAATGCAGAGATTCGAAGCAATGATGAAGATAATGAGTAAACAAATGAATCATATAACAAAGACTTTTCATGAATAATACTTTCAAGACAAGCATCAATAAGTCTTGCATAAGAGTTAACTCATAAGCAATAAATTCTTAGTAGAAAGCTTTGAAACAACACAAAGGAAGATATAAGTTTCAGCGGTTGCTTTCAACTTTAACATGTATATCTCTGGATAATTGTCAACACAAAGTAATATAACAAGTGCAATAGGTAAACATGTAAGAATCAATGCACACAATTCACACAAGTGTTTGCTTCTAAGATAGAAAGAATAGGTAAACTGACTCAACAATAAAAGTAAAAGAAAGGTCCTTCAAAGAGGAAAGCATCGATTGCTATATTTGTGCTAGAGCTTTGATTTTGAAAACATATAGAGAGCATAAAAGTAAAGTTTTGAGAGGTGTTTGTTGTTGTCAACGAATGGTAGTGGGCACTCTAACTACCTCATCAACCAGACTTTCAAGAGCGGCTCCCATGAAGGACGTTATCTCTACCAGCAAGGTAGATCATCCTCTTCTCTTTTGTTTACACATGTACTTTAGTTTAGTTTTTCTTTATTTATGGATGACACTCCTCCCAACCTTTTGCTTACACAAGCCATGGCTATCCTCGGGTGCCTTCCAACATTCACATACCATGGAGGAGTGTCTATTTGCAAAATTTAGTTGCTTACTGATGAATCAGAGCAAAACATGTGAAGAGAATTATTAATGCAAGTTAATTAATTGAGGCTGGGAACCTCATTGCCAGCTCTTTTTGCAAAATTATTGGATAAGCGGATGAAGCCACTAGTCCATTGTGAAAGTCTGTCAAAAGTAAATGACAAGATCGAAAGATAAAACACCACATACTTCCTCATGAGCTATAAAACATTGACACAAATAAGAGGTGATAATTTTTGAATTATTTAAAGGTAGCACTCAAGCAATTTACTTTGGAATGGCGGAGAAATACCATGTAGTAGGTAGGTATGGTGGACACAAATGGCATGAATATTGGCTCAAGTATTTGGATGCATGAGAAGTATTCCCTCTCTATACAAGGTTTAGGCTAGCAAGGTTATTTGAAGCAAACTCAAGTATAAAATGGTGCAGCAAGACTCACATATAAACATATTGTAAGCATTATAAGACTTTACATCGTCTCCTTGTTGTTCAAACACCTCAACCAGAAAATATCTAGACTTAGAGAGACCAATCATGCAAACCAAATTTTAACAAGCTCTATGTAATTATTCATTAATGGGTACAAGGTACATGATGCAAGAGCTTAAACAAGATCTATATGAGCACAACAATTGCCAAGTATCACATTATTCAAGACATTACACCAATTACTACATGTAGCATTTCCCGTTTCCAACCATATAACAATTAAACGAAGAGGAAGTTTCGCCATGAATATTATGAGCTAAGAACACGTGTGTTCATACGAACCAGCGGAGCGTGTCTCTCTCCCACACAAGGATGAACTTATTCAGAGAACTAAGATAACAAAACAAAATAAAAGCACACAGACGCTCCAAGTAAAGTACATAAGATGTGACCGAATAAAAATATAGTTTCAAGAGAAGGAACCTGATACTTTGTCGATGAAGAAGGGATGCCTTGGGCATCCCCAAGCTTAGATGCTTGAGTCTTCTTGAAATATGCAGGGATGAACCACCGGGCATCCCCAAGCTTAGATTTTTCATTCTTCTTGATCGTAGTATATCATCCTCCTCTTGACCCTTGAAAACTTCCTTCACACCAAACTTCAAGTAAACTCATTAGAGGGTTAGTGCATAATCAAAAATTCACATGTTCAGAGGTGACACAAACATTCTTTTCACTTCTGGACATTGCATAAAGCTACTGGACATTAATGGATCAAAGAAATGAATCCAACATAGCAAAAGAGGCAATGCGAAATAAAAGGCAGAATCTGTCAAAAACAGAACAGTCCGTAAAGACGAATTTAAAGCTGGCACCAGACTTGCTCAAATGGAAAAACTCAAAACTAATGAAAGTTGCGTACATATCTGAGGATCACGCTCGAATTGGCAGATTTTTTCGAATTTTCTACAGAGACTTGTGCCCAGATTCGTGACAGACAGCAATGCTGTTTCTGCAGCGATCCCAAATATAACATCAACTTTAACATAGAAACTTTACTTGGCACAAAAACATGATAAGGAGAGGTTGCTACAGTAGTAAACAACTTCCAAGACACAAATATAAAACAAAGTACTGTAGCAAAATAACACATGGGTTATCTCCCAAGAAGTTCTTTCTTTATAGCCATTAAGATGGGCTCAGCAATTTTAATGATGCACCCAAGAAATAGTATTTGAAGCAAAGAGAGCTTCAAGAGGCAATTCAAAACACATTTAAGCCTAACATGCTTTCTATGCAGAAGAATCTTATACACAAATGAATTTATGAAGAACAAATTGACAAGCATAAGAGGATAAAACACGAGTAACTTCAAGATTCTCAACATAAAGAGGGGAGACTTAATATTATTAAGATGCATATAACCATATTTCCCTCTCTCATAATAAATTTCAGTAGCATCATTGATGAAATCCACAATATACCCATCACTTAAAACATTCTTATCATGGTTCATATGCATAGAAATATCATTAATTTTGGCATAAGAAGAGTTATTCTCATTAATAGTAATTGGAGCAAGATTATTATCAAGAATTTGAACATGGTAAACAAGTTGCATATTAAAAGAATTGTTTTTGGTGATCCAATCATGACTATGACAAGTTTCATAAGGATAGTTATAACCCATATCATAGCATTCTTTATAATAATCATCAAAGATCGGAGGCACAGTGTCATCATAAGAAATAGAATAGTTATCTTTCACAGTCGGTTTATCTATGACCATACCATCATTGTTATTAGAAGGAGATGTATCAAGAACATAATGACCAGTAGCAAAAGGATTTTCAAACACCTCTTCCCCAAGCTTAGAGCTTTCTATATCATTATGGAGGAAGCATGGATAGCACCGACACTATGGCAATTATTATCATTTTCAGAATTAGTTTCCCAGAGATTTGTAATATCAAAAGTAGTATGCTCATTCAAATCATGATCGCTAATGTATGTAAAGGGCATAGGAAGATCATCGTATTCAGATTCATTATCACAATAATCATTAGAGCAACATACTTACGGTTACCTAGCGTTATCTCATTCACGCGGGGATACGCCGTTACCTCTTTCTTTTTATTCTCCTTCTTCTTCTTCTTCTTCTTCTTCTTCTTCTTCTTCTTCTTCTTCTTCTCTTCTTTCCTCTCCTTCTTCTTCTTTAGGCAGAGGCTTGAAGGGTGGCTTGTCCGCATAACCTGATTTACTTTTAGAAACAATAGAAGAAACTTGGGAGGATCCCTCCTTTTCATTAATTAATTGAAAACACACAGCGGTCCTATCATATTTTGGCAAGGTGTCATCTTCTAAAATATTCTGTATGTAAGTATTTGTATGGCAATTATTAATGCAGTAAGAAAAACACCCATGCAGGACATCATCAATATCAAGATCGTTAATATTTAACAAAGAAATTTTTCTTGATAACTCTTCACATTTCAAAAATAAGGTAAGTTCATTTTGCTGATTAGGAATAATTTCATCATCACAATACAAATTTGCAGCACTCATGGGGTTTGAATTATCATTGGAGGAGCATTGAAAATCAAAATGACCAACTCTATGGCAAAGTTCACAAATAAAAGGATAGAGGGCACACACTTTTTCTCCAAGATCATCTAGAGCTCTAGACCACTTTCTAGTTTTTTCATTTCTGTGATGGATACAATATTCATCTTCTATTTGATTAATTCCACAAGGTCTATGTATTCCACAAAAATTAACATGCTTATAGGAAATAGCATTCTTAGGAGTTTGAGCATGCTTATTGCAATCATTAACAACAATTTCATTCTTCATGCAAGCGTCTTTAAAAGGTTCATGATACTTATCAAAATTCTTCCTAGGCAATTCAATGTGAGAAGCAAAAGCTTTATAAAGATTTGCAGCAACTTGAGAGTCAAGACCATAAGTAGCACTCATATTTCGAAATTTACCACTATCCATGAAAGTTTCAATGCATTCATAATCATAATTTATACCTGACTCTTTACCTTTGTCGTTCTCCCAATCTTCAGCGTTCTCCTTAATCCGATCAAGAAGGTCCCTTTTAAACTCTTCTTTATTGCTCGTGAATGATCCAGAACAAGTAGTATCCAGCAAGGTCTTATCTTGAAAAGAAAGTCTTGCATAGAAATTATCAATGATGATATTACCTGGAAGCTCATGATTGGGGCATTTGAGCATTAAAGTCTTCAATCTCTCCAATGCTTGGGCAATACTCTCTCCATCATGAGGCCAAAAATTATATATATGGTTTCGATCTTTGTGAATTTCACTTGGAGGATAGAACTTGGAATAAAATAGAGGCACAATATCCTTCCAATCAAGAGAGCTCGTCCTTCAATAGTTTATACCAATGCGCCGCTTTACCAGATAGCGACATAACAAATAATTTCTTTCTAACTTCATCCATTGAAATACCTGCACACTTGAATAACCCGCATAATTCATGAAAACAGTAAATGATTCCTAGGATGGACAGTTCCATCCCCTTCATAGCGGTTATCCATAACACGTTCAATAATTTCCATAGGTATTTTATACTGAATACTTTCAGCAGGATTTAAAATATCAAGCATCATTAGAGTTATCGCATATGGGAGATAAAGCATCATCAGAGCAAAATATTTCTTCTAAAGCGGAGGAGCAAAAAAGATTATTTTTATGTAAACTAGCTTCCCCAAGCTTAGACTTTTCATAGCATTAGTAAATTGCATTCATACCAATAACATTGCTATTATCATGCAAATAAGGTTCCATAGGTTTTTTAATTTCGCATCAAACAATTCTAAATTAGAAAAGATTAAAAGCTCACTAATTTTTTGTTGTTTTCCATTATGCCTAACTAGTGAAAATAAAAACAAGAAACAAAAAGATGTAATTGCGAGTCTAAAGGAAATAGCTTCGAGCACACACACAATGGCGCGAGAAAAGTACTCGTTACTGGAACCGGAGTATTAGTGCCTTTTACCTTTCCCGCAACGGCGCCTGAAAAGTGCTTGATGTCTACGGAGCTTCTATTCTTGTGAGACAGTTGTTAGGCCTCCAAGAGCAGAGGTTTGTAGAACAGCAGACAAGTTTCCCTTAAGTGGATTACCCAAGGTTTATCGAACTCGTGGAGGAAGAGGTCAAAGATATCCCTCTCAAGCAACCCGTAATCACAAAGCAAGAAGTCTCTTGTGTCCCCAACACACCAAATACACTTGTCGGTGTATAGGTGTACTAGTTCGCGAAGAGATAGTGAAATACAAGTAATATGGATGTATATGAGTGGTAATAGCAATCTGAATAAAATATGGCAGCGAGTAAACATGCAACAGAACAGTAAGCGGTGTTTGCAGTATTGGAAACAAGGCCTAGGGATCATACTTTCACTAGTGGACACTCTCAACATTGATCGCATAATAAATACTTCTTCTCATATGTGCTACATACACCCTTGTTTGATAATGAACACATTGCGTAGGATTACACGAACCCTCAATGCCGGAGCTAACAAGCTCCACAATTCAATGTTCATATTTAAATAACCTTAGAGCATAATAGATCATTGCAAAATAAACCAAGAACTAACATAGTGCACACACTGTCCACATTACACTATGAAGGAGGAATAGATCACATCAATACTATCATAATGATAATTAACTCCACAATCTACAAGAGATCGTGATCATAGCCTACGACAAGAACCACACGGTGCACACACTAATCACCTTTACACCAAGTAGGAGGAATAGACTACTTTAATAACATCACACGAGTAGCACATAAATAGTAGCGATACAAAGCTCATCATATGGATCTCAATCATGTAAAGCAGCTCATGAGATCATTGTATTGGAGTACGAGAGAGAGATTAACCACATAGCTACGGTAGAGCCCCAGCGGGGGTGAATTACTCCTCTCATCATGGAGACAGCGACGGCGGTGAAGATGGCGGTGGAGACGGCGGTGGAGATGACTCGGGGCAATTCCCGTCCGGCAGGGTGCCGGACAGAGACTTGTCCCCCGAATCTTGATTTCGCGATGGCGGCGGCTCTGGAAGGTTTTCTCGGGTCTCGTCTTCTCTCGGGGTGTTTTTAGGTCAGGGACGACTAAATAGGCGAAGAGACGGAGTCGGAGGGGCCACGGGGTGCCCACACCACAGGGGGCGCCCCCCCCTGGGCCGCGCCGGGTGTGGTGTGGGGCCCCCCGGGCTCCCTCTCGTCCTTCTCCGGTGCTCCGGAAGCTTCCGGGAATTATAAGGTCCTCGGTCTTTATTTCGTCCGATTAGAAAATATTTCTTTACTAGGATTTCTGAAACCAAAACAGCAGAAAAAGCAACCGGCCTTTCGGCATCTCGTCAATAGGTTAGTTCCGGAAAACGCATAATAATGACATATAATGTGTATAAAACATGTGGTATCATCAATAAAGTAGCATGGAACATAAGAAATTATAGATACATTTGGGACGTATCAGTGACATAGGCTGCAAGTTAATTTTCTTGCCCTTGAACTCCAAGTGATATGTATTGGCACGGCCATTGTGTTGCACATAACGATCATAGAGCCAAGGCCGACCCAATAGTAGATGGCACACCGTCATAGGAACCACATCAAAATCAATGGAATCCTTATACGGTCCAATCTCAAACTCAACACGCACCATGTGGTTTACCTTCAGCTCACCATTGTCACTCAACCACTGAATATAGTATGGATGCGGGTGCGGTAGATACTTCAACTTCAGCTTGGTACACAACTCCTTGCTTGCTAAATTGTGGCAACTTCCGCCATCAATAATGACCTTGCAAGCCTTGTCAGGACCAACTAAAGCCTTTGTTTGGAACAAATTGCAGTACTGAGTAGATGCACTAGGCAACACACTAAGAGCACGCTGAGACACAATAGTGCGAGCATCAGACGGATATGAATCTACACCATCACTGTTAGTCAGTATCATCCCTGAGCATTTGGATCAACATCATCTCCAGTCTCATACTCATTGTCCTCATTAACAATCATAACTTTGCGGTTTGGACAATCTCTCTTGAAGTGACCCTTGCCACCACAAGTATGGCAATTCATATCGCGGTTGCGCGCCGTAGACATGGGAGAACCACTCGTACTTGCAGCAGATTCAGACTTCTTTGTGTTAGGCACATTGGAGACCGCTTAGACGAGAGAGTACGGCGAGCGCAGATGGCGCCCGACGCCGTAGGTGGGAGCGCACGAGGCGTGAAGCGCCCAGCTCCCGTAGCACGACCTTTAACCTTTGCTTCTTCAGCCAACTGTGCTTCAGCTTCTCTTGCATGATGTAGCAACCCATTCATAGTGGTGTAACCTTGAAAACGAACAATGCCTTTGATGTCATACTTCAAGCCATGTAGGAAACGCTGCATTGTCATCTCAAGAGACTCACGGACACGGCCACGCTGTATAAGCGACTCCATCTCCATGTAGTATTCATCAATGGTCTTCACACCTTGTCTCAATAGGGTCAACTTATCATAAATAGTACGCAAATAATTAGTGGGCACGAAACGAGAATTCATCGCCTCCTTCATAGCACGCCATGTGGTAATAGGTGGCTCACCATCCTCTTGTCGATTGCGAACAAGTGCATCCCACCAACGCAATGCATAGCCATCAAATTTGGAAGAAGCAAGCTTGATCTTTCTATCTTCAGTATAGTTATGTAAGTGCCATAACTTCTCAATCTTTAGCTCCCAAGTAAGGTATTCTTCAACATCAGCTCCTCCTTCAAACTTGGGTATGGAGAACTTGGGCTTACCCAATCTATCTTCCTCATCAAGTCCACGACCATGGCGGCCAAGTGGATCCCAACCACGAGGACGGTCACCACGACCAGGTGCTTCATCAGCGTCTTCATCTTGTTGTTGCTGTTGGTTTGTAAGGTTTTCAACAGCCAATTGTAAAGCTTGAAGACTGCGCTGGATATCCGTCATTTGATCAGTCATGGTAGTGACAGTCTCATTAGTGGCATCCAGTTTCTGGGAGATCTCTTTGACCGTTCCCCTAAGTTCATCATCCTGAGTGCGGAATTCACGTCGCATCTCATTACGAAGAGCCTCATACTCCCTCCATGTGATGATATCTGCAGAATTCTTGT
Organism: Lolium multiflorum; assembly: GCA_030979885.1. Classification (NCBI taxonomy): domain Eukaryota; kingdom Viridiplantae; phylum Streptophyta; class Magnoliopsida; order Poales; family Poaceae; genus Lolium; species Lolium multiflorum. The sequence continues at coordinate 41,807,897 of CM061752.1, read as the reverse complement.
TTTCCTGGTTAACAAGTTTTTGATCACTAGCAGACATGGTTAGTAGATTAGTGCACTAAATCAAAAATATATGGTGGTACTCTCACAACTCACTAAAAAACTGATAAGAAAAGGAAATCTTGCCGTTCCAAAGTAAATTAGTGTTGCTTACCACTTGTAGTAACAACTAGTGCACGGATTTAGCGAAGCGAATATCAAGGGTATAAGAACAATCACACGACAAAGCATGGTATATGTGGGGCTATAGGTAGGCTACCTATTTTCACCAATAACAAGCTCGCGCTGACCGTAGACAACCAAAGATACTCACACAAGGCGATAAATGTGGCAATGCAACTATATGGATGAAAAGGTTGCAATGCACTCGAGAGACGCTAGCAAAGCTCAATGGGACAGGCACAAGATTGCTCAACTACGAGTGCAGTTAAAGAAAACTTAGGCCTTCACTTGATTCTACTAGCACTTCACTTTTCTTTTTGGATTTTCTTTTGTAACACACGCAGCGATGTAGCTCTTTTTTGCTTCTTTTCTATTTTCCTTTTATTTTTATTTTTATGACTCAACTCCTTGATAACACGGCCAACAGATAATGCAAAGCACCAAAAACCTAATGAGCAGCCTATCGAGCGGTAAAACTAGTCTCTTCTGGGGAAGTTCCTAGTCACTTATATCGAAAGGCTGTGGCTATGGTTTGAACAAACACACTGTATGCTATGTGGACTCGGAGTAAACAAAAACTGACTCTAGATGACAAACTAGATGTTATAGAAACACAAACCCTAACAATTCGACTAGATGAAAGATAAAGATACGCAAAAACAACTACGAAAAGCAACTAAAACTCGAAATTAATGCAATCTATGGCTGTGGCAAACCCTAACCCTAATATTTTTGGCTTTTTCTATATAGGAAACACTCACAACTCAACTATGGGGTGAATTGTGGATGGCTTACCGAGGAAACCCGAGAATCTGATACCAAGATGATAAGGGGTAGCCCGATCTTCTCAGTAAGCAACGGTGGTGATGATGATCATGGGATGAACACAGCGGAGGAACACGACGATGTAGTGGATGATAACTTGTATGACGCAACGAGATCTCGATCCCCTGTCGCCAATGCAACAGCTCAACCCTGCAAGATATTCGCAACTCCACACACTTGCGCACGTAGCCGCCGACCACGAAGCGGGTAAGTTGCAACCTTCTAATTCCCAATGGAACAGCAGATCACAGAAGACTTTCAGAGATTCCACACCAAATCAATGCAATCGGGTGTAGAGATTCAATAGAATTGCAAAGCAAACAACTATGAACTAGGGTTTATCTTAAACGTGGTCTAAAGCTACTTTGGGGGGCGTCCTGGGCACTTAGGAGTTCAGGATGACCTCAGGTCCAAAAAGTACGAAAATAACCAACCCAGAATAGATCTGGTCGAGAGACTCGACTCGCCGGTCTAGAGGCCGGCCGACCGGGCCTGGGCCAGTCCGGTTCAAACCGGGCCTGGCGCCGGGTGCTGACCGGGCGCGGGAATTTCTCTGCAGTAACCCGCCCGGTTGCCATCAGCGTGTCGTCCGGTTGGCGCCGGGTGGAATCCGGCGTGTCGCCCGGTTGGACCGGCCAGGACCGGGCGCCGGCGTGGCGGCTGGTCCGACCGGATGCTGGGCCGGCCTGGACTTCTTCCTCCTCCCTCACGCATGCCTCCCGCTCCTCCCTCGCGCGTCCATGGGTTGTCTTGTCCAGCTCCATGTCCAGCTGCTTCTCTCCTCCTCGTGCGATGCTTGCTCCTTCTTTATACCTGATCATACATAAGTAATAGCACTTAGGCAGTATGAAGTTCTCATCAATCAAAATATCGTTTAGGAACAAGTTCACATGTTGTTTAAGTAGCTTCGCACGAGTCCTTGTAATAGGTCCAATCCTAAATTTATTGGAGTTGAGCTTCACAACAGCTTCATCTTCATCTTGCAATGACGAAGGTAGTGTTGTGGTAGGGATGTCCACATCATGTTTCCTCGCGACTACTGGCAACACGATGTTGTCCGACGACGAGTTTCCAAACGACGATTTTTTCCTAGATGTCTACGACATCTTCGACAACTTTAACATGGGAGAAACCTCAAACACTGCTGCTCAAGCCAGTGCCGCTTCCGCTCGAGTTGCAGCATATGTGACTACTTTCTCTTCGTCAGATTTTGTTACAGTTTCTAGTTCTAGTATATGTGATAGATACGATCAGTTTACCTTGTTGAGATACAATCTGTTCACCTTGTTAATCTGCATGATTAGTTTACTTGTTATTTTTTATCAATTATTTATTTAAAATAAATTAAATATTAATTTGCTTATATTTTCAACGCCCCCTCGTCCGCGCGGCACCGAGGCTGTCTGGATTTCCACATGGCGTCTCCGTCGGCGGAGCATCGAATTTCCACATGTCGTGCCTGCGTGGGCATTTCGGTGGTGCTGTGGGTGCGGCTCGCCGGCTGCTCGCAATTTGACGATCGGTACTCGGTAGGCGATCGGTGATGCGCCTGTCGCCGCGTTTGGGGGAAACGGGGACTTTCTTATCGCGACCGATCTGGAACCAACCAGTGTTGGTTTTGCTGTATTGCTATGGGCGTGATGCGACCGAGCACGGATTCAACGGGCAATAAATTTCCAGCCTAGTCCAGTATAGTACTTGGTGCCCAAAAGGCTTTTTTCTCGTTATCGAAAATATAAGATCATCTCCAGCCGTTGAGGCTCTTCATGCCGACATTTGACACTATTTAGCGTCGGATGAATGTAATTTTTTGTGGTAGAAAAAGGGGCTTCAATCCCGGTTCGCAACAGCCATTAATTTCGGTTGCGCAACCGGGATTAAATATGCGCGACTAAAGGCCCCTTTAGTCGCGGTTGCTTACGAACCGCGACTAAAGGCCCGTCCACGTGGGCGCCAGCCGTCCATCGGGGTGGAGGACCTTTAGTCGCGGTTCACCACAACCGCACTAAAGGCCTCCGCAGGTTTAGGGTTTAGCCCCCTCCCCCTAAATCTGGTTTCTTTTTAATTTGTATTGTTTTATTTCTTTTATATTTTATTTTGTGTTTTATTTTAATTTTGAAGAAGTTTCAGTACACATATTCTACGCTACTATATACATGCATATGAATGTACAATTTCAAACAAGTTTGAAATTAGAACCAAGAAGAATTCAAGAGAAATATACAATATGTATTCAATCTCGGATGACCTATACAACTTCGAACAAGTTTCCATACACAATTTACGGCATCAGAAGTTCTTCGTCCTGGTAATAGTGTTCTCCTTTAGGATGGAGGACTTCCCTCATCAAAAATCCTGCTAGTTCCTCTTGAATTGGTCGGAAGCGAGCTTCTGGACTAAGCGTCTTCCGCAAGTTATTCCTCCGCACGTTGCTATCCGATGGCTTTCGCTCAGAGGTGTGTCTCCGGATGAACTCACAAACATAGTATCTACATAGATTGGTCCCCGGTAGCTGAATATCCACATTAAGTAACCTTCTAAATTCTAGCTCTTTTTTGAATTCACCGACCGTTTCATCTGAGAACCGTCTCCAAACCCTACAGGGCAAAGAAAATTAAATGAACAAGGGAGTTATTAGTTACTTGATATTAGGAAATGAACGAAAGAGGCTGATCGATATAGAGCGCAAATGATTGAAAATAATTACTTTGCAGCATATTTCTCATGTTGACCCAAAGCTTTGGATCCATATTCAGAGAGTCCATGATGAGAACTCGGAGGTGTGAAATTCAATTAGCAGAATCCAGTGGAACCTGCGGACACGATACATGCACAGTCATGCATAACTCGTCGATTAGACATATCATGCATGGAGTAAACAAAAGAGAATATGCTCAAGATAGAAACACTCACCCAAAATGGTAAGGAAATCGAATTTGACTTTTGAGTTGGTGCTTTGTAAGAAAATCCCACAGGTCTTGCTCCACGTCTCCGGGTGTCTTTCTAACACATATCCATTAACGATATGTGGGTCAATGAACCCAACATCATGGATGTTCCTTTTTGGCATTCCCCAATCTTCATTCTGCATAATAGCGTACACAACAATATAGTTAGGACAATATATATAGTGCAGGCAATGAATGAGATGAGGTAGAAATAAATCACTTACAGAACGTAGCAACTCAGGATAGATTTGTCGAGCTCGCGCAGATTGAACAGCTGGAACAATTCACTCATATGAACTTGTACATAGTAATGTTTGCAGTGATGCTCATGTCTAACTTCCGCATAAATATATTCTTTGCCGTCCTTATTTTTATGAAACCCTTGTACCAACGTAGCAGATTTTGCATTTGTGCTGGTAGACTCTCTTCCTGCGCAGGCTCGACGAGAGGCCCATTCAGCACATATGTAATTGCTACCTCACTCATTGGCGCCTCCTCAAGGCCTAACACTGCACGAAGAGTCATACCGATCTCGGCCGCTTTTTCTCTGACTGCTACACCAGGTACCGACATAGAGATGCACACGTCCGTTGGGAACCCCAAGTGGAAGGTATGATGCGATAGAAGCAAGTTTCCCTGTATGAAACCAAGGTTATCGAACCAGTAGGAGCCAAGAAGCACGGAAGGTTGTTGGTGGAGGAATGTAGTGCGGCGCAACACCAAGGAAACCGGCGCAACGTGGAACCTGCACAACACAATCAAAGTACTTTGCCCCAACGTAACGGTTGTTGTCACCGACTGCTGCTTGAACAAAGGATTAAGTGTATCGAGTGGAAGATGGTGTTTGTTTGCAAAGAACAGTAGCGTAGAATGTATTCAGATATAAAGAATGGACCGGGGTCCACAGCTCACTAGTGGTGTCTCTCCAATAAGATAACTAACATGCTGGGTGAACAAATTACAGGTGAGCAATTGACAAATAAAGATTCAATACATATCAACGATGATTACTATGTGATTTAATCAGGGCATTACGACAAAGTACATAGACCGCTATCCAGCATGCATCTATGCCTAAATAATCCACCTTCAGTTATCATCCGAACCCCTTCCAGTATTAAACAACAGATAATTGCATTAAGTATGGTGCGTAATGTAATCAACACAAATATCCTTAGACAAAGCATCAATGTTTTATCCCTGGTAGCAACAGCACATCCACAACCTTAGAACCTATTGTCACGATCCCAGATTTAATGGAGGCATGAACCCACTATCGAGCATAATTACTCCCTCTTGGAGTTACAAGTATCGACTTGGCAGAGCCTCTACTAGCAACGGAGAGCATGCAAGAACATAAACAACACATATATGATAGATTGATAATCAACTTAACATAATATTCTATATTCATCGGATCTCACCAAACACAACATGTAGCATTACAAATAGATGATCTTGATCATGTTAGGCAGCTCACAAGATCTAATACAATGAAAGCACAAGCGGAGAAGACAACCATCTAGCTACTGCTATGGACCCATAGTCCAAGGATGAACTACTCACGCATCAATCCGAGGCGGGCATGATGATGTAGAGCTCCTCCGGTTCCCCTCTGGGGGTGCCGGAGGCGATCTCCCGAATCCCCGAGATGGGATTACGCGGCGGCCCTCTCGGTAATGTTTTCCGTATCGTGGCTCTCGGACTGGGGTTTCACGGAGGCTTTAAGGCGGAAGGGTAGGTCAAAGAAGGCCACGGGGCCCACACCACAGGCCGGCGCGCCGGGCTTGGGCCGCGCCGCCTGGTGTGTCGCCACCTCGTGGCCTCACGCCTCCTTTCGGTCTTCTGGAAGCTTGCAAAAATAGGCCCTGGGCGTTGATTTCGTCCACCCGAGAATATTTCCTTACTAGGATTTCTGAAACCAAAAACAGCAAAAAAAGCAACCGGCACTTCGGCATCTTGTTAATAGGTTAGTGCCGAAAAATGTAAAATAACGCTGTAAAGTATGTGTAAAACACTCAAGTATTGTAATAAAAGTAGCATGGAACATAAGAAATTATAGATACGTTTGGGACGTATCAAGCATCCCCAAGCTTAGTCGTCCTCGAGTAGGTAAACGATAACACAAATAATTTCTGAAGTGACATGCTACCAACATAATCTTGATCAACATTATTGTAAAGCATATGAGATGAATGGAGTGATCTGAACAAAAGATTGCTAACAAAGATAATGACTAAGCAAATGAATCATATAGCAAAACTTTCATCATGAATAATACTTTCAAGACAAGTATCAATAAGACTTGCATAAGAGCTAACTCATAAGCATTAAATTCAAAGTAGAATGCATTGAAGCAACACAAAGGATGATTAAGTTTCAGCAATTGCTTTCAACTTTGTAACATGTATATCTCATGGATATTTGTCAACATAGAGTAATATAACAGGTGCAATAAGTAAACATGTAAGAATCAATGCACACAGTTAACACAAGTGTTTGCTTCTAAGATAGAAGGGAATGGGTAAACTGACTCAACAATAAAGTAGTAAGATTGGCCCTTCGCAGAGGGAAGCATTGATTACTATTTTTGTGCTAGAGCTTTTGTTTTGAAAACATAGAAACAATTTTGTCAACGGTAGTAATAATTCATATGTGCTATGCATAATACTTCCTACAAGTTGCATGTCTCATGCATAGAGTGCTAATAGTGCTCGCACCTTGTCCTACTATCTCGGAAAACACGGCATCGCATAACATATGTTTCAACCAAGTGTCACAAAGGGGTACCTCTATGCCGCATGTACAAAGGTCTAAGGAGAAAGCACGCATTGGATTTCTGCTTTTGATTATTCTCAACTTAGACATCCATACCGGGACAACATAGACAACAGATAATGGACTCCTCTTTTAATGCTTAAGCATTCAACAATAGTTAATATTCTCATAAGAGATTGAGGTTGTATGTCCAACCGAAACTTCCACCATGATACATGGCTTTAGTTAGCGGCCCAATGTTCTTCTCTAACATATGCATACTCAAACCATTTGATCATGAAATCCACTACTTCAGACAAGACGAACATGCATAGAATCTCACATGATATCCAACAAGATAAAGTTGATGGCGTCCCTAGAAAACATGGTTACTCAACAAGCAACTTATAAAATTAAGACACATAACTACATATTCATCCACAATAGTTTTTAAGCTATTTGTCCCATGAGCTATATATTGTGAGGTAAGGAATAAATTTTAGGTAGCACTCAAGTAATTTACTTTGAATGGGAAGAAAAATACCACATAATAGGTAAGATATGGTGGACACAAATGGCATGGAGTTTGGCTCAAGGTGTTTGGATGCACGAGAAGCATTTCCTCTCAGCATAAGTTTGGGCTAGCAAGGTGTTTGAAGCAAACACAAGTATGAACAGGTACACAAAACTCACACAAGAACATATTGCAAGCATTATAAGGCTCTACACTCTCTTCCTTGTTGTTCAAAACACTTACCCGAAAATATCTAGACTTAGAGAGAATAATCATGCAAACCAAATTAAACAAGCTCTACAAAGTTCTTCATTAATAGATTAAACTACATGATGCAAGAGCTTAAACATGATCTATGAGAGCTCAAACAATTGCCAAATTGTCAAACCATATGCATCATTTTCCAATTCCAACCATATATCAATTTAACGAAGCAATAAGCTTTCGCCATGAACATTAAAGCACAATTAAGAACACAAGTGTTCCATAAGAAAAAGCGGAGCGTAATATCTCCAATATAAGAATGGCGAGATCCAACTTTATTCAAAACAAAACAAAACAAAAACAAACCGACGCTCCAAGTAAAGAACATAAGGATGTGACGGAATAAAATATAGTTTCACTAGAAGTGACCTGATAATGTTGTCGATAAAGAAGGGGATGCCTTGGGCATCCCAAGCTTAGATGCTTGAGTCTTCTTAAAATATGCAGGGATGAACCACCGGGGCATCCCCAAGCTTAGACCTTTCACTCTTCTTGATCATAGTATATCATCCTCTTCTCTTGGCCCTTGAAAACTTCCTTCACACAAACTTCAAGCAAACTCATGAGAGGGTTAGTGCATAACCACAAATTCACATATTCATAGATGACACAATCATTCTTAACACTTCTGGACATTGCACAAAGCTTCTGAAAGTTAATGTAACAAAGAAACTCATTCAACATAGCAAAAGCGGCAATGCGAAATAAAAGACAGAATCTGTCAAAAACAGAACAGTCCGTAAAGATGCATCTGGACTGGGCACTTAACTTGCTCAAATGGAAAAACTCAAAACTAATGAAAGTGTAAATATCCAGGATCACGCTCGTAATTTTGCAGATTTTTTCGAATTCTTCTACAGACTTATGCCAGAATTCGTGACAGACAGCAATGCTGTTTCTGCGCAGCGATCCCAAATATAACATCAACTTTAGCATAGAAACTTTACTTGGCACAAAAACATGATAAGGAGAGGTTGCTACAGTAGTAAACAACTTCCAAGACTCAACAAAACAAAAATTCTTTAGTAAAATAAACACATGAGTTATCTCCCAAGAAGTGCTTTTTTAACGCCTTTCAGCTAGGCAGAAAGTGCAAATCAAGTAACATCAAGAGATGGAGCATCAACATTATCTCCAGGGGCGTGGGAAGTTTCTTCCACAATGCATGTTATCTTATCTATGTAAGTTTCAAGAGGCTCCTTTTTCATTATTCTTAGGCTTGCTATTCTCATCAAACAAATTTTCAGAACAAGCCAACCATAGTTATTTTCTAGAGCTTCATGCATTCCTAGGAGTTTACAAGGTATTGTTGTCTTAATCTCCCCATCATCATTAACATTATTAGTGTACTTTATTCTATCAATGTCCATCTTTTCAAGGGTACTAACAAAGTTGGTGTAAGAACCAAGCATTTTATATTTAGCAAAGACTTTTCTAGCCTCTCTTGCTACACCACCAAATTCTTTAAGAAGGGTTTCTAAAACAAAATCTTTCTTTTCTCCTTCCTCCATATCACCAAGTGTGAGAAACATGTGTTGGATAATAGGATTGAGATTAACAAATAAATTTCCAGCATGTGTACTAAAGAAGCGGCAGCAATTTCATAAGTAGGAGCAAGCTCTGCCAAGTGTCTATCTTCAAAATCCTCAGCGGTACTAACATGAGTGAAAAAATCTTCTATATTATCTCTTCCAATTATAGACCCTCGGCCTACCGGTATGTCTTTTAGAGCGTACTTAGGAGGAAACATAATGAAGTAAACAAAAAGTAAACTAGGCAAATAAAATAAAGACAAGTAACTAATTTTTGTGTTTTTAATATAGAGAACAATATAGTAAATAAAGCTAGCAACTAATTTTTTTGTGTTTTGTTTAAGTGCAGCAAACAAAGTAGTAAATAAAAATACAAGACAAACAAAGATTGGTGGAGACTCTCCTTGCGCGTGTCTTGATCTCCCGGCAAGGCGCCGTAAATTTACTTGATACGCGAGATGCACACGTCCGTGGGAACCCCAAGTGGAAGGTATGATGCGTGAGAAGCAAGTTTCCCTAAGTATGAAACCAAGGTTATCGAACCGAGGGAGCCAAGAAGCACGTGAAGGTGGAGGGTGGAGGCGAGCAACACCCAGTGAAACCGGCGCCAACGTGGAACCTGCACAACACAATCAAAGTACTTTGCCCCAACGTAACAGTGAGGTTGTCAATCTCACCGGCTTGCTGAAAACAAAGGATTAAGTGTATCGAGTGGAAGATGGTGTTTGTTTGCAAAGAACAGTAAAACAATGAATGTATTCAGATGTAAAGAATGGACCGGGGTCCACAGCAGTAGTGTCTCTCAAATAAGATAACTAACATGTTGGGTGAACCAATCAGGCAATTGACAAATAAAGATTCAATACATATCAACGATGATTACTATGTGATTTAATCAGGGCATTACGACAAAGTACATAGACCGCTATCCAGCATGCATCTATGCCTAAATAATCCACCTTCAGGTTATCATCCTAACCCCTTCCAGTATTAAGTTGCGAACAACAGATAATTGCATTAAGTATGGTGCGTAATGTAATCAACACAAATATCCTTAGACAAAGCATCAATGTTTTATCCTCGGTAGCACAGCACATCCACAACCTTAGAACCTACTGTCACTCCCATTTAATGGAGGCATGAACCCACTATCGAGCATAATTACCCTCTTGGAGTTACAAGTATCGACTTGGCCAGAGCCTCTACTAGCAACGGAGAGCATGCAAGAACATAAACAACACATATATGATAGATTGATAATCAACTTAACATAATATTCTATATTCATCGGATCTCACCAAACACAACATGTAGCATTACAAATAGATGATCTTGATCATGTTAGGCAACTCACAAGATCTAATACAATGAAAGCACAAGCGGAGAAGACAACCATCTAGCTACTGCTATGGACCCATAGTCCAAGGGATGAACTACTCACACATCAATCCAGAGGCGGGCATGATGATGTAGAGCCCCTCCGGTGATGATTCCCCTCCGTGCAGGGTGGGGAGGCGATCGAATCCCGAGATGGGATTGCGGCGGCGGCCTCTCGTAATGTTTTCCGTATCGTGGCTCTCGGTACGGTCGCGACCGAGGCTTTAAGCAGGCGGAAGGGTAGGTCAAAGGGCGTCACGGGGGCCCACACCACGTGCCGGCGCGGCAGGGCTTGGGCCGCGCCGCCGGTGTGTCGCCACCTCGTGGCCCCACTTCGCCTCCCTTTCGGTCTTAAGCTTCGTGCAAAAATAGGAGCCCCTGGGCGTTGATTTCGTCCAATTCCGAGAATATTTCCTTACTAGGATTTCTGAAACCAAAAACAGCAAAAAAGAACTGGCACTTCGGCATCTTGTTAATAGGTTAGTGCCGGAAAATGTAAAATAACGATGTAAAGTATGTGTAAAACACTCAAGTATTGTAATAAAAGTAGCATGGAACATAAGAAATTATAGATACGTTTGAGACGTATCACTGCCGCAGCTGCTATGATAGCGGGGTCCATTAGTTCAAAGTCCTTATCCACATCGGCTCTGAAGGACGACATCATAGCCTCCGGACCGACGGCTTTAACTATGAGCGGGGGGATCGATTGTTTTCTCTGTTCCCCGAGCTGGGCAACTTGTTTCCCATTTTTACTTCTTTCTTTCTTTCTTTCTCCTCCATTTTTTCTCCTTCTCCGCCAAGCTTTCTTCTCCTTCTCTGGTTTTCTTTCAATATTTCTTTCCTACGAAGTTCACGTCCATAGTCGTCAGGCATATTCTTCTCGGCTTGGGACGGTGTCGTCAAAAATGAATTAGCCCAGTTCTTTTCCTTCTCAATAAATACTGGCTTGGGCTCAGGCTATCTTTTCGCCTTCATATCCGCCTTCCATTTCTCATGGTGAGCAGCCGCGACCGCGTTGGTTTCCTCGACACCACGCTCCCAAGGTCTCGGGATGAGAGGCTTCAGTGATGGCTCCGGATATCTTGTGGTCTTAGGTACATAAGGGTCCTGTTAATAGTCCAGACTTCGTATGCTTCTTCGCCGGAGGTGGATTGGGGCGGCGTATTGCCGGAGGCGGACCGGGGAGGACCCGTTACGCCGGAGGTGGATTGAGGGCGGCGTCGGCTGACGTGAAGGAGGTGTAGGTGAACCACCACCACCGCCACCGCAGGGGGGTGAACTTGTTGGCCTTGCATCCTCGCCTGGAAACTTGATGAACTTCTTTTTCCATAGAATGAACTGGCGCTTGACATCTCGAAGTTTCACATCCCCTTCAGGTGTAGGATAGTCAATCTCCAGGTCCTCACACCCTTGGACTATGTCTTCCACCGTGACACGAGCATAGACATCTGCAATGGGGTTGTTGTGGTGGAGTGCTCCAGGTATACAAGGTAAAGCGGTGCCGATCGCTACCTTCATGGAAATGTTCCCCATTGGATAATGCAGCTCGCATTCTTTCATCTCCTTTACATCGTCCACGGGGTAGCGAGGAGGCTCCGATGCAGTAATATCAATCATCGGTGCATTAGCACCAGCTGGGGCCAGCAAGGGTGCATTGGCATCAGCCGGCGGGGCCTCCGTGGAAGCCACGCTGCTTCTCCGCTGCTGGCTTCCGACATCCGCTGGATGATCTTCATCCGGCCGTGCCGATGATCTTTCTTTTACTAGTTCAGGCACAATTTTCTTCATCTCATAGAGTTCCGATTCCAAGTGCCCCACAAGATCTGCATCCCGATCCTTCTTTCTCTTACGGCTTCTGTAACTGTACGGGTCATTGTCCTGGGAAAACCCTACTTTCCACGGAATGGCGCCTTTGCCTCGTATACGTCCTCCGTGTTCAGGATTCCCGAGGGCTAATGTCAGCGCGTCGTTCTCTCTGAACGTGATCTTCCCCTGTTGAGGTTTGGTCATTGCAATAAGGGCTTGGGTGGGTTTAAACGTTTTCTCTCGGTGAACACACTCCCCTGTCACCGGGTCTAGCGATCCCCCATGCCCGTACCACCAGCTTTTGGCCCTTGGGCCCCATCCCTCTGTACCTAGAGGGATTCTTTGCTCCTTCAGGTCGTCCTCCATCTTCTGCCACTTAGGCTCCGAAAGGCGGTATCCTCCTGGCCCCATAATATGATTGTACGTTTTCTTAGCCGCATTTGCCTTATTTTTTCCGATATGGCCTTGAAATGCTCCGATTGCTTTTGCCTCACAAATTCGGGCCAATCATCTTTCAGCTTCTCATACCATCCGGAGTCTTCTTCTTCTCGACATAGTCACGCGCTAAATTTTTCTTCAAGGTCCGGAATGCTTTGGCCATCTTCTGAAGAGCGAACTCTTTGACTAGCCTCCTCCTCTTACGTCCATCCGGAACCTCGTTACCCTCTTCATCGTATTTTTTGAATTCCGGAGGTAGAATGAAATGCTCCATTAGCTTTCTCCAGCATTCCTTTTTCGTTCTCTTGTTGACAAAACTGAAACCAACACGCGCCTTCACTGGCTCATGCCATTCCTGGACGGTGATCGGGACGTTGTCTCTAACAATGACTCCGCATTGGTTGATGAACTTGGTATAATGCTTTTTGGGCTCCAGCGGCCTACCGGTTGCACCGATAACATCGATGTTATATGTTACTCCTTCTTTCAACGTCTTGGTTTTGCCACGCTTTGTCTTACTCGATTTTTTCGACGATCCGGCCGAGGGCTAAAATAAGAAAGAGAGTCGCGTTAATACACATATTTATTCAAATCGGTAAATCTGTATCACCAGAGGCTCAATGTATATATATATATACCTCGCCGGAGGTGGTTGCTAATTGCATATCTCCATCGTCGTTTGTCAACGGTTGACTTCCATCGACAATGTCCGTTCCTTCGTCATCACTTTGTTGACGACCTTCATCTTCACCGTCAAGGTTCAGATAAGAAGATACATCCTCTTCTTCATCTTCTTCAGCCGGCACATAAGGAATGTCGCCGTTTATGATGCCGAAAATATGTTCCTCAGCTTCCGCATCATAGTTTCCCCTAATCGGGCCGGCTCTATCGTCCGCCATATGTCACTCATGAAAACATGTAGTAAAAACTAATTAATTAAGTAAAGAAGGGGGCGGTGCCGGTGAAGGGGGCGGTGGCGGTGGAAGGGCGGCGGGGAAGGGTGGCGGTGGTGGTGTGGGGTGGCGGTAGTGGCGGGCGGCGGCGGTGGCCCCGCCACCCCCCGTTGTACGCGCGGGGTTGCTTCTCTCTCGCAAAAAAAAACAAAAAAAACGCGCGCATATATGGAGGGCGAGGAGGGCGGCGGCCGCCCCCGCCCCGTACCCCCGGGGTACCGGTTCCGTTTTTGCTAACATTTTTGTTAAGTTTAATTTTTTGTTAAGTAAAAAAACTAATTCATTTTAAATTAAACTAATTCATTTTACCGTTATTGATTAAGTTATTTTTTGTTAAGTAGTTAAAATTTAACAAGAACAAAAAAAACACAAAAAAAAGAAAAAATATCCCGACCGGCGGCAGAGTGCAGGCCGGCGAGCAGCGGGACAGAGGCGCGCCTCTCTCCTCTCGTCTCGTCTCTCCCTCAGCGCGCGCGGCGCGGCGGTGCAGAGCAGCGGACGACGGCGCGTGCTTGCACGGTGTAGCGGCGGCCCCGACCGACGGCGGCGACGTACATAGGAGAAGCGACGGGAGGCGACGGCTGTCGACGGCGGTGACGTATGCAAGGACGGTGTCGAGGTAGGCGTCGAGGGCGCGATCGTCGGCGCGAGGGAGCGTCGTCGGCGTCTCTCAGCTCGTTCGGTGGAGAAAGAAGAACTGGCGTGGCCGTTCGCGCCGCGAGGTTTTATAGGGGAACCCTTTAGTCGCGGTTGGTGACACCAACCGCGACTAAAGGGGTACACTTTAGTCGCGGTTGGTGTCACCAACCGCGACTAAAGGTGTTTTCGCCCGAATTCCAGCGGTTCTCGCGGAAAGACCCTTTAGTCGCGGTTGGCGAGGCTAACCGCGATTAAAGGTCTTTTTCAAAATTCTTTTCATTTATAAATGTTAAAAATACAAATAATATATCAAAAAAATCAGAAAAATAAAACTAATTAAATGTTAAAAATACAAATAATATATCAAAAAAATCAGAAAATAAAACTAATTCATTTCAAAATGTTAAAAATACAAATAATATATCAAAAAATTCAAAAAAAATAAAACTAATTCATTTAAAAATGTTAAAATACAAATAATATATCAAAAAATTCAGGAAAATAAAACTAATTCATTTCAAAATCTTAAAAATAGAAATAATTTATCAAAAAATTCAGAAAAATCCAATTTCTTCCCTCATCTGTCTTCCCGCCTCTTCCCGCTCCCCGCCCTTCCCCACCGCTTCCCAAAGTTCTTCGGCCGCCTCGTCTTCCCGCGCCCCTCTTCCCGCCAGTTCCCGCTTGTCATCCCGCCATTTCTTCCCGCATCAGTCTTCCCGCCTCTGTCTTTCACGGACTTGCAGGAAAAAATTCCGAGGTGCAACTTCCGAAGATGCCGTAGGCGTGTGCACCAACGACATCTTCGAGAAGCTGCGCCACGGGAGATTTTCCAACCCTTTACCCAACACTGTTAGAGGAGATGGAGTCTTTGACGGGCTTGCAGGAAAATTTTCCCGAGGAGCAACTTCCGAAGATGTCGTAGGGCGTGTGCACCGACGACATCTTAGAGAAGTTCCACCACGGGAGATTTTCCAACCCTTTACCCAACACTGTTAGAGGAGATGGAGTCTTTCATGGGCTTGCAGGAAAATTTTCCCGAGGAGCAACTTCCGAAGATGTCGTAGGGCGTGTGCACCGACGACATCTTCGAGAAGCTGCGCCACGGGAGATTTTCCAACCCTTTACTCCATCCATGGGGATGAAACTCTCCCTACCTGCTAGGTTGGCTTGTTGGTCTGCTTGCCAAGGTATATCTTCTTTTATAGGCACGACGCTGCTAGCTTTGTCTTGTTCCTCCGACAGGGCGTGCGCTACATGCTTTATCTCATCGAGCAGGCCCACCCACGCGTCCTTATCCTGCCGACAGCTTTAGTCACGGTTGCACCCTCCAGCCGGGACTAAAACTTACCCAAACATCCTTATCCCACCGACAGTTTTCTTAGATGACACAAAAACCACCTTTAGTCCCGGTTGCACCCACCAGCCGGGACTAAAGCTTACCTGACGTCCTTATCCCACCGATGTTTTGTTAGATGATACAAAACCACCTTTAGTCCCGGTTGCACCCACCAGCCGGGACTAAAGGTTAGATGACCAGCTCTGGATTCCTCTTCTTCCCGCCATTTCTTCCCTGTATTCCCGCCTCTTTCTTCCCACCTCTTTCTTCCTGCCTCTTTCTTCCCGCCTCCTGTCTTCCCGCTCCCATTTTTCCCGCCATTTCTCACTACATATATGTAGCCCGGCTTGGCCAGCATTATCACATCTCTACAATCTCTCATCACTCTCTCATGGCTTCCACTGTACCCACTCTAACCTACCAGCAGGTGGAGGAGATTTGTGCCTCGAACTACCCTTGCCCACCGGGCTACCGCGTCCCCGCCGGCTGGAGCCTAAGCGCCGGAGGCGCCGGTCCCTCCCGTCCCTCAGGGCACTGCGCCGGGCGGCCATCACGAACCACTACTACCTCGACCTCACGCCGGAGCAGCGGATGAATCCGCTGGCATCCCGATAACCAGCATACTTGGGACGCCTTCTTCATCAATCGGCGTGAGAGGGCGCTCGCAGTATGAGGAGGACGGTCTGCCTCCTGGTAACTTCCACGAGGCCGGCCGTCGGCTATGGTGGTACGGCCGGACTCTGCAGAGCGTCATGGACTACATCACGGCCGGCGATATCCCCGCCTGCGCTACCCTCAAGAGCCACGAGCACGAGCCCGATACGACAACGACAACGGCGCCAACTTAGAAGGCGACGACTACCAGTACAACAGCAGCGACTATGAAGACTACGAGTATGCATATTATACGCCTAGGAAGGAGTATGACTAAATCACTCCAAATTTCATGTATCATCAGTGGTATCTCGAATCAATCGAATTATTTGAAAATGGACAACAAACACATCACAGATAATATAATTCACATGATCCATTCAACAAAGTTTGGTACAATAAATTATTACACATCATTTCTTCCCCCTGCTTGCTTACGATTGTGCCGTATCCATGGAGCATCCTCATCATTTAACTTAATGCTTGGGTCAGTGTTCACTTTGAAGGGCAGAATTTCACCAAACATATTATAATCTTCTGACATGTCTGTCTTGTCCTCCACTCCCACGATGTTTCTTTTCCCTGAAAGAACAATGTGGCGCTTTGGATCATCGCAAGATGTACTCGTTTTCTTATCTTTCCGTTTCCTCGGTTTGCTACTCATGTCCTTCACATAGAAAACCTGAGAGACATCTTTGGCTAGGACGAAAGGTTCGTCAAGGTAACCAAGATTGTTGAAATCCACCATTGTCATTCCGTATTCCTTGTCCACCTTTACCCCACCTCCTGTTAGTTGAACCATTTGCACAGGAACAAAGGGACCTTAAAGGAGGGTCCATAGTAAAGTTCCCATATCTCCTCTATGTAACCATAATATGTGACCTTTTCCCATTCTCGGTTGCTGCATCAAAGCGGACACCACTGTTTTAGTTGGTGCTCTTTTTATCTTGGGCGATCGTGTAAAATGTATTCCCATTTATCTCGTTCTTGGAAAGTTGTTATTGTCGAAGATGGTGTCTTGGCCAACATGTATAGCTGATCTCCAACATCATTGTCATTCATTAAATGTTTTCTCAGCCAACTACCGAAAGTCTCCATGTGGGCCTTTCTAATCTAGGATTCAGCTTCCCGGGTTGCCCGAGCGTAAAATATTCTTGTGTTCCTCGAAGTACGGAGCCACCAAGCTGGAATTTTGCAGAACTGTGTGGTGTGCTTCATTCATAGAATGGCCGTCCATACATATCGTTGATTTCCTTCCGATCGTGCCTTTTCCACTTAGTCTCCCCTCGTGCCGCGATCGAGGAATACCAATCGGCTTAAGATCAGGAACATAGTCAACACAAAACTCAATTACGTCCTCATTTCCATAGCCCTTGGCGATGCTTCCTTCTGGCCTAGCACGGTTACGAACATATTTCTTTAATACTCCCATGAACCTCTCAAAGGGAAACATATTGTGTAGAAATACAGGACCGAGAATGGAAATCTCTTCGACTAGGTGAACCAGGAGGTGCGTCATAATATTGAAGAAGGATGGTGGGAACACCAACTCGAAAATGACAAGACATTGGACCATATCGTTCTGTAACCGTGGTAGATTTTCTGGATTGATTACCTTCTGAGAGATTGCATTGAGGAATGCACATAGCTTCACAACAGCTACTCGAACATTTTCCGGTAGGAGCCTCCTCAAAGCAATCGGAAGCAATTGCGTCATAATCTTGTGGCAGTCGTGAGACTTCAGGTTTTGGAACTTTTTGTCCGCCGTGTTTATTATTCCCTTTATATTTGACGAGAAGCCAGACGGGACCTTCATACTACTCAGGCATTCAAAAAGATGACCTTCTCTTCTTTGGTAACAGCGTAGCTGGCACGACCTTGAAACCATTCCGGATGCCGGTCATCTGAGTCTTTCAAACGTTGCTGGTCCTGCTTGCTTTTGTATCATTTATCTTTTCATACACGCCCAAGCTTAGCAGGTTCACGCAAATATTCTTCGTAACATGCATCACGTCGATTGCAGAGCGGACATCTAGGACTTTCCAATATTCTAGCTCCCAAAATATAGATTTCTTCTTCCACATGGGTGCGTGCCCGTCAGCTCCCTGCGGAACTGATTGTCCGCCAGGACCCTTTCCAAAGATGACTTTCAAATCCTTGACCATATCAAATACCTCAGCACCAGTACGTTCCGCAGGCTTCGGCCGGTGATCTGCCTTGCCGTTGAAATGCTTGCCTTTCTTTCTTACGTTATGATTTCGGGGAAGAAATCGACGATGCCCCAGGTACACGTTCTTCTTACAATTACCCAAATATATACTGTCAGTCTCATGTAAGCAGTGCGTGCATGCATTGTATCCCTTATTTGTTTGTCCCGAAAGGTTACTAAGAGCAGGCCAATCGTTGATGGTTACGAAAAGCAACGCTCGTAGGTCAAATTCTTCTTCTTGTGCTCATCCCACACACGTACACCAGGTCTGCCCCACAACTGTAAAAGTTCATCAACTAATGGCCTTAGGTACACATCAATGTCGTTGCCGGGTTGCTTCGGACCTTGGATGAGCACTGACATCATAATGAACTTCCGCTTCGTGCACAACCAAGGAGGAAGGTTGTAGATGCATAGATTCACGGGCCAGGTGCTATGGCTGGAGCTCTGCTCGCCAAAAGGATTCATGCCATCTGTACTTAGACAAAATCTTATGTTCCTTGCGTCAGCTGCAAATCTTTGAACTCTCTGTCGATCTTTCTCCATTGCGTTCCATCAGCGGGGTGTCTCAACTCCCCGTCCGACTTACGGTCCTCTTTGTGCCATCGCAACAACTTTGACATGCTCTTTGTTCCTAAACAGACGTTTCAACCGTGGTATTATAGGAGCATACCACATCACCTTGGAACCCTCTTCTGGGTTTCTCGCCCTCAACATCGTCACCAGGGTCATCGCCTCGATCTTATAACGCAATGCAGTGCATACCGGGCATTCGTTCAAATTCTCGTATTCACCGCGGTAGAGGATGCAGTCGTTAATGCATGCATGTATCTTCAGAACCACTAAACCTAGAGGGCAGACAACCTTCTTTGCTTCGTAGGTACTGGCGGACAACTCGTTATTCTTTGGAAACATATTCTTCAATATTTTCAGCAAGTTTTCAAATCCTGAGTCAGATAGACCTTCCCGTGCCTTCCATTTCAGCAAATCCAGTGTGCAGCCCAGCTTTTTCAGACCATTATCGCATCATGGGTACAGCGACCTTTTGTGATCCTCTAACATGCGATCCAAATTCTCCCTCTCCTTTTTAGTTTCGCATCGTCTCCGTGCATCAGCAATGGTCCGACCAAGATCATCAGCGGACTCATCACGTGCTTCTTCTTCACCTTCCCCTTCACCTTCCCCACCTTCAGCATCCTCCATGAAAGTATCACCGAAATGATCAGATAGTTGTCATCGATGATATCATCCCCTTCTTCATCTTCTTCCATTATAACCCCTCTTCTCCATGCTTGGTCCAACAATTATAGCTTGGCATGAAACCGTGCCGAAGCAGGTGCAGGTGAACGTCTCTTGAGGATTTGTAACCCTTCTGATTCTTACAGTCAACACATGGACAGATAACAAAACCCCCCTGCTTGTTCGCATTAGCCACTACGAGGAAATCTTTCAAACCCGTAATGAACTCGCCGGAGAGTCGGTTACTGTACATCCACTACCGATTCATCTGCATTATTATTATATAAAGTATATAATTAACCATCATGCATTTGTTAAACTAACAAGCTAGAAATAATAGAAATTAAACAATGAACTACACACATGCATATTTTATCAATGACACATGAAAGGTTCAGGTTGCTAACCGCGATCGAGGAGGAAAAATAAATGAGAAAGCTCAAGTGTGGCTCGGACACTTCATATCATGTTTTTTCATGCTTTCGGGCATTTCATCGAACACCTTGTGTGCATAAGAGGAACCAAAAGCAAACCCCACCACCCCCTTGTGAAGATTCTGAAGAGAAGTGGCACCAAATGGCTAAGTGAAGTGAGCTGAACTGCCTTTTATAGGGATGGGCCTTTAGTCCCGGTTGGCCTGGCCAACCGCGACTAAATTCCTTCGGGTCAGGCCTGAGGACCTTTAGTCGCGGTTGGCCGGGCCAACCGCGAGTAAAGCTCCTCCCGTCCACCAGCTGGCCACCGAGCCCGCTGGGCCCAGACCTTTGGTCGCGGTTCGCCTCCCGAACCGCGACTAAAGACCCCATTAGTCGCGGTTCGGACATTTTGGGGACTAAAGGGGACGTATGGAAGCCTCTTTTTCTATTAGTGGGAGACCCATTTTCCCAGCAGCGAGTCCATGATGGATGAAAAGTTTTGACAAATAACGACGAATTCAGACAAAACAAGGCAAAATTCGTTCAAACATATGCGCAATTTAAAGATATTTAACATATAAAGACGAGCTCGTACATATATACGTCGAATTCGTACATATATTTGAATTCGGCTAGATGAAAACATCTATCTACTTCTACTATCTACTATCTATCTACTACTAATAAAAGCCCCAGAGGGGCTGATCCAGCAGATCTCAGCCGTACGATTGAAAAATCTGACGTCTCGCGTCTCTTCCGTGTTTGACAGGAGCGGAGAACTCATACCACGGTAATCACTTCCCCCCGCGTGATTAGCGAACGAGCGGTTATCATCAAGATCCCATCGCAGCAGGGCAAAAAGAAAATATGCATCGCCGCCCTCCCACCGCAGCCGTCCTCTCTTCATCGCCTCCCTAC
Source organism: Lolium multiflorum (assembly GCA_030979885.1). Taxonomy (NCBI): domain Eukaryota; kingdom Viridiplantae; phylum Streptophyta; class Magnoliopsida; order Poales; family Poaceae; genus Lolium; species Lolium multiflorum. The sequence continues at coordinate 41,786,910 of CM061752.1, read as the reverse complement.
CACCCTCAACGCCGGGAAGCGAATCCTCCCTCATCTACTACTAATAAAAGCCCCAGAGGGGCTGATCCAGCAGATCTCAGCCGTACGATTGAAAAATCTGACGTCTCGCGTCTCTTCCGTGTTTGACAGGAGCGGACAACTCATACCACGGTAATCACTTCCCCCCGCGTGATTAGCGAACGAGCGGTTATCATCAAGATCCCATCGCAGCAGGGCAAAAAGAAAATATGCATCGCCGCCCTCCCACCGCAGCCGTCCTCTCTTCATCGCCTCCCTACCACCCTCAACGCCGGGAAGCGAATCCTCCCTCAACGCCGGGAAGCGAGGCTGCCCTCAACGCTAGGGAATCGAGGCCGCCCTCCACGTCGAGGAATCGAGGCCGCCCTCCACGTCGAGGAATCGAGGCTGCCCTCCACGCCGGGAAGCGACGCCGCCCTGCACGCCGGGAAGCGACGCCACTGCACGCCGGGAAGAGAGGACGACCTGAATGCCGTTACTCCGACGACACCCACACTTGCCGGACTCACGCAACTCCACAACTTCCCTGCAATTCGACCACCGGTTGCCGCACTTTCTTCAGGTTCGGTGTCTTAAATTTGAATAGAGACCTGTTGCCAACCAATGGTAGAGATCAAAGTATATCATATTGTGAGAGAAAATTAACCCAGTTATCTTAAGTCAAACTCCTAAGTCACGGTTGTGTGTACCATTCAGGCCACTCATCCACAAAGAGCAGAATGCTGATGGGCAAAAGACCCGCTTCAAGATATTGGACCAAGAGTCTTTTTTGCTTTCAAGGTTGGGACACTCTTCTACCTGTAGCTCTGTCGTATGAGGAACGTAGTACATCTGTATTGTAATGTTCATTTTCCAGGTGCATTTCCTTGTGAGGTGCACATCTGTATTGTGGTCCATTCTGATTGAGTATTATTCTTCTTGATATCTCCTACACAACTACATAATAGGCTGGTAGGTATTAGCACGAATGGAACCACTAGATCATAAAGCGAGGTACAGATGCCTTCTCCATAATTTCTTTTGTTGCCCATATCTTATTCACGGAAAATCCCTGTGATCTTGTTGGCACGTTATTTTTTGTTTTCTCGTGCTTTATTAGGGCCTTCCCCTGATGTGTTGCAAATTACTTGGGTTAGGATGAGTTGGACCAAAAATTTCATATTCAGCTTTGACAATGGTGTTCTATGATGAGGTTGAACAATATGATGTCTATATTTGTCTGACAGTCAACATTGTTGCACATTTTGATTATTTGTATATCTTTCGAAATTTATGCATAAGGTAGTCTGGGATTTGTTGTATTATAAATTTTGTTCATGACTGGATTTATTTAGGCACCATAGTACTAAGTCAGTAACGAATATTGGGTTCATACGATGACACTGGAATAAATGGCACAATAATCCCTTATGGACAAGTATGTGTCACTGTAAAAGCCAGCTTACACAAATGTTTGGAAAAGCATGATCCATAGATAAACCCATTTTGTGTTAAAGTGAAGATTGGCCTACTGAAATCTCAAACTTACAAAAAGCCAGCATATATGAAATGAGATGAATCTATGATAGTGCTAACATTTCATTTGAACTTCACATTTGTGTAAACTGGAGTTGGAAAGGCTAGCATCAAGTGATTGAGGTAAAGATAACACCATTGGGCATAAATTTAGATGTTGATAGGGGCCAAGCATCTTGCACTACAATGAGCTCAAAACTGGACTGGTTTGGAGAGTTGTAATTGGTCCTTTAAGTGCTTTAAGAAGATCAGCAAACATTAGAACATGGACCGTGAAGTTGACAATGGTAAGCATTCCACATGTGTATGCTGATTTTAGATTCACATTGATTACTTGGCTTGCAGTTTATTTGTATGGATTAATATTTGATTGACATTTTTTTAGATCAACATTTCGATAAATGGACTGAAATAGTGTGTATTAAGTCAGATGCTTTTGTCAAGTGGTACTATCCCCGTGTTAATTTAAATCGTTCTGTTTTACTGATCTCTCTATGGTTAGTATTTTATTTCTGGTGTGTTAGGAATGGGAAGAAGGCGAAGGCCTTGGGAAGGACAAGCAAGGCAAAAAGGGGGTGGTAGACTGAACCCAAAGCAAGACACAGTAGGTACGATTACTCCTTGTAGAACTACTGTATGCTTCATGCATTTGGTGAGTAAAGAAAAATACTTTCCTGATTGGCCCCAGACCGCTGAAATCTGCTTCTTTTCTTCTCATAGCCGGTGTCAGTGTAGAGTGTAGACACTAGACAGCACTCCAAACAAATGGGCAGACGATACCACCCAATTTGATCATATGCTAAAGAAACTGAAAGTGGTATCGAGTGTAGCAGTTCTTTCTTTGCTCCTTGTATGAATGAATTAAGATTCAAGTGTCTGATATGTCCTTTTATCTTTTTTATGTGATTTGGTAAATGCTCCTCTCCGTGCTGATAGCCATCTTCTAATCGTGCTAAAAAGGTAACCTGAAAAGTGTGCATGTATCTTTACTCTTTATAACATAATTTGCTAATTCTGGTATAATCTTGTTCCTGGTTTGTACAGAAGTTGAGAATATAAGCAGTTTGTGAGACAGTACATCCAACAAAGATGAACCTGCAAAAGATGAAAACGGTAAAGTTACACGACCTCAAGGAAGGTTAATCTGACCCGTAATTTCAGCCCTTCTATTTCTTGTTGTTGTTAGCACGGAAAACTGCCGCGCAACACTAGGATAACCGTCGTACTTTCGTGACGACGAACGGATGATTTCCGAGCAAATCAACAAAGATACCTCAATTTCGGAGAGGAAAGACGACCGCTTTTCAGCGCAAAGCGGTAAAGATTGAACCAAACCCTAGAACTGCTAGGGCATGGTGGAGAAACGATATAGAAAAACAGTACGTAAAAAGAAAAGGTAAATTGTATTGATAGATCGATTGACTGGAGGCTCTTCTTCCAATCGGCCGTGGCCTTATATCGAAGGCACGCAGGACTTAGCGTGTACGACCGAAACACCAAAGGCCAAACCGACCAGACGTGGGTTTTCCTTGCAAAGCTGTATACCTACCAAATCAGCTAACAATTTGTACCGTCAGGTACGTAGCAGTTCCGAGTGCAAGCAATTCACGTACAGATACGCCCTGGTCCACAGGAAAATAATACATATCCGGCAACATTGCTAATCATACCAAGTAATGAAGATCTCTTGATTCTCTTTGCTGCATTTTCCCTTGCGTGAAGCTTGGCCTTTATATCTTGGTACGACTTGACCTGGGCAGCATCCATGTAGCTCAAAACTTCCCCGAGTCAAGCCAGAACTTGTCCTAGATCTTTGCAAAATAAACCTGTTGCAGTTCTTCAATAATTTATCAATTAATTAGCTTGATCACCAGTTAAAATAATTTGGCTGATCATACAAACTAAGTAGCCAAATTACGCTATGAACACATGCCCCCCTGTTTTTGGTACAATTGTATATTTATCAAAAACACTATTACAGTATGGTATCTTAGCGCGATGTAAATCACACATCGGCCACACATTTGCTCAGGGCGATGTCTGAAGAATACATCGGCCAAATTTTTCTTAGGACGATATTTCAAGTAGCATATCAGCCATAATATCATTTAACCTCCTGCTACATGCTAGGATAATACATGTCCAAGTATTTTCTTCCAGCATATTATGTCTTTGTAAAGATTACACTAGATATGAATTCCTAGGACCGACAACAATTTCAAAACAATGTCGGCCAATAAAACCTGCTATTTTTATTTACCATCGCATGTTATGAGCCTACTGATGTGCCCCTCGTATTGCTACATGCAATTAACCCATAGCTAATTTCTTTTGATCAGAAACCATGAAAATCAAAAGCAAACCATCTATAGTTCGGGGATGCAAAGTATATTTTAAAGCTTGTCACCGAATTTTCCGATCTTTAGTCTGTCTTAGATCCTTTAAATAACTAACTACTGGGACTCTACAATCTCCAATCATCAAGTTCTAAGTTTTTCTCCAATTCGGTCGTTTGTGACCCATCCACCGAATTTTCATTGCCACTATTTGCTGTTAGACCGAACCAAAAACTGCTGCACCGCGCATTGAATTGATCCTAATCAGATCGGTCTTACTTTCAAAAGTAGCTACCATCGGTTTCTCAAGTATGACAAATTTCCCTATGCTAATAAGATAACCGGATGTTTGCTGTGCTAAATAATTAGCTTTAGAATTCTCTTATCTAGGAATATGATTGATCGTACAAGTATACTTAACAATATCTAAACATCGGTCCAAACAGCTATTTAGTAACTCATCAAAATATTGGAATTCGCTTTTATTTTGGTGCACTACCAGAAGCGAATCCCCAAAAGCATCTGTAACCTTAACACCCATGTCTACTAAACTTTCTAGAGCAAACTAAAACCTTATATTCAGTTTGGTTATTACTACAAGGACATTTCAAACAGACCGATGTTCTATAAGCTATATTATTAGGGGAAATTAAAACATTACCGACGCCATATCCATCTCTACAAACCGATCCATTAAAATAATTTCTCATTGGGCAAACACCAACAAAAATAATATTTTCCTCATCCTTAATCATATGACCAAAAATAGAATCGGCGATATCTCCACCTTTCATAGCACGCAGCGATTCATATGCTAAATCATATTATATCAGTGCGAAGCCCACTTTCTAATCCTACTATTGAAAATCAGTCAATGTAACATAAATAGTTAAACACGTCGGCTAGCAAGTTTGCACACATATACTAGAAAGTAGATAATGCCGAAAATTGGTACATGTATAATATAAAGATGCACATAAATTTTCAGTAAACACGTACCGATTCTCGGCGTCGAGTAAGCTGCAGCTTAGATATGCAATGATGTACTTTCTCTAGATATCCTCTCTGTAGACGCCATTGGTTTATCTTGATTAAACTATTCATTATGCCAGTTCTCAGGTGACTTTTCTCTAATTTCCAATACTCGTAATCGTTGTATGCGTCTTTTTTGAGTATGTGTGAGTCCTGTTGGGCACCACTGAGATCTTGGTTTAGTTCCTGCTACAACTGACTTACTTCTGTTGCCCCCCGAGTTTCTCGGCCTGTACTGACATACTATTGTTTGTGGGGTAAATATTTCCTGCTTGGCCGAAAATACTCTGTGCTCATCAAATACGTTACTAGCTATAATTTTCTGGCCGCTCCTACTGGTTGAATCACAACGTCGTGTAGATGTGCTTGCACTAGACTTGACAACCTTTCGACAAAAACTAGCTGAAACGGCATGTATGCTAGCCGATTCAGATTTCTTAGTTGTATTTGTACTAGAGGATGCAACGAGTATATTTTTTGCTGGTTTTGCTTCTGTACTAGCAGATTTTCCTTGAACAGAACTACAACCAACTTCATTGACGTCGCAGTTTCTCGGCCAGTGCTGATGTATTGCAGTTTTTGGGACTAACAGTTTGTCCTTGGCCGAAATATTTCTCTTCTGATTAAATTTCCTGCTGCTTCTCGCACATAGATAAGAGGATGCTTGAGCTGAGTCACTAGTACAAGGACGTACAACAACCTTCTCTGAAGTCTGCAGATTAGGTGTCACAAAAACATTTTGGCTAGTACCTTTCTTTGCAATATTCTTAGTGCAGCTAGGCTTAGCTCCATTGTGCATAACAGTATTTTCTGCATGGCTTATACTGTCTTCTCTGTTTTCCAAGCTAAGCTCCAACGTAACTTCATTTTGAACCAGAACAGATGCTTTTTGCTGCTGTGGTACACCAATGACACCGGCAGCTATTTTTTGTCCTCCTGGTTTCAAACCATGATCAGCATCAGTACCAATTAAATTTCTTCCACACTTACTCACGACTGTAGTACTAGCCTTAAGTTCAGCAGGAATCACCGGTACCCACACAAACTTGCGGCCACCCTTGTAACTTTTATCACCGACACCACGTCTCCCGCGCGGACTGAAAAATCCCAAAGTTGGTACCTCTTGACCACGAATCACAAAGGCACGTGGTCTAGTTTCATGCTTAAACTGAACCCTTTTCTCATGCAAGTGTGGTCTCAACATAGGTCTCCTCTGTGAAATATATTCCAGCTGAAAATTAGCTATTGGCTTTGTATGATATGGCTCCCAGTGATTACAGCCCCACGGAGGAAATTTCGGATATACAGAAGGTGCATCGCCCCAATATGTCGGCTCTATTGCAAAATACGGCTGCCGGACATATGACTTACCTCGCCGGCATTCACAACCTCCATGTCGAGAGGCGGACCTAGGATGATTACTACCTCCAAGCCGACTAAATACATTGTTGGCCTTGCGTGCAGTATATTTGTCCAACAACTGTTTAACCGTCGGCTTTGATCTTGGTGTTGATAGAGTCTTTCTTCCACTAACATTCGAAACTCCTACTTCTAGATCTTTTGGCATGATCATCTTTGGAGGAGCATTATCATCAATGACCACAACATTATCTTGCTCTACCTCTTGATGATTTTCGAACATCTTGTCTTCCTTCCTTTCTGGATCTTTTTTCCTAATCATCTTCGGAGCAGCATTATCATCAATGACCACATTCTTTCCTCTCGTAGACTTGATCTGAACATTTTCTTGCTCCGTTTCTTGATGATTTTCCAACATTTTGTCTTCCATCTTTTCTGGATCTTGTGCCTCTTCACTTCGATGCTCTTCTTCAACCGAAGATGGTTCGGCTATATTATCTTCTTGTGGATGTTCATCAATTTCTTTGGCACGGAACTCATAAGGCAACATGAAAGCTCCCTTACATGCAGAAAAATCAAGCATCGCTATTTCACATTCACCATGTTCTTGCTCAACAAAGCTTTTATCTACTGTCTTGACAAACTTGGTTTGTGTGTCAGACTTGGCTTTACCAGCTTGAACTAAGTCGGTCGTGGTAGATGTGTCAATCATCTTTTGTTGATTTGACTCGGCACATGATTTGGCCAACCCGGCCTTAGCCGAATTTGCGGTACTGACCGAGTCAACATTTATCTGCTGGTTAGCTCGCATAGCTCTGACTTCGAGAAGCTTGTTTGCAAGATCTTCACAAGATTTCATATATATATATCATTCCACTCTTCTGTTGTTCGCCCCTCATATGTATCAGTATGTTTCGGCAATGACTCTTGGGTGGTACCGAAATTCTGGAATTGTGTAGGGGTTGTATCACATGCTACAACACTAGACGAAGGCACATGAGCTCCTATTGAATTTTCACTTATTCGGCTGTAATCATTGTGAAGGTGTGTAGCCGAATTATTTAAATCTTTAGTTGCATATGGTGCTGAAAAGTTAGTAACATAAGAAGTAGCATATGATGGCTGAGAGTAATTAGCAAAGTAGCTACCAGTAGCATGGCCAATTGTTGCATCCATCGGTATGTGTGAAGGTGAACCAACATACTGCAAGTTATGTGCCGATGAATAAAAGGGTGAAACACTATTTTGCGTGTTATCAAAATTTATGACATTGAGTGTTTCATATTGATTAACTGAATTCATCACGTTGTTCATCGGCATATAAACTTCTGGGGTTGCCGATGCATGAGAATTCGAGTATATATATTGCATGTTGCTAAAATTATAAGAATTTGAAGCATGTAGATTATTTTGCATCGGCGTTTGCACATAGTAAGAACTAGGACTAGCCGATGTAGTATGCATATCATAGGATCTAGCAACATCAACATAAGAGTTATTTGCATCTACATAGAAAGATTGAGAATTCATGTTACCGTTGTAGATTTCAACCTGTTGATGACGCTCTCTACGTAGCAGGAACGGGCTGGAGACCGCTGATGCTTCGTCCCCAGCGGAGTCGCCAATTGTGTTAGCACGAAAAACTGCCGCGCAACACTAGGATAACCGTCGTACTTTCGTGACGACGAACGGATGATTTCCGAGCAAATCAACAAAGATACCTCAATTTCGGAGAGGAAAGACGACCGCTTTTCAGCGCAAAGCGGTAAAGATTGAACCAAACCCTAGAACTGCTAGGGCATGGTGGAGAAACGATATAGAAAAACAGTACGTAAAAAGAAAAGGTAAATTGTATTGATAGATCGATTGACTGGAGGCTCTTCTTCCAATCGGCCGTGGCCTTATATCGAAGGCACGCAGGACTTAGCGTGTACGACCGAAACACCAAAGGCCAAACCGACCAGACGTGGGTTTTCCTTGCAAAGCTGTATACCTACCAAATCAGCTAACAATTTGTACCGTCAGGTACGTAGCAGTTCCGAGTGCAAGCAATTCACGTACAGATACGCCCTGGTCCACAGGAAAATAATACATATCCGGCAACATTGCTAATCATACCAAGTAATGAAGATCTCTTGATTCTCTTTGCTGCATTTTCCCTTGCGTGAAGCTTGGCCTTTATATCTTGGTACGACTTGACCTGGGCAGCATCCATGTAGCTCAAAACTTCCCCGAGTCAAGCCAGAACTTGTCCTAGATCTTTGCAAAATAAACCTGTTGCAGTTCTTCAATAATTTATCAATTAATTAGCTTGATCACCAGTTAAAATAATTTGGCTGATCATACAAACTAAGTAGCCAAATTACGCTATGAACAGTTGTTTAACTTGATGTAATTATGTAACAAATAATTCTAAAAATGCTTGATGCTAACTGGAAGGTTGATTTGGTTATATTTGTACATGCTGAAGAAGTGAAAACAACGGTCTTATCTATTTCTTACTCATGATTACATCTTCTTTTGACCCCTCTCACTACTGCTCATTGATTCTGAATACTCATTTGTAGGAGTTTTTTTTTAGAAGCAGGAATATCTACATTGTTTACATAGAGATATCGGTTGCGTTGTGATCTGCAGGTGAGAGATTGGGGTAGGCAGCAGGCTGCCGTAGCATGTTAGTACATGACGTTCATGTCTATCTCATCGAATGGTTCGTTGCCCTCCACCTCAACATCGCCGAACAGGCACTTTGGTACTCTTACTCCATTATGAGAGCTCTGGTTCTCTTGCGCATCAGATGGATGCGTATGCGTGTATGGATTCTACGTCCTCGCATCTTGGTTGAGCGACTGTGTTGTACTGTGTTCTCACAAAAAGAAGAATCTTTAAAATTGAGAAGATATAATGACCTAGCAAGAATAACTGCAGGGCTACACCCATTCATTTCTAAAAATTGTCAGAGTGATCTTGACTTGCTAATAATCCGCTTCAATGCTGGTAAATATACATATTGTTGAAACATGTTTGAGAAACTAATGTCAAGTTGGCCAAGAGTACAGAGGTAATATTTTCCTATATGTGATATTTTTGGAAGTTTAAATAAACTAATGTGTGGAGCATAAATGAATTTTTCGTGCGTTGCACGTGCAATCTTACTAGTAGCACAAATGGTGGCCCGTGGCGCGCCCTGATCGTGGGTCTGTCACTGCCTGTTACCATCTTTATCCTGCAAGTTAGGACTAGAGAGGCTATACACAACAACCGGAGCTCCTGCAGCAACTAGTATCGAATCCGCAACCTTGTATAGCCACGACTGGAGATGCTCTGATTTACGGCTATATAAAGGAAAACATTTACGGCGGCCACACGACATGGATTACGAGTACAAAATGTCATCTATGTACGTCACGCATCACGCCCGGTGATCCGTTGACTCCGTGCACCCAAGCTCCGAACCGAACCTCACGAGGAGAGGCGACCGAGGAGCTCTAGGCGTGTTTGGTAGCTTGCATCCAATTTGTGGATCACTGCGTCAGTGAGATGGGCTCATTTGCGTGTCGCGAACGGCCATGGGCCATGAAAGCCGGGTCGTTTGGTAGCATGTGCAGCCTTTTGCTCGCCGGAGAAAGAACCAGTCCCATCGTTTGGTTGCCCGTTTCCAGCCCAACTTGCACGCAGGAAAATAGGAATCAGTTGTTTGGTTGCTCAAATCATAGTTCCATATCCTTACCATAATTCAAATAGCACTACTAGAAAAACAGGCTTCCGGTGAGCCCCATAAGTCGCGAAGGTAAAGGAACCGCGACTAATGGTACCTTTAGTCGCGGTTCGGGAGGCGAACCGCGACCAAAGGCCTGGGCCCGGGCGCTCGGTGGCCAGCCGTTGAGTGGGGGCTTTAGCCGCGGTTGGCCAGGCCAACCGCGACTAAAGGGCCCAAGGCCTTTAGTCGCGGTTGGCCACCGCGCTAAAGCCGCCTCCCTATATATACCCACCCAGCAGCCAACACTTAGCCATTTGGTGCCATTTTCTTCACAAGCTTCACAAGTGGGTGTTAGGTTTGCTTTTGGTTCCTCTTATGCACATAAGGTGTTTGATGAAATGCCCCAAGAGCATGAAACAAACATGATATGAAGTGTTGGAGCCACACTTGAGCTTTCTCATTTATTTTTTCCTCCTCGATCGCGGTTAGCAACTTGAACCTTTGATGTGTCGTTGATAAAATGTGCATGTGTGTGTAGTTCATTGTTTAATTTATATTGTTTGTAGCTAGTTAGTTTAACAAATGCATGATGGTTAATTATATATTTTATATTATAATAATGCAGATGAATCGACAATGGATGTACGGTAACCGACTCTCCGGCGAGTTCAGTACGGGTTTGAATGATTTCCTCGTAGTGGCTAATGCGAACAAGCAGGGGGGTTTTGTTATCTGTCCATGTGTTAAATGTAAGAATCAGAAGGGTTACTCTTCCTCAAGAGATGTTCAGCTGCACCTGCTTCGGCACGGTTTCATGCCAAGCTATAATTGTTGGACCAAGCATGGAGAAAGAGGGGTTATAATGGAAGAAGATGAAGAAGGGGATGATTTCATCGATGAAAGCTATCTTGCTCATTTCGGTGATACTTTCATGGAGGATGTTGAAGGTGAAGGGGAAGGTGAAGGGGAAGGTGAAGAAGAGGCACGTGATGATCCCGTTGATGATCTTGGTCGGACCATTGCTGATGCACGGAGTCGCTGCGAAACTGAAAAAGAGAGGGAGAATTTGGATCGCATGTTAGAGGATCACAGGAAGGCGCTGTACCGGATGCGATGATGGTCTGAAAAAGCTGGGCTGCACACTGGATTTGCTGAAATGGAAGGCACAGGCAGGTGTAGCTGACTCGGCATTTGAAGACTTGCTGAAAATGTTGAAGAATATGTTTCCAAAGAATAACGAGTTGCCCGCCAGTACGTACGAAGCAAAGAAGGTTGTCTGCCCTCTAGGTTTAGAGGTTCTGAAGATACATGCATGCATCAACGACTGCATCCTCTACCGCGGTGAATACGAGAATTTGAATGAATGCCCGGTATGCACTGCATTGCGTTATAAGATCAGAGGCGATGACCCTGGTGACGATGTCGAGGGCCAGAAACCCAGGAAGAAGGTTCCCGCCAAGGTGATGTGGTATGCTCCTATAATACCACGGTTGAAACGTCTGTTCAGGAACAAAGAGCATGCCAAGTTGTTGCGATGGCACAAAGAGGACCGTAAGTCGGACGGGGAGTTGAGACACCCCGCAGATGGAACGCAATGGAGAAAGATCGACAGAGAGTTCAAAGATTTTGCAGCTGACGCAAGGAACATAAGATTTGGTCTAAGTACGGATGGCATGAATCCTTTTGGCGAGCAGAGCTCCAGCCATAGCACCTGGCCCGTGACTCTATGCATCTACAACCTTCCTCCTTGGTTGTGCATGAAGCGGAAGTTCATTATGATGCCAGTGCTCATCCAAGGTCCGAAGCAACCCGGCAACGACATCGATGTGTACCTAAGGCCATTAGTTGATGAGCTTTTACAGCTGTGGGGCAGACCTGGTGTCCGTGTGTGGGATGAGCACAAAGAAGAGGAATTTGACCTACGAGCGTTGCTTTTTAACCATCAACGATTGGCCTGCTCTTAGTAACCTTTCGGGACTGTCAAATAAGGGATACAATGCATGCACGCACTGCTTACATGAGACTCAAAGTGTACATTTGCCAAATTGTAAGAAGAACGTGTACCTTGGGCATCGTCGATTTCTTCCCAAAAATCATAACGTAAGAAAGCGCGGCAAGCATTACAACGGCAAGGCAGATCACCGGCCGAAGCCTGCGGAACGCACTGGTGCTGAGGTATTTGATATGGTAAAGGATTTGAAAGTCATCTTTGGAAAGGGTCCTGGCGGACAATCAGTTCCGAAGGGAGCTGACGGGCACGTAGCCATGTGGAAGAAGAAATCTATATTCTGGGAGCTAGAATATTGGAAAGTCCTAGAAGTCCGCTCTGCAATCGACGTGATGCACGTTACGAAGAATATTTGCGTGAACATCCTAAGCTTCTTGGGCGTGTATGGGAAGTCAAATGATACAAAGGAAGCACGGCAGGACCAGCAAAGTTTGAAAGACCCTGATGACCTGTATCCGGAACGGTTTCAAGGTCGTGCCAGCTCTGACCAAGAAGAGAAGGTCATCTTTTTTGAATGCCTGAGCAGTATGAAGGTCCCGTCGGGATTCTCGTCCAATATAAAGGGAATAATAAACATGGCGGAGAAAAAGTTCCAAAACCTGAAGTCTCACGACTGCCACGTGATTATGACGCAATTGCTTCCGATTGCTTTGAGGGGGCTCCCGGAAAATGTTCGAGTAGCCATTGTGAAGCTATGTGCATTCCTCAATGCAATCTCTCAGAAGGTAATCAATCCAGAAGTTCTACCACGGTTACAGAACGATGTGGTCCAATGTCTTGTCAGTTTCGAGTTGGTGTTCCCGCCATCCTTCTTCAATATTATGACGCACCTCCTGGTTCACCTAGTCGATGAGATTTCCATTCTCGGTCCTGTATTTCTACACAATATGTTCCCCTTCGAGAGGTTCATGGGAGTATTAAAGAAATATGTTCGTAACCGTGCTAGGCCAGAAGGAAGCATCGCCAAGGGCTATGGAAATGAGGAGGTAATTGAGTTTTGTGTTGACTTTGTTCCTGACCTTAAGCCGATTGGTCTTTCTCAATCGCGGCACGAGGGGAGACTAAGTGGAAAAGGCACGATCGGAAGGAAATCAACGATATGTATGGACGGCTGATGTCTACGTTCCCCCTCCTTTCCTGTAGACAGTGTTGGGCCTCCAAGTGCAGAGGTTTGTAGAACAGCAAAAGTTTTCCCTTAAGTGGATCACCCAAGGTTTATCGAACTCGGGAGGAAGAGGTCAAAGATATCCCTCTCACAACCCTGCAACCACAAAGCAAAAAGTCTCTTGTGTCCCCAACACACCAAATAGGTGCACTAGTTCGGCGAAGAGATAGTGAAATACAGGTGGTATGAATATATGATGAGTAGCAATGGTGCCAGAAAATAGCTTGCTGGCGTGTAGTTGATGGTGGTAGTATTGCAGCAGTAGTAACACAGAAACAAACAAGCAGTAGTAACTCAGCAGTATTTAGGAACAAGGCCTAGGGATTAGACTTTCACTAGTGGACACTCTCAACATTGATCACATAACAGAATAGATAAATGCATACTCTACACTTTTGTTGGATGATGAACACATTGCGTAGGATTACACGAACCCTCAATGCCGGAGTTAACAAGCTCCACAATAATGCTCATGTTTAAGTAACCTTAAGTGTAAGATAGATCAAAAGACTAAACCAAGTACTAGCATAGCATGCACACTGTCACCTTCATGCATATGTAGGAGGAATAGATCACATCAATATTATCATAGCAATAGTTAACTTCGCAATCTACAAGAGATCATGATCATAGCATAAACCAAGTACTAACACGGTGCACGCACTGTCACCTTTGCACACATGCAGGAGGAATAAAACTACTTTAATAACACATCACTAGAGTAGCATATAGATAAATTGTGATACGAACACATTGCAATCATCAAGAGATATAAATAAGCACTTCACTACGCTCTTCAACAGTGAATAAGTACTTCGTGAAATATAGCCTAAGAGACCCACACGGTGCACACACTGTCACCTTTACACACGTGGGACAAGGAGTCTCCGGAGATCACATAAGTAAAACCCACTTGACTAGCATAATGACATCTAGATTACAAGCATCATCATATGAATCTCAATCATGTAAGGCAGCTCATGAGATTATTGTATTGAACTACATAGGAGAGAGATGAACCACATAGCTACCGGTACAGCCCCGAGCCTCGATGGAGAACTACTCCCTCCTCATGGGAGCAGCGGTGATGAAGATGGCGGTGGAGATGGCAGCGGTGTCGATGGAGAAGCCTTCCGGGGCACTTCCCGCTCCGGCAGGGTGCCGGAACAGAGACTCCTGTCCCCCGATCTTGGCTTCGCGATGACGGCGGCTCTGGAACTTTTCTCCTATCGTGCTCTCTGTAAGGGTTTTCGATGCGGGGCTTTATATAGGCGAAGAGGCGGCGCAGGAGGGTCAACGAGGCGACGACACCATAGGGTGGCGCGGCCAGGGCCTGGGCCGCGCCACCATGTCATCTGGGCCCACCAGCCCCCTCGGCGGCTCTCGGGTGTTCGGATGCTTCCGGCAAAATAGGAACACGGGAGGTGATTTCGTCCAATTCCGAGAATATTTCGTTACTAGGATTTCTGAAACCAAAAACAGCAGAAAACAGGAACTGGCACTTCGGCATCTTGTTAATAGGTTAGTTCCAAAAATGCGTAAATATCATATAATGTGCATAAAACATGTAGGTATCATCAATAAAGTAGCATGGAACATAAGAAATTATCGATACGTTGGAGACGTATCAGCATCCCGCTTAGTTCTCGTCCCGAGCAGGTAAAACGATAACAAAGATAATTTCTTAAGTGACATGCCATCATAACCTTGATCATACTATTGTAAGCATATGAGATGAATGCAGCGATCAAAACAATGGTAATGACATGAGTAAACAACTGAATCATAAAGCAAAGACTTTTCATGAATAGTACTTCAAGACAAGCATCAATAAGTCTTGCATAAAAGTTAACTCATAAAGCAATAATTCAAAGTAGAGGTATTGAAGCAACACAAAGGAAGATTAAGTTTCAGCGGTTGCTTTCAACTTGGAACACATATATCTCATGGATAATTGTCAACATAGAGTAATATAACAAATGCAATAAGCACAAGTATGTACGCACTTCACAAGACAAGTGTTTGCTTCTCATGGTAGAGGTAGAGCAGAAGATAAGGTTGAACTCTCAACATAAGTAAGCACAAGTCCTTCAAAGGTAGAGAGAAATAGGTGAACACTCAACATAAATATCCTTCAAAGTCGATTGCTATATTTGTAGAGCTTTTATTTTGAAAACATAAAGAGAGCATAAAAATAAAATTTTGAGAGGTGTTTGTTGTTGTCAACGAATGGTAGCGGGTACTCTAACTACCTTATCAACCAGACTTTCAAGAGCGGCTCCCATGAAGGACGTTATTTCTACCAGCAAGGTAGATCATCCCTCTTCTCTTTTGTTTACACATGTACTTTAGTTTTATTTATTAGATGACACTCCCCCAACCTTTTCTTTCACAAGCCATGGCTAACCGAATCCTCGGGTGCCTTCCAACATTCACATACCATGGAGGAGTGTCTATTTGCAAATTTAAGTTGCTTACTGATAGATCAGAGCAAAACATGTGAAGAGAATTATTAATGCAAGTTAATTAATTGAGGCTGGGAACCTCATTGCCAGCTCTTTTTGCAAAATTATTGGATAAGCGGATGAAGCCACTAGTCCATTGTGAAAGTCTGTCAAAAGTAAATGACAAGATCGAAAGATAAAACACCACATACTTCCTCATGAGCTATAAAACATTGACACAAATAAGAGGTGATAAATTTTGAATTGTTTAAAGGTAGCACTCAAGCAATTTACTTTGGAATGGCGGAGAAATACCATGTAGTAGGTAGGTATGGTGGACACAAATGGCATAGTGGTTGGCTCAAGGATTTTGGATGCATGAGAAGTATTCCCTCTCGATACAAGGTTTAGGCTAGCAAGGTTATTTGAAGCAAACTCAAGGATGAACCGGTGCAGCAAAACTCACATAAAAGACATATTGTAAACATTATAAGACTCTACACCGTCTTCCTTGTTGTTCAAACTCAATACTAGAAATTATCTAGACCTTAGAGAGACCAATTATGCAAACCAAATTTTAGCATGCTCTATGTATTTCTTCACTAATAGGTGCAAAGTATATGATGCAAGAGCTTAAACATGAGCACAACAATTGCCAAGTATCACATTACCCAAGACATTTTAGAATTACTACATGTAGCATTTTCCAATTCCAACCATATAACAATTTAACGAAGAAGAAACTTCGCCATGAATATTATGAGCTAAGAACACATGTGTTCATACGAACCAGCGGAGCGTGTCTCTCTCCCACACAAGGATGAACTTATTCAGAGAACTAAGATAACAAAACAAAAACAAAAATAAAAGCACACAGACGCTCCAAGTAAAATACATAGGATGTGATGGAATAAAAATATAGTTTCACTAGAAGAAACCTGATAAGTTGTCGATGAAGAAGGGGATGCCTTGGGCATCCCCAAGCTTAGATGCTTGAGTCTTCTTGAAATATGCAGGGATGAACCACCGGGGCATCCCCAAGCTTAGACCTTTCACTCTTCTCGATCACATTATATCACCCTCTTCTATTGACCCTTGAAAACTTCCTTCACACCAAACTTCAAGCAAACTCATTAGAGGGTTAGTGCATAATCAAAATTCACATGTTCAGAGGTGACACAATCATTCTCAACACTTCTGGACATTGCACAAAACTTCTGAAAGTTAATGGAACAAAGAAACTCATTCAACTTAACAAAAGCGGCAATGCGAAATAAAAGGCAGAATCTGTCAAAAACAGAACAGTCCGTAAAGACGAATTTTAAGATGGCACCAGACTTGCTCAAATGGAAAAACTCAAAACTAATGAAAGTTGCGTACATATCTGTGGATCACGCTCGTAAATTGGCAGATTTTTTCGAATTTTCTACAGAGAAATAGCCCCAGATTCGTGACAGACAGCAATGCTGTTTCTGCGCAGCAATCCCAAATATAACATCAACTTTGACATAGAAACTTTACTTGGCACAACAAAACACAAAACTAAGATAAGGAGAGGTTGCTACAGTAGTAAACAACTTCCAAAACACAAATATAAAACAAAATACTGTAGCAAAATAACACATGGGTTATCTCCCAAGAAGTTCTTTCTTTATAGCCATAAGATGGGCTCAGCAGTTTTAATGATAATGCTCTCATAAGAAATAGTATTTGAAGCAAAAGAGAGCATCAAGAGGCAAATTCAAAACACATTTAAGTCTAACATGCTTCCTATGCATAGGAATCTTGTAAATAAACAAGTTCATGAAGAGCAAAGTAACAAGCATAGGAAGATAAAACAAGTGTAGTTTCAAAAATTTCAGCACATAGAGAGGTGTTTTAGTAACATGAAAATTTTTACAACCATATTTTCCTCTCTCATAATAACTTTCAGTAGCAACATGAGCAAACTCAACAATATAACTATCACATAAAGCATTCTTATCATGAGTCTCATGCATAAAATAATTACTACTCCCAACATAAGCATAATCAATTTTATTAGTTGTAGTGGGAGCAAATTCAACAAAGTAGCTTTCAAATATAGGAGGTATATTGTAATCATAATCAAATTTATCCTCCATAACAGGTGGTAACAAAAGACTACTATCATTATAATCATCATAAATGGGAGGCAAAGTATCATCAAAGTAAATTTTCTCCTCAATGCTTGGGGTACTAAAAATATCATGCTCATCAAAGCCAGCTTCCCCAAGCTTAGAATTTTCCATAGCATTAGCAACAATGGTGTTCAAAGCATTCATACTAATAACATTCCCATTATCATGCATATAAAGTTCCATGGGTTTTTTAATTCTTTCTTCAAACACATCATGTCCTAATTCAAGATAAAGTTCATAAAGATCTCTAATATTTTTGTTGTTTTCCATTATGCCTAACTAGTGTAAACAAGAAACCAAATGTCGCAATTGCAGAGTCTAAAGGAAATAGCTTCGAGTACTTACAATGGCGCCGGGAAAATAGCTTAGTAGCCGAGGTCCGGAGTGTGAGTACCTTTTACCTTTCCTCCCCGGCAACGGCGCCAGAAAATAGCTTGATGTCTACGTTCCCCTCCTTTCCTGTAGACAGTGTTGGGCCTCCAAGTGCAGAGGTTTGTAGAACAGCAGCAAGTTTTCCCTTAAGTGGATCACCCAAGGTTTATCGAACTCGGGAGGAAGAGGTCAAAGATATCCCTCTCATGCAACTGCAACCACAAAGCAAAAAGTCTCTTGTGTCCCCAACACACCAAATAGGTGCACTAGTTCGGCGAAGAGATAGTGAAATACAGGTGGTATGAATATATATGAGCAGTAGCAATGGTGCCAGAAAATAGCTTGCTGGCGTGTAGTTGATGGTGGTAGTATTGCAGCAGTAGTAACACAGTAAAACAGTAAACAAGCAGTAGTAACTCAGCAGTATTTAGGAACAAGGCCTAGGGATTAGACTTTCACTAGTGGACACTCTCAACATTGATCACATAACAGAATAGATAAATGCATACTCTACACTTTTGTTGGATGATGAACACATTGCGTAGGATTACACGAACCCTCAATGCGGGAGTTAACAAGCTCCACAATAATGCTCATGTTTAAGTAACCTTAAGTGTAAGATAGATCAAAAGACTAAACCAAGTACTAGCATAGCATGCACACTGTCACCTTCATGCATATGTAGGAGGAATAGATCACATCAATATTATCATAGCAATAGTTAACTTCGCAATCTACAAGAGATCATGATCATAGCATAAACCAAGTACTAACACGGTGCACGCACTGTCACCTTTGCACACATGCAGGAGGAATAAAACTACTTTAATAACACATCACTAGAGTAGCATATAGATAAATTGTGATACGAACACATTGCAATCATCAAGAGATATAAATAAGCACTTCACTACGCTCTTCAACAGTGAATAAGTACTTCGTGAAATATAGCCTAAGAGACCCACACGGTGCACACACTGTCACCTTTACACACGTGGGACAAGGAGTCTCCGGAGATCACATAAGTAAAACCCACTTGACTAGCATAATGACATCTAGATTACAAGCATCATCATATGAATCTCAATCATGTAAGGCAGCTCATGAGATTATTGTATTGAACTACATAGGAGAGAGATGAACCACATAGCTACCGGTACAGCCCCGAGCCTCGATGGAGAACTACTCCCTCCTCATGGGAGCAGCAGCGGTGATGAAGATGGCGGTGGAGATGGCAGCGGTGTCGATGGAGAAGCCTTCCGGGGCCCGCTCCGGCGGGGGTGCCGGAACAGAGACTCCTGTCCCCCAGATCTTGGCTTCGCGATGACGGCGGCTCGGAACTTTTCTCCTATCGTGGCTCTCTCTGTAAGGGTTTTCGATGCAGGGGCTTTATATAGGCGAAGAGGCGCGCAGGAGGGTCAACGAGGCGACGACACCATAGGTGGCGCGGCCAGGGCCTGGGCGCGCCACCATGTCATCTGGGCCCACCAGGCCCCCCGCGGCTCTCGGGTGTTCTGATGCTTCCGGGCAAAATAGGAACCTGGGAGGTGATTTCGTCCAATTCCGAGAATATTTGGTTACTAGGATTTCTGAAACCAAAAACAGCGAAAACAGGAACTGCACGGCATCTTGTTAATAGGTTAGTTCCGGAAAATGCGTAAATACGACATATAATGTGCATAAAACATGTAGGTATCATCAATAAAGTAGCATGGAACATAAGAAATTATCGATACGTTGGAGACGTATCAGCATCCCCAAGCTTAGTTCTGCTCGTCCCGAGCAGGTAAAACGATAACAAAGATAATTTCTTAAGTGACATGCCATCATAACCTTGATCATACTATTGTAAGCATATGAGATGAATGCAGCGATCAAAACAATGGTAATGACATGAGTAAACAACTGAATCATAAAGCAAAGACTTTTCATGAATAGTACTTCAAGACAAGCATCAATAAGTCTTGCATAAAAGTTAACTCATAAAGCAATAATTCAAAGTAGAGGTATTGAAGCAACACAAAGGAAGATTAAGTTTCAGCGGTTGCTTTCAACTTGTAACACATATATCTCATGGATAATTGTCAACATAGAGTAATATAACAAATGCAATAAGCAAGTATGTAGGAATCAATGCACAGTTCACACAAGTGTTTGCTTCTTGAGGTAGAGAGAAATAGGTGAACTGACTCAACATAAAAGTAAAAGAAAGGTCCTTCAAAGAGGAAAGCATCGATTGCTATATTTGTGCTAGAGCTTTTATTTTGAAAACATAAAGAGAGCATAAAAATAAAATTTTGAGAGGTGTTTGTTGTTGTCAACGAATGGTAGCGGGTACTCTAACTACCTTATCAACCAGACTTTCAAGAGCGGCTCCCATGAAGGACGTTATTTCTACCAGCAAGGTAGATCATCCCTCTTCTCTTTTGTTTACACATGTACTTTAGTTTTATTTATTAGATGACACTCCCCCAACCTTTTCTTTCACAAGCCATGGCTAACCGAATCCTCGGGTGCCTTCCAACATTCACATACCATGGAGGAGTGTCTATTTGCAAATTTAAGTTGCTTACTGATAGATCAGAGCAAAACATGTGAAGAGAATTATTAATGCAAGTTAATTAATTGAGGCTGGGAACCTCATTGCCAGCTCTTTTTGCAAAATTATTGGATAAGCGGATGAAGCCACTAGTCCATTGTGAAAGTCTGTCAAAAGTAAATGACAAGATCGAAAGATAAAACACCACATACTTCCTCATGAGCTATAAAACATTGACACAAATAAGAGGTGATAAATTTTGAATTGTTTAAAGGTAGCACTCAAGCAATTTACTTTGGAATGGCGGAGAAATACCATGTAGTAGGTAGGTATGGTGGACACAAATGGCATAGTGGTTGGCTCAAGGATTTTGGATGCATGAGAAGTATTCCCTCTCGATACAAGGTTTAGGCTAGCAAGGTTATTTGAAGCAAACTCAAGGATGAACCGGTGCAGCAAAACTCACATAAAAGACATATTGTAAACATTATAAGACTCTACACCGTCTTCCTTGTTGTTCAAACTCAATACTAGAAATTATCTAGACCTTAGAGAGACCAATTATGCAAACCAAATTTTAGCATGCTCTATGTATTTCTTCACTAATAGGTGCAAAGTATATGATGCAAGAGCTTAAACATGAGCACAACAATTGCCAAGTATCACATTACCCAAGACATTTTAGAATTACTACATGTAGCATTTTCCAATTCCAACCATATAACAATTTAACGAAGAAGAAACTTCGCCATGAATATTATGAGCTAAGAACACATGTGTTCATACGAACCAGCGGAGCGTGTCTCTCTCCCACACAAGGATGAACTTATTCAGAGAACTAAGATAACAAAACAAAAACAAAAATAAAAGCACACAGACGCTCCAAGTAAAATACATAGGATGTGATGGAATAAAAATATAGTTTCACTAGAAGAAACCTGATAAGTTGTCGATGAAGAAGGGGATGCCTTGGGCATCCCCAAGCTTAGATGCTTGAGTCTTCTTGAAATATGCAGGGATGAACCACCGGGGCATCCCCAAGCTTAGACCTTTCACTCTTCTCGATCACATTATATCACCTCTTCTATTGACCCTTGAAAACTTCCTTCACACCAAACTTCAAGCAAACTCATTAGAGGGTTAGTGCATAATCAAAATTCACATGTTCAGAGGTGACACAATCATTCTCAACACTTCTGGACATTGCACAAAACTTCTGAAAGTTAATGGAACAAAGAAACTCATTCAACTTAACAAAAGCGGCAATGCGAAATAAAAGGCAGAATCTGTCAAAAACAGAACAGTCCGTAAAGACGAATTTTAAGATGGCACCAGACTTGCTCAAATGGAAAAACTCAAAACTAATGAAAGTTGCGTACATATCTGAGGATCACGCTCGTAAATTGGCAGATTTTTTCGAATTTTCTACAGAGAAATAGGCCCAGATTCGTGACAGACAGCAATGCTGTTTCTGCGCAGCAATCCCAAATATAACATCAACTTTGACATAGAAACTTTACTTGGCACAACAAAACACAAAACTAAGATAAGGAGAGGTTGCTACAGTAGTAAACAACTTCCAAAACACAAATATAAAACAAAATACTGTAGCAAAATAACACATGGGTTATCTCCCAAGAAGTTCTTTCTTTATAGCCAGTAAGATGGGCTCAGCAGTTTTAATGATAATGCTCTCATAAGAAATAGTATTTGAAGCAAAAGAGAGCATCAAGAGGCAAATTCAAAACACATTTAAGTCTAACATGCTTCCTATGCATAGGAATCTTGTAAATAAACAAGTTCATGAAGAGCAAAGTAACAAGCATAGGAAGATAAAACAAGTGTAGTTTCAAAAATTTCAGCACATAGAGAGGTGTTTTAGTAACATGAAAATTTTTACAACCATATTTTCCTCTCTCATAATAACTTTCAGTAGCAACATGAGCAAACTCAACAATATAACTATCACATAAAGCATTCTTATCATGAGTCTCATGCATAAAATAATTACTACTCCCAACATAAGCATAATCAATTTTATTAGTTGTAGTGGGAGCAAATTCAACAAAGTAGCTTTCAAATATAGGAGGTATATTGTAATCATAATCAAATTTATCCTCCATAACAGGTGGTAACAAAAGACTACTATCATTATAATCATCATAAATGGGAGGCAAAGTATCATCAAAGTAAATTTTCTCCTCAATGCTTGGGGTACTAAAAATATCATGCTCATCAAAGCCAGCTTCCCCAAGCTTAGAATTTTCCATAGCATTAGCAACAATGGTGTTCAAAGCATTCATACTAATAACATTCCCATTATCATGCATATAAAGTTCCATGGGTTTTTTAATTCTTTCTTCAAACACATCATGTCCTAATTCAAGATAAAGTTCATAAAGATCTCTAATATTTTTGTTGTTTTCCATTATGCCTAACTAGTGTAAACAAGAAACCAAATGTCGCAATTGCAGAGTCTAAAGGAAATAGCTTCGAGTACTTACAATGGCGCCGGAAAATAGCTTAGTAGCCGAGGTCCGAAGTGTGAGTACCTTTTACCTTTCCTCCCCGGCAACGGCGCCAGAAAATAGCTTGATGTCTACGTTCCCCCTCCTTTCCTGTAGACAGTGTTGGGCCTCCAAGTGCAGAGGTTTGTAGAACAGCAAGTTTTCCCTTAAGTGGATCACCCAAGGTTTATCGAACTCGGGGAGGAAGAGGTCAAAGATATCCCTCTCATGCAACCCTGCAACCACAAAGCAAAAAGTCTCTTGTGTCCCCAACACACCAAATAGGTGCACTAGTTCGGCGAAGAGATAGTGAAATACAGGTGGTATGAATATATATGAGCAGTAGCAATGGTGCCAGAAAATAGCTTGCTGGCGTGTAGTTGATGGTGGTAGTATTGCAGCAGTAGTAACACAGTAAAACAGTAAACAAAGGTAGTAACTCGAGTATTTAGGAACAAGGCCTAGGGATTAGACTTTCACTAGTGGACACTCTCAACATTGATCACATAACAGAATAGATAAATGCATACTCTACACTTTTGTTGGATGATGAACACATTGCGTAGGATTACACGAACCCTCAATGCCGGAGTTAACAAGCTCCACAATAATGCTCATGTTTAAGTAACCTTAAGTGTAAGATAGATCAAAAGACTAAACCAAGTACTAGCATAGCATGCACACTGTCACCTTCATGCATATGTAGGAGGAATAGATCACATCAATATTATCATAGCAATAGTTAACTTCGCAATCTACAAGAGATCATGATCATAGCATAAACCAAGTACTAACACGGTGCACGCACTGTCACCTTTGCACACATGCAGGAGGAATAAAACTACTTTAATAACACATCACTAGAGTAGCATATAGATAAATTGTGATACGAACACATTGCAATCATCAAGAGATATAAATAAGCACTTCACTACGCTCTTCAACGGTGAATAAGTACTTCGTGAAATATAGCCTAAGAGACCCACACGGTGCACACACTGTCACCTTTACACACGTGGGACAAGGAGTCTCCGGAGATCACATAAGTAAAACCCACTTGACTAGCATAATGACATCTAGATTACAAGCATCATCATATGAATCTCAATCATGTAAGGCAGCTCATGAGATTATTGTATTGAACTACATAGGAGAGAGATGAACCACATAGCTACCGGTACAGCCCCGAGCCTCGATGGAGAACTACTCCCTCCTCATGGGAGCAGCAGCGGTGATGAAGATGGCGGTGGAGATGGCAGCGGTGTCGATGGAGAAGCCTTCCGGGGGCACTTCCCCGCTCCGGCGGGTGCGGAACAGAGACTCTGTCCCCCAGATCTTGGCTTCGCGATGACGGCGGCTGGAACTTTTCTCCTATCGTGGCTCTCTCTGTAAGGGTTTTCGATGCGGGGCTTTATATAGGCGAAGAGGCGGCGCAGGAGGGTCAACGAGGCGACGACACCATAGGGTGGCGCGCGCCAGGGCCAGGCGCGCCACCATGTCATCTGGGCCCACCAGGCCCCCCTGCGCGGCTCTCGGGTGTTCGGATGCTTCCGGGCAAAATAGGAACCTGGGAGGTGATTTCGTCAATTCCGAGAATATTTCGTTACTAGGATTTCTGAAACCAAAAACAGCAGAAAATAGGAACTGCACTTCGGCATCTTGTTAATAGGTTAGTTCCAGAAAATGCGTAAATACGACATATAATGTGCATAAAACATGTAGGTATCATCAATAAAGTAGCATGGAACATAAGAAATTATCGATACGTTGGAGACGTATCAACGGCCATTCTCTGACTGAAGCACACCACACAGTTCTGACCAATTCCAGCTTGGTGGCTCCGTACTTTGAGAAACACAAGAATATTTTACGCTCGGACAACCCTGGGAAGCCTGAATCCTGGATTAGGAAGGCCCACATGGAGACTTTCGGCAGTTGGTTGAGAAAACATTTAATGAGTGACAATAAGGTTGTAGATCAGTTGTACATGTTGGCCAAGACACCATCTTCGACTATAACGACTTTCCAAGGGTACGAGATAAATGGGAATACATTTTACACGATCGCCCAAGATAAAAAGAGCACCAACCAAAACAGTGGTGTCCGCTTTGATGCAGCAACCGAGAATGGGCAAAAGGTCACATATTATGGTTACATAGAGGAGATATGGGAACTTGACTATGGACCCTCCTTTAGGGTCCCTTTGTTCCGGTGCAAATGGTTCAAGCTAACAGGAGGTGGGGTAACGGTGGACCAGCAATACGGAATGACAATGGTGGATTTCAACAATCTTGGTTACCTTGACGAACCATTCGTCCTAGCGAAAGATGTCGCTCAGGTTTTCTATGTGAAGGACATGAGTAGCAAACCGAGGAAACGGAAAGATAAGAAAACGATCAGTACATCATGCGATGATCCAAAGCGCCACATTGTTCTTTCAGGGAAAAGAAACATCGTGGGAGTGGAGGACAAGACAGACATGTCAGAAGATTATAATATGTTTGCTGAAATTCCGCCCTTCAAAGTGAACACCGACCCAAGCATTAAGTTAAATGATGAGGATGCTCCATGGATACGGCACAATCGTAAGCAAGCAGGGACACAAGGGAAGAAATGATGTGTAATAATTTATTATTGTACCAAACTTTGTTGAATGAATCATGTGAATTATATTACCCGTGATGTGTTTGGTGTCCATTTTCGAATGATTCGATTGATTCGAGAGATAGCACTGATGATACATGAAATTTGGAGTGATTTAGTCATACTCCTGCCTAGGCGTATAATATGCATACTCGTAGTCTTCATAGTCGCCGCCGTTGTACTGGTAGTCGTCGCCTTCTAAGTTACCGCCGTCGTCGTCGCTCTTATCGTCTTGTCGTCAGCGGCGCTCGTGGCTCGAACGAGGTAGCGCAGGCGGGGGATATCGCCGGCCGTGATGTAGTCCATGACGCTCTGCAGTCAGGCCGTACCACCATAGCCGACGGCGGCCTCGTGGAAGTTCCCAGAGGCAGACCGTCCTCCTCATACCTGGCGAGCGCCTCTCACGGATTGATGAAGAAGGCGTCCCAAGTATGCTGGTTATCGGGATGCCGGCGGGGATTCATCCGCTGCTCGGCGTGAGGTCGAGGTAGTAGTGGTTCGTGATGGCTGCCCGGCGCGCAGTACCGAGGGAGGGAGGGACCGGCACGCCGCCGGCGCTTAGGCTCCAGCCGGCGGGGACGCGGTAGCCCGGTGGGCAAGGGTAGTTCGAGGCGCAAAGCTCCTCCACCTGCTGGTTGGTTAGAGTGGGTGCGGTGGAAGCCATGAGAGAGTGATGAGAGATTGGAGAGATGTGATAATGCTGGCCAAGCCGGGCAACATATATGTAGTGAGAAATGGCGGGAAGAAAGAGGCGGGAAGAAAGAGCGGGGGGAAGAAATTGGCGGGAAGAAAGAGGAAAGAAAGAGGCGGGAAGAAATTGGCGGGAAGAAAGAGGCGGGAAGAAAGAGGCGGGAAGAAATTGGCGGGAAGAAAGAGGCGGGAAGAAGAAGAAATGGCGGGAAGAAGAGAAATGCCCGTGATGTGTTTGAAATGAATTAGTTTTATTTTTATGAATTTTTTGATATATTATTTGTATTTTTAACATTTTGAATTGAATTGGTTTTATTTTTCTGAATTTTTTGATATATAATTTATATTTTTAACATATTGAAATGAATTAGTTTTATTTTTCTGATTTTTTTGATATATAATTTGTATTTTTAACATATTGAAATGAATTTGTTTTATTTTTCTAATTTTTTTGATATATAATTTGTATTTTTAAGATTTTGAATTGAATTAGTTTTATTTTTCTGAATTTTTTGATATATAATTTGTATTTTTAAGATTTTGAATTGAATTAGTTTTATTTTTCTGAATTTTTTGATATATTATATGTATTTTTCACAATTAGAAATGAATTATATGTATTTTTAACATTTTGAAAAAGAAAAGAATTTTGAAAAAGGCCTTTAGTCGCGGTTGTCCTGGCCAACCGCGACTAAAGGTCATTTCCGCGGGAACCAAAAAAGGGGCGAAAAAAGGCCTTTGGTCGCGGTTCGCCCCCAACCGCGACTAAAGGGTACCCTTTAGTCGCGGTTGGCAAGCGCGACCAACCGCCTATAAAAACTCGCGCGTCGCCACGATCGATTCATCTTCTTCCTCGCGAACCGTCGACCTGCCCTCTGCGCGCCGTCGCCTCCTCGTCGCCCGCGTCGTCTCGCCGCCGTCGACTCCGCGCCGCCTCCTCGTTGACTCCGCCGCCGCCTTGTGCGCTGCGCGCGCCCTTCTCGCGCGCCGTCGACGACCTCCCCGTCGCCGCCCGTACGTACACTCGATCTGTCGCGCCGCGCGCGCCGTCGCCCGCGGTGCGCGCCTCGTCGTTGCCGGCGCCGCCGCACGATGAGGGAGAGATGCGCGGCGAGAGAGAGGAGATCGAAAGGCCGGCCGGGCGGCCGCCGGCGCGCGGTGAGAGAGAGAGATCAAGAGAGGGAGAGGAGCCCCTGACCGGGGTTTTTTTCTTTTTTAGTTTTTTTAGTTTTTTGTTCTTTTTAATTTTAACTAGTTAATTAGTTTAATAAAAACGGTAAATTTGACTTAACAAAATTTGAGTTATAAATTTCAGTTATAAATTTCAGTTATAATTTTGACTTAATAAAAAAACATATAGTTAACAAAAAAAACATATTTTGACTTAATAATTTTTTGTTTTGTCCACTTATAATTAATGAATTAATTAGTAACTATATATATAGTTAACAAAAAAACATAAAACTTGATAATTTTGACTTAATAAAATTTTAAGTGGACAAAAAATTTCTGAATTTTGACTTAACAAAAAAATTCACTTGCAACCCACCGCCACCGACCCCGCATGTATACGGAGGGGGCGGCGAGGCCCTCGCCTCCCCCTCCGTATACGCGCGGGTTTTTTTCTTTTTTTACGAGAGAGAGGATCGGCACACCGCTACCGCCCTTTCGCCCCTGCCTCGCCGCCCCCCCTCCGTATACGGCGAGGGAGGCCTCTATGTGTTGTCCTCGGCACCGCCACCGCCCTTTTGCCACCGCCACCGCCCTCTCTCCTTTTGCCACCGCCCTTTCGACACCGCACTTAAATAATTAGTTTTGACTACATGTTTTCAGGACTGACATATGGCGGACGATAGAGCTGACCCGATTCTGGACAACTATGATCCGGACGTTGAAGACCATATATTCGGCATCATAAAAGGCGATATTCCATATGTGCCGACCGGAAAGAAGAAGATGATATCTCTTCTTATCTGAACCTTGACGGTGAAGATGAAGGGCGCCGTCAGCAAGATGATGCCGAAGAAACGTCGGTAAACGACGATCTTCAATTGGAAGTAGCAACCACCTCCGGCGCCGAGGTATATATATACATTGAGCCTCTGGTGATACAAACTAACTGATTTGAATAAATATGTGTGTACTAACGCGCGCGACTCTCTTTCTTATTTTAGCCCTCGGCCGGATCGTCGAAAAAATCGAGTACGTCGTCGTCAAAGCGTGGCGCAACCAAGACGATGAAACCAAACGAAACATGCACCATCGAGGTTGTCGACGAAGCAACCGGCAGGCCGCTGGAGCCCAGCAAGAACGCCACCAAGTTTATCAGCCAATGCGGAGCCGTTGTTAGAGACAACGTCTCGATCACCGTCCAGGAGTGGAATGAGCCAAAGAAGGCACGTCTTGGTTTCACTTTCGTCGATAAGAGAACAAAAAAAGATTGCTTCAAGAAGCTTATAGAACATTTCGTTCTACCTCCGGAATACCGCAGATACGATGAGGCGGGTAACAAGATTCAGGAAAACAAGGAGAGGTGCAAGCTAGTCAAACAGTTCGCTCTTTCTAAGATGGCCGACGCATTCCGGAAATACAAGCAAAATCTAGCCCATGACTTTGTCAAGCAGGGCAAGACTCCGGATTTCAAAGGACAATATGAGAAACTGCAACATGATTGGCCAGAATTTGTGAAGCAAAAGAAATCGGAGCAGTTCCTTGAAATGTCGAAAAAATAAGAAGAATGCGGCCAAGAAGGAGTACAATCATATTATGGGGCCAGGAGGGTATCGCTTTTGGCAGCCTAGGTGGGAGAAGATGGAGAACGAGCTGAGGGCGCGAGGAATCCGTCCAGGTACGGAGGGATGGGACCCAAGGGCCAAAAGCTGGTGGTACGGGCATGGGGGATCGCTGAACCCGGAGACAGGGGAGTGTGTTTATCAGGGCAAAATAATTAAACCCACCCAAAAGCTTATTGAGGCAATGAGGGATGCTCAAGAGGGGAGGATCAAGTTCAACAGAGAGAACGACGCCCTGACAAAAGCCCTCGGGAATCCTGAACACGGAGGATGTGTACGAGGCATGCCCGGGAAATTCCGTGGAAAGTAGGGTTCCCCAGAACGATGACCCGTACGGTTACAGAAGCCGTAAGAGAAAGATGGATCGGGATGCAGATGTTGTGGCGAAGCTGGTAACGGAAATGGATGTGATGAAGAAAACCGTGAGTGTACTAGTAGCCGAAAGAGATGCAGCTCGGGCGCAGCATGAAGATCATCCAATGGATCTCGGAAGCCAGCAGAGAAGAAGCAGCGTGGCTTCCACGGAGGCCTCACCGGCTGGTGCACCGACGATCGAAATTACCGGAGCCTCTGGTGGTCGAAATTACTGCACCGGAGCCTCCTCGCTACCCCGTGGACGATATAAAGGAGATGAAAGCATGTCATCTGTATTATCCTATCGGGAACATGTCCATGAAGGTAGCCACCGGCAGTGCTTTACCACCTGGAGCACTCCACCACAACAACCCCATTCCGAGATGGCTATGCTCGTGTCACGGTGGAGGAGATAGTCCAAGGGTTTGAGGACCTGGACATTGACATTGCTACACCTGAAGGGGCGACAAGACTTGGAGATGTCAAGCGCCAGTTCATTGTGGCAGAAGAAGTTTATCAAGTTTCCAGGGGAGGCGCCAAGGCAAACAAGTCCACCCCCCTCCGGTGGTGGTGGCGGCGGCGGTGGTGGTGGTGGTGGCTCACCTACATCTCCGGCGGGTAAGCCGACGCCGTCCCCCAATTCACCTCCGGCGGGTAAGCAGACGCCGCCCCCCAGTCCTCATCCGGCGGGTGATCAGACGCCGCCCCCAATCCACCTCCGGCGAAGAAGCAGAAGCGTCCTGGGTTATTAACCCGGACCCTTACGTACCTGCAACCACAAAGATACCAGAGCCATCACTTAAGCCTCTCACCAAGAGGTCTTGGGAATGTAGTGCCGAGGAAGTCGAGGCGGGCGCGGCTGCTGATTTAGAGAAATGGAAGGCGAGCTGCAAGAAGAAAATAGAGGGCGAGCCCAAGCCAGTATTTTCTGATGAGCAAAAGAAGTGGGCTAAGACATTTTTGAACACACCGTCCCAAGCCGCGAAGAATCTCCCTGACGACTATGAACGTGAACTTCGTAGGCAAGCACTCACGTTCAGGAGGAAGCAGGAGGAGGCGGAGAAGAAAGCCTTGGAGGAGGCCGAGAAAAAATTAGAAAGGGGGAAACAAGTTGCCCACCTCGGGAAACAAAGTAAACAGTCGATCCCCCCGCTCATAGTGAAAGCCGCAGGTCCGAGGAGGAAGCCCCTGATGTCATAGCAGCTGCGGCAGCACAGGGATTGACTGTAGCGAAAGCCAAAGAACAAGCGGCAGACTTAGGTCTGACTCTTCGTGTAGCATTAGGCCTTGATGACGTGGCAATGAAGGACGTAGTATTTGGATATGTGAAGGATGGTCCTCTCGTCGAGCCTGCGCAGGAAGAGGATCTACCTCGACAAATGAAAGGTCTGCTAAATTGGTACAAGGGTTACATAAAACTTAAAAACGCCAGAGACTATATTTATGCGGATGTTAGACCTGAGCATCACTTCAAACATTACTCTATAACAATTCAACGGAATGAATTGTTCCAGCTGTTCAATCTGCGCGAGCTCGACAAATCTATCATCAGTTGCTATGTTCTGTAAGTGATTTATTAATTTCTACCCCATCTCGTTCATTGCACTATATATATATATATATATATATATACATATATATATATATATATATATATTGTCCTAACTATCTTGTTGTGTACGCTATTATGCAGATTGAAGAAGCGGGAAATGCGAATAAGGCTCATCCATGATGTTGGGTTCATTGACCCACACATCGTTAATTCATATACGTTAGAACACCACCCCAGGGACGTGGAGGCAGACCTGTGGCGGTTTCTTACAAAACAGGAACTCAAAAGTGATATTCTATTTCCTTACCATTTTGGGTGAGTGTTTCTGTCTTGAGCACATTCTCTTTTGTTTACTCCATGCATGGTATGTGGCTAATCGATGAGTTATGCATGACTGTGCATGTATCGTGTCCACAGGTTCCACTGGATTCTGCTAGTAATTCAAATTCATAACTCCACAGTTCTCGTCCACGACTCTCTGAATATGGATTCGGCGCTTTGGGGCGACATGAGAAAAATGATGCAAAAGTAATTATTTTCATTCATTTGCGCTCTATATCGATCGGCCTATTTAGTTCATCATTTCCTAATATCAAAAGTAATTATTAATAACTCTCTTGTTCATTTAATTTTCTTTGCCTCGTAGGGTTTGGAGACGGTTCGTAGATCAAAAGGTCGGTGAATTTAAAAAAGAGCTGCAATTTAAAAGGGCAAAGACTGCGACTGGGGATATTCAGCCACCGGGGACCAATCTATGTGGATACTATGTTTGTGAGAGGATCCGGAGATACACCACCGAGCGGGAGCCGTCTGAGAACAACCTCAAGAGGATTAACCTCCGGGCGACGCTTAGTCCAGAAGCTCGCTTCCGACCAATTCAAGAGGAACTAGCTGGATGGTTGGCGAACCAAGTCATCGATCCTAGAGGAGAACACTATGTAGAGGACGTAGAACTTTATATGCACTTATAAATTATGTATGGAAACTTGTTCAAAATTGTATATGTGGTCGTCCGATATTGAATATATATTATTGTATATTCCTCTTGAATTCTTTTTGGTTATAATGTCAAATTTGTTTGAAATTGTACATTCACATGCATGTATACCGTAGAATATGTGAAACTCCTTCAAAATTAAAATAAAACACAAAAGAAATAAAACAATACAACTTAAAAAGTAACCAGGTTAGGGGAACCAGGTTAGGGGGGGCTAAAACCCTAAACCTGCGGCGGCCTTTAGTCGCGGTTGGCGAGCAGAACCGCGACTAAAGGTCCTCCGCCCTGGCGCTCGCCGCCACGTGGACGGGCCTTTAGTCGCGGTTCGTAAGGAACCGCGACTAAAGGGGGACCTTTAGTCGCGAATAATAGGTCGCGGTTGCGCAACCGCGACTAATGGCAGTTGCGCCGCGACAAGACCATAATTCAAATAGGGTGAGATTACCATACCATAGCATGTTACATACGATCAGAGACCAGATCCTCCGATCACCACGATGAGGAAGGTGATGATGTAATCTTTGACCCGGCTGGGACGTACCACCGGTGGTGCTCCTTGTAGAGCATGTACTTGCTCCGGTGGTAGCTGTGTTAATGGCACTGCCTCATCAATGGCCTGATCTTCCAGGAACTCCTCTTATAGGAAGGTGAGGTACTCTTGTTGTGCCTCCTCCAATGTTTCATACCCTCGGTAGCTATTGTTGGAGTAGCCACTGACCTTGACGAGGGTGCTCCTCGATAATGCCCTCCGAGTGGGGCTTAGGGTTGATGAAATCCTGTAGGCTGACACGAGACATCGGTAAGCAGACAGCCCAACGTACGCGATGGCGGCATCCCAGGACGGGGGAGTTGCCGGCCTCGATGTGCGCAAGCACACTGGCGAGCGTGCGGCCCAACGCACCCCACCAGCGGCGGCGGCCGGCGGCGTTGTTACGCGCTGGAGGAGGGGGAGGACCATCGTACGCTGCGAGTTCCCGTTCGTGCCGGAGACGGAAGAACTCGTTCCAGGCGTCGTAGTTGTCGGGGAGGTACCGCTCCTCCGCGCGCTGCTCCTCGCTGAGGGTGACCCGCACAGCGTTGATAGCGGCGTCGAGCTCATCGCCTCCCACCGGAAGCGGCGGGATCGGGACGCCCCCGCGCTCAGGCTCCATCCTCTGGGCACGCAGAAGTCCGGCGGCGCCGGGTAGCCCGCCATGTGCAGAAGTCAGCTCCCACTGGTGTAGGGAACGCCGGCCGAAGCCGTTGATCGCCGCGCCTTCGCCGTGGCCCGACATTGCTCGCTGGAGGCGGATTGGGGAGAGAAGATAGGGCTGGGGAGAGGAGGGAGACGACGGTGCTGAATGCGGCCAGACGCGGTAGGTTCCACAATAAATAGAGGGAGCCGCGTGTGAATCCGAGGCGACAGCATTAACTCGCCGCGTGGAAGCTGCGCGACCGGCAAAGGACCGACGGCAGGCTTTTGAAGCGCGCGGAAGACGCTTGGCCTTTATCGCCGATAAGTCTGGCCGCCATCCGCGCCGAAAGTTTTCTCGATGTTTCCCGCGCTTTCGTTTCGTCCGGACTCTCCGAGCGCTCCCCGGGAGGCCGGGGATGACCTGGTCTCGCCGGACGGATGAAAGCCCAAATCCGGAAAACGAGATTTCGGAAACGCAACTGAACCATTTTCGTTCATCCAGATAAAAAAAAGGGGTCCTAGGAGCCTTCCCAGAGAGACGGCTACTGATATTACAAGCTACCGGAAGTACCAGTAATACCACACTACAGAATTCAAACAAGTTTACAAAATCGTTCGTAATTTATAACGATTCTTTAAATTTAACTATATTATGAAATACCAGAAACTATTGGCCGGTATTTATTATACAAGTAGGTACAGAAATGAACAGGTTGCAGGCGAAGTACCGGACATACCCGTCGAGAGAAAATACCCTTGCTTAAAAACCACGAAACCAACCCCTCGCGTCGTCCCCCCAGGCGGCGCCAGGGGCGACCAATCCACGCCGCCGGGTCACCCTCGGGCTCCCCTGCCGCTGCCGTCGCTGGCCTCCTCCGCGGTGGCGGCACCCCCCGCTGCCAAAGGTGGTTTGGGGGGCTTGTTTCTGCGGTGGATGGCCGTGGTGGGGCGGCGGCCGGGATTGGGGATGGCGAGTCGGCGGGCTCGGGTCAAGGTGGTGGCGGGCGCTGGCGGCGTGGTGGCGAGGTGGATGTCGGTGGGCGCGGTCGGCGACCGCGGTGCGGGGCTGGCTCGGCTGGGCGCGGCGTCCAGCGGTGGCCTCGCTGGGCTCGGCGTCGGGCGGTGGAAGGGCCCTGGCCAGGGGTGTGGTGGTGTGCTGCGGGGTGTTGGGGTCGCCGTGAGGGGCGCGGTGGTGCTTCTGCCGGCGCCCGGAGGTCGGCCGGCGGTGCAGCCCAGGGCTGAGGCGGGTGTGGCGGCCATGGTGGAGATGTTGGTTGAGGGATGGGAGGTGGTCTGGCCAGAAGCACGAAGCAGGATGGCGTGATAATTTCCGGGCTAATGCCTTGTCCTCGGTGGCTGGCCGGCCGGCAGCTGGCCGAGGCCGGCGATGGCGGCGGCTTCGGGCGCCGCTTTCTTCTGACATCGCCGAGGTGATGTTTTGTCTCCGGGGGAATCCCTAGATCCACCGTGATCGGTCGATGGCGGCGCTCTTGTGTCGTCTTCCCTCTTGAGGGCATCGATTTGGAGTTGCTTTGGTCGGAGGGACCCGTGGAAGATGGTTGGTGTTGGCGTCGTGGGCTGCGTGGCAACGATGACAATGGTGAGCGGATCGGAGTTGCGGCATGTCC
Source organism: Lolium multiflorum (assembly GCA_030979885.1). Classification (NCBI taxonomy): domain Eukaryota; kingdom Viridiplantae; phylum Streptophyta; class Magnoliopsida; order Poales; family Poaceae; genus Lolium; species Lolium multiflorum. The sequence goes on along the minus strand of CM061752.1, from coordinate 41,751,926 downwards.
TTCGTCACCCCTGCCGTGATGGTGAAGTCGGAGCTGCGAGGCGACTTGTGGCAACGATGCCACTTGATTGGTGCTTGCGTCGGTGCAAGGCGTGCAACTTTCTCCTATGAAGGTCACGGTTGAAGTCGGAGCTGCCTCCTCCTCGACGTGCTTGGGGGTCGACTGTTTGGCATAGGCTCACATTGGCTCCAGTGTCGTTCGCGGCGAGGGTCTCGGTGGCGGTCGTCTAAGGTGAAGTCGGAATCGCTGGCTCGTGGAGGAGTGACGACGATGACGCTCGATGACATCCTCATCGATGGCTTTTCTTCTCGATGGCGTGTGTGCTCCGTGTGGGTAGCCAGGTTGGCCGGGGTGTCCAGTGTGTGTTGTTGGTTTTCGCCCAATTTTCTCCTAAAAATTGGGTACTTTCTTCTTAATTAATGGATGAGGCAAAGCTTTTGCCTCCGTTTCAAAAAAAAATACCCTTGCTTGGTGCTCTTTGTTTACATATTTCATCCTAAAATCATACACTTTTCAAAAGGAAAATGTTGGTCCAGATGCAGGTGGCTTTGCTGTATTTTTTGGGTCGAATTTGATCTCATGGAGTGCGAGAAAGCAAGCTACGATATCTCAATCTAGTACAGAAGGTGAATATAAGGCTTTGGCAAATGCAACCGCTGAGATGATTTGGGTATAGCCTTTTGTTAAAAAATTGGGAGTGTCACAACCGTGTTTATGGTGTGATAATATTGGAGCTACGTATCTCTCTGCCAATCCTGTGTTTCATGCAATGACTAAACATATTGAATTGGATTATCACTTTGTTCGAGAGAGTTGCTCAAAAGCTTTTAGACATACAATTTACACCTTCAAAAGATCAATTGACGGATGGGTTTACTAAATCCCTCTCTACTAGACAGCTAGAGATTTTTAGGCACAATCTTAACTTAGATAAGTGTTGTAATCTAGTTATACTCCATGTATGTATCATACACGTAATCCGTCCATGTCCATGTAATCTCTGTATGTTTGCCTAATATAAATACAATACACGCCGGTCCTAGAGGGATACGATCGCTTCCATAATTTGCATAGGCACGTGGCATAAGAAAGGGAGACGGATCCGCGGAATAAACAAGCAGTAATGCTACACTTACGAAATTCACTCACGGACGCCTCCGTGGCATTAATCAAGTTGCGGACTTCTGCTTCAGTGCTCACCCTTGTCAAACTTAAATAGAACAACGGTTGAGATTACTCCGTACCTCTTCATATCTAAGGGTGTGATGGTCTTTAGAAATTATTAAGTGATTGTTAACAAATAATTAAGTCGTAACTAACCTGCAGAAACATGTAGGATCCAATTGCATATGTATAATGTAATATCCCAGGTTTAGAGGCAATAAAATGAGAGAACACCAAAGTGTGCATTGCATTCATGCATAGAAAATCCGGGGAATTTTCGCGCTTTCAAATAAAACTTACCACAACTGAAGTTTCACTTGACTTGCTGGAATTGAAGTAGATCATCAAGTCAAGCGTTATAAACTTCATTGTGATCTTTACTAAAACCTGTTTTGGGTAGAGAGGATTTGATCTATGAGCTAGATCAAATGGAATTAGCTTTACAACAAACAACACCTTAAGTAAGGGTCAACTACAAGATTCTATAAAAGATTTCAACATGACATTCCTTACAACAACACATGAATAATTAAGAAACTATTCTTTACTTATCTCTTTCATGTCTTTTACTAAATAAATGTTTCTACCATGATTCTCATGGTGTATCTTCAACTAATTTTGTGTGTAATATAATTCAATTCTAAACTTATTAATAAATAAGGTAAATCACAGGGTCTAAAGTGCATAAAGGTCACACATTCTTATTTAAATCATAACTTATTAAATATATGGAATATCATAAAACTGAATCCATTTACATTACAAGTTATAGTTCAAACTATTTGAATAAAACTACTCATGAGTATTTTGAAACTCATATGATCATGCCTTGGTGCAATCAAACACCAACTATTCAAAATTGAGGAATAACCTTCAACCTTGATTTTTTGACCAATATTATAATATAAATCCAATCAAATATGATATAGTGACTCATCCATAATAATAAAACTATCCACAAGATATTTAGTAACAAATGCCACTTGGCTATCCAAAGATAAATCATATGAGAAGATAATGATCATGCCACATGGGATGAAAATATCTACATGACTTGAATCCCAAGCTTTGCCACCTCATACTCAAAGGATTGCTATGGATGAGGGCATGACAACCAAGCACCTTACTCATCAAACCAACACAAGAGTCACCATCCATGTGTCATGACACTAGAGCTTGCCCAAGCCTATAAAAGGAGCCACAACCTTCATCCATTTGATCATCTTGTAGCATGATACAAGGAAGCAAATACATAGAGCCACTCCATACATTAGCTAGGATCCATATGAAGAAGCTAGGAGGTGGAGGCATGCCACAAGATGCAGATTTATCAGATTTCTAGAAGAACAAGCTACATAAGATACCAAGGTAGAATTCCTAGGCAAACCATATATTTATAGGATCATATCATCATCTCTTGAGTAGAACCTTAGGCTATTAAAAGACATTTAGAAGTGAGAGAGATTATAGATGCTAACCATATCCATGTCTATCCTAGAGAATATTAGAGTAGTATTAAATCCTACTTGTTCAAATCAACCTTTAATCTCAGAGGTGAGAGCCATGTCCTATTAGTGAAACATAATCAAAGCTTATGCCCATATACTAATCTTAGTTGTGTATCACATGGGTGATCACCACTAAAACCCTAGACCACATCTGAATTCCAATCCAAGGATCACTTTGGATCATAAATAGAACCTTGCCATACCTCATGCCTATTTATACTTCAATTTAGTGAAGCTTATGCAAAACCCTAAACCTTTCAAGTAGAATTCACCACATAGAATATTATGTCCTAACTTGTGTATCATGGATCACAAGTATAAACCAATCCATATACACTTATAGACTAAATGCCATTTGGTGGGTAGAGTGAAACAAACATTCAAAATCTATTTGGCTTTCCAAGTACTTGCTTTGTGAACCAAATGAAATAGTATTTTTATAAAATAGAATCACCACAAGAGCAATTGAATTAACTATGAGGATTATAGGATTCATCCTAAATAATTTAAGTCAAAGCTTGATTGATGATTATAGAGGTTATATCACCACTCTTCTTAAACTCTAAGAACCATCATTCACATAAAATCATGAACCAATCCCATTTCCTTTACCATTTGTTAAACCCTAGCCATAATTAAATAATATGTGAGTAATCTATGGTTAAGCATTAGAAAAATATAATATGTTCACTATGCACATGATCTAAATTTCAAATCATTTAAAACAGATTTGATTCTTAAATTAAAAAGCAATTTAAATGAACCCTAAAATTATAACTATTTTGAATTTGGAATTGTGTCTCATAAGAACACAAAATAAATCAATTATAAAATGGTTGTTTATAAACAAAACAATACAGTAGGTACCATTATCAAATTGTTTTGATATTCAAATATTTTATAACCTACAAAACAAAACAGAATTCAAATTTGGATTGAAATGACAAAATAGAAAACAGAAAAAGAAAACAGAAATTTGAAAAAGGAAAGGAGAAGGAAACCCTACCTGTTCAGGCCGCAGCAGCCCGAAGCCAACCCAACATCAGCCCACGTCGAAGCCCAGGAGCAGCCTAGCCCACGACCAAATACCGTTTCGCGTGCGTCAAGAATCGTGCGTGGAGAAATGTCTTCGTCGTCGTCTCCGAGCTCGACAGCGCTGCGACGCCAGTAGGCCACGACCTCGTCGTCGATAAGCTTGCCCCGGATGTTGCCAGACACTCAGAACCACGCCCAACCTCTCTCGCGTCCGAGCTTATCCGCGGACGAGGAGATCTTGCCAGCTAGAAGCTTCCAGAGACCGCCACCTCTCCGACCATGGCCATCACCGTGTCGAGGCCACAGGGCTTCCCTTGGCCTATAAATAGGTGGAGAGCATCGCCGTGCACTTCTTGTTCACCTCCACCACTCCATTGCTGCTCAGACACTCTCTATCTCTCACGCTCATCCACTCTCTGTCGCCGGAGTCGAAGACGAAGCCGACGGAGGAGGCCACCCCAGTCTCCGGCGTGTGGTCCAGGAGGAGCACCTGGACTCAAGGAGCACCCTGGAGGAGCAGAGCATCAATGGGAGCAAGGAAGCCGCTCAATTTCGGCGTTCCCTTCTGCAGCACATCGCCGGGAAAGCTCCAATCGCCATCGTCTCCGTCGACCATCGCCGGAGCCGACCACACCTTGAGCTTCAGGGTGAGCATACGCGTCTATCGCACCTACTCTCGCTTCCTGCTGTAGCCTAATTCGCATGTTGGCCGGAGTAGCACCGCCGCAGTATCCATCGCCGGCGAAGCTCCGGTGATCCCCTTGCCAAACCAATACCACCATTCGCTTCGTCTCATTGTACTCGTTCGTTAGAGCCTATCCGCGCATCCCGGGAGGCCGTAAATCGGCGGCGCCACCATCTGCTGACCGCCGGCGTTTAACCGCCGGTGAGGTCAAAGTCTGGTCAACTTTGACCGGTCCTTGCTTGCGTGGCAGCCGACATGGACACGTACCCCACCAGTCAGAGTAGAGCTAGATCTGTCTCGGTACATTTACTATTTTAGTTGAGTTTTAAAAACCAGTAAATATCTGAAACTTTGTAAAATCATATAAAATTCATTTCAACTCAGAAAAATATGAATAATATATCAAAATGCTCACAAAAATAAACTCTATTCAAATAAAATATAAAATAAAAATGTGTGTCAACATAAAAATTCACTTATTTTTATCTTTATTAATTATGTCTTTCTAATTGTTTTAAATACAATTTTAATTCAATAAAAAGTTAACTTTCAAAATTAAATTTTAACTACTCAAGTAACTAAGTAAAATGTTAAGATTAATATTCTAAATTATCTTTGCATTAACTTAAATATTAGTGGTAATTCATAATTCTTAAATTGTAAATTACCATTTACCATTTTCTTTAAATAAAATAAAGCAAGATAATACTAAAGATTAATATTATTTATGGTAATCCAAAACTTGTTTACTTAAACATCTTTAGTTAACAAGTTAAGTATTTTAAAACTTAATAACAATTGTTAAACCCTAATTTTTAATTAAACCTAATTAGGAGTTACTCTAATTATTAATTCTTGTGAAAATTAATAAAATGTCCAACCATTATTAATTTTGTTTCAAAGTAATTAGTCACCACACCTATATTACCAATTATCATTTTTAGAGTTGTACCATAATTTAGAAACCCTAATTGTAATATAAGTAAGACCTTGATCCCATTATTTTATGTGCTCATCCTAAGTTAGTTGCAATCCTAAAACCCTAGGGGTTTAGCCCATATGATTATTTAAGCTTCATCTATACCTATAGAACACTAGTTAGAAACAAATGCATGCTCATGCTCCACTAGGATAAAAAAAACAATTCACATAAGATTATCATTTCATGTCTGTATTTTTGGTTAACACCTATATGATCCAATTAGTGCCACCTAGGTATAAACCCTAGTTTATTAATATGTTAGCACCATTGATCACCATACCACACCATTGAAATCAACCCCAACTGATGGCGTGTAACTCACACGTTCGTTGGGAACCCCAAGAGGAAGGTATGATGCGCACAGTAGCAAGTTTTCCCTCAGAAAAAAACCAAGGTTTAATCGAACCAGTAGGAGCCAAGAAGCACGTTGAAGGTTGATGGTCGCGAAATGTGATGCGGCGCAACACCGAGTTCCGGCGCCAACAACCTGCACAACACAACCCAAGTACTTTGTCCCAACGAAACAGTTGAGGTTGTCAATCTCACCGGCTTGCTGTAACAAAGGATTAAACGTATCGAGTGGAAATATGTTTGCAAAGAAAACAATAAAACAAGTAGATTGTATGCTATGTAAAGAATAGGACCGGGGTCCACAGTTCACTAGAGGTGTCTCTCCCATAAGATAAAGCATGTTGGATGAACAAATTACAGTCGGGCAATTGACAAATAGAGAAAGGCATAACAATGCATATACATGATATGATAAATATAGTGAGATTTAATCCGGCATTACGACAAAGTACATAGACCGCCATCCAACTGCATCTATGCCTAAAAAGTCCACCTTCAGGTTATCATCCGAACCCCCTCCGGTATTAAGTTGCAAAGCAACAGACAATTGCATTAAGTATGGTGCGTAATGTAATCAACAACTACATCCTTAGACATAGCATCAATGTTTTATCCCTAGTGGCAACACACATCACAACCTTAGAACCCACTGTCACGATCCCAGATTCAATGAAGGCATGAACCCACTATCGAGCGTAAATACCCCTCTTGGAGTTAAGAGCAAAAACTTGGCCAGAGCCTCTACTAATAACGGAGAGCATGCAAGATCATAAACAACACATAAACAATAGATTGATAATCACCATAATCATAGTACTCTCTATCCATCGGATCCCGACAAACACAACATATAGTATTACAGATAGATGATCTTGATCATGTTAGGCAGCTCACAAGATCCAACAATGAAGCACAACAAGGAGAAGACGACCATCTAGCTACTGCTATGGACCCATGGTCCAGGGGTGGACTACTCACTCATCACTCCGGAGGCGACCATGGCGGTGTAGAGTCCTCGGGAGATGAATCCCCTCTCAGGGGTGCGGGCGATCTCGAATCCCCCGAGATGGGATTCGCGGCGGCGTCTCAGAAGGTTTTCCGTATCGTGGCTCTCGGTCCGGGGTTTCGCGACGGAGGCTTTAAGTAGGCGGAGGGTCAGCGCGAGGGCCACACGAGGGCCCAGGGGGTAGGTCGGCGCGGCCGGGGCAGGCCGCGCCGGCCTCCCCTCGGCCGCCTCGTGGCCCCACTTCGTTATCTCTTCGGTCTTCGGAAGCTTCGTGCAAAACTAGGACCCCGGGCGAAAGTTTCGTCAATTCCGAGAATATTTCTTTACTAGGATTTCGAAACCAAAAACAGCGAAAAACAGGCTCTTCGGCATCTTGTTAATAGGTTAGTTCGAGAAAATGCATAAATATGACATATAATGTGTATAAAACATGTAGGTATCATCAATAAAGTAGCATGGAACATAAGAAATTATCGATACGTTGGAGACGTATCAGCATCCCCAAGCTTAGTTCTGCTCGTCCCGAGCAGGTAAAACGATAACAAAGATAATTTCCAAGTGACATGCCATCATAATCTTGATCATACTATTTGTAAACATATGTAATGAATGCAGCGATCAAAACAAAGGTAATGACATGAGTAAACAAGTGAATCATATAGCAAAGACTTTTCATGAATAGTACTTGAGACAAGCATCAATAAGTCTTGCATAAGAGTTAACTCATAAAGCAATAAATCAAAGTAAAGGTGTTGAAGCAACACAAAGGAAGATTAAGTTTCAGCGGTTGCTTTCAACTTATAACATGTATATCTCATGGATATTGTCAACATAAAGTAATATAACAAGTGCAATATGCAAGTATGTAGGAATCAATGCACAGTTCACACAAGTGTTTGCTTCTTAAGGTGGAAAGAGATAGGTAAACTGACTCAACAATAAAAGTAAAAGAATGGTCCTTCAAAGAGGAAAGCATCGATTGCTGTATTTGTGCTAGAGCTTTTATTTTGAAAACATGAAACAATTTTGTCAACGGTAGTAATAAAGCATATGAGTTATGAAAATTATATCTTGCAAGTTGCAAGCCTCATGCATAGTATACTAATAGTGCCGCACCTCGTCCTACTTAGCTTGGACTACCGGATCTTTGCATGCCATGTTTCAACCAAGTGTCACAAAGGGGTACCTCCATGCCGCCTGTACAAAGGTCTAAGGAGAAAGCTCGCATTTTGGATTTCTCGCTTTTGATTATTCTCAACTTAGACATCCATACCGGGACAACATGGACAACAGATAATGGACTCCTCTTAAATGCATAAGCATGTAGCAACAATTATTATTCTCATATGAGATTGAGGATATATGTCCAAAACTGAAACTTCAACCATGGTTCATGGCTTTAGTTAGCGGCCCAATGTTCTTCTCTAACAATTTTGCATGCTCCAACCACTAAAATGATAGATCCTTCGGACAAGACGGACATGCATAGCAACTCACATGATATTCAACAATAGTTGATGGCGTTCCCCGAAGCATGGTTATCGCACAACAAGCAACTTAATAAAATATAAAGTGCATAAGTACATATTCAATACTACGATAGTTTTTAAGGCTATTTTGTCCCATGAGCTATATATTGCAAAGGTAAATGATGGAATTTTAAAGGTAGCACTCAAGCAATTTACTTTGGAATGGCGGAGAAATACCATGTAGTAGGTAGGTATGGTGGACACAAATGGCATAGTAGTTGGCTCAAGGATTTTGGATGCATGAGAAGTATTCCCTCTCGATACAAGGTTTAGGCTAGCAAGGTTATTTGAAGCAAACTCAAGGATGAACAAGTGCAGCAAAACTCACATAAAAGACATATTGTAAACATTATAGGACTCTACACTGTCTTCCTTGTTGTTCAAAACTCAATACTAGATATTATCTAGACCTTAGAGAGACCAAATATGCAAATCAAATTTTAGCAAGCTCTATGTATTTCTTCATTAATGGGTGCAAAGCATATGATGCAAGAGCTTAAACATGAGCACAACAATTGTCAAGTATCACATTATCCAAGACATTTTAGAATTACTACATGTAGCATTTTCCAATTCCAACCATATAACAATTTAACGAAGAAGAAACTTCGCCTTGAACATTATGAGTAAAGCCTAAGGACACATGTGTCCATATGCAACAGCGGAGCGTGTCTCTCTCCCACAAAGTGAATGCTAGGATCCATCTTATTCAAACAAAAACAAAAACGAAAACAAACCGACGCTCCAAGTAAAGAACACAAGATGTGATTGAATAAAAATATAGTTTCAGGGGAGGAACCTGATGATGTTGTCGATGAAGAAGGGGATGCCTTGGGCATCCCCAAGCTTAGACGCTTGAGTCTTCTTAAAATATGCAGGGGTGAACCACGGGGCATCCCCAAGCTTAGAGCTTTCACTCCTCTTGATCATAGTATATCATTCTCCTCTCTTGACCCTTGAAAACTTCCTTCACACCAAACTTCAAGCAAACTCATTAGAGGGTTAGTGCACAATTAATAATTCACACATTCAGAGGTGACACAATCATTTTTTACACTTCTGGACATTGCATAATGCTACTGGACATTAATGGATCAAAGAAATAAATCCAACATAGCGAAAGAGGCAATGCGAAATAAAAGGCAGAATCTGTCAAAAACAGAACAGTCCGTAAAGACGAATTTAGATATGGCACCAGACTTGCTCAAATGGAAAAACTCAAAACTAATGAAAGTTGCGTACATATCTGAGGATCACGCTCGTAAATTGGCAGATTTTTCGAATTTTCTACAGAGAATTGTGCCCAGATTCGTGACAGACAGCAATGCTGTTTCTGCGCAGCAATCCCAAATATAACATCAACTTTGACATAGAAACTTTACTTGGCACAAAAACATGATAAGGAGAGGTTGCTACAGTAGTAAACAACTTCCAAGACTCAACAAAACAAAAAATTGCTGTAGGTAAAAACATGGGTTGTCTCCCATAAGCGCTTTTCTTTAACGCCTTTCAGCTAGCAGAAAGTGCAAATCAAGTATTGTCGAGAGATGAAGCATCAACATTATTACCAGGGGTGTTGGGAATTTTCTCAACAATGCATTGTATCTGGTCTATATAAGTAACTCCTCTCTCATTGCTCCTAGGCTTACTATTCTCATCAAACAAATTTTCAGGAACAAGCCAAGCATAGTTATTTTCCAAAGCTTCATGCATCCCTAGTAGTTTACTAGGTATTGGCGCTTTAATTTCCCTACCATCATTAACATTATTAGTATACTTAATTCTATCCATATCCATCTTTTCAAGTATTTGTTTAAAATTAGGAAAGAAACCAAGCCTCTTATGCTTAATAAAAACTTTTCTAGCTTCTTTAACTATATCCTCAAATTCTCTAACAAGGATTTTTAAGACAAAATTTCTCTTTTCCCCCATCTCCATATCCGAAAGTGTAAGAAACATATGTTGTATTATGGGATTGAGATTAACAAATCTAGTTTCTAACATGTGTATCAAACAGGCAGAAGCACTTTCATAAGTAGGAGCAGTTTTTAATAATGGTATATCTTCAAAATCTTCATCCATACTAACATGGGTGAAAAATTCTTCTATATTATCTCTTCCAATGATACACCCTCGTCCTACCGGTATCTCTTCCAAAGTAAACTTAGGATTAAGCATGATGAAATAAGCAAAAAGTAAACTAGGCAAATAAAATAAAGACAAGTAACTAATTTTTTTGTGTTTAATATGGAGAGCAAGACAGTAAATAAAGTAAAACTAGCAACTAATTTTTTTGTGTTTTGTTTAGGTGCAGCAAACAAAGTAGTAAATAAAATAAAGCAAGACAAAAACAAAGTAAAGAGATTGAGAAGTGGAGACTCCCCTTGGCGTGTCTTGATCTCCCCGCAACGGCGCCAGAAAAAGAGCTTGATGGCGTGTAACTCACACGTTCGTTGGGAACCCCAAGAGGAAGGTATGATGCGCACGGTAGCAAGTTTTCCCTCAGAAAGAAACCAAGGTTTAATCGAACCAGTAGGAGCCAAGAAGCACGTTGAAGGTTGATGGTCGCGAAATGTGATGCGGCGCAACACCAGGGATTCCGGCGCCAACGCGGAACCTGCACAACACAACCCAAGTACTTTGTCCCAACGAAACAGTGAGGTTGTCAATCTCACCGGCTTGCTGTAACAAAGGATTAAACGTATCGAGTGGAAATATGTTTGCAAAGAAAACGGTAAAACAAGTAGATTGTATGCTATGTAAAGAATAGGACCGGGGTCCACAGTTCACTAGAGGTGTCTCTCCCATAAGATAAAGCATGTTGGGTGAACAAATTACGATCGGGCAATTGACAAATAGAGGCATAACAATGCATATACATGATATGATAAATATAGTGAGATTTAATCCGGGCATTACGACAAAGTACATAGACCGCCATCCAGCTGCATCTATGCCTAAAAAGTCCACCTTCAGGTTATCATCCGAACCCCTCCAGTATTAAGTTGCAAAGCAACAGACAATTGCATTAAGTATGGTGCGTAATGTAATCAACAACTACATCCTTAGACATAGCATCAATGTTTTATCCCTAGTGGCAACAGCACATCACAACCTTAGAACCTCCTGTCACGATCCCAGATTCAATGAAGGCATGAACCCACTATCGAGCATAAATACCCCTCTTGGAGTTAAGAGCAAAAACTTGGCGAGCCTCTACTAATAACGGAGAGCATGCAAGATCATAAACAACACATAAACAATAGATTGATAATCACCATAATCATAGTACTCTCTATCCATCGGATCCCGACAAACACAACATATAGTATTACGGATAGATGATCTTGATCATGTTAGGCAGCTCACAAGATCCAACAATGAAGCACAACAAGGAGAAGACGACCATCTAGCTACTGCTATGGACCCATGGTCCAGGGTGGACTACTCACTCATCACTCCGGAGGCGACCATGGCGGTGTAGAGTCCTCCGGAGATGAATCCCCTCTCGGCAGGGTGGAGCGATCTCGAATCCCCGAGATGGGATTCGCGGCGGCGCGTCTCTGGAAGGTTTTCCGTATCGTGGCTCTCGATGCTGGGGTTTCGCGACGGAGGCTTTAAGTAGGCGGAGGGTCAGGGGCCACACGAGGGCCCGGGGGCTAGGTCGGCGCGGCCGGGGCCTGGCGCCGGCCTCCCTCCGCCGCCTCGTGGCCCCACTTCGTTATCTCTTCGGTCTTCTGGAAGCTTCGTGCAAAAATAGGACCCTGGGCGAAAGTTTCGTCCAATTCCGAGAATATTTCTTTACTAGGATTTCTGAAACCAAAAACAGCAGAAAACAAGAACTCTGGCATCTTGTTAATAGGTTAGTTCCAGAAAATGCATAAATATGACATATAATGTGTATAAAACATGTAGGTATCATCAATAAAGTAGCATGGAACATAAGAAATTATCGATACGTTGGAGACGTATCACCAACCATCAAACCCTAGTAGAACCATAATGATGAACCCTAGTACCAACCTTGTGTAGCAATTCCCAACACATGCTCCTATCCAACTAAATCCTATTTATAAAACAATAAGCCATCTAGTTTAGAAGTCATTAGTAATTATTTAGTGAAGCAAATATGAAGCCATAGTAAACCTTAATACCTAACTCATAGCATCACCTTGACCATCATTCTTTGATATAATACCTATGATCAGTAACAAATCTACCCATACTTGTTGCATATGGACCCATTCAACTTAAGAACCAACTAGTCCTTATTAGTGAACTAAATGAATCCAATAGTAAACCCTAGAAGCTTAGATCCTATTTGTAGTAATTCTTGTTCCTTATTAAACATGTTCTTCAAAAGTTATTCTTTTGAAGTACATATGTCAATCAAACCATAGAAGCCCTAGTTCTTGTTTGAAATACTTATTATTTCTTAATTAACCTGTTCTTCAAAAGTTATTATTTTGAAGTATAATCTATGTAATCATCAACCATGTCCTGTAGAACTTAAAACTGACCACCACTCTTGATTTGTTATGCAACCACCATTCCTTTGTATGTATGATTGTTATGATGCATTATATCACTTGTTTATGCTATAATATCACCAACCCTAATAAGAACCTTGTTTGAGAACCATCCTAAAAGTGCAACACATCCTAAAGAAATCTTTACAATTTAATCAAACTTAAATCATCGAGGTTAGGTTACGCTCGGGACGATTGCATCTCATACTATGCATTATAACATCCATGCCAGTTCTTTAAACATTGTCCTTACCGGACAATGATGGTATTTCAGAATTTGGAGTTCTCACGTATCGAAGCTTTTGCCTGCATAATCTTGCAGTCAAGAAAGGCAAGTTCATCGCTTGCTCATGTCATTTGATTATTTTTATCAAATTATATGCAAAGTACTATACTTATCACTCCTGCATTGAAAAGCAAAGTATTATTTTACAATTATGAATATGACTATGTGGTGGGCAATGGAACCATGGTATGTGTTGATATGGTGGAGGTTCCATTGCATGGGTACTATTCATCTAGGACTAAGTACCAATGCCGTCCAGTGATTCTAGCGCCGTACAAATCGCGTTAACCATAAGATCTATAATGGCTCTGGGGAAGTCAGCTGTATCTTTTCCCTCCTGCACGCCAACGGACTTGATAGAGCCTGGCGGGGTGTTGGAGATAACACTGCCGTAGGTTGGGAAATCCTTTAAAATCCCCATCCGGACGTTTGGATGAGAGGCTCTACCGTCTATGAGGGATTGTCCATAGTACACCGGGGGTAAAGCCGTATGATCGGGAGATGTCTACCGGGGTGTACGGGTGGACAAAAGGGTGGGTTTGCAGGGTCGCGGAGAAGGCGGTGATTGGCTTGGATCTTACACCTGGCCCCACACCAAGGAAGTGTGGACGAGAAACGCGTCTCGGTAAGGTATCAAGGATAAGTTCTCTTATGGGAAAAGTAACGCACCTCTGCAGAGGATATGAAATTGTGTGTCACTCCTGTTCGGGAAGAGCTGACGGCGAGAAAGGAACTCCATGAAGTTCTAGTCAACTTGTGAAGACTGACGGCATAGTTTTGAATAAAATAAACCTTTTGAAGAAATGTTTATGAAAACTTGCATTTGCCTATGACTTTCTGGTCTGTGGCTGTAGCTAGTGCATGATACACCTATTTCCCTAATATGGACTTGCTGAGTACGCTCGTACTCATCCCACTCTTAAATCCCCTGCTTAGCTATGGAGGCACCGGAGGAGGAACTACTGTGGAACTCGAAGACAAAGGAGTCAACTGCAACAAGATGGAGAATCCAAGCAAAGAAGTCAATGAAGTCAACTGCTGCAGCAACTTAAGTGGAAACTTAGACTAGTAATAGAAGGGAGCCTTTCCCTAATCTTAGCACCTTAGTAGCTAGAATTCTATAGCAAGCCTAGTATCTCTGGAGATAGTGATAGCAATAAGTTAGATTACGAGTCGTTCTTCTGGAGCTTTATTTGAAGTTTTACCTCACTGTAAAGTAGGAGGCTGTGTTGATCTTCTGTAAACAGCTTGTGTATCCTTCTATAGACATACCTTGGACTCGCATATGTTTCTGTTGTACCACTCTGAGGGATGTAATATGAGTGGAACGGTGTTTCACTTGTGTTATGTCAACGACTTGTGTACTACACCATGCAGTGGTACGCTGGGTCACCACACCGTACCCATACATATTCATATATACGTCATGGTGGGCTCGCCCTTGTCATTCATGGTGGCTTCGTCCTCGTTGGCGGCAAGTGCTGGCACGTCCTAGGCGAACGGCGGTAATACTGTTGAGAACGGCTAGTGCTCGGCGTACATTGTGTATATAAACACGCCAATCAATCGCCCTTTCTTACGTCAAGAGACCTATTGTTGTAGTGAGGATTATAAGCCAATTGATCGGGATTTCTCATCTTAGACATTCATCCAGAATCTAGATGGACATAGGCATCACAAAACGTCCAGAATAGGAGTATATGCAAGCACGTTGATTTCCCATAGTTGCTGAAACTAAGCTGAGTAGCGACTAGCGAGGGCAGCTCGGTTCCTGTTAGCACCGCCATGGCAGCCATGAATAAGGGTTGAAATCTCAAAACTGCAGCGCGGTTCGCGGGCATAGATTGTGCTGGGCGGAGGAAGGAGAACCTGGCGGCATAACCACCATAAGGCCTTCACCGCATAGAAGGGTGGAACAAGATCACAGCTGCCGGAAAAAAAGGATCACGATCGTGCGGAACACCGTCTCAGCTGCCAAGAGGAACACGATCGGGAGGAACACGATGGGCGCATTCACCATATAAGGTAACTAACGGTATATATACGGGCTTAGTATACAGGTTTAGATCTAAGGGGCAAAAGACTAAAACGAGATTATGGATTAATTAATAGCAAAAGACTAAGTTACCCTTCTAAGTTTGGCCAAGGGGGGTGCACTGAAGCACGGCTCAGCTGCTCGGTCTTTGACAAAGACCTGATGCTCCACTAAAACACGTCTAGATATATGCATATTTTAGCAGAATTGAGATGTTTTTTTATACACAAAAGTAGTATACTAAAATCTGCTATCAACCGAAGAATGTAGACATAGTATGATCCACGCTGTAGTGAGAAGCAATAGCCTGAATACGAGTTTCTCATAGCCGTCTAAAGGAACTAAAACAGCATCAGATGTTTGTACGTGTCAACTTGCACCTCACACATTCAGGTGGGAGCTGAGTTGCTGAAGCTGATGTTTGGCAGACTGCCACTTAACATGCATATTTTAACAAAGTTGAGACATCCTTTTACGGACATATACAGTACTACAATCTGCTATCATCAAACGAAAAATCTAGACATAGTGTGATCCACACTGCAACGAAAAGCAATAACCTGAATATGAGTTCCGCATAGCCGTCTAAAGGAACTGAAACAACACTCACACATTCAGGTCGGAGCAGAGTTGCTGAAGCTCGTGTGTGGCAGAGACTGCCACTTAACCGAACTTTGGGATAGAATGAACCATTTGTGCTGATGATTCCAGAGGTTGCAGCTTCTCTACATGCATCTAGTGGGATTCTTGGGGTTGTAGGCATGGAGTTGGAAGAAACGCGTTATTATACAACACCTTCGAATCAAAGCACCTTTCAAGCCCCCCCCCCCACACACACACACACACACACCAGACGGCGGTTGCTTAGTTTATTTCATTCATGTCTTGGGAAGATTTGAAACGAGGCAATGAGCACAATTGTAGGATCTTTCATCTCGTCTCTGCATGAGCCAACTGTTTGGTGAACTTCATCCAGGGAGAATAGTTGTCGTTTTCTTTTTTTATGTCTCCTTTAACACTACCTGTGTTCATGCCATCAGGCGGAGTTTGGCTTCAGCCGTGCAACATCTCCTCTCTTAATTAATGAAATGGCAAGCCTTTTGCCTCGTTTCCAAAAATAAAAATAACCAAATGCAGGATGACCAACGTGATTAGACATTATAGAGAGAAAGTAACATAAATGTCACACCCACAACTATAGCTGCACGCCTGCACCAACCGAAAGACCCCCAACATCCAAATTGGCAGTTGCAGTATTTCATATAGCCCCCGAGGAGCCATGTAAAAACTGCAAAATGTGAACGAAAAGAGTAGCTATAGAGCACGTGTTTCACATTAATTAACAATTTAGTTGCTGTACAAGAGATAACGTTGACGGGAAGATAAGGAGGTACGCACGTGATGGAAAGGGCCATTCGGTTGGTTTGAGCACCGGCAGGAATGGACCATAATCAAATAGAGACTGTACTACCACTATTCATTAGTACTCTGGTAGTATCAGCAGCCCAGTGCCAGCCCACCATGTGATGTGATGATGTACCCTCCTTCAGACTTCAGAATTGGATAAGTTCGACATTATGTCATTTCTGATCTTATAAAACGATAAGAAAATTTAGAGCTTACAACGTAGCCTCTTTTTTCAACCATCCTTCGACCTCTGCCCCAAAAGCATAAATGGTAGTAGAGAACTAAATGATGGTGCATAGCTCCTAATATGAGAGAAAAATCGTAGAAGGCTGATAGCTAGACGGTTTACCCGAAAGAGCCTCTATCTTTGTACAAAAAGAATTGAAAAGAACACAGCCCCTCCACTGAACGTAAAAGTAAATAGACCCTAAGCATTAACATTTGGATTCAATCTATAATCTACTCCGTAGTAAACAGACATGAACTTTGTACAGTGAGATTTGGGTATAGTTCTTAAATGAATAATGTCTTTGAATGTGCAAATTAAATTGCAGTGTCCAGCGTACCTGCTCAATGCTAATTACTCCCAGCTGGCCCCAGGGTCTAGAAGTATAAGGTCGTGCAGCTTTACAACGGGCCCCTTTCATCTGTCATGGGTGGACTTTGCTGGCCAAAGGAATACAGTAGGCAAAACAAAGGATGAACATAAACCTATACTTCAAAGATTGCATCATTCTGCCAGAGTTCTTCACAAAATCAACTAAGCAACGTTGTAATAACATGGGTGAGAGATATGTCGCTTTGAACTTTGAAGAGCAATGAAAATAAAGTATGCCTAAAGGGAAGGGGCACATAATATAGAAAAATGGGCCACCAACTGAATAAAGAGAACATCAGTAGGATTCAAAACTTCCAGCAATTGAGTAGTCTCCTATTAATTTACAAGCTTACCCATAACTTTGTAGATTACCTTTTACAAGGGAATTCTGCACGCTGCCTACCTAGACATCTTAGATGCTCCACTTTAAGGAGGCGAGGACTAATGCTACTCCAATTCACAACTGAAAATACATTTCTCTATGTAGACCCCACGTAGCAAATAGCCCACTGACTTAAGATCTAAAGTATACAGAGAAAGTAATCTGGACTCACATAACCCAGACAATTTTACTAGAAACCGTAGAATGAGCACTCGTTCGTTGAAAACTCAACATATAATTTGTTGCCTCTCATTTTTTATTTTTTTAGTACAGACATAGTGAACAATGTACTATGCATAGAAGGTTGGAAGCAGAGCTGACCTGAGCTGTTGCTGCAAGACTTCTCCAGTCCACGTTTCCTATCGGAACTCCAACCACATGCCCGGCTGCTCACAATGAAATAAAAAATCGGACAGATTTCCCAATACCAGCAGCCCAAAAGAAAAGAAAAAACCTTTGTATGGCTCTGAGGTAAAGATGTTTCGCCAGCTATGCCTGATAAGTTCTTTCACAGTTATTACTACATGCTAGGACATCTTTATCACAATCTTGCTTGCTCCTTAGGCTTGCTCGAGTACCCAGAAGTACCTTCAGCAAATATAGATCATCCATTCTACAAGCATTTATGACTGGACAACAAGATCATGAACACATCCAACTGTTCTTGCAAATAGCAAAAAGGACAGGAACTTGAACAAGTACACCAGATAGTGCACATCCAGAAGTGTCTGTGTAACAGTGTATGCTCTCGTATCTCAACTAGTTCTCTGCAAACTAACAAACAAACATATGAGGCCTAACCACAACAAAATCACAATGCACAATGCAAAGGTCTAAAGTTCTAGCGTAGTGTGTAAAACAATTTTTCCAAAAATATTATTATGGACAAAACCGAGCAGGACGGTTTTTACTCATGAACTGATGTCTTCCGAAATTTGATTAATCATCTTCTGATACACAGACTTATTATTCTATTACAAAAAATACTAAAAAGCCCAGTGCTCATAGTTACACACATGGATTGCTTATTGCTAAGATCACTCAGAAAAAATGAACATGATATATTAGGTACAAGAAAGAAGAAAAATCATACGAAGTTCTCACATGTGAGAATAATATATATGAAAGGTTACCTACGAAGGTCTTTTGTATCTGATGTTTCTTAATTTAGCAAGGTAAGGCTCAGTTTATGTGCCAAGATATTATCAGCCAGGTGGGGCAATTTATACATCCTTGCAGTATTGAATTCTTTATCAAGTCATACACAAGTTAACAAGCATCATGCACAATAACTATTTTCTAGTATTGCAAACAAGAGTTGTCCATGTGTAAACTCATGAACAAAGGATCTACCTCATGCATGATTCAATTGCCAAGACCTAACTTCCAGTACTGCCTTCGTGAACTTCAGAGGAATTGAAAGAGTCAGATGAATGCAGAAGCTTTGCGATAAGCTGCAAAAAAAATCTGTTAGTTCACCATTTTTCTATGTGTCGAATAGCAATTAATTTAAACTTGGTTTGAAGGTTTACTATGGCCAGTCCCACAACAGGTTACACAGTGCATAGTGCAACATAGTAGCTAGATAGCATCTTAATAAATATGCTGCACTCAGATATCGTCACGAAGCAATGTAGTAATGTTTAAAATGAGAGTTGATGATTATACACCATATATAGATCCCAGACAGCCATATAAGCATGACAAGGTCACCATATAGCATCATCTTTAAACCGTCACAAAACAAACACAGGTTCTGTAGCAAGAAATTAAGATGTATGAGAGTTCATTGAACATTTGTCCCACAACTAAATAGCATACCCATCAAATTCCCATTCCAAAATGTTGCAGTATCTAAATAATTACTGTTTTCTTAAGAACATGAATTCATTTACTTTTTTCTTTAATCTTGAAAATGATGAGCTTCATAGAACACAAAATGCATTTTTAATGAGTAAATATTACTCGACACCTTCACATCAGATTAGAGCAAGTGTAATCAGCTGATTCCAGATAGCTGGACATCAGTAAGAAGCCCAAAGAAAGCTACACAAATCCTATCATAGAGGGCTTAAATACAGCAAAACCAAACAAATGCACAAGTATCACTGCTTTTAAGCATGCAAGTGCATAAGATGGGTTCCAACTAGTAAGATAGTGGATCCGATCGCATCACTATCCATATCCTTTCAGAAATCCCAGTGCTGTGTGGCTCTACAGTTACATGTGGCATGCTTGCAGGATAAGGTGCAAAACCAAAGCACTGAGATGTGGTATGACTTTTTCACTTTCATGTAAGAGCACCATAGCCCCATGAACTACCCCCACCTTCTTGGCTGCACTATTAGGATACTTCCAGAAATCATAAGCATGATATCATCTTAAATCTACATTTGTCCCTTATCAACTTCTTGCACAGATATCCCTTTCCTAGATATCAACTTCTTGCACAGGTATCATCAGTGCTCCGTTTCAAATCTGCATTTGTCTCATAAGGCATTGTTGCCAGCTTTGAGTAAAGCTAGCTCCCACTATCTGCAATTCTTCTTCCACGAAAAGACAACATTAATTCTGATCTACTACAGTAATTGTATAAGAAAAAAAAACAGAAAGATAATACATGTGGATCATACAGCTAAATTTGTTTGTTGGGAAAATGGGAGGTACAAGATTTAGCTAATTATCGCTACAGTCTCGACGTAGAACATAAATGCAATTAACATTGGTAAAAAATTCCATGATCTACAAGCCCAAAAGAGCATGTGCACTTAAAATGAGCATGTAACCTTATATGTATTGGTCTGAAGGGAAGATCTACAACATTGCTTTCCTTTGCATCAGTTCAACTGAGTAAAGAACAGGTATTCTGAATACAATGAGAGCAAGGGTGTTCACAAAGTTCTTTTTTCTTGAGATAACTCTCTATAACACTACCCCTGTCAGGCTGCCAGGCTGCCAAGCTACTATACTGAAATCTGTTCACCTATTGCTAATATCAATCAGGACAAACATATACACAAATATGACCATGGAGAGAGCAGTACTTTCTGTAAAATTTAGTAGTATTAAAGGCCTAAAGGAATCCTTTCAGAAATGGTATGCTGAGGTAAGCAGAGAAAACAATACATACTTGGAAGATGTGTTATGCAAGATGATATCATCTCTTAAAGGTTGCACATACATCATGACTAGAATTCAAAAGAGTGGCCATATTGTAATTGAAGTTCGCGTGGCCATATGATTCATGTCTATACGACCAAGTACACTCCATGCTACATGTAGTATCTAAGCTCAAACATAGGTTTACCTAGATAACGAGTAAAGAAGAGATATAAGGTTCATGGCAGCTGCACTTTATACAACTTTATCTGCCATTAACATATCTTTTATGGTAGGGCAACAGATTATAGGGAACTTCATTTCATCAGATAGCTCGTATACATAGAAGTCAATAAACTTTGACAAAATAAGGTAATAACTATTTTCAGACTAACAAAGGGAGATTGCCTCGGCGGATAACACTAAGGTATCTTATATCACACAGTAACTTACCAGTCCAAATGTACAACAAAATGAATCCATGGTCCAGGATCTGAAATCAGTTTTCCCCACAAAATGTAGTAAGTCCTGTTCCTAAAGATATGTATATCAAAAAAACATGGTTTCCCAGCAGCAATTTATACATAAGCTAAGTCCAAACTCCAGAGAGATGGATGATCGAGCAAATTGCCAGGCAATTGTAGCACGAACAGGGCAATCGTAGAAAAGGAAGAAAAGAAGCAGATCAGGATAACTATCTCAACCATCTTTCCAAAATATCTGTAATACAAATTTGCGGATATGCAGTACCAAAATCTATATGCCTTCCAGATTTCCATCCATGTATGTTGCCTAGCAGCTATATAAATGTAATAATTGAGAAGAAGCAATTGAACTAGAGCTGTGCTGCTAATGCGAAGCTAAAATCTGATGAAGATCTCCGAGTGCAATGGTTGGACCTGGGAGCTACCAGGCTCGCTGAAAAATATCTGGGTGCTTGCTGAAGCCTTGTCAAGAATTTCCCCCTTTTGAAAATGGGGCAGCACGTCCGAGTGGATCTTTTGGAGCCCCTGCGGGTGGTCCTCCTTGGGAGCGAGCAGGAACAATTTGCTAAGGCGGCTGGCGTTCCTGAGGAGGAAGTCGACCAGACGCATCTCGTTGTGATGCCCCTTGAAGTTTGTCATCTTGACCAACTCGAGGTTTTCTAACCCGCCTTCGGGCGGTTCCTCCTCTGCCACGTCGAGGTAGTTCTTGGTGAAGGAGTCATGGGTGTTTGTTGGTAGCTGTTGTCATGTGGAACGCGTGAGAATCGAGACACACAGACACATAGATGCGTAGAACGAAATGGACTGAAGGAAATGCATTGCGGATGATTAGGATGGCAACCTGCACGAAGAGCCTCTCCAGGTGAGGGCAGGAACAGGTCTTGAGGAAGCTGAAGATGTCGGCGAGGTTGGAGTTGGCCATCCCGAACATGAGCAGCTGAAGCTCCCTGAGTCTGGAGAGGCTGGTCCCCTTGACGAAGGTCGCTACGGAGGCAGACACATACTGCAGTGCAGGCAGAAGAAGAAGTGTAATGATTAATAAGTGCAATGGAATGCGAGTTCAGGTAGCAGGATGAAATGGAGTCGAACCTGGAGGGCAATGCTGCATATGGTGAGCGTTGTGAGGTTGGCGAGGCGGGGAATCGCAGAGGGGAGATTTGTGGGCGGCAGGCCGGTCTCCGGCCCGCCGGAGCAGAGGTATAGTTGCTGAAACCCCTCGGTGACGCCTGTGAAGAGGTTGCTGCAGAGGAAGGGTCCGCTGAATCGGAACGAGCGGAGGAAGGGCGCGACGGGCACGCGCAGCTCGGTGGCGCGGGAGCAGTCGACGACGGTGAGCGTCCTGAGGTTGCCGACCCCGACGGCGGTGAAGTCGATGCGGCGGAGGTGGCGGCAGTAGCGGAGGTCGAGGTCGCGGAGGCGGGGGCAGGCGGCGACGACGCGGCGCAGCGCGGCGTCGGTGATGGAGACGGAGTGGAGGTGGACGACCTCGAGCGTGGCGACCATGGCGTTGGCGGAGGCGGTGACGTGGAGCCCGCGCACGGAGAGGCGCGCGAGGAGGGGGCTGCCGACGGGGAAGTGCACGGTGAGGACGCCCGCGCGGCGGTGGCCCCCGCGCGCGCCGCGAGGAGTGGTGCCGTCGAGGCGGAGCTGCACGTCCTCGGCCCCGCAGGCGGCGGCGTAGTCGAGGCAGCGGCGCAGGTCGGGCTGCGCGAGCTGGCCGGCGTGGAAGGCGAGGGAGAAGACGTCGACGCGGCGGCGCCCGCGGCGGTCCATGGCGGCGAGCTGGTCCCGCGCGGCCGCGGGGGCGGGGACGGGGAAGCGGAGGCGGAGGGAGGAGGGGTCGGGCCAGCGGTGCTCCCAGAGCGAGCGCCAGCGGGAGGAGAGCGCGGCGGTGCGGATGGCGGACTTGAGCGGCAGCAGGCTGAGAATCTGCAGCCGCAGCGCGTCCGGGAGGTCCGAGATGCGGTCCTCGTCGTCCGCCCCCGCGCGCCGCCACATCCGCTCCATCATCACCAGCGGCGAGGCAGCCGCATCCGGCAGGATTCGGAGGAAGGGGACTGGATGGGGGCGTGCCGCTGGCTGCCTGGCTGGGGTCACTACTAGGGACGGCGAGGGGAGAGACGTGTGGAGGTGTCTCGCCGGTGCGGTGCGCGTTGCGTTTCTCCCTTTCCTTTTTCCAATCGCTGGCTGGCCCAGTGGCCCCTCCCTCTTCCCCCTACTAGGACAGACTAGTCCATTCTACTGCTGCTAGCTAGTACTCTACTACTCTGCTTTGTTTGGTGCGCTCGTCCCGTCCCGGCCCGGCTAGCGTCGCGTCGCGTCGCGTCCGCACCGTTGTGGTGCGTACGTTGCGTTTGCTTTGTGCCCGGTCGCCGGCCGCGTTTCACACGCCGCGTTCGCTACCGTTTTTCTTTCCGCTTCGGCCTTCTCTCGCCACTCGCCAGCCTTGTTGCACGCTCCGTCCAAAACAAAATAATGATTCTCTCCGCCATTCTCTTCTCTTTTCACACTCTTTTGGAGGCCACTCGCCCACGGTTTGTGCCTTGTTTTTTAATTCAGCAGATCCTATCCTGCCTTTCTTGTTGGTTTGACCCTGGACTATAAAACGTATTATGGGCCAAATGGGCTGACGCACATGGTGACCCCCTAATATCTTGGAGCCGTGACGAAGCCACCGCGAAAACCAGCCACCATGGTAACCGCATGGTATTATACTAGATTTAGATGTGCGCCTTGGCGCACGATCCCGTGAAATTCGCGTTGATTTACAATTTGTATAACAACGATGAAAATCTGGTGAGAAAATGATAATACGTTTTTTAGGTTTTAGAAAACAAAACCGATAGGATGCAATAAGGATAAAACACACAAAATCACAAACAAAGTAGCAAACCCTTTTATACACCTTTCACAGTGGTACTATATTATTCGTGTATAAGAATTGATGATAAATCATCATCCAATAAGTAGACCTATAAAATGTACGAAAATATATTAAAGATAGCAGTAGTAATATAATTTTAGAGAAAAACACATTGCTTCTCCATATGTAAGGTTCTGCAACTCTGCATACATGAGAAACTTAGGATACTTCCTTCACCCATATATACACTGTGGCTACAGGTTAGAGAAAGTACATAAGAGTAGACTTTAAGCAATGAAGCATCATTTATACCTTGCCTTCCTCCATCTCCCACATCATACACAGTAGCATATACAATGGATAAAAAAGAAAATTCAAGACAACTGTTATGCAGAGGTAGGAGAATCAAGAAAATTATAGAGGAAACATCAAAGGCTTGGTTCATTTCAGGCCACGATCTACGTGAAGGTTATTTTGTGTAAATGGCAAACTATTTAGTATGTTAATGAAGTATCACAGTTCAAATCGTACAAATACACATAGGGATGAAACAGTCATAATTATTCATTAGAAAGCTTATCCTAGTACAAATTTTGGACAAATCAAAGTAGGGGAAAACCAATGTTTACACACATCATGCTGTATGGGAGTAATTGGTTATTTTCTCACATAAGCAGGCTACCATCCCTTTCTCATAAACAATTTCACACCCATATTATACCACCAAAAGCTCAGTTTAATTAGTGTTTTGCAAAACAATCTACAGTATCACACAAAGCATCAAATTGAATGTCTACAGGCTGTAAATTTCAAATATGGCGATGCCTACATAATCTTCTGTTATTAACAATTGTCCAGATCGAAATAAGCCAAGTGAAATTGAGTGTGGTTTCTTTCATCTTCATTACCCGCATATCGCTGAAACACACACACCCATGCTTGGGTGTACAAATGTATTTCCTAGTGAAATTAGCTTACCTTATATTCTTTGATAACCATAGAAAGTGGCGTTTTTCTTACTCCTAATACAACACTAAAATTTTCAAGTACACTTTCCATATGAGCTGATACTTCTTTGCTTTATTGTTGATAGAATTTCTATTGATAATAAAAGTTGTGAAGTGAAGCAATATGTCTAACTCCTAATACAACATCAAAAATTTCTTACAAGTACACTTGCCATATGAGATGATACTTTGCTTTATTGTTGGTAATAAAAGTTGTGAAGTGATACTTTGCTTTATTGTTGATAGCAATATGCCCCCTTAGAGCAGACTTAGAGGAGAGTATGCTTCTTGAAGATAAATTGTGAAAGTGCATGGAGCCCCCATGTGTGGTTTTGGTAATTCATGACAATCCCTATGGACTAATGTTTGCATTGAGTTATATTTGTAGGAGTTGTCCATAGGCAATTCTTGAACCATATGTTGGCTTCAAGGTTGCAATAAGAAGAAATTGATGAAGGATATCAAGTGTCAAGTATGTCTTGAAGATGAAGATGAAGTGAGCCCTAGAGTTACTTCAAGACATCAACATGATGAAGAATGAAGAAATGGAGTGCAAGTTCAAGATGAGCCATCTCGAAGAGGTCCTTTGCTTGAGTCTTGCCATCCATATGGTGATCATGGATATGTGAAGATGCGCGAAGAAGAAGCTCTCCCATGGTGGATTATGGGGGAGCAATCCACATGGTGGTCATGGTTATGTGAAGATGCGCCGAAGAAGAAGCTCTCCCATGGTTGATTATGGGGGAGCAATCCTCAAGACTTCGTCAAGCAAACACAAGCAAGAAAGGCGTTCCATCTTGTTGAGGTCAAGATCGTCATCATCAAGCTCAAGTGGAATGCGCAAGTATAAGGTTTGCTCTTGATAGGGTTTCTTTCTCACCGGTCTCATAGTGTAGTTGGAGACCGGTTTATAGTTTAGTTGCCGTACTATCAAGAGGGCTCTCGAGTGAGTAACTCGATCGTATCGTTCGGAGAGAGCTCAAACCTTTGCATCCTTGCATCATCTTTCTTGGTTGTTATTTGGACCTTATCCATGTGATGTTTTAGAGCTTGTGCTTATTCTCATGACAAGCTCTAGTTCATCGAAAACGGATTTCGCATAGATCACCTGTTGCGTTTTCGAGTTTGGTTCATCATCTTTATTGGCGTTATTTGGACCTTATCCATGTGATGTTTTAGAGCTTGTGCTTATTCTCATGACAAGCTCTAGTTCATTGAGAATGGTTTTTGCATAGACAACTTGTTGCATTTTCAAGATTGAAGGTTTTACCGGTATGTCTCTTTGAGATAGGTCAAACCTTTCATCATTTGTTTCTATCCTCCTTTGCTGGACTATGATGTTTCTATGCATATTGTTGTAGAGCTCGTTGTTGTGATTTCAACGAGCCCAAGATCATCGAAATCGGAGTCCGGATGCAAAAGTTATGCCCGTTTTAGTTTTGGTGTTTCTGCAGTTTGCTTTGGCCGGATATTTCGGAAATATCCGGGCCGGATTATCCGGGCCGGATATTTCGGAAATATCCGCCCCAAAATTGACTAAGGACCAAACGAAAAGCAGCTCTGGATAGGACGGATATTTGGCATTTTGACCAGGTTTTGTCCCGAGGCCGGATAATCCTGGGATATCCGGCCCTTACTTAGGGATTATCCCCTGTTTTGCCCAACGGCTCGATTTTCTTGGGGGTATAAATACCCCCTTCTTCCTCCTTGGGCTGTTGCTTCTTCCACTCTCTCTCTCCTCCATTGTTGTTCTTGAGAAGCTTGCCCTCTCTCTCTATCCCTCCATGATTCTTGCCCCCATTTGAGGGAAAAGAGAGAGGAGATCTAGATCTACACTTCTACCAATCAAATCCATCTCTTTGTGAGTGGAACTCTCTAGATCTTGATCTTGGTGTTCTTTGTGAATTCCTTTGTTCTTCCTCTCTTATTCCCCCAATAGCTTTTGTAGCTTTGTTGGAATTTGAGAGAGAAGGACTTGAGCATCTTTGTGGTGTTCTTGCCATTGCATTTGGTGCATAGGTTTGAGTTCTCCACGGTGATTCGTGGAAGTGAAAACAAGAAAGTTGTTACTCTTGGGTTCTTGGAACCCTAGACGGATTTGAGGCCTTTGTGGCGATTTCTTGGGAGCCTCCAATTAAGTTGTGGATGCGTGCCCCAAGCTTTGTGTAAGGCCCGGTTTCCGCCTCGAAGGAAATCCCTTAGTGGAACCGTGACCTAGGCCTTTGTGGCGAGGGTCACCGGAGATTTAGGTGAGGCGCCTTCGTGGCGTTCGGTTTGTGGTGTGAGTACCGCATCTTGGGGTGAGGCCTTTGTGGCGTTGGTGTGCATCGAGCAACCACACCTCAAGGTGAGCCTCTTGTGGCGTTCGGGAGCACTAAGCAACCGCACCTCTCCACCGGAGATTAGCACTCGCAAGAGTGTGAACTCCGGGATAAATCATCGTCTCCCGCGTGCCTCGGTTATCTCTATACCCGAGCTCTTTACTTATGCACTTTACCTTGTGATAGCCATCGTGCTTGAAGCTATATATCTTGCTATCACATAGTTGCTTGTATTGCTTAGCATAAGTTTGTATATCTTGCTATCACATAGTTGCTTGTATTGCTTAGAATAAGTTGTTGGTGCACATAGGTGAACAATAGTATATAGGCTTTGGGCTTGACAAAGTAAACGCTAGTTTTATTCCGCATTTGTTAAGCCCATCTCGTAAAAGTTTTAAATCGCCTATTCACCCCCCTCTAGGCGACATCCGTGTCCTTTCAATTGGTATCAGAGCAAGGTCTCTCATTCTTAGGCTTCACCGCCTTGAGAGTAAAGATGTCGGCTAGGGGATTAGCGCACAATAACTTGTTTATATTTGATGGCACAAATTATGATCTATGGAAAATTTATGTGCTTAATATTTTGCGGCGTATGTCCCCGGACATGGAGCGATTTCTTGACATGGGTTTTTCTTCTCCTAAGGATCCTCAAAATTTATCTCTTGAGGAGGAGAAAAACTCTTGTCTCGATGCTCTTGCTTCTCATGTGTTTTCCATTGTTGTGAGCAATGTAGTTACTTCTTCAATCATGCCTTTTGGGAGCGCTCATGAATTATGGACAAAGCTTCAAGATAAATATGATGTGTCCAAGATTATTGAGGATGATTGTATTGCTTCCACTTCCGGCCGTGATGAGTTCTCATCTTCATCCACTTCACCAAAGTGTGGTAAGACACAAGGTAATGATATGGTGAGTGGTGATGAAAATTGCAATGTTGATATTGAGCTTACTATTGATGATTCGTCATCTCTATCTCATTGCTATGCTTCATCTTCGGACTTAAACACATCTAGCACTAGAAATGATTTACATGCTTGTGTTGATAGTCCTTGCATATCATGTGTAAGTTGCTTGAATAAATCTAATGATGATATGCTTGCTTTGTCTTGTGGCCATGATAAAAATGCTTATATTTCCTCTAGTTGTTGTGTGACTAACATTGTAGAGGAAACCAAAGATTCTATTGGTCAAGACAAGATCTTGAAAGGAGCCTCAAGTAACTCCTCATCTTTATCTCACGGTCCTCATATATGCCTTATGGCCAAGGGTTCCACGGTACCTCCTACCATGGAACCTAATATGTCTCGTGGTGATAAGGATGAGGATGAATATGAAGAAGAGGATTGGGTTGTCTCTCTACGCGATAAAGGTGAGAGCGTATTCAAGGTTATTTGCAAAGATAAAATTGCTAGCACTCACTTCTTTGAAATCTTGACTACCGCTATTGAGAGCCAAAAACTTATTTGGATGCATGAGAACACCATTGATAAAAAGGGTGCTCTTGAACGAGAGTATGCCGATGATGTAGCATCACTAAAGAATGATCTTGAAGAAGAACAAGAGACCGTAGCCTCTCTTGAAGAGCAACTTGAAACCCTTGAAGTGTCTCAAAATGAAATAGTTTCTAAACTCACTAAGGAAAGAGACCATGCTAAAGCTCAAGTAAAAATGCTTAAAAAGGAAAATTCCAAAGTTGGCGTTGGTCATGATAAACTTGTTAAGGATCTAGATGATCTAGACAAGGCCCACAAGGCCTTGGAGAGCGAACACTCTATCCTCACCAAGTCACATGAGCAACTCCAAGCTTCTTATTTAAAAGAGCATGATATGTTACCCACTCTTCTTAATATGTCTTGTGATGATGCTTGTGCTACTAACTCTACTCTTTGTGAAGCATCTATCTTGAAGGAGAATGTTGAGCTAAGGGCTCAACTTGAATTGCTAACTTGCAATTATGGGAAATTGGAAGAAAATCATGGAAAGCTTTCTCGCTCCCATGAGGATCTTCTAGCCTCTCATGATAGGCTAAAGTTAGCTCATGAGGCTATCATATCTAAGGCAACACCTTGTGAGCCTCATGTGGATACTAGCACTACTACTCAAAATGCTATATTGCCATGTGCTAGTCCTAGTAATTCATCCACTCATAATATTGCTAAATCTTGTGATGAATTATCTTCCTTGCCTTGTTGCTCTAACAATGAAGATTCTACTTCCTCTAGTACTTGTGTTGTTACTAACCATGTAGAGGAAATCAAAGAGCTCAAGGCACAAGTCACTTCTTTGAAGAATGACTTGGTAAAGGGTCATGAAGGGAAATGCAAACTTGACATGATGTTGAGTATGCAACAATCCCCCAATGACAAGAGTGGACTTGGATTCAAATCCAACAACAAGAACAAGTCCAAGAACAACAACAAGAAGAAGGGCCAAGTACAAGTCAAAGACCCGGCCAAGATTGTTTGCTTCAAGTGCAATATTGAAGGGCACCATGTTAGATCTTGCCCTTTGAAGAAGAAGCAAAAAGGGAAGCGGCCCCAAGCTCAAACTCATATTCAACCTCAAGTTGAAGAAATGCCACTTCCCAAGAAGAAACAAGCCAATGCTCCCATTGTGGAGAAACCTAGTGAGAAGAAGGAGAAGAAAAGAACTTGCTACATATGCCGTGAGAAGGGCCACATCTCCTCCTTGTGCACTATTGGTACCTCATCCAACTCTATCACCATTGATGATGTTTATTCTCTTCGTAAGGATGAGGGTGGCAATGTGTTTGCCAAATTTGTTGGTGCTCAAAGTGGTGTCAAGAAAAGAACCATTTGGGTTGCCAAGCCTATTGTGACTAACCTCTTAGGACCCAACTTAGTTGGGGACCAACAATCCAAAATTTGATCAATAGGTGCTTGTTGGAGGGCATTGGAGACTTGGCTACATCATGAAGAATTAAGGGATCTTCATCATTTATATTATCTCAAGCCAAGTCTTTTGATTATCTTGCTACTATCATATATCCAATGTTCCTCCTTGCGGTAACATGTTCTCAACTCATTTATATTGAAAGTTACTCGCCCCTTTGCATGTGTTAGTTTTGTTCCTAGCATGTGTTTGTATATGTTGTGCTTCCTTGCTTTTCTTGAGAAATCAAGTCTATGTATGTTGGGTTGCACACCATGTATTTGTGTTTGTGTTGGAGCCACTTTGCATCTTGTTGTATCTTATATGGCTCTTATGAGCGATTAATGGACTATCCCATTTTGGGGGAGTGATATTCCTTTGGGAATTTCATGATCCTAACAATGTGTGTACATGAGGAATATCACTTAGAATTGATATTGCAAGATTATCTAGTCTCTATGTGGTATGTCATCTTCATGAGAAATTCAAATTCCAATGTCCATTAATATCTCTAGTTGGATCTTATTTGCCTCTTGTGAAAATAAATTCCTTATCACATTATGGGGGAGTAATAATCTTTGTGCATATTACAAGCCTAGAAAATGTGAACATTTGAGGTTGTGTCACATAGAATTGATACCGTAAATTATCTCTCTCCTATGTGGCATGTTTGCTCAAACAAGCTCCAATTTGCTTAAATGGCTTCATTGCTAATATCTTTGTGGATCTTATTTGTGAAAGTTCTTCTTGGCATGGTTTTTCACAATGTGTCCCTCAATACCTTTTTGGAAAACCATGTGCTTCAAGTCATACTATTAATTGCTTTGCATGTTGGTATGAATACTATTAATTGCTTTGCATGTTGGTATGAATATTATTAATTGCTTTGCATGTTGGTATGAATACTATTAATTGCCTTGCATGTTGGTATGACTAAATGAAGCTATCAAGAAACTATCTTTGCATGATGGTTAACTCTTATCTTTTACCATATGCTTTGTTCGTTGTAAATATGATCTTATGTATACTTACAAACTACCACCGGGAAATATTTCCTAATACCTCTTGTCCTAGGACAATTGGTAATCAATTATGAGGTAGATATTTATTGATCATATCTACATTGGCTCTTGTATTTATTTTGCCTTATTTATTGCCATGAATTTGTTGTGCTTTGACTCCCATGTGTCTTCCTTGCATCTTATGGATCTAAGTTGTCTATTCAAACTTTCTTAGCATTGTTAGAAGATATAGGTAGCGTGATGATCCTAGTTTTGTGCATTTTGTATTCATATAAAAAATCCTTGATAATGCACCAAACTTGGGGGAGCTCTTCTATATTATTAGAATGCTTAACATCTCTTGATCTTTATCAAAAATTGGGTTTTGGGAGACATAAAATTTTCTTTTTGGTACTTTGTGCCATCATAAAAAATGTCGAGGGTTTGGTTTATTTGTTGGAACCTTGCTCTCTTGGGAGTTGGTTATCTCATTCCTTTGTGCTTAGGTTTAATTAGCTTCTTATAATGAGATAAGTCTTTGGAGTCAATCTTGTGTTGATTTGATTCTTTGATATAATTTGGACAACCATTGTCTCTTGGTTTATTTGGTGTTTTGTCCAAATTGTATCTTCCTTTGGTTCTTGAAAGTATTGTGCATGCATATTTAATATATGTATATCTTATGGCATGTGTCACTTTCTTTGATCCAATATATAGGGTAAACTCCATCAAATCCTAATTTGGCTAAGATGTGCATGAAATTCAATTTCATATCTATATGCACATAGTATTGTGGAGTTTGTCCTATATGTTGTAGTGTGTCTAACTATTTCGGACCCAATTAGTTTGGGGACCTTTTTGTACTTACCTTTGTGTTAGGTACAATGGATATGCATTGGATGCTTGTCTCACTCTTGGGGAGAAGTGGTGACTCAATGGTAACTCGAGGCAAGCTAGGATGGTCAACGAACACATATCTACTACATCCACACCAATGCTATCTTGGTAACAAGTATCTTCTCATGCATACTTTTCTTGTATCCAACCTTATGGTTGCATCTTGGCATGAATCTCTTGATTTGAAAATATTGTGCTTCTTGCAAAAGTCTTAACGAAACCTCTTTATTGCAAATGTGAGTAATTTGAGATGAGTACATATGTTGGGAAGTATATAAAATCATGCTCATGATTCACCCATCCCATCTATGCCTATCTAGCAATTTTATTGCATATCAATTCCTCAAGCCTCTCACATGTGCAATATCGATTAAAGTGCAAATTGAGTTATTTCTTTTAGTATCCTCGTTTGTGATACTTGTTGCCTTTCTCAAATGCATCCCAACTATCTTCTATCCCTTGTTGATATTTGTGATGTATTTTAGATGTTTGTGGTTGAAGTTCATGAATGTACAATAAGACAAAATTGAGCCTTTGGCCATGCCATTAAGCAAAAATTCTTATTGGTATATTGCATGACTTCATTTTGGGATATCATACTATATTTCTTGAGTATCCATTTTGTGTGTACATGTTTCTTTGTGGATAAATATCTTTGTGATATTGCTCACTTAGAGAAACTTATACACATAAGAGATGATACATCTCCTTTTGATATCTTATTTATTTATTGCATGTTGATTGGTCATGCTAAGCAATATAATTCATTGAAGACTATGATGATGATTTTTGCTCATCCTTGCAATAGTCTTATAATATGCTTTATCATGCCTTTCACATATCCTCTTGGTTGAGCCTTTTATTATGGTGCCTCCTACTTGTTGCTCAACCATTTGTTTGTTGCAAGTGTTAAGCTTAATTTTCTATCTATGATCTATTGCAAATGTTTGTGTTTTAAATGGTAATGAGGGAGTAAGGATTCCATGTTATGCATATTGTATTCAAATACAACATTTTAATTTATGCATGTACCTTGGGGAGCTTCCTCATTTAATTTAGAGCACTATCTTTTGGTGATCATTAGAGTTTGATTCACTTGGTATATTTTGTTTTTGAATGATATTATGGGAGTGATGATTCCATGTTTGTGCACTTTATACTCCAATGCAAATTGTCTTGTTTTGTGTACAAACCTTGGGGAGCTTCCTCATTTTATTTAGAGCAATCTTCTTGATCTTATCATAATATCTATCTTTCTTTTGGTATCTTCTTTGTGGTTCATTTGGTTGCTTGCTTCATTTGTTGAAGCTTCTTGAATTTGTTATCTTTTTGCAATCTTTGACCCTATCTATGGTGTGACTCCTTCCGAATATTCGTAATTGGATATGTGCATTTGATTCCACTCAAATTATGAGAAATGCACACGCTATGGAGGAACTCTCACTATATTGGCCTTCTAAATTTTTCACCCATTTCGGCAATTGGTGCCAATGGGGGAGAAGTTTGGAGGGTTTAAGGGAATTTGGTTATGTCTTTGCTTTGTGCTTAAGCATGTGCCTTTATTGCATTGCATCTTGTTGCTTTGCATAGTTGAATATTTAGAGGAAACTCCACTAGGCTTTGAATGCCAATATATGCAATGAAAGTCAAGATCATTCACACATGCATATATTATGGGGGAGTTTGCTCTATAGATTCAACTTATTTGTTACTTAAATTCCTTATATAAACCCTCTCAAAGAGATTGTCATCAATTACCAAAATGGGGGAGATTGAAAGTGCATGGAGCCCCCATGTGTGGTTTTGGTAATTCATGACAATCCCTATGGACTAATGTTTGCATTGAGTTATATTTGTAGGAGTTGTCCATAGGCAATTCTTGAACCATATGTTGGCTTCAAGGTTGCAATAAGAAGAAATTGATGAAGGATATCAAGTGTCAAGTATGTCTTGAAGATGAAGATGAAGTGAGCCCTAGAGTTACTTCAAGACATCAACATGATGAAGAATGAAGAAATGGAGTGCAAGTTCAAGATGAGCCATCTCGAAGAGGTCCTTTGCTTGAGTCTTGCCATCCATATGGTGATCATGGATATGTGAAGATGCGCCGAAGAAGAAGCTCTCCCATGGTGGATTATGGGGGAGCAATCCACATGGTGGTCATGGTTATGTGAAGATGCGCCGAAGAAGAAGCTCTCCCATGGTTGATTATGGGGGAGCAATCCTCAAGACTTCGTCAAGCAAACACAAGCAAGAAAGGCGTTCCATCTTGTTGAGGTCAAGATCGTCATCATCAAGCTCAAGTGGAATGCGCAAGTATAAGGTTTGCTCTTGATAGGGTTTCTTTCTCACCGGTCTCATAGTGTAGTTGGAGACCGGTTTATAGTTTAGTTGCCGTACTATCAAGAGGGCTCTCGAGTGAGTAACTCGATCGTATCGTTCGGAGAGAGCTCAAACCTTTGCATCCTTGCATCATCTTTCTTGGTTATTATTTGGACCTTATCCATGTGATGTTTTAGAGCTTGTGCTTATTCTCATGACAAGCTCTAGTTCATCGAAAACGGATTTCGCATAGATCACCTGTTGCGTTTTCGAGTTTGGTTCATCATCTTTATTGGCGTTATTTGGACCTTATCCATGTGATGTTTTAGAGCTTGTGCTTATTCTCATGACAAGCTCTAGTTCATTGAGAATGGTTTTTGCATAGACAACTTGTTGCATTTTCAAGATTGAAGGTTTTACCGGTATGTCTCTTTGAGATAGGTCAAACCTTTCATCATTTGTTTCTATCCTCCTTTGCTGGACTATGATGTTTCTATGCATATTGTTGTAGAGCTCGTTGTTGTGATTTCAACGAGCCCAAGATCATCGAAATCGGAGTCCGGATGCAAAAGTTATGCCCGTTTTAGTTTTGGTGTTTCTGCAGTTGCTTTGGCCGGATATTTCGGAAATATCCGGGCCGGATTATCCGGGCCGGATATTTCGGAAATATCCGGCCCCTTGACTAAGGACCAAACGAAAAGCAGCTCTGGATAGGAGGCGGATATTTGGCCGGATTTTGACCAGGTTTTGTCCCAGAGGCCGGATAATCCGCCCCGATAATCCGGCCCTTACTTAGGCCGGATTATCCGGCCCTGGTTTTGCCCACGGCTCGATTTTCTTGGGGGTATAAATACCCCCTTCTTCCTCCTTGGGCTGTTGCTTCTTCCACTCTCTCTCTCCTCCATTGTTGTTCTTGAGAAGCTTGCCCTCTCTCTCTCCCTCCATGATTCTTGCCCCCATTTGAGGGAAAAGAGAGAGGAGATCTAGATCTACACTTCTACCAATCAAATCCATCTCTTTGTGAGTGGAACTCTCTAGATCTTGATCTTGGTGTTCTTTGTGAATTCCTTTGTTCTTCCTCTCTTATTCCCCCAATAGCTTTTGTAGCTTTGTTGGAATTTGAGAGAGAAGGACTTGAGCATCTTTGTGGTGTTCTTGCCATTGCATTTGGTGCATAGGTTTGAGTTCTCCACGGTGATTCGTGGAAGTGAAAACAAGAAAGTTGTTACTCTTGGGTTCTTGGAACCCTAGACGGATTTGAGGCCTTTGTGGCGATTTCTTGGGAGCCTCCAATTAAGTTGTGGATGCGTGCCCCAAGCTTTGTGTAAGGCCCGGTTTCCGCCTCGAAGGAAATCCCTTAGTGGAACCGTGACCTAGGCCTTTGTGGCGAGGGTCACCGGAGATTTAGGTGAGGCGCCTTCGTGGCGTTCGGTTTGTGGTGTGAGTACCGCATCTTGGGGTGAGGCCTTTGTGGCGTTGGTGTGCATCGAGCAACCACACCTCAAGGTGAGCCTCTTGTGGCGTTCGGGAGCACTAAGCAACCGCACCTCTCCACCGGAGATTAGCACTCGCAAGAGTGTGAACTCCGGGATAAATCATCGTCTCCCGCGTGCCTCGGTTATCTCTATGCCCTCTTTACTTATGCACTTTACCTTGTGATAGCCATCGTGCTTGAAGCTATATATCTTGCTATCACATAGTTGCTTGTATTGCTTAGCATAAGTTTGTATATCTTGCTATCACATAGTTGCTTGTATTGCTTAGAATAAGTTGTTGGTGCACATAGGTGAACAATAGTATATAGGCTTTGGGCTTGACAAAGTAAACGCTAGTTTTATTCCGCATTTGTTAAGCCCATCTCGTAAAAGTTTTAAATCGCCTATTCACCCCCCCCCCTCTAGGCGACATCCGTGTCCTTTCAAATTGGCCCTTTGATTTCCTTTGTTCTAAACATGTTTGCTATTTGTTAGGAAGGTTTTATGGTTACTACGTTCATTGATCAACCAAGAAGAAAAATAGGATCACAAATTTAAGTTGTAAGTAGAAATTTCAAAGAGCAATAAAGGTATCATAGTAGCCACGTATATAAAATAGAAGGACTGGTGGTGCCAATGCAGTCTGCAGCGCAAAGAACAATAAAGGTATCGCAGTTGGCCAAACTGGAAATGCAGTGTACGCACAATCGGACAGATGACTTGTTCAGTCGATAGTTTTATAGATCAGACACATGTCTAACCTTTGACTGGTGCAATAAATAGCAATTGATTTTAATAAGATAAAATATGAATAATACTTCTATCTGTACGGTACAACGGCACAACGTGATTTCTCTCTGGGTGGCTTCATATACGAGCTCTCCCTATCACTCATTGCCTATCCTCCGCTGGCAAGGAAAAAACTTAACTTAAAAGAGCTGACATCCTAAACCTTACTCCATTGTTTTTTATAAACTATTCCTTAGAATAGAATTTTTTTCTTGTGAACAATCACATGTCATGTTTTTGTACTTGATAATTCACAGGGATCCGTAGAGACAAATAAAAACTTTACTTTCACGGTATCAAGTGAAAATCCAGCAACCCCATAGCAAATAAAAAAATTGAAGAGCAAGATACACAACAATACATTTCTAGCAGAGAAATGAAATCGTGTTTTTATTTCAACAATATGTTTAACTTATTAGGTTAGCATATCAGTAACGTTAGTATAAGGGCATATGCATAACATCCTAGTCTATGCAACAAACAAATCATCAATGTACAGAAACATTGGAGAAAATAACAGATATTAAAGCAAAAAAAAAAACCACTGACCTGTAGCAAGATGAGCATTGCATTCGGAAGTGTAGATAACAATAAGGATCAACAATACTCTTGCGGTAAAAACGAAAAGGGCAGTACCAATATTATTTTGATGCTCCGGACACTATTACAAAGACAGATAGGGAATTAGTAATTAGTCAATTTTCCGGAAGTAGGACACACTGTTAACAAATCTGAACTAAATTTGGATTGAAGATATTAACAATTTCTAAGTGACAACCAGATCAAAATATGTTGAACATTTGTCTTATCGATACAAACAACATGGTTTGAAATAAAATAAAAGGGTTGTGACAAGGATAAGACAGCCGAGATAGAATTATAATAAAAGAGCATGAGATCCAAGGAAATAATAAATTAATAGTCATGTAGGCAATTTAGGTAAATCACAACAACAATTTTCTTTGTAAAACCTTCACATCAGCTCCCTAATTTTTCGGGCGAGGTTGAAAAAAGATCCAATTCAAAAGCACATAAAGGTCTATTGTGGTTATAGCAAGTATGGCACATATAGATTTACAAAAGTTTGTGCCTACAACAGGACACCGTACCAACAGAGCACATAAAAATATAACTAATTAAGAAAAAGGTAAAAAAGCAAAGAACAACATTGAGGATGAGCGGGGCGGAGAAAGGCAAATCACCTGACAAAATGACGAACATAGCGATTATCTGCAGCAGCAACACACCTCGAACGAACAAATTAAATCTAGAAATATGAACAAATACAGTGCCATATCCAAATTCAGAATATCAAAGGACAATAATGGTCGAATTGATTCATTACCTCTGAGTAAGAACATACATAATAATGAAAAAGGATACATCAAAGCCACTTATGAAAGATTGAAATATCTCTCTTTGCTTGATGTAGATAAGAGACATCTCAGATCCCGTTGGTGCCCAATGACATCACAATCTTTGATGTAGCAAATAACTCATCTTGATTCTTCAACAACTATAAAAATTAACACAGTAAAAACAACATTTTTTTTTTGAAATCACAATTCCGGGCACAAGATTAGCAGCCACTTTATACAGAGATGTTTCTAGGATCTAAAAAGAATCACTTGCACCATCAATTGCATGCGGAACTAAGCCCACAGCTGTAAGTTTATTTAGAGGGGCCAAAAAGAAATCAGGGTATAAATAAACATAGCGCATCAAGAAAAACAAAAAAAGAAAACACCTTCTGTAGGGACGACGGTGGATTGGAGGCGAGATGGAACCACCCTTAACCTTTCCTAGATCATTAGAATCATCATGAACAACAACTGCCCTTCTCAGTATGGAGTGAGGTCAGCTTAATGAAATCTTCATGCAAGAAGAGAAACGAATACCAGTACAACAATTATTATACCAAGATGGTCAAATGATATATTATCCTTCAAGCCAACGGAACCTATAAGTCCTTCATAAGACTTCTGCAATGCCTGAAATAAATAACGGATGTATTAAAAGCAGGGATTACATCAAGACAACAACTTAAACCGTAGTTGCCTAGACCTGAAGAAACATCGAGTAGTCATATAACTAACCATCTTTGTTGGCTTGTATGCTTCGCCGGTCACCCACATGTCATGTCATCATCCACCGGTACTTCATGTGACTTATTATTAGGAATAAAATGAGGTCCTGTTAAAAAATTAAGTTTGATCAGGACAACATAAAGTTCCAAATAAGGTACTTTCTTCAGAATTAAATCATTATCTACAGAATATGTAGTTTGCAAGAAGTTGCACAAGATACCTCGATGTAGCTTAGATAATAAAGATATTTTTATTACTTAATGAAACTATTATCTCAGCTCGAAGAATTAGTAATACAAAATAAGCAATTAGCCCAATATGTCAAGAAGAGACCGGAATCTAAAGTCTACCAATGTACTAAACTATAATATCCTATGAAGAAAATCGCTGCCCGGCCCATCTAATAAAACACAAGTAGACCATCTGAAAAGAGCAGTAACCAGTAATCCCATATGATAACTGGAAGGTAAACAATTCAACATTGGAAAAAATATTTTCACACCCACACTTGAACTGCACTATTCTATGCACAGCAATCGATGTCTACTCCACCAACATATACTGAAGACATCTACTCAAGTGGTTTCCATTTGCCATCTGTGGCGTAAATTTCCACAAGCAAGATAATTTTTTGGAAAACAACCTCAAGACCTAGGTTTCTCTGGTACTTCAACATTGGCATGTGAGAGAAGCATTTATGTGATAGAAGCGTGTTGTACATGAGTAGTGCTCTGCTATGGTTTGCTAGGTAGGACTCCAATGTTCTGTACTTCTATGGCGTTCCTGTACTCAAACACAGCAAGGGGGGATGGTAGGTCTTCTCATAAACATACACATGTCACTCTGGTACTTCATCACGCTTCCATAGTCCCATGTATACATTATGCAGAGAACCAATGATGAGAAAGCTTACATCATAAAAATACCTCGATGTAGCTTAGATAATAAAGATATTTTTTATAACTTTATGAAACTGTTATCTCAGCTCAAAGGATTAATAATGCTACAAAATAATCCATTAGCCCAATATCTCAAGGAGAGACCGGAATTTGAAGTCTACAATTCACTAAACTATAATATCATCTGAAGAAAATCGCTGCCCCATCTAACAAAACACAAGAAGACCATCTGAAAAGAGCATCAGCCAGTAATCCCATATGATAAATGGCGTTCAAAATTCAAAATAACAAATAACATCAAACCTTAACATCAAGCCTACCACAATGCATGCACAAAAATTACTATCTCTAATAGCCACATTGAATGCATCATTAAGAAAAATCACCTTGCCTTCACATTCTGGATCCCAAAAATCTCGCCAAAAATTTGTAGTTGTAAACTCTCATTAACCTGTACATATTTAAAAAAAAAGAGGAAAGTTAAGGCATTCATTAAGCAACAGCAGGTCAACTTGTTACCAGCTCATGAATAACAACGATCAAGGGCAAGATGGCAACAGAAAGGGTCAGTAACAAAGAAGCTTTTAACAAAGATGGCTAGCAGAAAATAGGACCATACAAGAAAATTTCAAAATATAACAATGCCAGCATCAATTTTCCACATGAATACGACTTTGAGTAGCTTGCGAAGTAGATGGTACTCTTTGTAATTCTGCAGCTTTTTGCCTGGTGATGGGAGTGCATCGCTTGCTAGATGCTGCAAGGTTTGGTCCCAGCTGAGGTAAGATTTCAGTTGTTTTGCAAATATTAAATATTGAGATAAAATGTATGCTTATGGATAGGTTTTGTCTTAATAATCTGGGTCAAAAAACTCCTTGCCGGATCACACCAAGCATCAAATGAATGCATCTGGGAGGTGCACCACACGTAATGATACCAAATGTGAGCTATGGGCGATCATACTAAAATGAAAACAAATTAGTACAGGCAAGTCAATAATAGTCCAATAAGTAGACTCGATTCATGACATTTAAGAAAGAAGAGA
Source organism: Lolium multiflorum (assembly GCA_030979885.1). Classification (NCBI taxonomy): domain Eukaryota; kingdom Viridiplantae; phylum Streptophyta; class Magnoliopsida; order Poales; family Poaceae; genus Lolium; species Lolium multiflorum. The sequence goes on along the minus strand of CM061752.1, from coordinate 41,711,246 downwards.
GGGTAAAGAAACTGAATCTTTACTGACCTGGAGAGTAATAAATCAAGTGAAGAAGATATTCACCTGGGTGTTAGAATTACTGTATAATGGAAATCACCAGTGGCCTCATGACATGCTCTACACAATATTAGCATACATATGGAACAAGAATTCAATATTCCAGAGTAGAAAAATAGTAATATTACTACTTTGATCCACCATCTCCAATATTTATCTTGTGGAATATCACATCCGGTAAGCACAACCAGATGATAAATGATATTTTTTACAAAAGAGTGAAATGTGCTGGATTGAACAATTACCAACTTCTTGATCGAAGACGGGCAGAGAGAAGGGCGCTAAGGTTGGAGGAGCCTCTCCTTGACAGGAGTGAGAACAGAAGCTTCTCGAGCTGCATGGAGGCGAGTAAAATCAACACACACCGCTTACCACAACTTGAATTTGTCTAGATGCACATAAATCACCATCTTACCATAGCAGTTTTGCCCTTAGGCATTTACACAAACACCTTCCCTGCACACCTTCAACATCACAACAGAGGAGCAAATAAGAATATGTTTAGGAACGAGGTGGGAAGCCAAAGTAAAAATAACTGCTCCACCTAGGCATGGTGCGTAGATGGCAAGGAAATCCTCCCTCTGGCGCTGCTGGGACTTCCCGGATGCTCCCCACATCGAGCTCCGCCTGCTCATCCATGAAGCCAAGGGTCCCTTTACCTCTGCAGCCATGGAGAAGGAAAACGGAGGAGAAGGGGCGAAGAGAAACTGGAGGGGATTGAGGGAGAGATGGAGGAGGGGATTGGATGAGAGATTGGGGCGGGGATTGGCGCGAGCGTGAGGGAAGCTGATTGGCGGCTGGAAGCATGAGCTGGGGAGGCGGCGGCTTGAGGATTGGGGAGGGAGGGTTTTTGGCTGGGCGTTCCTTTTGTCTCATCGCACGACCGTCCACGTCCAACAACTGCGCGGATTGGCCCAATCGGAAAGCGATCGAGGCGAGTGACCAAGACTTTGCGCGACACGTTCCTATCGTGGATAGCCCAGGAAGGCTCCATGGGGGGCAACAATTATACCTTTAGATACTCCGTATCTGTGAAAAAATATCAAATTCAAAAGATAGTGATGTAAACAATGCGTTCTGGGAGCACCAAATTTGTCGTTTGTACACTGGTCACGATTCTTTTCTCCTAAAACTTTATGAATAAGCATGGGATATGTGCATACATGTGATGATTATTTTTTATTTTTCTGCCATTTGAAATGTCTTTATTCATTAGGAACAAGAACAACAGTACCTTCTAGCTCGGCCGCTAAGGACACTAAGTAAGCTCCGCCGTGGTCTATGCCGACGTGTGTATCCTATACGCATACCCAACCGACTATACACGCTACCCGTAACGAAAGACAAGCCACCATCCACCTATGCATTTACACGGCAGCCACGGTGCCTATCGCCGAGGATGATCCAGCCACCGACGACGTGGAGCAGAACACATACCATTAGAAAGCCCAGCAGTGGGAATCTCGTGGCAGGACGCATTGTTCGACCAAGGGCCTCCGTCCCGATGGTTCCGCTCATCATGCGGGGATTTCCATCGAGCGACGTGATGCTTACAAGATACCTTGATAGTTAAAATCGTCCAAACGTTCAACAACTCTCAATTACTCTGATATTTACAAACCAACCGATCCATAAGACCTTTCACAATGAGAGTTTCATAGTGAGTTAGTGTTGTGTCATAGGCAATTTGGTTATGTGTCACTATATTAAATGATGAAAGATGGTGGTGGTTGATACGTCTCCAACGTATCGATAATTTTTTATGTTCCATGCTACTTTATTGATGATACCTACATGTTTTATGCACACTTTATGTCATATTTGTGCATTTTCTGGAACTAACCTATTAACAAGATGCGAAGTGCAGTTCCTGTTCTGCTGTTTTTGGTTTCGAGAAATCCTAGTAACGAAATATTCTCGGAATTGGACGAAATCAACGCCCGGGTTCCTATTTTCCGGAAGCTTCCGGATCACCGAAGAGGCCAGAGATGGGCCGGGGGCCCCACACCACACTTGGGCGCGGGCGGGCCTGGCGCACAGTGGTGAGGGCACCCTGGTGCCCTCCGGAGGCTCCCCTTTCGCCTATTTAAGGTCGACCTAAAAACCCTTACGGAGAAAGCCACGGTACGCGAAACCTTCCAGAGCCGCCGCCATCGCGAAGCCAAGATGCGGGGACGGAGTCTCTGTTCCGGCACCTGCCAGCGGGGAAGTGCCCCGGAAGGCTTCTCCATCGACACCGCTGCCATCTCCACCGCCATCTTCATCACAGCTGCTCCCATGAGGAGGAGTAGTTCTCCATCGAGGCTCGGGGCTGTACCGGTAGCTATGTGGTTCATCTCTCTCCTATGTACTTCAATACAATGATCTCATGAGCTGCTTTACATGATTGAGATTCATATGAGTTTTATCACTACTATCTATGTGCTACTCTAGCAAAGTTATTAAAGTAGTTCTATTCCTCCTGCACGTGTGTAAAGGTGACAGTGTGTGCACCGTGTTAGTACTTGGTTTATGCTATGATCATGATCTCTTGTAGATTGCGAAGTTAACTATTGCTATGATAATATTGATGTGATCTATTCCTCCTACATATGCATGAAGGTGACAGTGTGCATGCTATGCTAGTACTTGGTTTAGTCTTTTGATCTATCTTACACTAAAGGTTACTAAAATATGAGCATTATTGTGGAGCTTGTTAACTCGGCATTGAGGGTTCGTGTAATCCTACGCAATGTGTTCATCATCCAACAAAAGTGTAGAGTATGCATTTATCTATTCTGTTATGTGATCAATGTTGAGAGTGTCCACTAGTGAAAGTGTAATCCCTAGGCCTTGTTCCTAAATACTGCTATCGCTGCTTGTTCTTGTTTCTTAGTTACTCTATGTGTTACTCGCTTGTTTACTTCCGCAATATTACTACCATCAGCGTGCCGCCGACGCTATTTTTACGCGCCGTACTGCTCATATTCATTCATACCACTTGTATTTCACTATCTCTTCGCCGAACTAGTGCACCTATTAGGTGTGTTGGGGACACAAGAGACTTCTTGCTTTGTGGTTGCGGGGTTGCTTGAGAGGGATATCTTTGACCTCTTCCTCCACTGAGTTCGATAAACCTTGGGTGATCCACTTAAGGGAAACTTCTTCTTTATTCTACAAACCTCTGCTCTTGGAGGCCCAACCTTGTCTACAAGAATAGAAGCACGTAGACATCAAGCACTTTTGGCGCCGTTGCCGGGGAGGAAAGGTAAAAGGCACTCATACTTCGGTTCAAGGTAACAGTACTTTCGGCGCCGTCGTGTGTGTGCTCGAAGCTATTTCCTTTAGACTCTGCAATTGCGACATTTGGTTTCTTGTTTACACTAGTTAGGCATAATGGACAACAATGAGCTTCTTATTCTATTTCTGATTTAAGACATGGATGGTTTGATGCGAAAATTAAAAAACCCATGGAACATATTAATATGAATGCTTTGAACACTATTGTTGCTAATGCTATGGAAAATTCTAAGCTTGGGAAGCTGGTTTTGATGAGCATGATATTTTTAGTCCCCCAAGCATTGAGGAGAAAATTTACTTTGATGATACTTTGCCTCCCATTTATGATGATTATAATGATAGTAGTCTTTTGTTACCACCTGTTATGGAGGATAAATTTGATTATGATTACAATATACCTCCTATATTTGATAGCTACTTTGTTGAATTTGCTCCCACTACAATTAATAAGAATGACTATGCTTATGTTGGGAGTAGTAATTATTTTATGCATGAGACTCATGATAAGAATGTTTTATGTGATAGTTATATTGTTGAGTTTGCTCATGTTGCTACTGAAAGTTATTATGAGAGAGGAAAATATGGTTGTAAAAATTTTCATGTTACTAAAACACCTCTCTATGTGCTGAAATTTTTGAAGCTACACTTGTTTTATCTTCCTATGCTTGTTACTTTGCTCTTCATGAACTTGTTTATTTACAAGATTCCTATGCATAGGAAGCATGTTAGACTTAAATGTGTTTTGAATTTGCCTCTTGATGGTCTCTTTTGCTTCAACTCTTATTTCTTACGAGTGCATCATTAAAACTGCTGAGCCCATCTTAATGGCTATAAAGAAAGAACTTCTTGGGAGATAACCCATGTGTTTATTTTGCTACAGTTTTGTTGAGTCTTGGAAGTTGTTTAATACTGTAGCAACCTCTCCTTATCAAGTTTTTGTGCCAAGTAAAGTTTCTATGTCAAAGTTGATGTTATATTTGGGATCGCTGTGCGAAACAGCATTGCTGTCAATCACGAATCTGGGCACAGGTCTGTAGAAAATTCGAAAAAATCTTCCAATTTACGCGTGATCCTCGGATATGTACGCAACTTTCATTAGTTTTGAGTTTTCCATTTGAGCAAGTCGGGTGCCTCTTTAAATTCGTCTTTACGGTTCTGTTTTTGACAGATTCTGCCTTTTATTTCGCATTGCCTCTTTTGCTATGTTGGATTTATTTCTTTGATCCATTAATGTCCAGTAGCTTTATGCAATGTCCAGAAGTGTAAAGAATGATTGTGTCACCTCTGAATGTGTGAATTATTAATTGTGCACTAACCCTCTAATGAGTTTGCTTGAAGTTTGGTGTGAAGGAAGTTTTCAAGGGTCAAGAGAGGAGTATACTATGATCAAGAGGAGTGAAGGCTCTAAGCTTGGGGATGCCCCGTGGTTCACCCTGCATATTTTAAGAAGACTCAAGCGTCTAAGCTTGGGGATGCCCAAGGCATCCTTCTTCATCGACAAAGTTATCAGGTTCCTTCTCTTGAAACTATATTTTTATTTGGTCACATCTTATGTACTTTACTTGGAGCGTATGTATGTTTTTGTTTTTTTTGTTTGAACAAATGATTGTTTGGGAGAGAGACACGCTCCGCTGGTTCGTATGAACACATGTGTTCTTAGCTTTTAATTTTCATGGCGAAGGTTGAAAGCTTCGTTAATTGTTATATGATTGGAAACGGGAAATGCTACATGTAGTAATTGGTGTAATGTCTTGAATAATGTGATACTTGGCAATTGTTGTGCTCATATAGATCTTGTTTAAGCTCTTGCATCATGTACCTTGTACCCATTAATGAATAATTACATAGAGCTTGTTAAAATTTGGTTTGCATGATTGGTCTCTCTAAGTCTAGATATTTTCTGGTTGAGGTGTTTGAACAACAAGGAGACGATGTAAAGTCTTATAATGCTTACAATATGTTTATATGTGAGTCTTGCTGCACCATTTTATACTTGAGTTTGCTTCAAATAACCTTGCTAGCCTAAACCTTGTATCGAGAGGGAATACTTCTCATACATCCAAATCCTTGAGCCAATATTCATGCCATTTGTGTCCACCATACCTACCTACTACATGGTATTTCTCCGCCATTCCAAAGTAAATTGCTTGAGTGCTACCTTTAAACAAATTCAAAATTTATCACCTCTTATTTGTGTCAATGTTTAATAGCTCGTGAGGAAGTATGTGGTGTTTATCTTTCAATCTTGTTGGGCAAGTTTCACCAATGGACTAGTGGCTTCATCCGCTTATCCAATAATTTTGCAAAAAGAGTTGGCAATGGGATTCCAGTCCCAAATTAATTAACAAAAATAGACACTCCTCCATGGTATGTGATTGTTGGACGGCACCGAAGGATTCGGTTAGCCATGGCTTGAGAAAGCAAAGGTGGGGAGGAGTGTCATCTAAATAAAACTAAAATAAAGAGGCACTCCTTCATGGTATGAGATTGTTGGCAGGCACGATTCGTTAGCCATGGTTTGTGAAAGAAAGGTTGGAAGGAGTGCCACCCAAAAACAAAATAAAATGGGAGCCGCTCTTTGAAGGTTTGCCTGGCAAGGGGGTTAGAGTACCCGCTACCATTCGTTGACAACAACAAACACCTCTCAAAACTTTACTTTTATGCTCCTATATGTTTTCAAAATCAAAGCTCTAGCACAAATATAGCAATCGATGCTTTCCTCTTTGAAGGACCATTCTTTTACTTTATTGTTGAGTCAGTTTACCTATTCTTTCTATCGTAGAAGCAAACACTTGTGTAAATTGTGTGCATTGATTCTTACATGTTTACCTATTGCACTTGTTATATTACTTTATGTTGACAATATCCATGAGATATACATGTTATAAGTTGAAAGCAACCGCTGAAACTTAATCTTCCTTTGTGTTGCTTCAATACCTTTACTTTGATTTATTGCTTTATGAGTTAACTCTTATGCAAGACTTATTGATGCTTGTCTTGAAGTACTATTCATGAAAAGTCATTGCTTTATGATTCATTTGTTTACTCATGTCATTACCATTGTTTTGATGTTGCATTCATCTCATATGCTTACAATAGTATGATCAAGGTTATGATGGCATGTCACTTAAGAAATTATCTTTGTTATCGTTTTACACGAGCAGAACTAAGCTTATGCTGATCGTCTCCAACGTATCGATAATTTCTTATGTTCCATGCTACTTTATTGATGATACCTACATGTTTTATGCACACTTTATGTCATATTTGTGCATTTGGAACTAACCTATTAACAAGATGCCGAAGTGCAGTTCTGTTTTCTGCTGTTTTGGTTTGAGAAATCCTAGTAACGAAATATTCTCGGAATTGGACGAAATCAACGCCCGGGTTCCTATTTTTCCCGGAGCTCGAGATCACCGAAGAGGGTCAAAGATGGGCCGGGGGGCCCACACCACACTTGGGCACGGGCCAGGGCCGCGCCACCAGTGGTGAGGGCACCCTGTGCCCCTCCGAGCTCCCCACTTCGCCTATTTAAGGTCCGACCTAAAAACCCTTACGGAGAAAGCCACGGTCGAAACCTTCCAAAGCCGCCGCCATCGCGAAGCCAAGATACGAGACGGGAGTCTGTTCGGCACCTGCCGGACGGGGAAGTGCCCGGAGAAGGCTTCTCCATCGACACCGCTGCCATCTCCACCGCCATCTTCATCACCGCTGCTCCCATGAGGAGGGAGTAGTTCTCCATCGAGCTCGGGGCTGCCGGTAGCTATGTGGTTCATCTCTCTCTATGTACTTCAATACAATGATCTCATGAGCTGCTTTACATGATTGAGATTCATATGAGTTTTGTATCACTACTATCTATGTGCTACTCTAGCAAAGTTATTAAAGTAGTTCTATTCCTCCTGCACGTGTGTAAAGGTGACAGTGTGTGCATCGTGTTAGTACTTGGTTTATGCTATGATCATGATCTCTTGTAGATTGAAGTTAACTATTGCTATGATAATATTGATGTGATCTATTCCTCCTACATATGCATGAAGGTGACAGTGTGCATGCTATGCTAGTACTTGGTTTAGTCTTTTGATCTATCTTACACTAAAGGTTACTAAAATATGAGCATTATTGTGGAGCTTGTTAACTCCGGCATTGAGGGTTCGTGTAATCCTACGCAATGTGTTCATCATCCAACAAAAGTGTAGAGTATGCATTTATCTATTCTGTTATGTGATCAATGTTGAGAGTGTCCACTAGTGAAAGTGTAATCCCTAGGCCTTGTTCTAAATACGCATACATTTGCTTGTTTCTTCATTTCTTGAGTTACTACGCTGTGTTACTATTGCTTGTTTACTTCCCGCAATATTACTACCATCAGTTGCACGCCAGCGAGCTATTTACAGCGCCGTACTGCTCATATTCATTCATACCACTTGTATTTCACTATCTCTTCGCCGAACTAGTGCACCTATTAGGTGTGTTGGGGACACAAGAGACTTCTTGCTTTGTGGTTGCGGGGTTGCTTGAGAGGGATATCTTTGACCTCTTCCTCCCGAGTTCGATAAACCTTGGGTGATCCACTTAAGGGAAACTTGCTGCTGTTCTACAAACCTCTGCTCTTGGAGGCCCAACACTGTCTACAAGAATAGAAGCACCCGTAGACATCAGTGGTGTATCTTAGCTATGTTACTACCTCTATAGTGGGAAGTAACTTAGAGCAAGTACAATAGGACACAATTAGTTGGCTACACGAGATAAAATGTGATATATTTGTTTAGTTGGAGGAGTGAGAATGTAAGTGGGCTCTCATGCAAGATTTAGCTCTAGCACATACTCCTAGACACTTTATGAGAGTAAAAGGTGGGCCATAGTTTGATAAAGTATTACATTGTTAGAGTCAATATTGTATAGTGGCTATAAGTTAGTTATAGATGACATGGCAAACACTATAGCTAGCAGCTGGCTACACTATTGTTCTTGCTCTTAGGAGTGGTGTGATGACATTAGGACTCCAAGTGCAGAGTGTTGTGTCATCAGAGTATTTTTCCCACAAGGGTGACTCGAGGGTTTATATTGAACTCTCCGGTAATGGGTAGAGAGGTGACAAAGGATTAACTTGTCAATGCCTACAGATTGTAGACTAGGGTTTTGTTAGAAGTAGAGGACAAGTAGATCTCGAAGGTTTCAGCCGAAAAGTACTCGACGATTATGAAAACTAGGGTTAGGTTGACAGTGATTCGATTCCTTTCTTTGTCCCTCGACTCCCCCTTATATAGGAGCGGAGCAGAGTTTCGTGACACAAGTTACGAGTTCGAGAGGGTTTCGTACCCGGCTCGTAAGATTACAAGTCTCTATCTTTCCTAATACAAACTATCTTTTCTTAACACTAAATGGGCTTCCAAGTCTTCTTATTCTTCGGGTCTTGGGCCTTGAATAATCCCCGGGTACCATCTTTGGCAGGCCCATTGGGGATGCCTATGTCAGTAGCCCCGAGATTTTTCTTGAATCGAAGAATCGGGGAAAATCTCAACTTTATTCATCACATAATCTTCTGATATGCAAACACTATTTTGTACAGGGATAACGGTAGTTGGGGCTAGTTCATCTGACGGATCAGGTACTAGTTAACTGCTCTAGTGGCAATCCGCAAAAACCTACTTCAAAATCACGTCCTGGACATGATCTCGGAATGCGGGTATTCGACGGCCGTCTAGGTCTTACCATTGTCGAGTCCAGTCATATTTTATCGGGTACTAACGCGTCGTTAGGATTTTCTTCGTATCTGTTGATATGGAAAATAGTAGCAATCCGCCGTCAGAGACGGTGCCATGCCGCTCAGAACGGATCTGGGGTCTTACCTTCGCAAAGTTTTGCGGCATTCGGAGATTTATTCGCGACTTTTAGCGCTGCGAGATATATTGTCGAGTGCTTTTGGCTGTTGGAATAGCACATTTATCGAGTCATATTTGATGACTTATTTTGTCTTCCGATGGGAGTATATGTAGAGTTATCGTGTAACTCGAAATAAACTCACTTCGAGAAATTCATCGGGCACGCGAACAGGCGTTCCCGATGGGAGTAGCCCGAGGCTCGCCAAGAACTTGTGCTTGGGTGTAGGCTCCACAGATAGTATCCTTTGCCGCTATATTTATAATCCTTCTCGATATTTTTGTATCTATCGGGTGCGCGACCAGCGCTCCCGATGGGAGTAGCCCCCGAGGCTATGAACAAATGCTTGCATTTGGTCATAGGCTCTCGCCATTTCTATCTTGTCAGACTCGAAGTTTTCTATTTGTCCAAAGCTGAGCGTTTGGGCAAAAACTTGTATTTGATCAAAGGCTCCCAAATAATCTTGCGTTGTCGATAAACTTTCCAAATTTCATAGTCGAGCTTTTCTTGATGACGTCGTTCTTGATGATAGCCACGATTTCTGTTTTAATAACATGCAAAACTGCTTCTCTTACTGCCTTGTGGGTCCAAATTTCTCATCCGTGGACACGTCGTGCAAGTGGGACACATGTTCTCCACTGGCATTCCATAACCTCGTCATTGTTAAAATACTTTTTTACCCTTGTATCCACGTGGTTATCATCTACCACTTCTTTTCTATCCAACGGTCCGCCGCTTCACCGCACCTCTCACCTCGAGCACTTCCGCTCGTTCTGCTAAAAACTTCCCCTTGCACTCTAGCCCATGTATGTTTGTTCATCCTGTCTCCTTCTTTCTCCTGCATCATTTGCTTCTCTGCAAGCACTTCTTCGCGATGCACGTAGCGATCGCCACATCTCAGGGCTCCGGGGGAATTCCAAATCTGCAACACCCTCGCGATCGCCTCACGAAGAAGGAATCCATCAGCAGGCAAGATGGAGCTCATTTGCTTCCCCGTGAAGAAAGCTACCCAACTCCTCCAATGGGGTATCGGGTAAGTTTTGTTGATTACCTCATCCGCGGTCTTTCCGCCCCCATTCACCCTTTTCTTCGGGGATTGCTCTTTGTGTATGGTCTCCAACTTCACCACCTCACGCCCAACTCTATCCTTCACATTTCCATCTTCATCACCCTCTGCGAAGCCTTCCTTGGTGTCCGGCCTAACTGGGCATTATGGAAGCGCATTTCTTCTGTCGCCGTAATGGCTCTGCAATGTCGCCTATAATATAGGCGGCGTTGTTACTGTTCGCTCCTCTTTCAACTACTTCGACGTCAAACTCCCGACTCCGTTCAAGGGTGGCGCAGAGAAGGTTATATATTCGGGAAGAAAACCATGGATGCGCTGAAGACAATATTCCTCCTTTTGACGTGTGAGAAAATCCTTCGCCGCCGTTCTTGGGACGCGAGCTACCGAGGAAGAAAGAACCCGACGGAAGCCCTGATGACTCACATCCATGAGTTGCAGAATACTCGTGGAAAAGAATTATCGGGCATCAAATTACGGCGTATTTCCTTAGGACTAGAGTGCAGCCTCTTCGGCTCGCAAAAACCCTTTGGAATTATGCGGCGATGAAGACACGAGATCGCATCGACCAGTCTGAAGTCAAGGATTTGGATAGGCTTGTCCGAAAAATTTCATCTCTCAAGAAGAAAGACTCTATCCCTTCCACTTATCGCGTAAAACCATACAGCGCCACCAATGCACTTCCTAAGGTAAACATTGTCGCATAATTTGTTATTGCCTTTCTATTTGTGTTGTTACTCCTTTTTGACCTCCCTCTTTTTATACAGGACCACCCAAATCTTGTTTCACTTCCTCCTCTTCTGAAGGTGGGAAGTCGAAGAAAGGGTTGTTATCTCCGACGATAACCAAGATGCCCCCTCTTTTGCAAATGAACCGCAGAATCTCGAAAATCTGCGGGATCGACGAAAAGGAGGATGCCTCAAGCCTTTGCGTCGGCACAATCTCCTCCTCTGTTGTTTCTCCAAAAAACAAAAGGAAAAGGAATGATGCCGAAGATTCCGGCACCTCAAAGCCCGAAGAAGCTGTTCCTTCACGCCAGAAGGCAGGTTATGATCCATACCTCGAGACCCTCATCAGTTCGTAAGTTCCCTATCTCTGTTTAATTGCACTTGAAGATTTTTGTCTATCTTGCTTTTTATGTTGTCGACATTTACTCGTAGTGATGATGAAGAAGAAGTACCAACTGCTGATGTGGCTGCTCGAGCAGTACGTCACATACATTAGTCGCCGGAGGCGCCGGTTGAAGGAGAAGAAACTTCGCCTCATCCGCAGAACGTACGCTGCTACTCCTCCTTCAAGCCCCTTGTCCCTTCACCAAAAGGGCAAGGGTTGAAACAATTCCGGGCCTACTCTTCAATTGAGTAGCTCTTCTAACCCTCTCTTGGATGATGTAAGTTCTTAATTCGCATTGTTGTCTATATTTTCTCCATTTGTTTCTACGTGCCGTCATTTTTCTCCTTACCGACATTTTCTTTCTTTGTCCTTCTTTGACAGCCGACGATCAAAGAGCTTCTTCGCATTGGTGCTCAATTCCTTGGGTACCGTGATTATGCCAGCAAAGCTGAAGGTAATGCTTCGTTATGATACGCGTAGATGCACACGTCCGTTGGGAACCCCAAGTGGAAGGTATGATGCGTATAGAAGCAAGTTTCCCTCAGTATGAAACCAAGGTTTAATCGAACCAGGTAGGAGCCAAGAAGCACGTTGAAGGTTGATGGTCGCGAAATGTGATGCGGCGCAACACCGGGATTCCGGCGCCAACGGAATGCACAACACAACCCAAGTACTTTGTCCCAACGAAGCAGTGAGGTTGTCAATCTCACCGGCTTCCTGTAACAAAGGATTAAACGTATCGAGTGGAAGATGTTTGCAAAGAGAAACAGTAAACACAATTGCGGTAGATTGTATGCTATGTAAAGAATAGGACCGGGGTCCACGGTTCACTAGAGGTGTCTCTCCCATAAGATAAAGCATGTTGGGTGAACAAATTACAGTCGGGCAATTGACAAATAGAGAAAGGCATAACAATGCATATACATGATATGATAAATATAGTGAGATTTAATTGGGCATTACGACAAAGTACATAGACCGCCATCCAGCTGCATCTATGCCTAAAAAGTCCACCTTCAGTTATCATCCGAACCCCATTCGGTATTAAGTTGCTAAGCAAGAGACAATTGCATTAAGTATGGTGCGTAATGTAATGACAACTACATCCTTAGACATAGAATCAATGTTTTATCCCTAGTGGCAACGACACATCCACAACCTTAGAACTTTACATCACTTGTCCCGGTTTAATGGAGGCATGAACCCACTATCGAGCATAAATACTCCCTCTTGGAGTTAAGAGTAAAAACTTGGCCAGAGCCTCTACTAATAACGGAGAGCATGCAAGATCATAAACAACACATAAACAATAGATTGATAATCACCATAATCATAGTACTCTCTATCCATCGGATCTGACAAACACAAACATATAGAATTACATATAGATGATCTTGATCATGTTAGGCAGCTCACAAGATCCAACAATGAAGCACAACAAGGAGAAGACGACCATCTAGCTACTGCTATGGACCCATGGTCAGGGGTGAACTACTCACTCATCACTCGGAGGCGACCATGGCGGTGTAGAGTCCTCAGGAGAGATCCCTCTCGGCGGGTGCGGGAGGCGATCTCTGAATCCCCCGAGATGGGATTCGCGGCGGCGTCTCTGGAAGGTTTTCGAGTATCGTGGCTCTCGGTGCTTTGGGGTTTCGCGACGGAGGCTTTAAGTAGGCGAAAGGTCAACGCGGGGGCCCACGAGGTGCCCGAGGGGGCAGGCCGGCGCGGCCGGGGCACAGGCGCGCGCCGCCATCCACTGGCTGCCTCGTGGCCCCGCCGTTATCTCTTCGGTCTTACGGAAGCTTCGTGCAAAAATAGGACCCTGGGCGGTTTCGTCCAATTCCGAGAATATTTCCTTACTAGGATTTACGAAACCAAAAACAGCAGAAAACAGCAACTGGCTCTTGGCATCTTGTTAATAGGTTAGTTCAGAAAATGCATAAATATGACATATAATGTGCATAAAACATGTAGGTATCATCAATAAAGTAGCATGGAACATAAGAAATTATCGATACGTTGGAGACGTATCAGCATCCCCAAGCTTAGTTACTGCTCGTCCCGAGCAGGTAAAGCGATAACAAAGATAATTTAAGTGACATGCCATCATAATCTTGATCATACTATTTGTAAACATATGTAATGAATGCAGCGATCAAAGCAAAGGTAATGACATGAGTAAACAGTGAATCATAAAGCAAAGACTTTTCATGAATAGTACTTCAAGACAAGCATCAATAAGTCTTGCATAGAGTTAACTCATAAAGCAATAAATCAAAGTAAAGGTGTTGAAGCAACACATAGGAAGATTAAGTTTCATTTGCTTTCAACTTATAACATGTATATCTCATGGATATTGTCAACATAAAGTAATATAACAAGTGCAATATGCAAGTATGTAGGAATCAATGCACGGTTCACACAAGTGTTTGCTTCTTAAGGGGGAAGGAGATAGGTAAGCTGACTCAACAATAAAAGTAAAAGAAAGGTCCTTCAAAGAGGAAAGCATCGATTCTGTATTTGTGCTAGAGCTTTTATTTGAAAACATGAAACAATTTTGTCAACGGTAGTAATAAAGCATATGAGTTATGTAAATTATATCTTACAAGTTGCAAGCCTCATGCATAGTATACTAATAGTGCCGCACCTCGTCCTACTTAGCTTGGACTACCGGATCTTTGCATGCCATGTTTCAACCAAAGTGTCACAAAGGGGTACCTCCATGCCACTTGTACAAAGGTCTAAGGAGAATGCTCGCATTTTGGATTTCTCGCTTTTGATTATTCTCAACTTAGACATCCATACGGGACAACATGGACAACAGATAATGGACTCCTCTTAAATGCATAAGCATATAGCAATGATTATTATTCTCATATGAGGGAGATATATGTCCAAAACTGAAACTTCCACCATGATTCATGGCTTTAGTTAAGCGGCCCAATGTTCTTCTCTAACAATTTTGCATGCTCCAACCACTAAAATGATAGATCCTTCAGATCAGACGGACATGCATAGCAGCTCCATGATATTCAACAATAGTTGATGGCGTTCCCAGAAGCATGGTTATCGCACAACAAGCAACTTAATAAAATATAAAGTGCATAAGTACATATTCAATACTACGATAGTTTTTAAGGCTATTTTGTCCATGAGCTATATATTGCAAAGGTGAATGATGGATTTTTAAAGGTAGCACTCAAGCAATTTACTTTGGAATGGCGGAGAAATACCATGTAGTAGGTAGGTATGGTGGACACAAATGGCATAGTGGTTGGCTCAAGGATTTTGGATGCATGAAGTATTCCCTCTCGATACAAGGTTTAGGCTAGCAAGGTTATTTGAAGCAAACTCAAGGATGAACAAGTGCAGCAAAACTCACATAAAAGACATATTGTAAACATTATAAGACTCTACACCGTCTTCCTTGTTGTTAAAAACTCAATACTAGATATTATCTAGACCTTAGAGAGACCAAATATGCAAATCAAATTTTAGCAAGCTCTATGTATTTCTTCATTAATGGGTGCAAAGCATATGATGCAAGAGCTTAAACATGAGCACAACAATTGCCAAGTATCACATTATCCAAGACATTTTAGAATTACTACATGTAGCATTTTCCAATTCCAACCATATAACAATTTAACGAAGAAGAAACTTCGCCATGAACATTATGAGTAAAGCCTAAGGACACATGTGTCCATATGCAACAACGGAGCGTGTCTCTCTCCCACAAAGTGAATGCTAGGATCCATCTTATTCAAACAAAAACAAAAACAAAAACAAACCGACGCTCCAAGTAAAGAACACAAGATGTGATTGAATAAAAATATAGTTTCGGGGAGGAACCCGATGATTTTGTCGATGAAGAGGATGCCTTGGGCATCCCCAAGCTTAGACGCTTGAGTCTTCTTAAAATATGCAGGGGTGAACCACGGGGGCATCCCCACTTTCACTCCTCTTGATCATAGTATATCATTCTCCTCTCTTGACCCTTGAAAACTTCCTTCACACCAAACTTCAAGCAAACTCATTAGAGGTTAGTGCACATTTAATAATTCACACATTCAGAGGTGACACAATCATTCTTTACACTTCTGGACATTGCATAATGCTACTGGACATTAATGGATCAAAGAAATAAATCCAACATAGCAAAAGAGGCAATGTGAAATAAAAGGCAGAATCTGTCAAAAACAGAACAGTCCGTAAAGAAGAATTTAAACCTGGCACCAGACTTGCTCAAATGTAAAAACTCAAAACTAATGAAAGTTGCGTACATATCTGAGGATCACGCTCGTAAATTGGCAGATTTTTCGATTTTCTACAGAGAACTGTGCCCAGATTCGTGACAGACAGCAATGCTGTTTCTGCGCAGCGATCCCAAATATAACATCAAATTTGACATAGAAACTTTACTTGGCACAAAAACATGATAAGGAGAGGTTGCTACAGTAGTAAACAACTTCCAAGACTCAACAAAACAAAAAATTGCTGTAGGTAAAAACATGGGTTGTCTCCCATAGCGCTTTTCTTTAACGCCTTTCAGCTAGGCGCGAAAGTGCAAATCAAGTAACATCGAGAGACGGTGTGTCAACCTTACCTTGGGCTTTATCCTTTCCTTTGTTTTTCTTTCCCTTTGGTTTAGGAAATATATGATTTCCACCCGGTATAGAGGTAAATTTCAGAGTGCCTTCTCCCACATCAATGACTGCTCCCAATAGTTTCAGCGAGGATCTTCCGAGTATGATTTTTTCTGTGTCAATAACAAGATAATCAATGGATATTGTTCTTCCAAGAATGGTTGTATGCACTCCTGCAGCTATTCCCTTAGGAATTATAGTAGAGTTATCAATGAGAGTTATTTCTTCTCCTCCTTCATCGACTCCCCAAAGTTTCAAAGATTTATAAATGCTTTCGGGCATAAGGCAAAATTCATACATAATATCACGAGTAGGCATGAAGAGTTCGATCACCGATAACAATTTTAACAAGGAGGATCCCATAATGAAGGTTTAGGATTCTCTAAGACTTGTTCAAGACGATTACGAACACGGTGATAATTGTCATTCAAGCGAGATGTACTTATCTCGAGATTGTTCAATCTATTATAAATGCTAATAAGGGCTGAATCAAAGTTATTAGCTGAATCATGTGATGCAACCAATTTCTTTATGGCATTAAAAGCTTGATCCCCATTACAATGAAGGAAATCTCCTCCTACTAAAGTGTCCAAAGCGTATCTATAGCGAACCATAAGACCAAAATAAAAAGTACTAAGGAGCAAACTTAGAGTCATTTGAGGTTCAGTTTACGATAAGAAGTAAAAATTCTAGAGCAAGCATCCTTAAAACTCTCCTCATCCCCTTGTTTAAAAGTAAAAACTAATTCCTCGGGTGAAGAAGTAACAGGTTCAGAGCTAGACATGGTAACAAAAGTAACTAATTTTTTTTGTATTTTTAATATAAGTGCAAGACAATAAATAAAGCAAACTAGATAAAGTAAATGCAAGTAACTAATTTTTGTGTTTTCGATATAGAGCAAGACAGTAAATAAAGTAAAACTAGCAACTAATTTTTTTGTATTTTGATTTAGTGCAGCAAACAAAGTAGTAAATAAAATAAAGCAAGACAAAAACAAAGTAAAGAGATTGAGAAGTGGAGACTCCCCTTGCGGCGTGTCTTGATCTCCCCATGGAATTTAGCGATACGCGTAGATGCACCGTCCGTTGGGAACCCCAAGTGGAAGGTATGATGCGTATAGAAGCAAGTTTCCCTCAGTATGAAACCAGGTTTAATCGAACCGATAGGAGCCAGAAGCACGTTGAAGGTTGATGGTCGCGAAATGTGATGCGGCGCAACACCGGGATTCGGCGCAGACACCACAACCAACCCAAGTACTTTGTCCCAACAAAACAGTGAGGTTGTCAATCTCACCGGCTTGCTGTAACAAAGGATTAAACGTATCGAGTGGAAGATGTTTGCAAAGAAAACAGTAAACACAATTGCGGTAGATTGTATGCTATGTAAAGAATAGGACCGGGGTCCACGGTTCACTAGAGGTGTCTCTCCCATAAGATAAAGCATGTTGGGTGAACAAATTACAGTCGGGCAATTGACAAATAGAAAGGCATAACAATGCATATACATGATATGATAAATATAGTGAGATTTAATTGGGCATTACGACAAAGTACATAGACCGCCATCCATGCATCTATGCCTAAAAAGTCCACCTTCGGTTATCATCCGAACCCCATTCAGTATTAAGTTGCTAAGCAACAAACAATTGCATTAAGTATGGTGCGTAATGTAATCGACAACTACATCCTTAGACATAGAATCAATGTTTTATCCCTAGTGGCAACAGATCCACCCACAACCTTAGAACTTCGCACAGTTTTGGAGGCATGAACCCACTATCGAGCATAAATACTCCCTCTTGGAGTTAAGAGTAAAAACTTGTCAGAGCCTCTACTAATAACGGAGAGCATGCAAGATCATAAACAACACATAAATAATAGATTGATAATCACCATAATCATAGTACTCTCTATCCATCGGATCCGACAAACACAACATATAGAATTACATATAGATGATCTTGATCATGTTAGGCAGCTCACAAGATCCAACAATGAAGCACAACAAGGAGAAGACGACCATCTAGCTACTGGACCCATGGTCCAGGGGGGTACTCACTCATCACTCCGGAGGCGACCATGGCGGTGTAGAGTCCTCAGGGAGATGAATCCCCTCTCGTGGCGATGCGGGCGATCTCCTGAATCCCCGAGATGGGATTCGCGGCGCGTCTACGGAAGGTTTCGTATCGTGGCTCTCGGTCTTTGGGGTTTCGCGACGGAGGCTTTAAGTGGCGGAGTCAGCGGGGGGCCACAGTGCCCGAGGCAGCCGGCGCGCCGGGCACAGGCACCCGCCCTATCCTGGCTGCCTCGTGGCCCCACTTCGTTATCTCTTCGGTCTTCGGAAGCTTCGTGCAAAATAGGACCCTGGGCGAAAGTTTCGTCCAATTCGAGAATATTTCCTTACTAGGATTTACGAAACCAAAAACAGCAAGCGGCTCTTCGGCATCTTGTTAATAGGTTAGTTCCAGAAAATGCATAAATATGACATATAATGTGCATAAAACATGTAGGTATCATCAATAAAGTAGCATGGAACATAAGAAATTATCGATACGTTGGAGACGTATCACGTTACTTCGTTTTTGTTTCTGCTTTCTTGCTCTCTTGTTGTCGACGTTTTTACCTTTCTTGACAGAAAAACTAGCGGAGGTCAACGAGCGTGCCGATACACTTGCTCAAAAATTAGAGCAAAGTGAAGAGGCTCGTAAGAAGAAGAGTCAGATGCGTTGAAGCTAGGCAAGAAGGCGACAAAGCTAAGGCTGATGCTGCTGGTGTCGAAGATCTTCGGAAACGTGCATGATGCGAGACTTCGCTAAGCGATCATATAGCTGCACAAATCGCGTGAAGAAGCGATTACTAAACGTATAAGGACGCAAATCGTCGCTTTGTCAGTAAGTATCTGAGCCACTTCATATCCTTTGGATTTTTCCTTGCTGCACTCTTTTGCTGATCGGATTTATTTTTATTTTGACAGATAAGACCTCTCAAGAATTTGAGCTTGAGGATCCCGAAAATGATCCTCTTCTTGACGTTGTTTCGTTCCTTGAGTTTCATGGGACAGAATCGCGTGAGGGCATTGATGAAGCCAGGGCAGGACTGTCGCGGCTTTTCCCCTACTTCTTCCCGAAGAAAGAGGAACCCGCAACTTTCCTCGCTCTTGCCAAGTGCTTCAATCCTCCCGAAGATCTTGGGCTGAAGATGCGCCATGAGAATATGAAGGTTGCCGTTGAAAGCACTGTTGCCTTAGTTGCGATAGTCAACAGACTATTGACTGGCGAAAGTGGGCAACACGGACCAGATAGAGCAAACAAGATGGCGATCATTGGTCAAGGCGGCAAATACGAAGAAAATCCTGGCCTATCTCGGGATCAAGCCATCTTCGACTCCTAGCTCAAGGCCGGAGGTCTAATTGAATGCCTTTGCCTTTTCTATTTTTTGCTTTCTTTATTTCTTTTGCTGTTGTCGCCGTTCTAGCCGTGGCGACAATTACCCTGCCAGTCCTTTAGGAGAACTTTTGTGTAATGACCATGTAAACTTTCTAGAAGCAATGAAATTCCTCTTGGTGCTATCATTGATCCGGGGATTTTCTTTTCCAGTTAATATTTGATAATTATTCAACCAATCCTTGCTCTCCCGATGCTGCTCCTGCGTCTTCCTTGTCGAAGAAAGTAAAAGCCGATGACAATTTCCTTGAAGGTTCTTCAAGCAAACCTTTGTCGGAAGATTTACAAGAACTTCGACAACAACTCCAATCCATGAAGAAGCAAACTTTGGCAATGATGGAACAATCTCGGAAAGCATCTGAACAAGAAGAGCTTGCTCTTCGTCAAGCCAAAGGCTATGGCTGCCAAAGATGCTGCTGTATTGGAAGCGAGGGAGCTGCTACCCGAGAAAATAGCATGCTTGAACTAATGTTGGAAGCTAGCATGATATGTTAGGTATGTACCTCCAACCTTATGGTGCCTCTTCTTTAGTTTACTGTGCTTTCTTCCAAATTTCTTGCTTTGTTGCCTAATAGGCTCGGTTCTTGATGCTGCCGCCGAGGATCAAAGAGTGAATGAGAGGACGAATCTTCTTGTCAATCTTTCCCTTAACCATGGCTGTTTATTTTGGGCCACTCCTGAACGAACCCAGCAAATTGTCAGGTTCCAAGATCGTGCTTGCCGAGTGCGCGAATTTCTCAGTTTTTGCACGACCACATTGACCCTTGTTTTCAAGACTTTGTTTCCTCGAAATGAAGTACCGACAACTCTTCCCAATTTGGAGGCCTTCAGAGATGCTCCTCGTATTCATAATTTTGTGCGAGCTCAATTGACTGCCGGAGCAAGATTTGCCATGATTATGATACATATTTGCCATCCAAAGTTAGACCGTGAAGATTGTCGTTGATTGCACAGAAAACGCGGCGGAAGAATAATATCGATGCAATCAATGAGATGGTGACTCCGTGTGGTCGATGATAGATGAGCTTCTTCGGATGGTTCAATTCTTCGTCAAGGGATCTTATGCTGAGCATAAAACAACCAGAGGCTTGTCAATAGATACTATTTTAGTTTGACTGATTTGTAAAACTTTGTCGAAGAAATATGTTGTATATCGCACAGAATGCTCTATATTGTTAGAGCCCCAGAGCCTTTTGGCTAGAGTCTGTACTATTTTTCTCTTTCAAAGATTTCTTCTTGTGCTGTAATAAAACATCTTGATGGATTGCAGGATCTTGGTGTCGAAGCTCTATATTTTTGTTTGTCGGGTTTTTGGACCAAAGTGACGAGATTTTCTGACGTGTGTACTATATTTAATCATTACCACTTATTTATGTATTTGGCGAGGTACTATTGTACCAAGGCGAAATATTTTGATAAATCGAGTTTGTCTGTTTTGATATTTGAAGGTGTAGAGCCCCGAGTGTGTCGACGAATAAGAAGTATATATTTACTATTTTTATTATATTGCAGCACCGCGAGCCCGCCTCATTAAAAACCTTTCTGGCCCCACTCGGTGCCCAGAAAAGGAAAAGAGTGCGTCGAAAACTCGCGGGCGTTTCGGTACATTGTATGTTTACAGAGGAGACTATATTTAGCTATCTAGGCGTAAAAACGCCCGAGCTGCGCCACGTTCCAAGGATTTGGCTCAACGTTCCCGTCTTCTTGTCCTTGATTCTGTATGCTCCTCCTTCGATGACTTCGTGACGATGTAGGGTCCAAGCCATGGTGACTCGAGTTTTTCATGACTTTTTTGATTGAGTCGCAAAACTAAATCACCAACTTGAAAAGATCTTGGCCACAATCTTCGGCTGTGGTAATTCTTCAGGTCTGTTGATATTTAGCGACTCATGACAGACCGTCTCGAGCTTCGTCAAGTGCATCGACGTCGTCCTCCAAGGCTTTTCTCGAGATTTCTTTATTATATTATGTAACTCTTGGGGAATCATGCTCGATTTCTATAGACTGCTTCGACTCCATGGACCAAAAAACGGCGTTTCTGTGTATTTGGTGTTGTCCGGATACTCCACAACACACTTGGCAGCTCCTCCGGCCAAGTATGTCGAGCTTTTTCCAGTGGGCCTAGCAGGCGTTTCTTGATACCATTGCAGATGATGCCATTGGCTTTCTCGACTTGTCCATTGGTTTGTGGATGTGCGACGGACGCAAAACTCAACTTAATGCCCACTTCTGCGCGATATGCTTTGAACTCCTTGGACGTAAAGTTGTTGCCGTTTGTACGTGGCGATGCTGAGGACTCCAAATCTGAAGACGATGCTTTTCACGAACTTAATCGCCGACGCACCGTCAGGTGAATTTATCGGCTTTGCTTCGATCCATTTTGTAAATTTGTCGACAAACAAGCATATACTCATAACCTCTGGCGAAGCTTTGTGTAGTTTTCCCACCATGTCGAGGCCCCATTGAGCAAAGGGCCAAGATAGTGGGATTGGCATAAGTTCTGCGGGAGAGTGAGGTTTGGCGGCAAATCTTTGGCACGCGTCGCAGTTCTCACTATTTCCTTCGCGTCCTCTATTGCCGTTAACCAAAATCCTGCTCTGAAAACTTTGGCGCGATAGCTCGACTACTCACGTGGTGCCCGCATATTCCTTCATGCACATCTTTCGGGATGATTCTTCCTTCTTCGGGTGTAACACATCTCTGTAGCACGCCGAGATGCTTCGTTTGTACAGCTCCCCTTTTATCACGGTAAAAGCTTTTGATCTCCTAATTATTCGCCTTGCTTCAACTGGATCGTCGGGTATTGTTTTCCTTAGGATGTATGATATGTAAATGCATCCATGGAATTTGCACCATCATGACTAGCTCTTGCTCTTCTTCTTCTTCTCGTGTCTTTGGTTATACTCGAGGTTTCTCTTTCTTCTCCTTCTTTGTTTTTGGCTTTGTTGATCTCTCGCTTATCTCTTCCCAAAACACGCCTGGAGGAATCGCGAGGCAGTGACCCGATGTTTGCAAGAACGTCGGCTTCATCGTTACTCATCCTGCTGATGTGGTTTACCTCGCAACCATCAAATAATTTCTCCAGCTCATTGTACACCTCTTTGTATGCTATCATACTTTCATTGCATCACATTGGTTCATAACTTGCCACCAATTGTGAGTCGCCGAAAATTTCACGGGTTGCACCGCAAGCTTTCGCCATCTTCATCCCGTGTATGAGAGCTTCATATTCTGCTTCATTGTTAGACGCGTTTGGGAACGTCATCCGCAAAACATATTTCAACTTATCTCCTTCAGGTGATACCAGTATCACACCTGCTCCCCACCTTCCAACCTTTTGGACCCGTCGAAGTTCATGGTCCAAGTTCTCGATAAATCTGGAGGCCCGTGTTTTGTAGTTCATCAATCTGCAATGAAATCGGTAAAACCTGCGATTTATTGCTTTTCTTTTTTCGTGATGTCCAGGAAAGTTCTATTCCCCAAAGGGAGACACGGCCCGTAGCTTCGGTTTGTTCGGTATATTTGACGGGAGCTTCATTGATCACTATATATCGGGTGCGTGAAAAAATAGTGTCACAATTTTCTTCTTTGTCGTGAATACTCCATATGCCAGTTTCGATATTGCGGGTACCGTTGTTTTGAAAGGCGGCAGGCTTGATGAAATATGCTTTGAACTCCATGAAGCTTGCCTTCTTCTTCTCTCTCGACTACTAGGGCTGTGCTGACCACCTGCGGTGTGGCTGCAATGTATAAGAGGAGAGGTTCTTTTCTTTAGGCTCCACCAATATCGGTGGTGTCGAAATTGGTTCTCGAAGGCCCTATCTGCTTCCTCGTTCCATTGGAATTTTTCCCCCTGTTTGATCAATGCATAGAACGGTAGCGCCTTTTCTCTAGCTTGGCGCCGAACGCTTAAAGCTGCGACTCGCCCGTCTGTTGTATCTCTTTCAACTTTGTTGGTTTTCTCATAGTCACTATGGCTGGATTTTTCGGGGTTAGCTTCAATCCCTCTTGCTGATACTAAGAACAGGAGTTCTCCTGCGGGAACTCAAAAGAGCACTTTGTCGGGTTCGCTTGAGACAGAACTTGTCGAGGTTATCGAAGGTTTCCTTCGGATCTTCGATCGAGTTGACCCCTTTTTTGATGTTATTACGACATCATCAATGTAGACTTGTACATTTTCCCAATCTGTGTTGCTAGGCACTTCATCATCCGATATGTTGCTCCCGCGTTTTTCAAACCAAAGGGCATTGTTTTGTAGCAAAACACGCCATAAGGTGTGATGAACGCTGTCTTGCTTCATCTTCTTCTTTTAATCTGATCTGGTTATAACCAGAGTATGCGTCCAAAAAGGAAAGACGTTCGCATCTGCCGTGGAGTCGATGATTTGATCGATCCTTGGGAGGGGAAAGTGATCCTTGGGATAATGTTTATTGAGACACGTGAAGTCGACGCACATGCGAAGGACTATTGTGTGTTTTTCGGCACCATCACTAGGTTAGCTACCCACGTGGCTTCGGTAGATATTTCCCTGATGAAACCAGCATCTTTGAGTCGCTCTATTTCAGATAACATGGCTTTGCGGCTAGGCTCCGAAGCAAAGGTTGCTTTGGGTCTTGCGAGAGGATCCAAATTGAGGTGGTGCTCGGCAAGTTCCATGGGTACTCCTGGCATGTCAGCTGGACACCATGCGAAGATTTTCCGGTGCTCACGGAGGAACTCGACGAGCGCTTTCCTATGCGACATCCATGTTTGCGGCAATGGATGTCGTTTTCTTTGGATCTGTCGGGTGGATCTGTACCTCTTTTGAATCCTTGGTTGTACGAAAGTTGGCTCCTTGGAAGATCTCCCTACCTCTGGCAGCACATCATAATCAGTGAACCTTGGCGCCGCATATTCTGCTTGCATCCCGAAAGTTTCCGATAGTCGATGAAAATCCTTGTCGCATTTATCAGATAACGCGAACTTCCTTTGATTGTGATAGGTCCCTTGGGTCCAGGCAACCTCCACAACAGATATGTATAATGCGGCACTGCCATGAATCTGGCATATGCTGGTCGTCCCAACAAAGCATGATATTGCGACGGGAAATCCACAACTGAACTCCAAATTCTCTATCCTGTAGTTTTCTCGGGTTCCAAACTGAACGTCGAGGTTGATTTTGCCCAATGGGTAACTTGGCTTCTGGTGTAATCCCGTGGAAACGTGTATCGATTGGTTTCAAGTTTGCTAGGGATATGTTCATCTTCCTCAATGTATGGATACATGAGGTTTAAGCTGCTGCCGCCATCTATGAAAACTCTCGACACGTCAAAACCAGCGATTACTGCGGGTAAGATGAGTGCGGATTGTCCTGGTCGAGGAACTTGCTGCGGATGGTCTGCGATTGTGAAGCCGATGTCTTGCCCACCAATTTAAGTACTCTGTTGGTGGAGGCATCTTCTCTGCCATGAACACTTGTCGCGAGATTACCTTCTGCGCCCTGTTTGATGGCCTAGCTTTGAATCATCGAGACCGCACCGTTAGAGTTGGGGTCAACGTATGGAGGTGGATGTGGTGCTTCCGCTATTCTAGCTGGTGCCGATTTTCGTCGTAATTGCGGGAGGAGGTGGAAGATGGATTTCACTCCTTGGCCCTAGGGGTTTCTATTTGTGGCCTGGGAATTTGCGATTCTGCTCGCAACATTGCTGAAAGTTTCGGCAATCTTTTGGAGATGCCCTGACTGTCTCTTTCCATTATTGTCAAGATAAAAATGCATCGGCATGGACCGTTCATCATCTCTTCGGGGGACACATAAGGTCTTTGGAACCTTGGTCCATTGTTTTGTCTGTTGCCGCGAGAATCGCCTCTATTGTCGCCTTGATGCTCGTTACTCCTTTGATAGTCATCTCAACTGTTTCCTCCAGGATTTCCTCGAAAACCAGCCGATATATGGCCGGGAGCATCGTTGTTGTAGAGCTGGCGAGAAAATCGCCTTCTATTTTGATAATTTCGACCACGATCCTCTCTGGCGATGTGTCGCTTGTTGTATATTGCGTCTTCTCCATCTGCCCATTTATTGGCTATCTCCATGAGTGTTGATATGGTCTTAGGGTTAGTTCTCCCTAAGTCCTCGACAAAATCTCCTCGCCGAATTCCTACGACGCATCTATTGCCCTCTCGTCGGATATATCTTAGAGTTCTTTATGATGTTCCACCGCTGTATATATTTCCTCATCGACTCGTCATGTTTTGTCACACGCCCTCAACTCTTCCAATGGCGCAGGTTTCTTGCAGGTGGATCGGAAGTTTTCACAAAGATGTCCTCAAAGTTATCCCGGTGTCGATGGAATTTGGGGGAGTTTCTTTATCCAAGATCTCGCGGCACCGCTCAAGTGAACTTGGATACTTTGCATAGCTGTTGCTCTGGTTCCTCCTACCAGCTTCACCATCTCGAGATAATCCACGAGCCAATCCTCGGGATCTTGCCGTCGAATTTCTTGAAATTTTCGGGTAGCTTGAACCCTTTTGGGACTCGAGTCTTTCGAACTCTTCTCGTGAAACACGGGAGCCCACACATATCTTCGTCGGCAACTTCTGGTGAGTGCTGACGCTCCCTTCTTTCTTGTCGCGCTCTGTCCACCCTTACTTGGACTGTGTCTCTTGCTCCACTTGTTCTTGGGGGGTCTTGAACTGCTGTGTTGGGTCGTGGACTATTTTGCCTAGGATTTTCTTCGGGAGGCGTTGTTGCACGCTGTTCCCATTACTCCTACTCCAGCCATCGCCATATTGAACAATGGTTCTCTCGGGTCCCCAGGAGGTGGTCTGGACGCCAAGATGTAAGCTTGTGTTGCCATGTAACATGCCTCCGGCGTTTTTGGGATGATATTTCCCCTTTCATCAATCGACATAAAGGACATGTCGAGATTTTGGATTATGTTTCCTCTCTGCTTCGGGTATGTTTTGCAACCGAGACATTGCTCTCCTCAGAGCTTCTCTGACTATCTCCAAGTTCTGAATGGCGACTTAACTGCGCGGCGTGCGCTTGTGCGAAGCGCTTCTCTTCTCCTATTCGGGGATCTTTCTGTTTTCCAATTCTCTGCTCACCCGAGCTAGTCTATATTGATATGCTTGAAGTTCTTGTCAGATGCAGTGGTGGTCATAGGTTGAACCATCCATGGCTTTTGCGGCCCTATCCCACGCTTCTTGCGGGGCTGTACTCTTTCTCAAGGTGAAGACCCGACGTATTTAGTGCCTAGGCCATGTCGAGATGAGCGGGATCGACGTATGGATTTCCCAAATCGTCGAAAGCCTCGACGTTGGCTCGATCGGCCTGCCCCTTCTATCGCATAAATCGATGATATTTTGCGCATTGATTTTTGTCGGGATTGGTGACACCATTATATAGAGTGGTGAAGACCTTTCCGATGGCAGCAGATTTGTCGATGAAGTTGAAGGCATCGACCGTCGGAGTCGTTGCTTATAAAGGAGTCCGAGACGACTCGAAGGATGTGTTGCTGAAGATCTTGGCGAGGCTTCCTCTTGCTTTTCTGTCGACGAAACGTGGCGACGAAAACTCCTCGTCACTCGACGAAAAGTTAGACTCGGCCGCTGAAAATTCCGACGATATCGGAACTTCGAGACGGTAGGATCCTTCCTTGTTGACGCCAAATTGGAATTCTCCGAACGTCATGATGATGGGCTCCTCCAGATAGGCACATGCATCCATACGGGAGGCGGGTGAGGAATAAAATTGACTAGATCGGTTTTCCCTTGTTACCTCGATCCATCGCGTTGCTTGCTATCGACGAAGTCGATGATCTTGAACGTGCCATCGAGATCGGCTCCTTGCAACCTCTAGTTCCCACAGGCACCAATTGACAAAGGATTAACTTGTCAATGCCTACAGATTGTAGACTAGGGTTTTGTTAGAAGTAGAGGGCAAGTAGATCTCAAAGGTTTCAGCCGAAAAGTACTCGCGATTATGAAAACTAGGGTTATGTTGATAGATTCGATTCCTTTCTTTGTCCCTCGACTCCCCCTTATATAGGAGCGGAGCAGGGATTTCGTAATACACAAGTTACAGAGTTCGAGAGGGTTTCGTACCCAGCTCGTAAGATTACAAGTCTCTATCTTTCCTAATACAAACTATCTTTTCTTAACACTAAATGGGCTTCCAAGTCTTCTTATTCTTCGGGTCTTGGGCCTTGAATAATCCCCGGGTACCATCTTTGGCAGGCCCATTGGGGATGCCTATGTCAAGAGGTATCTCTCCATCTCTTCTTATAGCAATCCTGCAAAATAAAATAAAACCTTGTGTCCCCAACTTCACTGTGTGGTTCTCAAGCACAAGGTTTCGTATTAGTAATATTTACACAAAGTAGTAATGAAAGTAAAGTAAACTAGACAAGTAAAGTAAACTAAGTAAAAGCAGTAAAGAGTTGATTGTTTTGGGGTTTTGTGTGCAAATAAGATAACTAAATATTTTTGTATTTTCGAATTAAAATAGTGCAACAAATAGAAAGTAAGATAAATGCAATGGAAATGTGTTTCTTATGATTAAATTTGGACCGAGGTTCATGGGTTCACTTGACTAGTCTCTCTTTTAAGTTGTAGTGGATAATAACAATTCATCAATGAGATATAAAGAATATAACTTCAATATGTGTAAGATACACATTCATATGGGCATCGCGTTCTAACATAGAGATGATGGAACGCATCTCCCTTATACTACACAAGAAAGGTAAAACTCCATACAGTCTTGTATTAAGAATTAACAGAGCATAGTAGTAAGTACTTTGACATGATGTTTGAATATCAAATATGGTACCTTGAACAAACAAGATCATCACTTTTGTCACTTGACGAACATAACACATGAATTCACTTTATCCCTAGTGAGGTAGCAAAATAAAAGGCAAAGCCATAATAGATCATGAATTTGGTGTCATTATCCAATCACTAAAACCATGATATTCCATCTAACACACACACACACATCAACCCACACATGTTCTTGCATACAAGTTGGATCAGAATCAATACTTAAGAACGGGGTACATAATATGCATCTATCAATACATCTTACACAAAGTAGAGTAAAACCTCATAGCACAATGTCATAGAATAAAGTAGGAATTACATATATGACCATAATCATGTTGGGCAGCTCATATGGTACTAAGATATATGAAGAACATAAGAGAAATAGATCAAGCTACTGCCACAAACCCGTAGTCTAGAGGTGGAGTACTCCCCCTTGATCATGGTGTTGACGATGAAGATGTTAGAGAAGGTGGAGATCCCACCGGCGGCGGCTCCAGCGGAGTTTCCCCCTCCAATCTTCTGTGTTGTAGTCTTTTTTTCTTGTTTCTATGTTTGTGCAGCGCTCCCCTCTAGAGAACCCTCAAGGGTCATATATAGTGGATTTTAGGTCAAAATACGTCGGTTTGCGAAAGAATCAAGCGAATTGGACGATCGATGCCCGAAAGAGGTTGGGTGGCGCCCTAGCAAGGTGGGCGCGCCACCTGTCCTCTTTTGGGCTTCCAAGCCCTCCAAGTCTGGTCCAAAAGCTCTCATGATGAAAAATGACCCTCCAGGAATCCTAGCTCAATTTGACTCCATATAGGTCTCTGAAAGTAAAAAATACATAAAACAGGGTTTTCATGTTCTGCAGAGTTATAACTCAAATAAAGGGTATCATTGGTAAATCCCAATAAATCACTATAAAACATGGTAATAACATCATATATGTTGCAAATATGTGGGAATACATATCAATAAAGTACAAAGTTCATGTATGCATTTTACATGCATCATGGTGTCACACCAAGTCTTATTTATTAGGGTAGACTCATTTTATCTTGGAATGTGTGATGTTATAGTAATATAGCTAGTTAGTAGAATCATCTCTCTCCTTATTTAATTACATGTCATGTCATCAAAATGCCTAGTTGGTATTGCATGTGAGTGCATATTATCACCTAAGTTATTCCCACTATGTGAGCAAGCACAATAAGTCATAGTTAGCTAGCTATAAGGACTAAAATAATACTCCCTGTGTTTCTTTCTATAGTGCCTATTGTTTTTTGGCACGGAAATTAGCGCAAGCCGTTTTTTGACACAAAAACCCATAGCGATATCATAGACAAAATAGTAAACTGAAAACAGATCTCAGAAATACATGACCAAATTGGTTTCCAGATTTTCTGGACTTGACTTGATCGGTGGAAGGGGTTCTTTGCAAAAAAAAACATAGCTTTACTCTTATATTCTGGAACAAATGCGAAAAAACAATAGGCAATATAGAAAGGAACAGAGGGAGTATATTTTTTCTAGTTGGAGGAGAGAGAAAAGAAGTGAGAAGAGGAGTGGGCTCTCATGCAAGAGCCAACTCTAGCACGTGCTCATAGACACTTTTGAAAGAGTGAAAGGTGGGCCCTACATTCATAAATTAATATATTTTTATAGCTCCCTACTGTACATGTTGCCTCTAGGTTGGCTATTGTTGTGGATATACTTCATGATATGCCAACGACTTAGGTCAATTTCGGCAAGCCTGGGTGGACCACAGATGGTGGATGGGCCTATGGCCCAACCGGGCGGCCAAGTTGTTGACTGACCAAGACGGAGAGTCCAGGATCAGAAGCTCTAGCCGGATCCAGAATCGCCATAGCAAGCCGGATCCATACCGACATAGGTTAGCCGGATCTTTACGTATACAACAAGTTATACCAATTAGGTATGAGATGGACTACTTCATGTAAACCCTAGATCTTGGTGCCTTTATAAGCCGTATCTCGGGAAGTCCTTGAGGCAGAACAACACCTCTCATTTTAATCGCGCACTTGTTGCCTTATAGCGAAATTATAGCAACACGTAGGATCTTGCCGCCGTTGCAAGGTCTAAAGCTGGGTAACTCGTGTGACCCCGTCCCGGAGACTCCTTGCCCTATGGATCCCCCTCTCTCTCCCCTCTGTGAGGCTCCCCTCACCAGAGTACCGTCAAATACGCAACGACATCTATAGATGACATGACACTTGGTTTATAGCCAACAATTGATTATATTATTAAATTTGCTCTGAGTAGTCTAAGGCCATTCAGAATGGGGGTTTCTTACCGCAATATCCTATGTACTTTTCTTATGTGGCACCCTATTTAATGATGAAAGAGAATGGTGATGTATCATGCGGTCATAGGCAAAAAAAAAAGTAGCCTAATCACGTGCTGTTAGAGTACGTCATGGGCCTGGGCCCGTTAGTCTTATGGTTTGCTTAGGGGTCAAGTAAGCCTTGCTTGGGAGTCAAGTAAACCTCTCTATATAAGGAGAGGAGATGTATCAATCTAAGGAAGCAAGAATTAAGAAGGAAATCCCTTCCCTCTTGCCACCGCCGTGGGCAAGGCCCCCGGCCGGCCCTCTCGCGCCATCGCAGCCATCTCTCTCCCTCCCAAACCCTAGCACATAATAACATATCGGCTTTCCCGGTTCGATCATGTCCAGCCCTCCACCGAGTTCTTCCCACCCACCGCCGCCGCATGTCCCCACCGTTCTCTCCCCGCAGATCACCGCAGCCCTCCGCGATCTCACCACGCGGAGGTCCGCCTTCGCGATCCTACGCGCCACCGGCGCGGGCGCCGTTGGCGTGGCGCTGCTCGCGCGGCCATCGCTCTGCGCCAGCTTCTGCCCGCTGTCCGTCTCTGGAGCCGGGCCATACCTCGGGCAGGGGTCCCTCTTCTCCGCCGCCTTCTTCTCCACCGTGCGCTACGGCAACGCGCGGTGCCGCCACCAACACCACCGTCTGCCTTTGTCCTCACCGTGTTGTCCACTCGTTCGATGGGCAGCGCAACAGCGGCAGCTGCTGCCGTCGCCACCAACACCGCGGCGGCGGCTGCGCCGCCACACGCCGTCCCTGCCTTTAGGCGATGTGGGGGCGACCTTGGCCCCGGCTCTACATCGACACCGCCGGGATGCCCTTCCACCAGGTCTGTTTCCCTCCGTCGCCGTCACCGCTTTCGGCTTGGATCGCTATCCGCCACGTGTCGGCGGCGGTGAGGCTGCAAGCGCGCGGCCTCCTTGTGCGTCGGCGTGTGCGGGAGATGCGTGATCTGCAGCTGCAGCTCCTTCAAGTTGCGCTTCATTGCGCAACGGACCTCGATCTCGTCTGCTGCGTCGTGGATCTTGGGCGTACGGTTTCCCCACGGGCGGCGGACATGCTGTTTTTCCGCGGGCAGCGACCTCAAAGTCTGCGCCATCGACGGTCATTCGGCGGGAGAAGGCATGGTGTCACCGACAGGAGCGCACCGCGTAGCACC
Organism: Lolium multiflorum; assembly: GCA_030979885.1. Taxonomy (NCBI): domain Eukaryota; kingdom Viridiplantae; phylum Streptophyta; class Magnoliopsida; order Poales; family Poaceae; genus Lolium; species Lolium multiflorum. Next base: position 41,679,472 of record CM061752.1, on the reverse strand, counting down.
ACGGCATTCCGCCGCCGGCCGCGCGCTCCTTTTGTCCCGCTGGTTTCCATGGGATCCGGTGGCTGTCAGGTGCACGTTCGACGAGCGGACGGTGTCCACTTTATGTTCAGGGGTCAACAATAAAGCGTCCCGGTCCATTTCAGGTTGAGAGTAATAAAACAAGCCGAGATGTAAAAGGCTCGTTTTTAGGTGTTAGGTTTGTGTTGCGTCGAGTCATGGTTTGTTTAGGTTGCAGCTCGAGGACGAGTTGCGTGTCCAGGTGGGGTGTAGTGTTAGAGTACGTCATGGGCCTGGGCCCGTTAGTCTTATGGTTTGCTTAGGGGTCAAGTAAGCCTTGCTTAATTGGGAGTCAAGTAAACCTCTCTATATAAGGAGAGGAGATGTATCAATCTAAGGAAGCAAGAATTAAGAAGGAAATCCCTTCCCTCTTGCCACCGGCCGTGGGCAAGGCCCCCGGCCGGCCCTCTCGCGCCATCGCAGCCATCTCTCTCCCTCCCAAACCCTAGCAGCCACATAACACGTGCATGCATGAGTCCAAGATCATTAAATTTAGATACAACACTAAAAACAATGCATTTGAGCAATTTTACCTTAAGAAACGTTACTGCATATGATAACGTGCTAAGAGCCAACCCGTTATGAAAGGCCAAAGAGCAAGTACTATAAAATCATAGTCGGCTAGCCATAAAGATAAAAGGTAATATCGGTCTAAGATAAGTATGAACCCACAAATCCACAAAAATCTGGATGAATATGAAAATAACAAAAATCTGGATGAAAAATCTGCATATAGTACGAACTCAAGGAATAAACTAATTTAGTGGCTTGACTAGATGTTGCATCGATCGGCAGCCAATCATTCATCATGTTCGTCGGCATATCTCTGAGCATAGTGGACGCAGCAGCCGCAGCCGCCCCTCATCTTTGGCATCTGGAGTTCCTTGATCCTCCTCTTGCACCTCTCTACAAACCTTATGCCAATCGCGCTACTGGCCTCACAGCCGTCCATGTCGACTAACTGGAGACGCGGGCAGTGCTCGAGCAGGGCCTCCAGGCATTCTTTTCCGAACATGCCGCCAGACAGCACGAGCTGCTCCAGCAAAGGGAGCTTCTTGATCACCCCTGTGATGAATTCTTTCTCGACCATGTAGAACCAGCTCGTCACGTGGAGGCTCCTCAGTGACGGCGATCTGCACGCACACGACGGTCGGCTAATTAGCACGATCGGAGAGGTTAATTCGATCGGGTAGACGATGCGTACCTATCGGCGAGGTAGATGAGGAACTCGCCGTCGGCGCGGCCGCGGAAGGACTCGCACCGGCCGGCGCTGCGGTCCACGGCGGCGCGCGCCATTAGCTGCCAACCCGCTGGGCCCTTTCTAGCCGTGTCCTCGGGGGCAGCGAGATCGATGCGCTGCCACAGCAGACTCTCCTCGACAGCGACCCGCCGCCACGACTTGCACGCAAGCACCACCCCTACTCCGCGCAGGATGTCGACTTGGATCAGGCTGAGGATTGCGCACAGGACGTGGCTGGGCAGCGCCGCCCAGTCCCTCCACTCCGCCGGCGAAGGAAGAGTGCCGTCCATCGGCAGACGTTGAGGGGGCGGTGGAGAGAGGAGGAGGCGGCGGGGTCTGATCTTTTTAATTAGGTTTACTATATACGGAGCGGAGTATATTATAGGTCGTTCGAGTTTTTTCTTTAGGGAAACACTTATGCTTTATTACGAAAACTTGGGCAAATCGCCCACCAAATATTCGGCAATACTTGCCGGTACATCAACGTCCCAGGATATAGCCTCATTGGCATTACAAAACCTGCCAAGCTGAGCTTGTTCGTGGGCAACAATATTAGCTGAACATCTACAGGCCTGCACTTTATAGCTAGAAACCAAGAATGTAACTGAACTTTTAGATCATCGAGTGATGCCGCCAGGTGTGAAAAATCTGGGCCTCGACGATTCAATGCTATTGCAATAATTTCTGAACCGGTCTCAAAGACGGCTCTAATGACTCCAATGTCCACGGCAACATCAACCGCTTTTGACAGGACTTGAAGTTCAACACCAAAGGCATCATGTACTCCCACCAATTTCCCTGCTCTTGCCATTACTAGCTCTCCACGTTGATCAAGAACAACAACTCCCCATGTTGCACGTTCGAGGTTTTTTTAGACGTGTCTAGAACGAGTTGGAGAAAATTCGCAAAAAACCTAACCTATCAAGACGTTGAGATTTCTACGTGGACATGTGAATGCCCCGATTCGAGCTCAACTCTCGGGCTTGGATTGTCGAGAGCTTCCTCTTGAGCTTCATCTTGGGACTTGGGGATCTTGGTTCAAGACACTCAGTAAGGTTATATAGGCTCAGAGGCCCCGTGATGCAAACTTGCTTCTCATTTGCCCTTCACGGTTTGTTCTTTCATACTCCGCATTGGGCAGAAACCAAATCTTGGCCATTTAAGGGGTTCAAACACCAAGGACCAGATTCACCTTTTGTTGGATTTTTTTTTGCGAAACACAGTACAAACGTAGACACTCACACATATGCATATACACTCACCCCTATGAACGCACGCACATCCTACTTCTATGAGCACCTCCGACAGACTGAGTCAAATAAACTTTATCCGACGGTATTGAGATTGACGAAGTCACCACATGCACCTTGTTGTGGACGGGAATGTCGCCTCCCACTGAAAAATATTCCGCCTTTAATGAGACACCAAAGTGTCAAACCTGGGGTTTAAACTCTGGTGGGCTGGAGATGCCACCGGCCTCCTAACCACCCAACCACATGTTGGTTCTCTTTTGTTGGATAGTTTTAGATTGTGTTTTTGCCATTAGACCAACAAGGTAATGTGGGCGGTGAAGTTTGTGGGGTTGTTGTATGACACCATCCCACTTATAGTTGTCATGGTAGAAATTGTGCACAATCTCCCTTACTCAACTTGGATGGCTAGTGTGTGTTGATAAACATCAAATCTTGATCCCAAAAGTAAGTAGTGAAGGCTTATGGCGCATTTTTTCCCTAGAAAAAAAGGCAAAAAAATCCATGCTCCAACTCCAACTCCCATATTACTGAAAGGAAACAAGTTAATAAGAAAAAATAAAGTCCGTAACTAGTATATTTGGTGATATTGTAGGACAAATGGAATCCCAACATTTATTTCGATAAAATTAAGGAGTCAAGAGATATTGAATGTTTCCTAATCTATCGAAGCACAATTACAAATTGGAATGGAAGAGTAGGCGATGCCGTAACTCAACGATGCAACTGTAAATTGGTGAGGCAACATTGGAGATAGGGGGTTGCACGAGTGAGAAAGTGGAGGCAGAATGACATCGGTAGGAGAATGGTGGACACGAAGTGGTGGTGGAGTGGTGGTGGCGAAGAGTGGTACCCCAGAATCGGGAAGCGGGGGCAGGAGGGAAGAAGAGGAAGCCTACAGTAATGCACTAAGTGGCGAGCATAGAATTTTTTCAAAGACTGATGAAACAAGTCTAGGATGTCAGTTTTTTGTTCATGGACAAAATTACTATACAAATTCACGTAACGCAAGCAGAGGCACCCCGGAAAGCCTGAGGAGATGCTAGATCATGTACTCACTGCCTTGATAAAAGCAAATTATGTAGCGAAGTATTTTTGACACAATTTGGGATATTTCATTTTTAGATACCCAATTAACTTAGCCCAAGTATTCGTGTGATCGTGTTTAAATCCAGCAGCTGCTCTGACGCCTTCTGTCCCTGTCGATCTCGGCCTTGGCCCTGCGCAGCCGAGCCTTGTAATCCTTCTTCCACGCGCGGAACTGCGCCTTGAGCTTCTTCAGATCCCCGACGGAGTCCGCGCTCGGCACACCAGGCTGCCACGGCACCCTCGGCTCGGCAACCAGCGCCGCCGCGCCCTTCTCGAGCGCTTGGCTCCCCCGCCGGAACTCCGCGCCGAGCCGGCCCACCGCGCTGGTCCGCCTGGAACCATCCGCACTTCGACGGCGACCGGTCTGCCACAGCCTCACCGGCGGCGCGTCCTCGTCGTACGGCAACTCCTGGGCCATCCGTGCCGCATCCTGGGCTATCCTTGCGGCGTCCCGGGCCACCTGCAGAGACGCCAGCTGCTCGTGGAATGCCTCCTCGAGGGACTTGATCCTGATCTCGTACTCCAGCCACCGGACGTGGTAGCTTTCCATCCGCCGCCGCAGCGCCGCGTTCTCCTCCTCTTTCTGTCGCAGCCGCACCTCCGTCTCCGCCGCCTTCCGCTCCAGCTCCGCCACCGCGACAGCGACCGAAACCTCCGCCGTTGACACGTCGTCGTCTCCCTGCCGCCAATATTAGACAAGATCATCACAAGACATCAATTGCTGCATCGCGCCTTTGTGATCAGCTCCAGAAATGAATGAATCAGTGACAGTAATTGGCATGGATCGGAGGTACCTCGTGAGGTGACGGCGTCGACGGCGGAGTCCATGAACCTGCAGCGGCTCCGGCGACCCTCGGCAGCGACGGGAGCCGGCCTCGCGCGGTCGGCCGCACGGGCAATGGCGGTGGCAGCGGCGACTTGAGGGCGTCCTCCTCCTTCTCCGCCTCCTGCTCGTCGTCGTCGTCTATTTGCGTTTCGTCTCCTCCTCCTTCCGACCTTCCCATCAGCGAGTGCAGCATCGCCTCCAGCGAGCTCAGAGCCGACGTCGCCACCACCGACATGGCCGGAACGTGCGCTCGATCGATCCTTAATTCCTTTGCATCAAGAATTCATGGCTGACGGCCCGTGACTATGCTAGCATCGATCGGAGCGCGCTCGATTGATCGATCGATCAATGCGCCGCGGATGCGTTGTCGTTCGGAGAACAGATTGATCGAGCTAGGGTAGAAACGGAATAAGGGAGCGCGCGCAGAGGGAGGAAAGAGCCCGCGAATATAGGATCTTCTGCATGTACGGAGATCTTTTCTTTTCGTGACATGATCAATCCGCACTGAGATGGCCGTGAATTAATTAATCGCACACATCACCTAGCGGCAGGTTTGTCCACATTCTTTTGTTTGTTGAAAATTGAAGTATACAGTATTGAACACTTGAATTCGGAGAAACCTATTGGACTTGACCCATCCCGATATTTGTCAGGTTTGCAATCATGTGTTGTATCATAAATTCGATAGATGTTCATGGTGCATTGTAGATAATCGGTTTCGCTAACTTTCAGTCAACTCAGAATTAAGTTAGAGCTCGGCCAGATCCTAAATCATTCGATCTGCATCATGATGTGTGCGTCTTATGAGTTGTAAACGGGTTGCAACCGAGCTTTTTTTTAGTTACAAATAAACTGCAACTGATTTTTTTTCCATTGCAGTAGAGGTGCAACCAAGAAATATGTCCCTGTTAGAACGCATCGTTTGATTGCATCATGACATTTGACAGTACCTTCTAGCCTAGTAAGTTGCATATAGATTGTATAATTGATATCAGATAACTAAGAATTAGACGGGACAATGCACTCGGCACATCTGTCAAATGTCATGAGGCAAACGAGGGAGGTTTCTCCGGTCCAAGTACATGTGAGACTAAAATATTCTAAAATGCCCCAAAATTTTGGAAAACGACAGGTTTCATTGAGTTCAAGTAGGCGTGAGCCTATTCCCCTATCAAATCTGCCCCTCGAAAATGATCTTATATGTTTTCAATTTGTTGTAAAACATGTCTATTTAGCTAGTACTGAAATTATACACTCTTTTGGGTTCACTAACAATATGAAACACATAATTGTTAATCGTATATTATAACATAATTACTTGTTTAATTTATAGAGGAAATGAATTTTGGGTGGGTGACAATTTGATACTGATATAAGCCTATACCTATAAAGGGTTGAAAGGCTGATGCACATAGTTTAATATGAATTCAGTGAGATTTGTGCTCGTGGATCTATTTCTTGTCTTCATCATCCTAATAAGAGTTGCCCTCGCGTGGATATGTTCATGCGTAGTATAGTGGTGTCGTGGCTCTCGTCTTTGTAATATGTGGAAAATAAACATCCATGTAGGTTCACCTTGCAATAGTTGCTCAGGTATTTATTATGTCACTTTAGCTTTTTTTTTTGCGAAACATAGTATAAATGTAGACGTCTACCAATACGTACACACACTTATAGCCTATGAACGCACATACACACACCTTATCTTTATGAGCATCTCTGAGAGGTTGAGTCAAAGAAACTGATTCGGTTAATCTTGAGGTTGACGAAGTTATTGTAGACGTCTCTCTATCAACGAGAATATCACCTTCCACTGAAAAATATTCTATTTTTATGAAACACTAAAGTGTTAAATGCGGAGTTTGAATTCTGGTGGGCTGAGGGTGCCGCTTCTAACCTTTGGCCATTTTTAAGTTTGAATTTTTTAGTTTGCTAACAAAAACTCAATTTTGCGTTAATGGGCCAAAACAATGTCCCTCCCGACTCCCGAGTCCCGGTCGAGTTGGCGTAAGCTGGTCGGGTCGCACCGCATAGCCGAGCGGGCAGTGGCGCCAGACCCGACTCACCGGAGAATGCGAGCAGCCGACCCGACGCCATCGCCGCTCCCATCTCCGGTGCCGCCCCGCGGCCCCAACTCCGGCCGCCGCTTAGCTCAGTCCGCGCCCCTATTAAGGTTTTGAACCTCAGTCAGGGGATACAACGACCGCCTCATCGCGGCGGCCTCGATGGACGACCTCACCGCGTCGCCGGCGAGCGAGGTGCCGTTCCGCATCAGCTTCTCCGGCCACGGCGGCCACCTCCGCCTCGACCCTACCCCCAGCCCGCCCAGCCCTGTGCCCGACTTCGTCCTGGTAAGCGACCTACCAACCCCCGAGCCTTTTTCTACTCAATGCGAAGTATGAACCCTAACTAAACCCACTGATGCTGTAACGGCAACCGCAGCCGCCGGCCTACCCGCCGGAGAGTCCGAGCAGCGTGAAGGAGTATCTCGAGGAGAATTACCTCGACCCCGAGCTCTACATCCCCACCGCGGCCAATGACGCCAGGGTGTGGGATGTGGACTGGTTCGATCTGGCCAGGCCGCCTCTGGAGCCCTCCGCCCCGCGCACCGTGCTCGTCCCCTCCTGGGAGCCGCCTTTCCGCCGACGACCCTCAACGTCGCCGCAAGTTTGGGACCCCAAGTCTGTGCAGATGGAGATGAGCCAGGTGTTCGACTCGGGGACTGGGGGGATGGTGCCGCGGATGCCTGGACCGGCAAAGGATTTTGTGAGGGGGAGGGTGAATAGCCGTCCATTCCGTCCCGGGGGCCTGCAAGACGACGCTGCTGAGGCGGCAGCGTTGGAGAAGGCATTCCCGGAGAGTGCGCGGAATGGCGATTGGGTGCGTGAGCTTATGAGTGGTGGCCCGGCTCTGACCGCTCCTCCGGGGTTCCCCAAGGGAATAGACTTGGGCCAGTTGAAGGTTCGATCCTTGTTAAATATCTAATTATGTGTTTGTTTAATAACCAATGCTGTGGATGTTCTGAACCGGGGCAGTATCAACTCCTATCTTATGTTATAGGAGTATAGCAGCCAGTGGAAGTGTTTCCGAGATGGGGAGCAGGTCGAGGAGCAACCTGCATCTTCGTCAAATGACACGATGGTAACCAGCCTAAATGCTTACAATTCAACATCCACATTTCCCTGCAGTTTTGGCATTTTATTCTGATTTCCCCATGGTCCTGTAGGATAAGTACTCCGTGCAGTTTGATGATTTGTTCAAGATATCTTGGGAGGAAGATGATGCCAATGTTGTGTCGCCTGAAGATGATGGCGAGCACTTGGCTAGAGATGAGGGAACCAATGGTAATTTACTTCCATCATAAGTATTATGTTCAAGTCATTGATAAATTCCATTTTATTACTGTGCATAGATAGTGTTCCTCGAAATAACATCTGTCTATAGGCTATGGGTACTTGAAAGAAAACTGGGTATAGGTGTTTCTGAATGTTTATTGGTGTTATCCGGTTTCATGTTAAGCTTTCCATTTCCCATTTGCAGATATCAACGAACAAAAAGTTGATAAGTTGCAAGATGGTTCTGAAACTCTTGCACGGGCAGACACTGACAAACATGAAGTTAATGTCATTGAAGATGCTTCTGAAGCTCAAATGGACTTGGATAAAATGTTATCATCCGAAGTGCAAGATACTCGAAGAGAAACAAGTGGATTAGGTGATGATAAGCCAGCGCAGGAAGGCACGGTAGGTGCACCTTATTGAAAGAAATTGCAGCTGGTTTCATCTGTTGTGTTTCTTATTCCCATTATCTTCATTGGTGCTGCAGAAGCAGCAAGACAGTTTTCTGAAGAAAATCAAACCCTGATTGTTATTTGTTTCTATTTCACTAATAGGATTGGGCGCTTGTTGTTGGGGATGATGGCATTGTGACTAACTTCCACAAACTTGTTCCTGATATGGCAATCGAATATCCCTTTGAGTTAGATAAGTTCCAGAAGGAGGTAACATACTCATTAGCATCTCTACTTTTTATCTGAATATCTGAAGTTCTCTATGCTGACGAGCTTGCGGTGTGCTATCTCGCCCAAGACCATGAAACACATTTCTTTGAACATGTAGTTCAATAGGCAGAACCATGCCACATGCTTGTGTAGTGGTCCATGCACCGGTGGTTCGGTGATAGTGTGGTACTATATCTCTGCCTTGACAGCCTACACCCTTGCCTTGTAAATTACTACTCAGAAAACAATCAAAACATTCAGTTTCAACTTACCTAGCAACTGTATGCAACAATTTTTAAATTTATATTGGAATTAGCTAGGATGGCACAAATTTTCTTTATGCATGGCAACTATAGCTGTCATCTTTCCATCCTCATACACCCTAAGATCTGTGAAATAGCTGATGTGTTTTAAAATCTTTATTCTGACAAATCTTGTCCACGTTTTAAAGGGTTTCAAGTTAGGGTTTAGGGTTTAGGTTTTAGGGGATTGTGTACTAAGAACTAATAAGTTTGCACTCGTGTGAATTTACGACCATCGTTTAAAATACTGAGTGGTTAATGTACAAGGAATCCAACATCCCTTTTAAATTATCTATCCGGCACATACATGATACATACGCACTTGTGTTCATACTTTTGGTTCACGCATTGATTAAATATGGAAACAAATTACATATTTTTAGGTTTGCGAATGCTACATTCCATTTTTATCTGTTCTTTATCTTTGGCCTTTTTGTGATACAAGATTGCCATGAATTTTGAATGGAAGGAAACACAAGCGAGAAGAGATGTTTCATTCCTTCATATATTTAATATTTCCTATCGGGATTATGCATACGAGCAAGAGCAAGCCCCAATTGTCATCTTGTTTGTTAGAATAGTATGTACTGAATGCTTGATGTGATCACTAACCTGTATTCTTTATATTTATCATAAATAGGCTATATATTATCTTGAGAAGGGGGAATCAGTCTTTGTGGCAGCCCATACATCAGCAGGAAAGACAGTTGTTGCAGAGTATGCCTTTGCTTTAGCAACAAAAGTATGGCTTACTTCACTGCTTCTTTTCTTCATATTTTTGTAAACTACAGCCTTTCACTGTTCTAAATACTCTGTTATTTGCGTCAGCAATCTGCATGAGTTAGAGGGAGATCTTTAGCGTACTATTACTTTATAGTTGCTTTGAGAAGTATGCAGTATTCCTCATACATGTTTACTTCTACTTTTGTTATTAGATATGTCTAAGTAAAACATACTCTTTTAGTTGTTACTACTTCTCTGTGTTCTGTAGCAGTTTGTTCAAACCCTACGGAATAACATGTATTGATATGTCTTGATAAAAAGAATGTAAGTGTGGGCACGGTAATAATAAACTGTGTTATTATGCAGCATTGCACCAGGGCTGTCTATACCGCTCCCATTAAAACTATCAGCAACCAAAAATACCGAGATTTCTGCGGGAAGTTTGATGTGGGACTTCTTACTGGAGATGTTAGCATCAGACCAGAGGCAACTTGCTTAATTATGACAACAGAAATATTACGCTCAATGCTCTACAGAGGTGCTGATATTATACGGGATATTGAATGGGTATGCCATTTCATTTCTGTTTTTCTTCTAGGTGTAATATGCTTTATTTTTCACTTTCCACTTTCACATTTTGTAACCTTGCTATGGGATCATGTTTCATGTGTCTGATATGTGATCGCTGATGCAATCAGGTAATTTTTGATGAAGTACATTATGTCAATGATGCCGAGAGAGGTGTAGTATGGGAGGAAGTTATTATAATGCTCCCGAAGCACATTAACATTGTCCTCCTTTCAGCAACGGTATGGATTGACCGATCGAGTGAAAACTGTTATTCTGTTATCACTGTTGCGATCACCCAAATATTGTATATACATTATTGATGCTGAAACTGTTACTCAATAATAGTTGAGTCATGTCAAGTATGATACTATGATAGCATGTCATAAATGTAGTGTATAGTAGTTCAGAACATGGAATACTAGAAATATTCAGTTGCTTTTGGATTTTTAATTGATGCTGAAGATCTTAAGGTGATTTGGTCGTACTTATGGCTAGTATATATTTGTAAGTTTCATGTTATGCGAGATTATTTGATCGTGTAATTTCCATAGTATGAAAGTACAGCCATATGATCCAGGGACCTATATTATGTCATACATGTACTAGAAAGTAATCTGTTTGCTGGTTATGGCTATGGAAGTTTTGGGTTGCTGCAGTATTCAACCAGAACTATTACTGTTTGTAGTGATCGATCTAATTGATAAGTGTTAATTTGATTCCCTAACATATTAAATATATAGCAAAACTACCTTTATCTATATGTTCAGGTTCATTTTATCCTGTTGACTTTTAATTATTCTGCCAGGTTCCTAATACAGTTGAATTTGCTGACTGGATTGGCCGAACAAAACAGAAGAAAATCCGTGTCACAACGTAAGTGTAACATAGTATCATTTTTAAGTGGGAAAAATGTACAGTTTGCCTCTGGACCTATTTGATCTTTGTAAGGCCCCTTTAATCTAGTTCTGTTAATTTCAACCAGCCCCTCTACTATAGTATTCTGTGCAATACAAATCTTGATAATTGTTTCTACTGGCATAAGCCTATGTACTAATTAGGATTACCCTATTAGGCCATTTTCCACATGTATTATAAATTAATACCATCCTACTAAACTAATCAGCATGAGTGCACATAGGAGGAGATTGTACACATGTTATGTATTTTAAGTTGTTGCATGTAGCTTGCTTCGGTCAATGCCAAGCCGTGTGAATCATTGAGACGATTCAGGTGATAGTGGTTAGTGCATGCATGAAAGTTAGTAATCGGTGTGTGGCCTGCATGTTTGGCGGGTTGTATCTATTTGATTACTGAGCTTTCAGTGGAGCAAAATGTGTCATTTGGTGTGGAATATTTGCCTACCATGAGTGTGCATTTGTCCCTTAAGAAAATGAAAATACAATATAGAGGGATAGAGATGAGTTAAATGCGCTTAGTTCTATAAGTATAACAGAAGTTAAACGGGATGGAGTTGGGGCAGCTAGAGGAAACAATTCGGGGTACCCCTCTCCAGCGACATGCATAAAGTGAAAGGGGAGAGTGCCATTGCCATTCTGCTTCTTGCCCTCCCATTTATCCCTAAAGAAGGGGTACTTTTGGAACACTATCTTTTTCTTCTAGTATATGGACAACAATTTGCGTACAGAACTGCTACTGTCAACGAAAACCAATGGTTACCCTTTCTGATGGGTGGGTTGCAATAGAAGATACCTTTTGGCTTGGTTGCACATATAATTAGATAGTGTAGGAGCTTCAACAATATTAAAGTTCAGGTGAGGTCAAATAGTTAGCTCCCTTACAGTGTAATTTGAATTCCCTTAACTGCATTTTTGCAATAACATGCTTCATGTTTTTTAAGCTCGTCTAAAAAGTATATATACTTCATATTAGAGTTTGCATCACAGTATGACCATTATATTTCACCAGGACTAACAAAAGGCCTGTCCCCCTGGAGCATTGCCTGTTCTACTCTGGAGAGGTATACAAAGTATGTGAGAAGGATATATTTCTTACTCAAGGATTTAGAGAAGCCAAGGACGCTTTCAAACTAAAAAATTCAAATAAGTTCGGAGCGAAACCTGGCACAAAATCAGGAACTCCTGTGGTACGTTCTGGAACTCAAGGCAGAAATCCAGACACATCTAATAAAGGGAGAGATCAGAAGCACTCAAAGCACCACCATACCAATTCAGGAGCAGCAGCAATTCAGCAAAGCACCTCAGGACCAAGGAGATCAGATTTAATCTGGATGCCGCTTATAAATAATCTTCTGAAGAAATCACTTGTGCCTGTATGTGAGAAAGACTGCTTTTGACATTTCTGTCAATGTTTCAATTCATGACATGTTCTTTTGGACCTCATGTTCATCTGATTATAAATATTACTTTTCATTGTGCATTCTGAAGCTAATACTCCCCGGAAAAAAAAAAAAGCTAATACTCTATTGTAAAAGAATAGTTTATCTTACAATTTTGACCATGAACGTAACATTCCTTTATATATTTTATGTTACTTTACAATTGAGATGAGCTAGTCTGGTCATTTTTTACGGCTTTTTTTGCAGGTGGTAATCTTTTGCTTCTCAAAGAACAGGTGTGATAGATCAGCAGAGAGCATGTTTGCTGCTGATCTCACCAGTACTTCGGATAAAAGCGAAATCCGTGTCTTTTGTGATAAGGCCTTTTCGCGCCTCAAAGGATCTGACAGGAACCTTCCTCAGGTATCCAATAGCATTTTTTTTTTGTCTTGTTAGCTTAACATTTTGTTGATGTTTGAGATTTTGACATCTTTGTTAGGTTGTAGGAATACAAAGCCTTCTACGAAGAGGAATTGGAGTTCACCATGCTGGGCTTCTTCCTATTGTGAAAGAAGTAGTTGAGATGCTGTTTTGTCGTGGTGTGATTAAGGTTAAGCTTTGAACATCTATCAGCCATTTAATATCTGAAAGATTTCACTTTATATCTAGCAGACTTTACCCCTGGCGCACTTTACCCTTTCAACTATAAAACCGGACAGCTGAGCTCTGACCTTCCCAACTTTCGAAACCGATGGACATAACCCTCTAGGGTCGTATTTCAGCGGTGGCAGCAATTTTGAAAACGTGGAAATCCAACGTCGATAAGTTGGTAGATTGGACAATGAAATCATCATGAACCCGCATGTCATCTTTCTCCTACCGTTCACGTGCTCCTCCTCCATGCCCTCCTGAACTTGCTGTGTTCCGCAAGGACTCGGAGCAGGACGACGCTCCGAATGTCTCCCCAGCCCAAGCGTGGATCTGGAGCTGATAATGGTTGATCCCGGTGTTCCTTCTGCTACCCCTTCCTGAACTCGTCTCAAGTCCAGCGCTGAAGCTCTGTGCGTTTTAATCTCTCCCATGGCAGATTTTCTTGAGCTAAACATCACCTCCTATAGCGTCTCACCTGAACCCTGTTGAGGGTGAGTCGAACATGATGTCCATGTGGGATCCTGGTTACATGGGTGTGTAGTCTTCCAACTTATCCATGCTGGAACTCCACTTGTGAGAACTATCGCCAAAGTGGCAAAACCACCTTGCAAAACTGCTCTAGAGGGTTTTGTGCATCGTTTAGTTGAGAGGGTTAAGTGTCCAGGCATTATATTTGTGAGTGTAAAGTGAACCTTTTCTTTTATAGTTCAGTTACATGTTAGAAGCTGCTGTACTAAGCTAACCAGGATAACAACTTCTTCCTTTTTGGTAATTTAGACTGTCGTAGTGCTAAGCCTGAAGGGTCATATGTTGTTGAATATTTAAAAAAACGTAAATGCTTTACCAGTGACTAGTAGCCAGCAGTTATGCACTCTGCTTGAATAACCGGTGCGGGTAACTAAAAAACCAGTATCATGCATAGAAGGTGACTTGATTGAGCAGACTAGCAGCAAAACGATTCTTCAGATCAAATCACTGTTGTCAGCTACTGGCCAAACTTCCCTAAAAAAAGCTACTTGCCAAACAGTTCATTTGAACACCCAAAACGTCTTATATTTAGGAACAGACTGACACAAATTAACTGAGTGGCAACCTTTTGACTTCCTTGAACTCGTTGCAGGTACTGTTCTCCACTGAGACATTTGCAATGGGTGTTAATGCTCCAGCAAGAACTGTGAGTTCTTTGTTTCTTCTCTCATATGTAGTGTTTCAGTTTTTCTGTATCTTGTGTTCAGCCTTCACATTGCTATTGTACCTAGACTAAGCTTGGTTCAATCACTTGCACTTCATAGTTTTCCTTGTGTTTTTCTGTTTGAACTATGGTGATGAATCTAACCAATTGTCTCGTTATTTGTCTGTGTGGCAACTGATATTTCTCTGCAATCAATTCTAATTGCTCCTGGTCAAAAGAAAAAATAAATACTTGCAGGTAATGTGCTAATGATGATATATAAACACACTGTATACTTATAATTCAAACTAACATCATTTGTTCTGGCCGGTAACTGCTATCTCTTCACAATTAATTAATTGCAGCGAGAAGCTAATGGTCATCCGTTTTAGTCATATTTAATAGTTTAAACTAACAGGCAGAACTCTGACTTCTTTCTATTCATTCCCGTGGGAAGCATGAAGTTGTTACCACTTAACAGTCCATCACTTCCCGTGATATGGGATATCGGTGTGTTTTTTTTTTTGTCTTGGCATGTCTATTGGGACAATACTATCTATTGATGGTATTATGAATTGTAGGTTGACGTGCTTCTTTTTCTATTATATGTGCAGTTTGCTGTCAGCAGTTACGCATAATCTACAGTGTTTAGGTTGTGCAAACATAAATGTAGTCAAGCAATGCACACAGCGATTTTTCTTATTCATTGTGTGCAATTTTGAATCAAGCTAATTTTAGTTAATGCTTGGTTTATAGGTTTGAGCTTACCATGCCTTTTAAGCTCAAGAGTCTGATAAACTGCTCTGTGCCTCTGACTGAAGTTTTGCAAATTCAACAGGTTGTATTTGATACCTTAAGAAAGTTTGATGGAAAGGAACATCGAAAGTTGCTTCCAGGGGAGTATATTCAGATGGCTGGACGAGCTGGTAGGAGAGGACTTGACACCATAGGTACAGTGATAATGATGTGCCGTGATGAAATTCCTGAAGAAAGTGATTTGAAAAATCTTATTGTTGGAAAACCAACTCGGCTGGAATCTCAGTTTCGACTGACATACACTATGATACTACATCTTCTACGTGTGGAGGAACTTAAGGTATACTTATCAATGTCGATTGGACAAGTTTCCTGCTTAGCCATGTTAATTCTTAAATTTAAGTTCATGTTGCCAACCTTTGTTCAATTTCTTGAGCTTATGGCGCAGATTCACATGCACTCAAATATATATGTATCAACTTTGAAGACTTAACCTGTAACGTGAACTCAATATTCACATCCCTCTTCCTGAACTGCTCAAATCAGCCTATTTGCTTCTTAAACCATCTTCTGATTTCTTGAGCTTATGGGTGCAGAAGCACATGCATTACGAAGATTATGTGTTTGAAATATAGACCCAAAACTGAAATATGAGCTTCACATATATGTTGCACTTGCTGCTTATACATGTATACCCCCCATTGGTTTAAGGAGTTTCCTGCATATTTTCTTTGACTGTACTGGTTATAGCCTAATGGGAATACAAGTTGCTATTCCTAACAGCTGCACTGCTCAGCTTCTAAAACACTTGTATATTGTCTGTTTTTGTTTGATGAATATGTTAACAAGAGAGTCTGTATTCGAGGAAAACCCCTTGTACCTTGCATGCGTGGGTGCTCCCACTGTCTCTTAACATTGGATGTGCATTGAGATCTGTGCACATTCTCTTACCACAAATATATCACGAGAGCATGTGCACAGATCTCAAGGCACTCTTGAATGGTTGACAGTGGAAGCACCCAGCCATACAAGCACAAAATCCAGTCATATTCAACTAAATTTCTTGATTTGCAGTCTGCTAAATTGCAATGCTGTTTGATGCGAGGCCGCTAGCACTTGCAATTGGCACTGATTCTGCACGAGCATAGGATGGAAATATAATTGATTGGTCCGTGTTAATGTTATATCAGCTGGAAAATACTGAAAACATGATAAACTTTGCTAAGTTAATATTTCTTTTTTCGTACACACACAATTTGAATTTACTGTCAATGTTTTGAGATGGCATGACTATCAGACTGTGTTAGATGTGTGCCACTTCGCTCTTTTCTAAATGTTCCGGTGTAAATGGGGATCTCTCATTGATCTATTTTCTTGTAGGTGGAGGACATGCTTAAGAGAAGTTTCGCAGAATTCCATGCACAGAAGGATTTGCCTCAGAAGGAAAAGCTGCTTCTGCAAATGCTACGTCAACCTACAAAGACAATCGAGTGAGACATCAACCTATCTTTACCAAGTTGGTACTATTGGTGCCAACATTTCATGTGCAAGTCCCAATTATAATTGGAAACAGAAAGCCAGAAAGTAGTGGAGTTTCACTGGCATAGAAAGCTAGCAAGCAAGGATATTTTTGTATTCGTGTTTGATTTATGGTTTGGGTAGCCAATTTGTGGAACCACAACTATTTATAGAATAGAACCGTAGGAAGATATTTGGCACAGTAAAGAGATGATAGAAGTAGCAACATAGTATA
The DNA here is from genome assembly GCA_030979885.1 of Lolium multiflorum. Lineage (NCBI taxonomy): Eukaryota > Viridiplantae > Streptophyta > Magnoliopsida > Poales > Poaceae > Lolium > Lolium multiflorum. The sequence goes on along the minus strand of CM061752.1, from coordinate 41,662,788 downwards.
TCACAGCAATGTATAGAATCGTAATAAAGAAGTAGCAACATAGTATATTGCATGCCATAAATTATTCTATTTGCATCGTCATCGTCATCTTATTTTAAATTTATTTTTATTTTACCAGGTGCATAAAAGGAGAGCCTTCTATTGAAGAATATTACGATATGTTTTTAGAAGCTGAAGAACACAGAGAGTTTGTTACAGAAGCAATTATGCAGTTGCCTGCTACACAGCAGTTCCTTGCGCCTGGAAGACTACTGGTTGTTAAATCCAAAACTGTACGTGTACATTCTGTTGTTTTGCACTTTATGCAGGCTTTAGTTTTGTTGGTTCCTTTCAATGATTTTTGTACTTAGTTATCCTATCACGAATAGCAATTCCATTTTACTACTCCCTCCTTCCCGTAATATAAGATGTTATTACAACCTTTTAACTCATGTATTGGTTCTAAGAACATCTTATATTATGGGAGGAAGGAGTAAACAAATAAAGATCGCAACCCAAAGGCTTACTGACTAGCACCATGGATATTGGGTTAGATAGCATGGGTTCGATACTCACTTCTACCTTAAGTAAATTGATTTCTAGTTCCTCCTAGATATCACTCATTTAATTTACTCGGTTTAACATAGGTTCGAATATTGAAGCATCTATTCTACCATGGATTCTGATAAATAAATAAACAAACCACGGTGGGCTTGAGAATAAAGTGGTGCTTTGGGTTCATTGATTTTTTCTTACCTTCGTTACAAAATACAACAGTTGCATATTTCGCGCATAATAATGTTCTTATATGGCAGGATGATGATCACTGTCTTGGTGTAATCGTGAAAAATCCATCCGCCGCACTAAAGCAGTATGTTGTACTTGTACTGACCGGCGACTCCACTTCATCTGCACTAGACCCTAATTTATCCAATCAAAATGATAAGGGAACAGGGGTTTCTCAACAAGGATATCTTGTTATCCCACCAAAAGGAAAACGTGGAATGGAAGAAGAGTTTTTCTCTTCTGGTAGAACACGAAAAAGTTCAGGTGTTATCAATATCAAGCTACCATACACGGGTGACGCATCCGGAATGGGTTTTGAAGTAAGAGCTGTGGAGAACAAAGAGATTATTAGTATATGTACAAGCAAAATAAAGATCGATCAAGTCGGACTCCTTGAAGACATCAGCAAAACATCTTACACTAAAACTGTTCAAATGCTTATTAAAGAGCAGTCAGATGGAAAGTACCCTCCTGCACTAGATGCAATAAAAGGTACATATATTTTTGCGATTAAACCGCCGTGTATATTCTTGTGCTATTCAATTGAAGGTTAAATCAGACTAGAATAAAGACCATGTCTGCATTGCTAATTATTGTGTTCATTAGTTACCACTTACCAGTATGTTCCAAACCGGTTACAGTACAGTCAATCTTGTAAGTAGGATAAGTTACAGGGCTATGCTGTACATGTTCTTATTGTTTTCTTAAACTCCTAAGGTGTTTGTGCTAGAAAAGATAAGACTTGTATGAAGGAGAATTATTGAAATACTGATAGGATAAGGCAAACAAAAGTGAACCATGTAACTGTTAGTTTTCACTTTTCACTATCTTATTAGTGCAATACAACGTGTCTTAAGTTACCTGATGCAGTATGGGAGTGATGCTTTGGCCCTTGGGTGCATATGCTCCCTTTATTTTGAAATGCATCTTTGGTACATTTTGAAAATGTAAAAAATTTGAAACGAAAAATTAAGTGTACATCTTCACATGTACGAAATCTTTCCATGAAAAATCGACTTGTCGTTTGGGCTGTGTAAAAAAGACAAAATTGGTGCTAAAAATAAGGCTTTTTGCGAGACATGTTTTGTCTTTTTTACATGGACCACAAAAAATATCGGTTTTTCGTGGAACAGTACGAACACACATAGATTGTCAATGTACATGCGAAATGTGGAATTTTTTGAAAATTAGAAATATGTTTTTTTGGGTGGAGGGAGCATATGCACCCGGGAGCCAAATTGAATTTCCGCTTATGATTCACCTAGCCAATCTGAATTTACAATTCAGTTAGCCAATCTTAGTTTTTTTGGGTGTTACTTTCGATTGGAAGGAGTGAACTCAGTATTTTTTAATGCTTCGTCCCATTTCACTATTTGATTTGTAAACTGTTTCAACTTGTTTATTTTTATGCAACGCAGATCTAAAAATGAAAGAAATGGATAAAGTTCAAAGATACCATGCACACGTCAACCTACTGGAACAAATGTCTGAGAACAAGTGCCATGGTTGTGTAAAATTAAAGGAGCATAAGTTATTGATGAAGGAGCAAAAGGTCTACAAGGATCAGCTGGATCAACTGAAATACCAAATGTCAGATGATGCACTTCAGCAGATGCCACAGTTTCAAGGCAGAGTAAGACTTCTATGTATTTTTTTCCTGTACTACTGGGTAGATTAGAAAAAAAAGGAAATTCCAACCTTTCTTACTTTGTCCAATCACTTCTGATTTGGGTCTGCATAGGAGGTTTTAGACTTTTTGGTCCCTATCCTACTGGCTTGTGACAATGGTTTGGTTGTGAGACTAAATCATAGGGCAAACTTTTACTGAAATTTGGTTGTATATACTCAATCTGCTCAATTCAGTGCTCCAGCTACACATGTTTGTGTTGGGAAACTATCATTGACTGGTGACCGTGGCGTAGATTGCTTGAAAGGCAGTGAACAGGGTTTAAGTGGTCCAGCTACACATGCAATTCACATTTTATCTTTTTTATTATCATGTAAGATTTCTGTTGTAACGTTTTTTTTTAAATCATTTGTGCAGATCGATGTACTGAAGGAGATCCATTACATTGATTCTGATCTTGTTGTGCAACTTAAGGGCCGAGTATCATGTGAAATGAACTCTGGTGAGGAGTTAATAACAACAGAATGTTTATTCGAGAATCAGTTGGAGGACTTGGAACCTGAAGAAGCTGTGGCTATTATGTCAGCATTCGTTTTCCAACAACGGAATGCATCAGAACCATCTCTCACTCCGAAACTGGCTGATGCCAAAAAGAGGTTAGCTTTTTTTTGTTACGTAGTTGCTTCTAGTGCTTTTCTGTTTGGTACTTGTGTCTTGCGCATGATACATTTCTGAAGTACCATCTGTTCTTCTCTGTATCTCCGTACTAGGCTCTATGACACGGCAATCAGGTTAGGACAACTCCAAAAAAGGCATGAGGTGCCCGTGGATCCTGAGGAGTATGCACGTGATAATCTCAAGTTTGGTCTTGTTGAGGTTGTCTACGAATGGGCGAAGGTATGACACATTTTGGTAGGGACTCTTTCTCCAAGACTGAGTGTAGAATGCTAACTCAATTTTGCCGCGTTTGATGTGCAGGGAACACCTTTTGCGGACATCTGTGAGCTGACAGATGTATCTGAAGGGCTGATTGTAAGAACAATTGTGCGGCTGGATGAAACATGTAGGGAGTTCAGGAATGCAGCATCCATAATGGGGAACTCTGCGCTGTTCAAGAAAATGGAGATAGCTTCTAATGCCATTAAGCGCGACATTGTCTTCGCAGCAAGTTTGTATGTCACAGGAATATGATGCCTGTACCCCCAGTGTAGCATAAATCTAAGTGCTTGTAAATAGAGAAATCCCTTTTCTGGGTGTGTAATTTCTTCTTAAACCCAGTCTTCACAAGCACACACAACTGCAAGGATGTTTTTAATGAAAGTAGCATCTGATACCTTTGACACCAGGTTAATGATAAATGAATAGTATCAGAAAATTCTAATGCCTTTTAAAATCAGTATCAGAGGCTTTAACCAACCAATATGTACAAGAAGAATGATTGTATGATTTGCAAAGTCAGCTATCCTATTGTAACATTTACAGAAAATAAAAGCCGTGGGGTATTGTTCAGCCTTCCTCCCCAAACTCTCTGGTGAACCTGGTATAAATATCCAGCTCCGCCTTGCTCACTGTCGGTCTCTGCCTCGCAAGGACCTTCTCGAAGTCTGTCCTGGAGATGGGAGGTGGGGTAATCTACATAACCACAGGAAAACACCATGTTAGCAAAAAGAAAAAAAAGGCAGAAAAAAATGCGATAATATACATCACCACAGGGAAACACCTGATCTGAGCAAGAACTGAAGAAAGCAAGAGGGAGAAAAATATGCTGCTGCTGTTTACCTTGTCAGCCATGCCTTCCTCCGCAAGCTCCTCCATAGTGGTCTGCACAGCTCCTGGTTGCCTTGAGCCACACGGTGTCCATGTGCCGCCACTGCCATCTGACCTGAAGAAGAACATGGCGTCCTGTGTCTTTCGCACGGGCTCGAACAACACGTCCTTCACCTGTTGATGCGAAAAGGATCAGTATCTCAACACATTATGTTTATTATGGGCAAGAAAGGGATGTTATGCAACATACGCAGACGGCAATGTCTGAGCCGGAGAAGCCATCTGTTCGGTGTGCCAATCTTTCGAAATCGCTCTCGGTTAGGCTGTGAGGGGTGTCACCGAGATGGACCTGCAAAGTTGGAGTTGAGTTAACTGAACTTAGTAGCAATTCCAATATCAAAGGGTAAAGTAGCAACGTCATGGTCGAGCAGAGTTAACTTTAGTTGTAGCAACGTCAAGGTCGAGCAGAGTTAACTTTAGTTGTAGCAACGTCAAGCTGGAGCAGAGTTAACTGAAGTACCTTGAACATGCGTTGCCTGGCTTTAAGGTCAGGTAGTGGAATGTAGATGCGCTTGTCGAAACGGCGCCTCACAGCCTAGTCACAAGTATGACAGGTTAAATACTATATAAACAATTGATGCACAATGTAATTTTCTTCGCGGAAAGTAATTTTATGAACAACTGACTAAATGTTCTCTACCTGATCCAGAGCATATGGAGTGTTGGTAGCAGCAAGAACAAGGACCTTGTCATCATTATGGCCAACTCCCTGTAATATTACAAGCATGGCAAAAAATGTGTTTAGTTACTTCTATGATCTGTGGATGCTGATTTGCATGTTTTGGTAATCTGGGTGGCCCTGTATTCTACTTAAGCAAAGGCCAACGCTCCTCCCAGTTTCTCGGAAAAATAAGACAATGACATCTGCTCTACAATGTCTGAAGAAGTCACCTGCATTTGGACGAGAAGCTCGGTCTTGACCCTCCTAGAAGACTCACTCTCATTGCCTTCCCCACGTTGGCCACACAAAGAATCGATTTCATCGATGAAGATGATGGAAGGTGCATTTTCACGAGCCATTTCGAACAGGTTTGCGACCAGCTTTTCGCTTTCTCCCATCCACTTGGACAGAAGATCCGATGAAGATATACTGCAGTTCGTTCATAGTTGGGCATTAGTCAAAGCAGTAGAATGGTGATGGAATACATAAGCACAAAGGAAAGACCAGAGTAGTAGAATGGTGATGATATACATCAGCACAATGGCAAGACCAGAATAATTCAAAGCTTGGGCTCCAAATAAATGCATCAACTATGCTAAGAAAGGTTGCATCATCATATATAAATATATGATCACAGCTAGTCATATAATTCAGGATGATAGAAAATTGATTGAGCATTGCCAGTTCAATTTGATTATTCGCTGAACTGAATTGCTATTTCAATGTGTCTATTGTTCAGTTGTTGGATCTGCGGGAAATTGATTGAGTCGAGGTGTTGAGGTGTTGAAAAACAATCACCTGAAGAAGGTGGAGTCGGCCTCAGTCGCGACGGCTTTGGCCAAGTAGGACTTCCCCGTCCCCGGCGGCCCGTACAGGAGGAACGCCCTCCACGGCCTCCTTTTACCTGCAAAATTTGCGCCACATTTTGTTCGATCAATCAACTGCCCATATTGATATAGTCTCATATAAACTTTTTCGAATTGAGGCGAAATCGGCGAAAAGCTTCACATACCGGTGAAGAACTGCGGGTACTTGACGGGCAGCACGACGGCCTCCTGCAGCGCCTGCTTGGCGCCGTCGAGCCCGGCGACGTCGTCCCACCTGACGTTGGGCTTCTCGGAGACGATCGCCGAGTGGAGCCCCGCGCGGAGCTTGGCCCTCTCCGCGCCGCGCTCGTCGTCCTCGCCGTCCGCACCGCCGTCCTTCTTCCTCTGGCCACCCTTCCCGCAGGCCTCCGCCGCCACGCCCTCGCGCCCGGCCTGGCCGTCGAGGAGCGCGCGGATCTCCTCGGCGCGGGAGACGTAGCCCGGGAGCCTGGCGGCGATGGCGTCGCGCACCTTGGGGTTGCGCTCGTACCTGAGGTGCGCCGCGAAGTAGTCGAGCGCGTGCACGTAGTGCTGCAGCGCCGCCGCGTACTCGCCCGCGTCGTCCTCCGCCACCGCCTGCCGCACCAGCGCCACCGCCTGCTCCTTCATCGCGCCGTACATCGTCAGCTTCCGATTCGATCGGTTGATCGCTACGCCGTCGCGCGGAGTTGCGATCGGGGAGAAGAAGAAGAGGAAGAGCGGCTTGCAGAGAACGCGACGGACTCGTGGTCTGGTCACCGTTGGAAACTCTGTCGCGAAGGAAGCCATGGCATTGGGCCGTCGAAGCGGGCTGCAGCGGTGTTGGGCCTTTCAACTTTTGAAGCCCAAACTCGAGGCGGCTGGTTGCTTGCCCAAAACGCTGCGCTGCTGCTCGTTCGTTTAGTCCCACCTCGCTGCCTGGGAGAGGAGAGGCGGGTCGGGGAGGCTATAAAAGGAGGGGGAGGGCAGCAGGGAAAAGCATACCTTTCTCGGCCTTTTGGCTAAGATCAAGTGTAGTATCTGTTCTTATCAGTTTAATATCTGATATGTGGGCCATTGGTCCACAACGATATTAAATTTATTTTTTGTGGGGGAGGGGCCACCACAGTAGCTTGCTGCTGGGCCTCTCAATTGTCGCCCGGGCGTTGCACTACTGCCCGGTGCCTGGCGCACCCCAACCAAATCTGAGTCCAAGAATTTTTTAAGCTAATTAGTTTCGAAATAACTTTCTGCGATCATGGTACAAAACCTGTCAAAGGAGTGGCGATTGCCAGAAATGGTCTCTGTACCAATGTTCTGAAATCTAACTCAATTGCCAGAAATGGTCTCTGTACCAATGTTCTGAAATCTAACTCACCACACTAACTCACCACATTGGTCTCTAGTCTCTACCAATGTTCTGAAATCTCACGGTTGGCCGTCGCTCTCGCCCGCCGCCGCCGCCGCGGGGTCCGAGCTAGCGAGTCCACCACGCATGTTCGGGGGCCTTCCGCTAGGAGATCCGAGGTGAATTCCGATGCGGTGTCGGTCTACGCGTGCGCGCGCCGCCGGCGCGGCGGCTCGAGCATCTTCTCCACTGCACAATCCGGTGAGCATTTCGAATCGAATATGCCCTCTAATCAGCGCACACGATTATTTTTCCTGTTACTGGCTCATGGGCTAGTAGATTTAGTAGACCTGTTTTGACTGGGGAATACAATGCCCAGTTCCTAAAATCGCCGTGGAGGATGCTTCTAATCGCTGCTTTTGCTCTTCTGCTTCGAAGAAATTAAGATTCAGAGTCGTGTAATGATACAACATTGATAGCGAGACAGCATGCTTAGTAAGTCATAATTTGGCAGATCTTAGTACAGATTGAATGCTACCTAAGAGCTGTGCTCAAATGGCTAAACCTTTCATAACTACTGGCAGCAGGTTATTTGACATGGGACATGCCATTTCTGAGCTGCCGAGGGCCAGAAGTCACTCCTGCAATGCTTGTAAGTTGCCATTACCTCTAAATACTCTCATGCTTGTGGATGTATACATTGATTTCAGAATGTGTCCTTGTCAAAACTCGAAACATTTAGATGCCGCTAGAATTTGATGGCAAGGAATCAGCTGCCTGCCTGCCCCATTTGAAACCAGGTACTGCCCACAGCAAACTACAGAACCAGGAAACATGGGTTGAAAGAAACGAATCACATGGCATGCTGTGGATGATAACTAGAACATACCTCTTGATATTGCAGCAAGTAGTCTGTGTTGAATGCCAACTTGATCAGGGCCCCAAGGGTAGTAGGGGCATGTACATAACCCATGGGCTCCATTAGTCCTCTCATGCCGCAACATATCTGAGACAGGGCGATACATATTGCTGGTCCCATTTTTTTCTTAGCTTATTGCCTCACGGTTGAGGGAATCAGTACTACATCACACCAGCAATCACACAACCAGAAGCATTGGCTCCACCCCTCACTGATAATCGAAAATCTGGTCCCAAGTAAATCTGATCAAAATCATTTATCACATTGTCTGCAGCTGCAACATTGTGTGCAGAACACTCATGGCCTTGTCTCCTGCGGTCCTGCCCACCACTTTGGCTGATAGCTACACATATCTTGTACCTTCGAGTATAAATCCATGACCTGCTAAACACAAATTCTTCATCAGCAAACAACCCAATCTGTGCAAAAGAGTACCACACCATCAGAGCCGAAGTGCATTTGAGCCAAGAACAGATAACAGCCATGATGCATTCGAAGAAGCTTGCTCAACTTGCCAAGAAGTGGCAGCGGATGGTGGCAGCCGCTGGCCAGAAGACCGCAGACGTGGACGGATGCTGCAGCACTGCTTCTGTTGCAGACAGAGGGCATTGTGTCATGTACACTGCTGATGGATCACGGTTCGAGGTCCCATTGGTGTACCTACGCACAATGGTCTTCAGTGAGCTCCTGAGGATATCTCAAGAGGAATTTGGCTTCTCTAGCGATGGCAAGATCACATTACCTTTTGGTGCCTCTGTGATGGAGTACGTGATGTGTTTGATTAGGAGAGAGGCCTCTGAAGAGGTTGAGAAGGCGTTCCTGAGCTCCATAGCAAGGTCTTGCCACAGTGCATGCTGTATGACCTCAACGAGACTTAATCAGCAATTTTCTGTTTGTAGCTAGAGATAAATGTTTTTGTTCAGTTGGATGTAAATTATAAGATTTGTAGGAATGAAAAGACCAGTATGATAACTTCACTGAAAATTTCAAATTCCTCACAATTCTTTGCGCACCCATCAATTAGTGTTGCTACTCGGCGAATGTTATAGATATGAATCAGATAGCTTATAGACTGAATCAACTTCATTGGTGAACTTTAAAAGGTGATTGCATAAGTTGAAAAATAGATGACTAGCAATTGTTCAGCAAGAGTTGTTTAAAAAGAAATATGTACCTCTGATTTTCTGTTTTGTTTGTTTGCCTTTCATTTATTATTGTGTAAGTTCCTGCTTTAATCAACGAATTTAGCTGCTTCCTGCAACTTTCCAGAAAGAGATATAATTACTTTTTTTTTTACTTCAAGTCTCAACTGAGAAATATGGTCCAGTAGAACTGCTTACAACTCAATAATAACAATAAGCTAGTTGCTGTCCAGTAGGTCCATATTGGAGAGTGTAAGGAGTTACGAATTGGAGTTCACATTAGATGTTGCCAATCAAACATTCAGCCAACATAAGAGTTTATGAAATTGTCGGGCAAGTTGTTCACTTGCTTGAACCAGTTAACACATTAAAACTGGTTGTTCAGAAACAAAGTATTGTGGGCATACCGTCAGACTATGCATCCCAATATTTAAATAATAGATATCTCATTGGGAACTGTCCCCTACTATTCACACGTTGGACCTGACTTACATGTAGTCCTCATCAAGCATGCCCCTAAGCCATGAAGCAGGTCAGTATGGCAGCACATTCAGATATCCAATCACCAAACCCTACCACCACTGTCTCCAACAAGTACCAAAGATGTAGCCTCTAAACATTGCATGTTCCATGCTCATGGCCTTGTCCCTTTCCAGCTTGCTTTGATAGCCTGCATGCTTATCGTTCCCCCCACCTATAAATAGAGCAGTTCTGAACCGCAGGTTCCATCCACAAGCAAAGCACTACAGCTAGATTAACACTTGACACAAAATTCTAAGCTTTCTGCCAAGAAAGAAGGAGATACAACCATGGTCAGTGCCAAGATACTTTCTCAAATGATAAAGAAGTGGCAAAGAGTGGCAGTCGTTGGGAGGAAGAGGCTCATGTGGATGGCAGCGAAAGAAGTTGATGAGTGCTGCACGTCTGTGGCAGTGAAGGGCCACTGTGCCATGTACACTGCTGACGGGAGGCGGTTTGAGGTGCCATTAGTGTGCCTCAGCACAACGATCATTGGGGAGCTCCTGAGGATGTCTCAGGATGAGTTTGGCTTCACAAGTGATGGGAGGATCACACTGCCTTGTGATGCATCAGTGATGGAGTATGTCATGTGCTTGCTCAGAAGGAATGCATCAGAAGAGGTAGAGAGAGCTTTCCTGAGCTCCATGGTGAGACCTTGCCGCTACGGAAATGGTTTGGAGCCATCCATGGGAGTTAGCCAGCAAGTAGCTGTTTCTATCTTCTGAAGATTCAGTGTTTGTTTTACATATTTTTTCTGTCCATTTTTGGGATGATGTAAATAGTTCTATATGGAAGATAGGAAATGAAAAAAAACATACTGTGAGTTGGCCATTTGACTTTGTCTTGGCTCCTGACTGCTTAGTCCCGCAACTCTTTTGTGTGACAAATTAAGCCAAGGCTCTATTGCATAAAATAAAGTTCAGACTAAAGTTAATGAGTATGTCAAACTGATTTGTGCAAGCGCACCAAAGATTTGAAGAGGACGTAGTACTAATTTAGCAAATTGTATGGAGGCATGCTCAGGTAAAGCTCCATCTTTCGAAGTAACTGTTAGAACTTAGATCATCTTATTCTAGGCGGTCAAACTAAAAGTCCTGTTAAAATCCCCTAAAAAACTGTAAGAACAACAAGCTATGTTCTTACAACTACTGATTTGTGCAAGCACACCAAAGATTTGAAGAAAACTTTGCATTAATTTAGCAAAATGGTATGGAGGCATGGCCAGGTAAAGTTATATCTTTTGAAGCAACTGTTAGAACTAAAAGATCATCAATCTTCTTCTAGGCGGTCAAAACTAAAAGGAAGATAAAAAAATCCTGTTACTACCCCATAGGAAACTGTAAACAACAAGGGAAGTGGAGTTTTACATCCGAGATGTTGCTAACAAAATGGACCATTAACTAAAGAGGCGGTGTGAGACTGTCAAGCAAGTTGTTTGGACATATGGAAACCTTTAATCTGGGAGTTAAGCAACATTTCGTTATGGGCATAACCAACAGTCAGACTATATATCTCCATCTCAGGGGCCACCCTTTATATTCAATCATGATATATAATAAAAGCACTGAATGAAATGCCAGAGAATCCATTTCTAGTAGATACTCGAATGAAAAAAATTGATTTCATAGTCCCACCTATACCCCTCATAGGCTCCGTACTAAAAGTTCAATTTTTAACTGGATTGGGGCATTCTATTAGTAAATCCATTTGGATGGGTTTACCGGAGAGGGGATGTATGGTTTGACAGTATTTTAAGCTCATTCATGAACATTTCTCCTGCCCACCTGAATGTTTCTTTGTAAATTTTTGGGTCTGAGGCCACACATGCACGTAACTGACTTGTCCTGTTCGAGTCCTAAATGTGATAGATCATTTGTCTCTACTGAAATATATACATTGGAGGGATGATGGCTCTAACCATTTCTCTTGATTGCTTAATCCATTGCAAGACAAATGATTTGCATAGAACATCCTATTTCCTATTTCCTACATCGAACTACTTTACATACAAAAAACAGGACGGCAATTAGCAACTGCAGACAATAACATGCTGGCTAACTCCCACAGGTGGAGCTGCATAGTAGGGTGGCATCGCCATGGAGCTGAGGAACGCCGCCTCTATCTCAGCGGAGACACTTCTCCTGAGCAAGGACATGATGTAATCCATCACCACGGCATCGCATGGCAGCTTGATCCTGTCTTCTCTGCTTGCAAAGCCAAACACCTCTTGGGACATTCGCAGAAGCTCACTGAAAACCACGGTGCTGAGATATGCCAAAGGCACCTCGAACCTTCTCCCATCAGTGGTGTACATGATGCAGTGGCCCTTTCCTTCCACTACTGTTGAGCACCCTTCGGTTCCTGTTGTCGCCGTCCTGGTCAGACGCTTCCTCGTGAGAGCTGCTACCCTCTGCCACTTTGTTGCTAGTTGAGCGATTCTCTTGGCGTTGATCATGGTCGGTTCTTTTTTGCTGAGAGTTGGAAGTTCTAGCTGAGTTGCAAATGATTTGTTTGTGGATAAAGCAATGTTGTTTTGAGGCTACTGGACGAAGAATTTATAGCTGGAAGACACGAGCCATGTCAAGTGTCATTGATGGCTGAGTAAGGGAACAAGGCCACGAGGTTTGTTTGTGCCATACCGCATGCAGATCAAGGAAATAATATTGGGTTTATATATTTATGTAGGGCCAAATGTTTGGTGCATGATGGGTACTGCCATAGTGGCACATTTGGGGGATAAGTGGCATTAGGACCCCATTCAAACAGCGTTCCAACATTGTGTAATGAGATATTGGCAGACAACCCTTATGCAGGCATCTTGGCTCCAGCCTTTTATTGATGGCTAACTGTAAAGGATTAGCTATTTATGTTTGTTTACAAGAGTAATCATTTCTTAATGATCAGGGGATCTTAGTCTTGTACTTTGCATTTCATCAGCCCTGAGATTGCAATCAGTTGGATGGCCAGTGTCATGGGGCTAGCTAATATGGTTTGCGCTTCAATGCAAAGTATTAGCATTTTGATTATGTTTGGCGGGGAGGGACAACATTAATTGATGCAACATGAGAAACTTGCTGAACATTTCCATAACTCATAACTAATGCCCTACATGGCTTCTACGCGGCATCCATTTCTCAGCGCCTTCTCTGCACTTTCCTGAGGGTCTACAACCAGCTGCAAGCATGGGAACTGTAAATTTAGCCGAAAGTCATGTTTGACAGGTATGGACTAATCTTATGTTGTACCCTTGCACCCTTCCCTTCGGGAATTTCCAGGCCTACCGCCTCTGTAAAGTCTTAGCACGTTCAGTTTATCTGCAACAGTTAGACATAACCCACTTATTTTACTATAGAAGTTTGCTCTGCAGTTTGTACTGCTAATTTCTCTTTCATTTTTGGATTTCATGCAAAAATATATGATATGTCAGCTGATAAGTCTTTGCGTGACCATTATTTTTATTTTGAACAAGAACACCCTCAGCAATTGCAGAAAAAATGCTTCTATAATACTCCCTCCGTTCCTATGTATAAGCCATATAGCTTTTTGAGAAAAAAATTCAGAATATAAGGTGTATTCCGTTGCCCCGCTTGTATAGACAATATTTTTAGGGATTTGATTAGGTTTCCTTATCTTATGCAAAGTCCTCTATTAGCTCATGTCAATTGCTTAGGTTAAACCTAGCCAAACATGGTGTGAATTTTTCTAAATATGTGTTCTTTAATTTCCGTGCCAGAAACTATATGGCTTAAATTTAGGAACGGAGGGAGTATGTATTATCTGAGAGAACTGCATATATTATAGATCATGAAACAATTGCAGAGTTTTGGTGGCTACTATTTTTTTTGAAACTGTCACTTCATCAATAAATAAATAAATAAATAAATATAGCTTTGTGGTTTATTTAGCATAAAATAATTTCACATCTTTGATTCTCTTTGTACATGTGTCAGTGAGTTTGGTAATGGAATCATGTGTTCCAATTTCCATATCAAAAAAAAAAACCCGTAGCGTTGCTTGTTAGGCGTTAACTTCTGTGAGCTAGACATTTGTACTCTGAAGCTCAAGGTTGAAGTAAATAGCTATCAGGTACCCCCCGGTCAAATGCTATGTTGCTTATATAGTTGTAATTAGGGGGGCTACATAAGATGCAACAAGCTGGTAGGCTGATATGTAATTTCCACTCTCTAGTGTTAAACTATTTTACATCGTATTGACATGCAAAATGAGAACACTGAGGGTTAAACTCTGCATATGTTCAATATATTCAGGAGGTACAAACTGCAAGCTGCTGGTGCAGCGCTACATGTGTCACCGTACAACTTGAATATTGGCAAGGCATCACTACAGAGCTCAAGATTGCCCTCTCTACTTCTGAGAAAGCACATAACATATTTCATCACCGCTGCATCGAAGGGCAGTATGATCCCGCTGTCACATGTGAAACCAAACTCCTCCTGGGACATCCTTAGCAGCTCGCCAAAGATTGTCGTGGCGAGGTACACCAGCGGGACCTCAAACCGCCTCCCATCAACTGTGTACATGGCACAATGACCTTTATCTGCGACCCGCGATGTTGTGCAACATGCTTGGTCGTCTATAGATGGTGTCTTGACCCTTTGCCACTTACTCACCAACTGAGCAAGCCTCTTGGGATGGATCACAGCCATGGCTGGGTGTTCTTGGTTCTCAGGTATTTTGCTCACAGATGCTTGGTATGTGAGTTTATTGATGAAGTAATGGTGTCTTAGCTCATGAATATATAGGCATAGAGATATGGGACTTACTAGTAGTTGACAAGGGACAATGCACATGCATGTTGGCTCTGAAGGGAGGTAACCAGATTCAGATCAGATTTTGCTAGGCCATGGCTTATCGGTAGAGCCAAAGGTAGTGGACTAGTGGCTGGTCATAGATGCATGCTACAGTCCTCGATAATAAATTGGGTAGAGGCATTATGCAACCATCTGGGTCCAGCTTTTGTGGATCTGTTCCATTTGGTTTGGTGTCCTGTTTCATGAGATTGAGGTAAGCTAGTTAACCTTGTCTAAAAGAAATCCTCTCTGGATGGTTTGATCACCCTGCCTTTGTAATTTTGCAGCAACCCGGTGATTGAAATCACTGCATATGGTGGGGCCATTGCTGAGTATATGCAGAGTTTGCGTCACTGCTTTTGGTTGTGTACTTTGCATTACAGCTGCAACCGCATGCTAGGTGTTTGTTGGCTGGTTTAGTGGTTCTTTGACTGCTTCAAATCTAGCAAGTTGCTTGACAGCTTCATATCTCATGGGCTGCAAGATTTCTAGCATCGCATGTGCCGGCAATTTTCCCTTGTATCTCCCCTGCATTTTCCAATGGGCCTATAACCAGTTGGTAAGGGCCACTTACCAGGTCACCTGCTTCAGCTGGATAGCGGTATCAAATTTCTTTTGCCAAAGACAAGTCTTAATGAGCTCATGTCGTGTCACACACCCAATTTCTATATATTCACAGTTTTTCTGGTCCCAAGTCAAATATAATTCAACAATTTTATCTTTTTGAACAAAACGCAGTAGCTTCTCCTCAAAAGGTCAGTTTGCTCACTATCTATGAAGATCAAACCTTTTATTTTGCGGGGAATCGCTGAAGATCAAGTCAACGTTTCCTTGTAACATTTTGGGTTTGAAGCCATATAAAATGAGTTATCAAAATGTTATAGGTCCCAACAAGTTTGATAACTCAGTTATCTCTGCGAAGTATATATATTGAAAGAAAAGAGTCTAAGTACTGGTTCTCTTTGTTGATTCTTTGCTTTCAAGATCAAAATGCTCTACAACAACAAACAACAACCAAGCCTTTCAGTCCCAAACAAGTTGGGGTAGGCTAGAGTTGAAACCCATAAGATCTCGAAGCCAAGTCATGGTTCCGGAACGCGGATAGCCAACTTCCACGCACCCCTGTCCATGGCTAAATCTTTGTCGATATTCCAAACCTTCAGGTTACATAAACAATATCCTTTTCCCCTATTTTCTTAGGTCACACTAAGTTGCACGCAAGAGCTGCAGAGAGCAACATGCTAAGTCTCCTGGGACACATCATAGTAGCCTTTTGTGTTCCGGTAACTCAAGATATTCTTTTGTGTGTTGGAGCTTGGAATGCTTTGTCTTGTGGGCACCCAGCCATGGATTTATATCTCAGGAAAGCCATGGGCAGGAGAAAAGATCATGAGAGCCAAGATTATGCCGGGGGCAAGTGTTAGGCATGATTGGTCTAGGGACTCCATCGTGAGTCTGCAAGACTGCAACGGCTCACGCAGAATGCAGCGCAAGTTGGCTGAGTTGGTGCAGTGGCTGATCACTCTGAACCAAAATCTGGTCCCATGGAAATCTCGTCAAAATCATTCAACACATTGTCTGCAGCTAGCTGCAAGCCTGCAATGCTGCTGCAACATTGCATCCAGAGCACTCATGGCATTGTCTCCTGCCCACCGCTCTTGCTGATAGCTACATGTGACCCACACATATACACTGCCATGAGCCCTCTCTTCCTTCTACTATAAATCCATTGCCTGCTCAACACAAACTTCTTCATCTTATCTGCAAGCAACATCACAATCTACGCCACACTTTCAGTACCAAAGTGAAATTTAGCTAGCCAAGAACACATCAGACTCAACCATGATCCATCCAAAGAAGCTTGCTCAGCTGGCCAAGAAGTGGCAGAGGAAGGTCTCAGTCGGAGCTGGTGGCCAGCAAGCCGACGAGTGCTGCAGCACAGTCGCTGACAAGGGCCACTGTGTGGTGTACACTGCCGAAGGGGCACGGTTCGAGGTCCCGCTGGCATACCTTGCCACGACGGTGTTCGGCGAACTCCTGAGGATGTCTGGGGAGGAGTTCGGCTTCACGAGCAGCGAGGGAGGCAGGATCACTCTGCCCTGCGATGCTGCGGTTATGGAGTATGTCTTGTGCTTGGTGAGGAGAGATGCCTCTGAGGAGGTCGAGAGGGCGTTCTTGAGCTCCATTGCTGGGCATTGCCATGGCCAAGATGCATCAATGGGACGCACCAATCAATTTGCTCTTTGTATTTAGCTTAGCTACTAAGAATCTGAAATGTTTTTGGTGAAATCGCAATGTACATACTGATGTAAGATTGAATTATCACAGGAAATGATACAAAACATATCTTTGTTTCTGAGATTTTTAATATTATTTGCCACCCCAAAGTCAAATAACATATACAATATTTGTTATAGTTTATCAAAGTCCAAACACAATGCTCTCAGTTGCTATCGTACGATATGATCAGTGTGCAGTTCTAATTTCACAGCTGAGAGATCGACAATTACCTTGATTAGAAAATTGAATTCAGACACCGTAGTTTATTTGTGATGAAATGCATGTAATACTTCAGCCTGAAGTAGCTTACAACAGCAATATTCCCAAAGTGTCCTTTTTTGTAAAATGATAGAGACACCCTCTTGGTGTTCAAATTAGGCAGCCTACATTTTTCAGATTTAGCAGTAGTGATAGTAAGATAATAGATATATATCTTCTTAAAACGCTAACAATTTTTTTGCGGGTAAAAGAGAATTTTATTAATCAGGTAGGGTTACAACACGCTCGAGTTCTAGCTCCTGCAACATGATATCATGGCCAGACCCAAGCCATACAAAGTACGGTGCTCTGTCCTTGCAAAATTTGCTCGCACCTGTGAGCTTTGCTCAACTACTTTCAGATACTTAATGGATCCAAAGATGTAGTTTATCAAAATATACAGCAAGATACATAAAGACCATTACTCAAGTAAACAGTGGTGATCTGGTCATCTGGGCATCGCTTTGGGAGTACTAGTGTATTCTGATAATGCGTCCATTTAGCTCAGCAGGTTTCTGTAAGAACACGCGCAGAGTGTCTCGTGTCTTTTGTATTAAGATAGATTAAGAGTTTGTTACAGCCTTAGAATCGTTACCTTGTGTTTTCAGATT
Organism: Lolium multiflorum; assembly: GCA_030979885.1. Classification (NCBI taxonomy): domain Eukaryota; kingdom Viridiplantae; phylum Streptophyta; class Magnoliopsida; order Poales; family Poaceae; genus Lolium; species Lolium multiflorum. Next base: position 41,645,196 of record CM061752.1, on the reverse strand, counting down.
GTTTAACGTCTTAAATGTTTTCAGAATGCGCAGTTTTGTAAATTCATGCCGTGTGTGTTCCAATCTTCAAACTGGACGAAGCGCTGTCGACGTGTGTGAACACCGGTTAATATACCTTCTTTCAATGTGCAATAGAAGTACGAGCATTTCAGTATTTCACTAGAGAAAGAGATCACGTTAGAGCATCTTCAATCACGTCCTTCAAAGCGTTCTTCAAAGGTTTTTTTTTTGATGCTCTGGACATTTTTTCGGCTCGAGTCGTGCACTTCAACCCTCTTCCGCCCGGCACGACCCAATACGTTGTCCGACGCCCCAAGCCTATCCCCGCTCCACAGGGAACACTTCGGGCGCGCCGGACAGAGCGCTAAGCAAGGCGGCAAGTGGCAGGCCCAAAGCGTCATTGGCACAGGAACGACGCCCAACCGTCGCCTACCTCGATGTGTCTTCTCAGCCAACTGTTGGGAAGGGGAACCGCCGGAATGGCACCGCGACGATCAACACGTGAACCGCTGAAATGGAGCGCGAACTCCACGGAAGAGCAACCACAGCCCTCTTCGATATCTGCGCCGCCATTCATCCCCGCTCAATAAGACCCCTACGTCTGCGCATTCGGATCTCCAACCGGTCGGTGCCCTGCATCTCAAAGACTGAGGCGGAAGAGCAACCTCTCCTCTCTGACCATGAGCAACATCTCTTTGCCATCGGAATTCGATAGCGAGCGGAAGCCGCCGAGATGGCGCCATTGGTGGGAAAGAACTGCCACACCTAGCAGCTCTAGCTCCCTATCAACGGATGACCAGGAGGAGGAGGGGGCGCCGTTCTTGACGACGGCCAGGACGAGGAGGAGGAAATGGAAGAGAAAGATGAAGAGGATGAAGATGCCAGGTGGAGACGGTGGAGGCGGCTGAGGAGGCGGTGGCGGCAAAGAAGGAGGCAAGGGCCCGGGCGAAGGTGGAGGCACAGCCGGCGTGCATCGACGATGACAAAGACACCAAGGACTACTCGTCGGAGGGGGACACAAGCTCCTCGGACGCGTCGAACGCCACTACCTCTTCGGAAGAGGTGACGAGCAGGAAGCGCCTCCGTGAGGATGACGAGACGGGACCATCAAAAAAGAAGTAGCTTAGTTTAAAATTTAGTTTGAACATATTTTTCGCAGATTTTATGTTTAATTTTTTTCAATACGTTGCATTACTTTTAAAATCTCGATTTTACCTATAAATTTCTTCTCTCTATTGAAATCAAAATGTAAAAAAAAGTTATTTAATGTTTGGGGGCGCGTTTGGGCGCCAGGACGCACCCCAAACGTGGTACCAAACGGAGGCATCCCCCGCTCGATTCGGCGCCGTTCAGAGACCTCGCGACTGGAGGTGCTCTTAGATTCGCTTTTAGACCTTTTGCTTCCAGACGAAAAGAACAACCGAATGATCCATGGAAGTAAAATTCATGCTCGCACAAACACTCCGGAAGAAAAAAAGCTTGTATTTGTATTCAGCGTGGGACACGCATTTGGTGCTGCTGATCTGGGGCGTATTTGATATCTGGACCGTTATTGCTACTCATGTTTTCTTGAGATTCGGGTTAGTGGTACCTCACATAAAAAGAGAATCTACAGTTGTTACGTGTGTAAAAATAACAGTACTTCTAATAGTACTGTATGTACCATTTAACAAATTTGGAAGGACTTTATAAATACAACAGGTACCAGTCGCAGGACTATATGGACAGAGTGTAGGACTACATACACAAAAAATACAGGACTCTATAGGTCCATTTCACATAATAAATTTTAAAATATTAAATATTAGACTTATTTTGAAGAGCTCGTCGAGAGGAAGTCAAATATGAAAACAAAATCGCATCTGCATTTGTTCCGTGAAAATTATGCTCGTTTTTAAGTTAGTATTGCATTTGGAGAAGAGAATCTTTTCATATGGGTTGGCACATGGGCGGGTCCCACGGACGGGTATCCCTATGCCATGCAATGGTTGAGATATCAACTTTGCCCCATATCAACTTCACCGATGCATTTTCGTTCAGCGTGGCCCAATAAGAAGTTATCTTAGCAGGCTGGCAGCCGTTGAACCGGAGAAACATACTTTAGCTGCTCTCCGGTTGACGACATGAGGAGCACACCTGCTCGATCTCGAGCCGCTAATGGAGTAGGAGCCGTCGAAGTACATGACCTGGTCGCTCGGGTCGGCTTCCACGGGTAGGGAAGATGCCGCTTCTTCTTCTTCTTTGGTCGATTCAGCAAAGGAGATCGCACCGGATGTAGGATCGACAATTTGGTCGATTCTAGGCAGCGAGAACGGATCCTTTGGGCAGGCCGTGTTCAAATCCGTGAAGTCAGTGCACAATATTTTGTTAGAGCTGTCATTTTAGGCACCACGACTGGATTCGCAACCCATGACGGGTGTCGGACTTCGCGGATGATCTTGGCCGCCTTCACGTCCTGAGTTGTCTCGGAGGAAGGTGATGAGCCCTATTTATCGGTGAGGCTTGCCCCAATGGTGATGGGGCATCCTCCACCTTCAAGGAGCGAGACCTTCTTAGTAAAGGTCACGATCTTCAACGAGGCACCTGTTCCGCGGGGGAGGCAGAATGACCTGCCCTAGAGGTTGTGTAACCCCTAGGGCCGGCCCCTTGGACTGCTCCCGTGGGCGACAACCGCTATGGCGGGATCTGCAGTTGCCTCAACTGTTGGAGATATGCCCAAGAGGCAATAAAGTGGTTATTATAATATCTTTGTGTTTATGATAAATGTTTATATACCATGCTATAATTGTATTAACGAAACATTGATACATGTGTGTTATGTAAACAACAAGGAGTCCCTAGTAAGCCTCTTGTATAACTAGCTTGTTGATTAATAGATGATCATGGTTTCGTGATCATGAACATTGGATGTTATTAATAACAAGGTTATGTCATTAGGTGAATGATGTAATGGACACACACCCAAATGAGCGTAGCATAAGATCAAGTCATTAAGTTCAATTTGCTATAAGCTTTCGATACATAGTTGCCTAAGTCCTTCGACCATGAGATCATGTAAATCACTTACACCGGAAGGGTACTTTGATTACATCAAACGCCATTGCGTAAATGGGTGGTTATAAAGATGGGATTAAGTATTCGGAAAGTGTGAGTTGAGGCATATGGATCAATAGTGGGATTTGTCCATCCTGATGACGGATAGATATACTCTGGGCCCTCTCGGTGGAATGTCATCGATTAGCTTGCAAGCATATGAATGGTTCATAAGAGATCACATACCACGGTACGAGTAAAGAGTACTTGTCGGTAACGAGGTTGAACAAGGTATGGAGATACCGATGATCAAACCTCGGACAAGTAAAATATCGCGAGACAAAGGGAATTGGCATCGTATGTAAATGGTTCAATCGATCACTAAGTCATCGTTGAATATGTGGGAGCCATTATGGATCTCCAGATCCCGCTATTGGTTATTGCTCGGAGAGGAGTCTCGACCATGTCTGCATAGTTCACGAACCGTAGGGTGACGCGCTTAAGGTTCGATGTCGCATAAGTAGATTCGGAATTGTTCTGGAAGAATTGTTCTGGAAGAATTCTGCTGTTTTGTATTTCAAGAAAAGTTGTTCTGGAAACATTCTCGGAATTGGACGAAATAAAAACAGAGGTTCTTATTTTTCTGTCACGAGACGGAGTCCAAAGGGGAGAAGGAGAAGAGCCGGGGGTGGGCCACACCACAGGCGGCGGGCCCCCAGGCCGCGCCAGGTATGGTGTGGGCCCACCACGCCGCCACTAGATGGGTTTTGTGAAACCCTAACCCTAGTTCCCGACTATATATAGTGGGATAGTTTGGCCGGCCAAAGCTGCTCCGTTCGCAACCCTAATTTGCCACCTCTCCTCCCTCCCGTTTCTCCTGGCTTAGGCGAAGCCCTGCAGGAATTCTTCTCCACCACCACCACCACGCCGTCGTGCTGCTGGGATTCCGTGGAGATCTACTACACCTCCGCTGCCCGCTGGGAACGGGAGAGGAAGGAGCTTCATCGACACCGTACGCGCGATCGAGTACGGAAGTGCTGCTGGATTGCAGCAGGGATGATCGTCTACACCAACAACGAGATCTAATCTCGTAGGCTTTGGAAATCTTCGAGGGTTAGTCTCATATCAATCTCGTTGCTTCGATCTTGTAGATCAGATCTTGGGTGTTCCATAGATTAGATCTTGGATTTATTCGTCTTGCGGTAGGAAAATTTTTGTTTTCTATGCTACGAACCCCATCAGTGGTATCAGAGCCATGTCTATGCATAGATCTGTTGCACGAGTAGAACACAATGGTTTTGTGGGCGTTGATGCTTTTGTTGCTTTAGTTTGTGTACTTTGCATCTTGCGGGATGGTGGGATGAAGCGGCCCGGGCTAACTTTACATGACCGCGTCTCATGAGACTTGCTCCACGCTTGACATGCAACTTGTATTGCATAAGTGGCTTTGCGGGTGTCTGTCTCTCCCACCATAGTGAAGATCCAATTTACTCTTTCTATTGACAACACTAGTATCACCGTTGTGGTTCATGTTCGTAGGTAGATTGGATCTTACTCGAAAACCCTAAACCACGTAAAATATGCAAACCAAATTAGAGGCGTCTAACTTGTTTTTGCAGGGTTTGGTGATGTGATATGGCCATGATGTGATGATGATTATATTTGATGTATGAGATGTTCATTATTGTATTATGGCAACCGGCAGGAGCCTAATGGTTGTCTTTAAATTTGTTAAGACCTGCGTGTCTATTCATCTTGTAATAGCTTTATTTCAAGTAGTTGTTATAGTAGCTATAAGTGATGGACAACCATGAAGCGGTGCCATGGACCTTGGTGCAATGCTGGTGATGATGGAGATCATGCTCATGTGCTTTGGAGATGGAGATCAAAAGCACAAGAAGAAAGGCCATATCATATCACATATTATGAATTGCATGTGATGTTAATCCTTTATGCATCTTATCTTGCTTAGATCGCGACGGTAGCATTATAAGATGATCCCTCACATTAATATCAAGATAATAAAGTGTTCTCCCTCGTATGCACCGTTGCTACAGTTCGTCGTTTTGAAGCATCTCGTGATGATCGGATGTGATAGACTCTACGTTCACATACAACGGGTGTAAGCCATGTTTGCACACGCGGAATACTTGGGTTTGCTTGGCGAGCCTAGCATGTACAGACATGGCATCGGGACAGGAAACCGAAAGGTTGAACACGAGTCATATGGATGATATGATCAACATGTTGATGTTCACCATTGAAGCTACATCATCTCACGTGATGATCGGTTTTGGTGTAGTGGATGTGGATCGTGTGCCACTTAACAACTATGAGGGATGTTGTATTAAGTGGGAGTTCATTAGTAATTGGATTAAAACTTGAACTAATTATCATGAACATAGTCTAAATAGTATTTTGAATTAAATTTGTAGAATTGGCATCCGTTATCTACCATGCGCTAGTCTTGTAATTGAGATAGAAATACTGTTAACTTTACGGACTGGTACCGTATTGTTAAAGAATCAAGAAATGATTAAGTCCTATTGCAAACTTTTAGTAAACCTCTCATTAATGATTCAACCAGCTATGGTTTCAATTAGTACCTAAAGTTATCTTGTCTCCGTGAAACTTGAAGTTCAAATCTGTTTGAAAAGTAAGGAGCTGAAAATTTAGTTTTCAGAAATAATCAAGGTATGAGATATATGTGATATCTAAGACCTTATTGCAAGATGATAGAATATAATTTGGTGAGACTACATAAACACATAAGTTTTATGGGAATGTACGAAGATTGAAGACGCAAGGCGTCCCAATCCTCCAACTATTGGGGCACTAACGATATTCATATCCATGAAGTGATCGTCCTTAGTATGCACCGTTGCTAAGACTCGTCGTTTCGAAGCATCACGTGATGATCGGGTGTGATAGATTCTACGTGTGCATACAACGGGTGCAAGCCAGATTTGCAATACTGAGGTTAAACTTTACGAGCCTAGCATGTACGGACATGGTCTCGGAAAGTCGTCATGATATGATGGATAAAATTATGAGTGAAATTGTTCATCATATTACAATGTTACTAATAGTGAAATCTGGAACACTTGTCATATGATGATCAACTTCAAAGTAAGAACCTCAAGGTTATTGGTATTTGACCAATGGACTTAGAAGTTATTGAAAGTGAAGTGTTTTCTGAGAATGAGGAAAACTAAAAGAGAAACTACAAAATATATTTTGGCAGAAAGAAAGAAAAGACTAGAAAGTCTAGCTCAGGTGTATATAAATGATATACATGTTGTGGATGTATTCCTTGTTTGGTCACATAATGAAATTCTTGGGTATTTGTACCAGATTGGTTGGTATGAGATGTCATACAGTAAAACGCAATACAAGAATACGATGGCCTTAGTGACTGATAAGGAATATGGTGATAATGCACGTCTGGAACATAATAAAGTGTTATTATGTTTGTCGTTGGCATTCTACCTAGCCCTTAGAATTTATAATAAAGAACTTAATAATTGTTATTTTGCTCTGGTCAAATGAAAACAATGAGTTGTTCAAATTATGACATAACTCCATGTACGATGGATAAGTTATTATAAATCTTAATGGTGAAACACACATACATAACACTGACGCTAAAATGCCATAAGGCAAATGATTTGAATTTCACTTATTTGTGGAACCGCCATTTAGGTCTTATTAGAGAGGAACGCATGAAGGAACTCCATGCAAATGGATTTTTGGAGTCATTTGATTTTTGAATCATTTGGCGCTTGCAAATCTTTTCTAAAAGGAATGACTGAAATACCGTTCATAGGCCAAGAGTAGAACGGGCAACTAACTTAGTGGAAACATACATGATGATATATGTGGTTCATGGGCATAGTTGTGTGCGGAGATTCTTCTACTTCATGAAAACTTCCAACAATGAATTGCGTATATATATGTGGATATATTCGATAAGGAAGAAGTTTGAAACATTTGAATGGATTCAAATAAATTTCAGCATGAAGTGAAAATCATCGTAATAGAAAAGTCAAATATCTATGATTAGATCATAGTGAAAATATTTGAATTACGAGTTTTAGCGAACATCTGAGAGAGTTAGAAATTGTTCTACAACTCACGTTTCTTGGAGTATCATAGTGATGATGAAGTATCCGAAAGACGTATCCAAACCTTGTTGGATTAATGATGAGATAAAATGACGCCATTATATTTTTGTGGATTATGCTTTAGTGACTACCGCTTTTACACTAAATAGAGCATCATCATGATCCATTGAAATGACACCATACAAGTTATGGCATGGGTATAAACCCTAATAGTCCTTTCTTTAAATTTTGGTCTAAGAGTTTACAACCAAAATCGGATGAATGTCTTTGTTGGTTATCCCAAAAGAATTGTTTGGGAATTCTTTCCACTATGGAGACAAAGACAAAAGTGTTTGTCGATGTTTCTTACTTATTTCCAAGAAATTGTTTCTAACGAAGTATTTGAGTGGGAGGACAATATAACTTGATAAGGTTTATGAACCTGAGCATATTGATCAGAGTAGCGCAGCATCGGAATTGGTTCCGGAAGCGGTTACGAAGATCATGGCTCCCATGACTACAAAGTGTTTTAGCCATGGAGATCGAAGTACATATTGAACCTTGTAGGTATGGTTTACTTTGTGATCAAATAAATGATTTGTGGACAAAGGATTGTTTTTGAACAATAATAAACCAACTACAAACAAAGAAGTTATGATGGGCCCTGACTCCGTTAAAATGGCTATACGCCATAAAATCCAAGATAGATGAATACTTTTGGAAAGTAAATGGATCTATGAAATTGATGGACTTGGATGTAATATCCTTGAAGAAGCTCGACTTGTCGAAAAGTTGTTTACAACAAAGTTCAAAGAGTTGACTACGATAAGATTATATCTTCCGTAGCAATGCTTATAGTCGATGTGGATTATTCTAGTAATCGCTACATATTTCTTTTATGAGATATGCTAGTAGGATGGCAAAATACATTACTTAACAGAAGTGTGCATTAAAGGTGTATACAAGATACAAACCAAGAGTTTTGCTGGTCCGTGGAATACTAGATAGGTATACGAACTTCAATTAGATGAAGTGAGTATCGCGGAGTTGGAATCTTCACCGGATGAAATAGTCAAAGAGTTTTTGATTTCATCAGAAACGATGAAGATGCTTGCATTTGCAAGAAATTAAGTGGGAGCACTGAGACATATTTATAATGTAGATGACATATCGTTGATTATAAATGATGTAATTATATACTTGATTATAAAATGGTTTCATTGAGAATTAACTTTAATGAAAGATTATGGACTGAAACATATTTTGTGTCAAGATCTATGAAGATAGATTGAAACACATAATAAGTTTAAGTCAAAAGTACATAGAATGAATATTGAAGTAGTTCAATATAATATATTAAGAAGGTGTTCTTTTCATGTGAAGTTTTAACAAGACTTGAGTGTATTTGACACTCGATGAGTAAATACACATGAGTGATTTTAGATCACAAATAATATGTACAAAATCAGATGTCCTGTGCTCTAAAAAGTTAGGAGCATATACCAGAATGATTCATGTAATGATCATTGGACAACAGTAAGAATATCCCTGAGTGCTTTAGAAGAACCAAGGATATATATATAGTTTTTATATGGGGTAGTGACAAACAAATCGCTGTAAGTGTTGCACTGATATTTGTTTGGTCACATATAAAAATAAAATTTCAATCTCAATTAGGCTAAGTGTTGTTTATAAGGTAGCACAATGAGCTAGAAGAGGTCTATGCTAGATTTAGATCAGTTCTAAATATTGTGACGGATTCTACAAACGGCAGAGTATGTCATTGTTTTGACAATGACTAAGGATGTTAAGTCAAGGAGTTCTTTGAGAACTTGGTGTAGTTCCGACAGTGTCAGAACTTTGAAGCTATATTGTGTGTGACAATATTAGTGACTTATTTCAGACCGCGGAATTAAGGTTCCACCAGGACTAAGCATATACAATTAATGCCGACTCATTTAGAAAATGAGTGATGCGTTGAGACGCAAATGAATTGCAAAATACATACGTTTCTGCGTGTCGGATCCGTTGACTAAAACCTCTCCCATGAGCAAAACATGATAAGCACCAGAAGGCCAAGGTGTTATATCTTTACAAATGTAAACTAGATTATTGACTCTAGTGCAAGTGGGAGACTGTTGGAGATATGCCCAAGAGGCAATAATAAAGTGGTTATTATAATATCTTTGTGTTTATGATACATGTTTATATACCATGCTATAATTGTATTAACAGAAACATTGATACATGTGTGTTATGTAAACAACAAGGAGTCCCTAGTAAGCCTCTTGTATAACTAGCTTGTTGATTAATAGATGATCATGGTTTCGTGATCATGAACATTGGATGTTATTAATAACAAGGTTATGTCATTAGGTGAATGATGTAATGGACACACACCCAAATGAGCGTAGCATAAGATCAAGTCATTAAGTTCAATTTGCTATAAGCTTTCGATACATAGTTGCCTAAGTCCTTCGACCATGAGATCATGTAAATCACTTACACCGGAAGGGTACTTTGATTACATCAAACGCCATTGCGTAAATGGGTGGTTATAAAGATGGGATTAAGTATTCGGAAAGTGTGAGTTGAGGCATATGGATCAATAGTGGGATTTGTCCATCCCGATGACGGATAGATATACTCGGGCCCTCTCGGTGGAATGTCATCTGATTAGCTTGCAAGCATATGAATGGTTCATAAGAGATCACATACCACGGTACGAGTAAAGAGTACTTGTCGGTAACGAGGTTGAACAAGGTATGGAGATACCGATGATCAAACCTCGGACAAGTAAAATATCGCGAGACAAAGGGAATTGGCATCGTATGTAAATGGTTCAATCGATCACTAAGTCATCGTTGAATATGTGGGAGCCATTATGGATCTCCAGATCCCGCTATTGGTTATTGCTCGGAGAGAGTCTCGACCATGTCGCATAGTTCACGAACCGTAGGGTGACGCGCTTAAGGTTCGATGTCGCATAAGTAAATTCGTAATATGAGATGGAGACCGAATGTTGTTCGGAGTCTCGGATGGGATCCAAGACATCACAAGGAGGACCGGAATTGTTCTGGAGGAATTCTGCTGTTTTGTATTTCAAGAAAAGTTGTTCTGGAAACATTCTCGGAATTGGACGAAATAAAACAGAGGTTCTTATTTTTCTGTCACGGAGTCCAAAGGGGAGAAGGAGAAGAGCCGGGGGTGGGCCACACCACAGGCCGGCGCGGCCCCCAGGCCGCGCGGGTATGGTGTGGGCCCACCAGGCGCCGCCACTAGATGGGTTTTGTGAAACCCTAACCCTAGTTCCCGACTATATATAGTGGGATAGTTTGGCCGGCCAAAGCTGCTCCGTTCGCAACCCTAATTTGCCACCTCTCCTCCCTCCCAGTTTCTCCTGCTTAGGCGAAGCCCTGCAGGAATTCTTCTCCACCACCACCACCACGCCGTCGTGCTGGGATTCCGTGGAGATCTACTACACCTCCGCTGCCCGCTGGAACGGGGAGAGGAAGGAGCTTCATCGACACCGTACGCGCGATCGAGTACGGAAGTGCTGCCGGATTGCAGCACTGGGGATGATCGTCTACACCAACAACGAGATCTAATCTCGTAGGCTTTGGAAATCTTCGAGGGTTAGTCTCATATCAATCTCGTTGCTTCGATCTTGTAGATCAGATCTTGGGTGTTCCATAGATTAGATCTTGGATTTATTCGTCTTGCGGTAGGAAATTTTTTGTTTTCTATGCTACGGACCCCATCATCAACAACTGGGTGGATAGGATGTTTAGGCCCGCTCCTCCATCAACCATAATCTTGGACACCTTCACATTGTTGATGGTTGATGAGACCACCAACGGGAGGATCCCCATGCCGGCGCTACGGGACAGGTGATCCTGGGCATCAAAGGTGATTGACACGGTCGGCCATTTGAGGGGGCAATGCGCCTCCACGCTAGGTTGCCCAACACACACTTTCATGTTCAACCGCTTTGACGGGGATGTGCGAGGGGAAGGCCTACGCACCCCCTTGAATGCACAACACGTCACGCGACCATAGGTTAGGCCGAGCTCGGCCCCGTGCTACCCTTTGATGGGAGTACGTCCGGTGTTGGGGGAGGAGCGTGATTATCTAGAGCCCACCCCATCCTCGGTTCCCTGGTAGGCTGCGTCCTGGTGCCACCCCTGCTAGGGGCATGATTCCTTCGAAGTGTGGGCATGTCAACCGGTGGTACCGGAGGGAGTAACCCACCAGATCCACAGCGGGACGAGCCAAGAGCCCATGACTAGGATGCTTTCGATGGCCTCCGACTGGAAGTGCAATAAGGCGTCCGCTGCCACGAGCGCAACCCCCAAGTCGAGAAGCTCGGGCAAGGGAGGTGGTTGCTCGCTGGCCACCTCGACTAGGACACAGGCGGCCGCCCCTCCTGGGCGGGCTGATGGACCGGTGTCGCCTGCTAAGGGAACGGACACGAGGGCACCAGTTCCATCGTTGGTGGGGCCGATGCGCCCCACGTGGCTTGAACCAAGCGTTAGATGTACCGCTCTGCGTGGCTCTCCCCGACGGGGCCGCCCTTCCCTCCGTGCCATCATCCGCGAGGCAGACAAGGCTCCTGCTGCCGTTGACGAGACCGGTAGATCACCCGCCTTGCTTGCGACCCCTACCTGGCGCGTCAGATGTCGTGTTGTGGATTCGAACACCGGGGAAAGAGCACATCGAGATCTATTGACGGTCGAGAGGGAGCTCACAATCATGCAGAGACGCATGTTTTTTTACCCATGTTCAAGCAGCGATGTCCGAAACCCTACGTTGTGCAACTATGTTGTATGTGGTGGATCTTTTCCCGATACAATGTTTCTTCCCCGGGAGGGAGCTGCTTCTTTCTTGCCTTCCTCCTGCAGCTCGGGCTTCCTTTTATATTGCTAAGGGGACACCACAGTGTGTTGTAGGGCCACGTTGCTTGGTGCATGGCACATGTTCAAGACGTGGCGCGTAGGTTCGGCCGTCCGAGCTGCGTGGCTGAGGCTATTACCTAGATGGCGGGTGCCAAGAGGTCTAGCTTTGTCGCGGCTTCGCAGCTTCTGGCTTGTCATGCCGGAGAGGTGAGTGTGTTAGTTTTGCGGCTGGCGAGGAGGTCGTCCGATCCAGGGCTTCTGCGCGGGCCTGCGGTAGCCGAGCGAAAGCCCCGCAGGGCCTTCACGAGTCTTGATTCCCCCTGCTCCTCGGGATCGATTGGTTCTTGCCCAAGGGACCGTGTACCCTGGTTCGCGCATGAACAACAATTTAATTAGAGAAGTACTCCCTTCTTTATAGGCTCGGTAATGATGTTGACATGACTAGGTTTGCTAATGTGTTGTAGTGCTGCTCTGACGAAGTCTTGTAGATAGTCGCTTTTCGGTGAAACCCAGGGCCGGCCCTGAGGGGGGGGCAGGCGGGGCGACCGCCCCGGGCCCCCGGAGCCGAGGGGCCCAATATCCTAGCTACTTATGCCGGTGGAGGAATTCATTTGGCCGCGCCATTAGAGCAGGAGTGAAGGATTTCTCTCCTATACTGTAGATGTCGATGAGGAAGACGAGAACGAACCGTTAGATACACATGCACGAAGCATTGTGCTGCTTTAGTGGGTTAGATCTTGGGCCCTTGCTTCTTTGGTTGGCTTGGGCGTTATTCAGTTCATTTGATTGGGCTTTTCACCATTTAGTTACAAACGAAGGGATTAATTAGGATCTGGACTAATGGGCTAGACCAACCAAAGGCGATGCTCCCTCAGAAAAAGCTAACGGGACGAGGCTATAAAAGGATACCCGAAATGCAACAGACATGATGCATTTTATGACCTTTTCCTTTTCATCGCTCCTTAATTTTTTTAGAAAATGAGAAAATAAATTACTCCCTCCAAATTCATATTATCTGAGTTAACTTTATCTAGACACTGTATCTAGCCAACAAACATGTCCATATACATTCATATCTAGATAAAATTGAATCAATTAATTTGGATGCATGAGAGGGAGTACAGACGCAAACGGTCACAACATAACGAGGTTCCGTGCATAGTTGGCATGATATTAGAAGAAGTATGTAATAGAATATATATATTATTTGATGTTAATATTTTCTAAAATGTTTAATAATGCAATTTCGTATATAGAGCCTCAGACCAAGATAGTACTCATGTATTATGTATACAAAAAATGATTATTATTTGAGGATTATATTGAGAGCCCTAAATTTAGTTTCGCCCCGGGCCTCTGAAATCCCAGAACCGGCCCTGGTGAAACCGAGTCGTTGAGGAGTGATGGCGACGACACTTCTAGACAACCTCGACAACCACTCTCACTTTCGGCGTTGTGTGTGTATACAAACTGTGTTATAGCTGTGGCCGCATGTGCCTTCGTGATGGTCATGTTTCATGACGATCGGCAAGGCTGCCTGCACTGATTTTTGGCTGGTTTCTGGTTTCCCGTTAATTGGGCTGCTCAACTCTGTTGTGCTTAATTAATAATAGTTCGCCTTATTTCAAAGTAAAAATTACTGCAACTAAATCGTTGGAAAAAAAAGAAACCAAAAAAACAAAACAATTCTTTGATTTATCGATTCTGTAACCAAGTTTCCCACGTTGGAAAATCATAGTAACAAGAGGATATAGCTCTGTACATGGTACCAAGTATACCAACTACATCGGGACAGTGCTTGTATTAGTAGTGTGCCAACAACGTAAGGAGTACATCGTCAGCCTCGATCAATCGCTGTATGCCGCCAATTGATTTCTTCCCGCCGAGGAGGAGCAGCTAACGCGACGGGTTCGTGGTGTCAGAGGAAGCCAGCACAACGAAGAAGCCATGACACTGGGCCGTGGTCTTCGTGTTGGGCCTTTTGTGTAGCCCGAGCGAACCAGAGGCGCAGAGTGCGTGGCTGGTTGCGCAAGCGCAGCAACATCTCCCGATTGTTTAGGCCATCTCCAGCGGCGCGACGCAAACGGTTGCTGAGCACCGTTTTCATTCGCCGTGACCGGAAATGCGTTTGGGGCCTGTTCCAGCGGGGCGACGCAAAGTGATCGGGCCGTCCGTGGAGTGGGCCAGGTTTGCGTCTCCGCGGATGCTCGGCGGTCGCGGAAAATGTCCGCGTTGGGTACATCCGGGCCCGGTCGGTAGTGAGTAGATAAGCAAAATATTTTATCATTACTATTGATTGGCCAAAAGGACCATCTTTACAGAGATGGTTAGTCGAGTCAACCTAAAACTACAACGGCCGTACCTACTCGCCGTCGCGCGGCCTACACCGGCCTCGGTTACTCGCATCCGCGCCCTACTACTGGCCGCCGGATGGGCCGGCGCCGTCGCCGAAGCGGGAGCGCTTCTTGCACTCCGCGCGCCGCGCACGGCGGCGAACGGACATCTCGTCCTGCCGCCTGCGGCGTTCGAGGGCCTCGGCCAGGGAGCTGTCCCACAGGGCCGTCACCGTCGCAAAGGCCACCTTGGTAGCCGCCGCCTCCGCCGTCGCCGGGCCTCCTCCTCCTCGCCGCCGCGACCGCCGCCGCCCGGGCCTCCTCCTCCGCCGCCGGCCTGGTCGCCGCCTGCGCCGCCGCCGCGTCCACCTCTGCCCGGACCGCCGGATCGCCGCCACGTCGGCGACGGCGGGCCCGTTAGCCGCCGCCGCCACAGCTTCGTCGGCGGCGATGGCGACCTCCAGCTCCCGGTTCTCCTGCTCGACCCGCGCGGGAGAAGGGCCCCTACGCTGGAGCGAGTCCAGGTCGGAGCACATTAACCCCCTAGCCATGGCCGTCGCATAGCCGGCTTCCTCCTCCGCCACCCAAGCCGGCGGCGCTGGCGCCCCGCCAGGGACTCGAAGGACGCGAGCAGAACCCGCTGGTCACCGCCGAACTCGAAGCGCCGGGCACGGGGGGGGGTCGTCCACGATGTCGTGGATGACGACGTCGGCCGGAGGGGCCGCGATGGCCGCCCGCGCCTCGCAAGCTCGGCCCTGGCGTCGGCGAGCTCGGCCATGGCGTTGGCGATCTCCGCCCTGGTCGCCGCGAGGCGCCCTTCCGCCTCGCGCCTCCGCCTCCGCCTCCGCGACCTCCAGTCCAGCTGCTGGGCCTCAACGCCGGCGGCGGCTACCTCGTCCTCCTCCTCCTCCTCCGGGTGGAGCTGGCGGCACATGTGAACAACGTGCTCCCAACTCATGTGGTCCGCCATGGATGGATGGTAGGGTTAGCTTGAGGTGTGCCCGTCGCACCCGGCGGTGTCCACCATATATAGCCACGGCTGGGCGGGAAACGGCGTTGGCGCGCAGGGCGTTTCCCGCCAGCGGGCGAAACTTGCCAATGTATTGGGCGCGCGCGGGAACGATCGTCGTCGCGCGGGAACAGTTAATCGCCGCCGGCAGTCCTCGACGGGACGTAAAACGCCATTAGCGACCTTGACGCTGTCCCCGGATAAAATATGCGTCCGCAGCTGGAGACGCAAACGGTCGCCCTGGGCCACAACACGTCCGCGGGCCGACGCAAACGGACATTTCAGACGTCCGAAATGCATCGGCCCGCTGGAGATGCCCTTAGTCCCACCTCGCTGCCTGGGAGAGGAGAGGCGGGTCAGGGAAGCTATAAAAAGAGGGGCAGGGCAACGTTACAACTCATACCTTTCTCGGCCTTTTGTTGGATCCGTGTTGGTGGGAGCATCGTCATGCATGCTGTGCAACGCATCCAAATCTTCATACCAGGAGCAGGCAAAGCGAAGCGTGGTGTCAGCCCCGGCCCGCGCAGCAGAATGCCGCCACTCGCTCAACCGCTTGCCGGTATCCAGAAGCCGGTCAGTAGTGGAGCTGACGTTGTCGCTCTCTAGGCTAAAGGCACTTGATGGCAGCGTCTGGCAGCTGAGCGATGTGCCGGTCGACAATCCTCATGTGCGTAATGCGGGAGTACAGAGCGACAAGATGGTCCTTTGTGGTCAAGGGAGCGCTGGCGTCAGGAACCGAATCCTCGACCCGGGCCTTGGCAACGGTCGCCTTGGCACGTGCCTGAGAATCCGGGAAAAATTCTGCGAAAAGATCAAAAGAACCTGGTGTAAGAACGAACCAGTAAGAAAGGAAAGCTTGTAAGCAAAAAGTAAGAACACCTACTCAGGGCTTTATCGTCAACGTCCTTGACCATCAGGCCAATTGAGGCCTGGACCGCCAAGAGCTCATCGTTCCGCTCCTGCTCCTGCTTCCGCAGCTTCCTCTCCTCATCAAGCCCCCGACGCAGCTGCTCCTCGGCATCAGCAAATTGCTTCCGGGCCTCCTCAACCTTGGCCTCACCGGCAGCGATGGCCTCCTTCAGCGCCCTAGCGTGCTGCAGCCCAGCTTGGACCAGTTGGTCCTTGAGGTTGGAGGTTTCATCCCCCTGAGCCTGCAGGTCGCGCTGATGCTGGAGGGACAACTTTTCCTTTTCAGCTGAAATTCGGAATGGATGGAGTTAGTAGAAAAAGATAACAAGGGAAAAAACAAACCGACAGATGCGGCTTACCTTTAAGCGCAGCAACTTGGGCGATGAGGCCGTCAAGGGAAGCTTCCGGCAGGGCAGCTGCGCAAAAGAAGCCTTTTAACAAAGTTCATCAAGGCAAAAAACCGGTACAAAAGAAGCCGGTAAGATCAAACAAACCTTGGCACTGGGTGTGGCTAAGCTTGAGGGCAGCGCAGGCCTCGGTAAGGTCACGGTGCTCCCACAGCAGCTCCTGAAAGAGGTGCTTGCGTGAGTCCAACACGCCCTGGAAAAGTTAAAAGGAACCGTGAGGGATGCAGGTTTTCGGAACAGTTTTGCGCTAAGTACTGCGTGCTTAACCCGAAACTCGGGGACTATGTATGTCGGTTTTTTGGCAAGTTTCGCGCTAAGTACTGCGTGCTTAACCAGAAACTCGGGGACTATGTATGTCGGTTTTTTGGCAAGTTTCGCGCTAAATACTCCGTGCTTAACCTAAAACTCGGGGACTATGTATGCCGGTTTTTTTTGGCAAGTTTCGTGCTAAGTACTGCGTGCTTAACCCGAAACTCGGGACTATGTATGCCGGTTTTTTGGCAAGTTTCGCGCTAAGTACTGCGTGCTTAACCCGAAACTCGGGGACTATGTGAGCCGGTTTTTTGGCAAGTTTCGCGCTAAGTAATGCGTGCTTAACCCGAAACTCGGGGGCTATGAGGATATATCTATGAGATCTAAGTTGAAAACAATCCGGTATGAGAATAAAATCTGGATTCGAAAGAAAAACTTACCAGCATGTTGTTGTTAGCATCGTGCCAGGCGTTGTCGAACTCCCGCACAACGTGCTTGAGTCATGACAGGAACTGCACGGTGTTCCGGGGGCCGCGGGGGTCGCTCACCACCTTCTTGTCCTTGCCAACGCCAAGGGTGGTGTCGAGGGTACTCCTCGGCAATGCGCTCCGTTTGGGGCTTAGGGTAGATGGAATCATGTACGGTGACACGAGACATCGGTTATCAAACAAGCGGGGAGAGCGATTTACCCAGGTTCGGGGCCCTTGATAAGGTAAAACCCTTACGTCCTGCCTGTCTGATCTTGATTATGAAAATATTGGGTTACAATGGGGTGCCGAAGGTTTCGCCTATGATCTCGTCGAGAGACTAAGTTCTGCAGGGACCTAGCTCTAGACTTATGGTGGCTAAGATTACTATGATTGTGTGTGTCCTCAGCAGCCCCTCTTCTGGCCCTTATATTGGGAGCCAGGTCTCGAGAGATATGTCCGGGTACGACTAGGTTACAAAGAGTCCTAGGTCTAAACTTTCCTTGTATTCTTTGTTTCCTTGTCTTGTTCTTCAAGAATCCTTCTTCGGAACCGACGTAGTGGCCCACCTGGCCATCGAGTGCCTTCATGGGCCCCTGGTTGGGCCGCAAGAGGTAGTGCAACATCAGTTACCCGAAGGGTAATGCCCACGTCAGTAGCCCCCGTGGCGGCCGAAGATACTTCGGGCAGGGACTAAAGCATGCCTCTGTCGAATGTTCGTCTCACCCGACAAATCTTGATCTCCCTGTAACAGTAGCATCTTCTTCTATCGGGTGCGCGTCCAGCGCTCCGATGGGAGTAGCCCCCGAGTCTAGGTACGGATGCTTGCAACCGTGCGTAGACTCAAGTTGTGCTACTCGAACGTCTTCTTCTGCTGAAGTTTTCTGCAAATTTCCAAGGTCACCCGATACATTTACATCGGGGCTTTTAATAAGGTTCAGTACGTAAAGGATATCGAGTAACGTGCCCAGCTTTGCTGGTTAACTGCCGATGGAAAAACAACGCTGTGCTCTACACAGAATCAAGTCCTCGGGCATGATCCTGGAATGCAAAAAATTCTTTGAGACCAAAAATTTTATCGGGTGTGCACTCAGCACTCCCGATGGGAGTAGCCCCCGAGTCTGGGCGCGGATGCTTGCAACCGAGTACAGACTTAGCCTAAATCACTTGAACATTTCAATCTTAATTCAGATACTTCTGATGCAACCTTTCTTGAAAAATTCTTGGAGCCCAAATTATATCGAGTGCGCGTCCAGCGCTCCGATGGGAGTAGCCCCCGAGTCTAGGCACGGATGCTTGCATACGTGTGTAGACTCAAGCCGATCCACTCGATAGTCTTAATTTTCTTCGGATGCTTCACGTGGAATCGATACTTCTCATGACATCATTGGTGACGTAGCAGCTGCTGCAGTTTGACTGACAGGACATGACCTGACGGGCCCACCCCACTTCTGCGCGGTCAGTTTAGGAAATGACCAGTACTTGCGCAGTTACCAAGATATCTCCTCGATTTCCGCGCACAATGATGAAAAAAGATCCCTTAATAAATTGAAGGCAACGACACGTGGCCGCCCGATCTAAAACTCTCTTTAGTTTATAATCTCAGAGGGAAGATTTTACCCTTTCCACGCCTTCTTCTCGCATCCCTTCTTCCTCCTTACTCACAACCGCTGCGCCGCCGCCGCCGCTTTTTGGACCTCCTTCAGATCTCACGATGGTGAAGAAGAGGAACCTTACTCTCACCGCCAACGCCACGACTAGCGCCGCCGCCACCAAAGCTTCATCAAGCACACCGAAGAAAGGTGCTTCAGATGCCCCTCCTCCAGCTCCTGCGCCGCCCGCGCCGGAGAGCTCCACAGCTGGAGCCGCGCCCGGCGATTGGCCGCTTTCTACAACCACTAAGCGCGATGAGAAGAGGGCTCGAAGCCTTGGGATAATCTCATCCGATGAGGGGAACGTCATTCTCCCAGGTGCGGCTTCGCGCCCCAATCCCCCCGCCGGTTTTACTGTGATGTTCTTATCGTTTCTTTATCGTGGTCTTTCCCTTCCTGCTCACGAATTTCTCCGACGTCTCCTTCGTGTGTACGAAATCCAATTGTGGAAATTAACCCCCAATTCAATCCTCCATCTCGCTATCTTTATCACCCTGTGTGAGGCCTTCCTGGGCGTCAAGCCTCATTTTGGTTTGTGGAAGAAGATCTTCTTTGTGAAGAGATACAACTGCAGCATTGGGTCCTTCGTCACCGGCGGAGTTGGATTTGCTGTCCGCAAAGAAGTTAACTACTTCAGTTTTCCAATGAGAGAATCCGTCCAAGGGTGGAGGTTGAAGTGGTTCTACATCAGAGATTCATCAGTAGCCGACACTCAACTTCCTCAATTTGCTGATGTCTTGGAGGCCATGCCTAGAAGGTCTTGGAAAATATCCTCTCACCCGAAGAAAAGCCAACAGCCGATAGATTATTTGAGAGATTTCTTCGAATCAAGGAATCCGATGGCCAAACCATGATAGGTACCGAGGTGGTCGCCGTTTTCTTGAAACATCGAGTCCAACCAATCATGTCTAGGGCCCACCCGATGTGGGTGTATTCAGGCCCCAAGGACGAGACTAGAGTAAACGTTGCTGAGCTATCTGAGAAAGAGTTGCTTGATGAAGTTAGGCGCCTTACTCATTTCAGTCAAGAAGACTCGATTCCACTTATATCTCTTCAACCGCCCTTCGATGCCGATCATCCACCGACTGAGGTAATTTTCTTCTTCATGTTTGTATTAACTTGTTTCTTCCAATCCTTATAGTTTTCATTATCCTACCTTAACTCTTTCGACAGATCCCGATAGCTCCCGAATGTTTTCAAGATTTGTCGAATAACGCCCCTCAAGAGAGAAACCCTTCCATTCCTGTAGAGTCCCATGTAGATCCAGAAGATGAGAGAATGACCCGATGAATCCTGAAGCTTTTTCCATAGATCCTTAATCACTTGTTGACGACACAAGTGATACAACAGAGTCGATCCATGATGACGATGCTGATCCGCTGCCTTTGTTGATGCAGCTAAGGTGGAGGCCGACGTGCTGCCCGCAAAGAGATCGTCCGGCGGCTTTGCCGATGAAGATGATCTTTTTGATCTGTAAGTCCTTACTACTTTACTCCAAATTCTGGTTTTGATGGAGTTCATACGTATTCAGCTCTCATTTTATCTGATTCGCATACTTGTAGTGAGGAAGGCTTCATAGAACCCCCTCCAAAGAAGGCCAAGACGAGATCTAGCAAGCCATCTCCGGCAGCCTCTGAGGCTTCCGCTCCTGCTACGGCCCCAACAGCTCAAGTCTCTACAACTTCTTCCCTCTCTAAAGGGAAGGAGATTCCTTCGACTGCTGTGGTCACAGCTTCACCTCCTGAAAAACCTGCAAGCTTTTCCTGATTTGATAATATGTTCATCTCTGGTAGCTCCCGAGTGGATCTTCAAATTATAAGTTTTCTTAGAATTATCTCACTGCTTGCTAATAGCCGTGTTTTCTCATTTTCCTAGGATTTTCGAGCGGTTATTTCTTCCCTGGAGGTCTTCGCCTCCCAATTTACTTCTCTCGAAGCTGATAAAGCTCGACTGCAAAAGGAGGTCGAGTCTTCATCTTCAAAGCTTGAAGGCGCAATTAAAATAGTTGTCGAAGCCCGCCAGAATGCTGATTCTTTGAAGGAAGAACTTGAGAAGCTGAAGAACAAGCTGAAGGACGAAGAAACTTCAAAGCTTGCTGCCGAATCTCAAAAGAATGAGGAATATAAACTTCTTCGCCAATCTGTTTTGGCTTTGCTCAGTAATTCCCACCAACTTATTTTTCAATTCCCCTTTTCTTAACTTAATCATGATTAAGGAATTTTTCCTGTTTGTTCTTTGCAGAATCTGCCGATATCTCTGCTGACGCTTTGAAGAAACTTCCTGATAACTTGCCTGTCGATGCGTTGACATTGACTCTCGAATCTCATAAGCTTATTCAAGCTCTTCTCCAGAAGAACAAAGGAGTCATGGAGAGGATACACTCGATGATTTTCCCCAAGGTCGACCAGAACAAAACTCTGGAGCAGCTGATAGATACTTTTGCTGTCGACACGAAGGGAGTTATCGAGGTATTCAAACGCACTTCACGCACCTACGGCGCTCTCCTAGATTTTCAGCTTATGATGGGTCATGGCTTCGTAGCCAATATTGAACAAATGACCAAGGAGCTACCAAAGGAACAAGATGGGCGACTTATTGACTTAAGCGTCCATAAAACTTCAGCGCTCAAGTGTGCTCGCCAGCTTCTCGAATTAGTTTCGTCAAACAGATCAGCTACTGGACCAAGCTTGTCAACTCAGACCCAAGCTCCCTGAGTTCTTTTTCATTGGATTGTAATCTTGTTTGTTTTAAGACAATTTCCTGTCATAAGACTTTTTGATTGTAATGAATTCCGTGTTGGCAATGTTGCCGATACCATTTGGCTGTAATCCTTTTGAAGTTTCGATTGCACGCTCCCGATGGGAGTTAAGCCCGATAATGATCTCATATACTCCATTGTGTTATTAATGGCATAACTTTGCAGGTATTTCCTATACCCTCCTTCACCGAAGATTCTTCGAGTGCTTCTTCTGAAAGTGATCGCCTCCAACGCATGAAAGCTCGGATCGCCCAAATGGAGAAGGATATGCGTGGCATTTATGCCTTGGCCGCTATTATAAGGAAGAAGAGTGAACTGGCTGCCGACGCGGAACGATATGCCCTTGCTGAACTGCACAAAGCCACAGAAAGCTTGAATTGTAAGTATTCTAACTTCCCGTTCTTTAACTTCTGGAATAAGGATGATCCCTTGATTTGATTCGCTTGACTGCTTCCTACAGTCATAGCTCTGAACTTATCGGAAGAGAACAAGCGTATTCATGAACGCGTGAATGCCTAGACCCATCTTGCATCTTTGGAGGAGGTCTTCTGGAGTAATCGATCGAAAGCTTTTGTTATCGCGAAGTTTCAGGATCGGGTGCAACAAGTGCACCAATTTTTCACCAAGTGCCATACTATCTTGAGATTAACGTGGAAGATTATGTTCCCCCTGAATGCTGTTCCTCCTACATTGCTGGCTTTAATGTCTGAATTTGGTAACGTCAGGAAGATCCGAAGGTTGGTCTGTTCACAACTGGTTGCTAGAGCTCAATCTGCTCTCGCTCTTCTCCTGTCGAAACACCCAGCCATATATCTGATGGCCGTCGCAAATGCCGATGGCAATGTAGGCAATCTTTTTGAAAGGGCTCATATTCCTTCTACCATTGTAGCCGATAGGCTGGAACAAAGTTGAAAGGTAGGTGAAAAGGTTCTAGAAGGGGAGTCCTGAAAATTTTCATGCTCCAGTGATGTAAACACTTGTCGCATCCGAATATTCGGATGCACCGACCCGATGGGAGTTGTATATATGTATTTCCCTTTTAATTTCTTGTAAGTGCCGTTGGAAATTTTTATTAATGCAGTAAATCTTAATTACTCGTTGTACATCTGTAGTATGATGTATATGTAAGTTTATCGGCGGCAAATTCTTTGAGTGATCAGCTCATGTTGCAGGTTTTACAAAACCTGTCGTATGTGCAACTTTGCTTTCAACCGATGTATGACTTGACAGTAGCTCCCGAACAAATCGATGGAACTAGATCTGCCGATGACTCCGTCGCTCTTTAGTACTTTTGTAGTTTAAAGTACCGGCCATGGGTCGTTTTGTATGTGTTTCATGATCCTTGCTATCTGCATCACTCCTGTATTCTTGAGGCTTCTGTAGCAAAGGATAAAGACAAGATTCCTATCAGTTTTGCACCGTAGCACTCGTATTTTCAGAGGCTTTAGAGTGCAATCTTGGGTATATTTTCAAGTAAACCAATGTTCGCTATAGTATACGAAAAGAGGTCTTGATAAACTTGTTCGGGTGTCCCGAATTACTGTAATACTTCAGACAAACGAAACTTGAGTCTTTATTAATAAAGTAAGCGAAAACTAAGGGGCTAAAAGAGCCCTATGGAAAGAGAAAAAAACTAAATGTATATAATGATACCCATCTAGGCCTGAAATTAAAACTCGAAACTCGCGAACTAAATGAGTAACTCGTGACTCGACTCGCCTCGACTCGAACTCGGTGTATAACGAGCCAAGCCGAGTTTCATATTTTGTCGTTAAACGAGTTCAAGCTAAACGAGCCGAGTTCATCGAACTCGCGAGTAGCTCGTTTAACTCGGTAAAAACGAATTTGGCCCAAGCCCACTGATGGCGTGTAACTCACACGTTCGTTGGGAACCCCAAGAGGAAGGTATGATGCGCACAGCAGCAAGTTTTCCCTCAGAAAGAAACCAAGGTTTATCGAACCAGGAGGAGCCAAGAAGCACGTTGAAGGTTGATGGCGGCGAAATGTGATGCGGCGCAACACCAGGGATTCCGGCGCCAACTTGGAACCTGCACAACCACTACAAGAAAAGTTGCCATGGCCGACGAAGTTGAAGTCGCGCCGTGGTTGCTGGTGTACCATGGCCGACGATTTTGGTCCCTCCGTGGTGCATGTCAAAACTTTTTTTCTCGTTTTTGAGGCCACCTAGCCCGACGAAAGCGGCCAAAACATCGCGTATGGTGGCCCGGGACGTGGTGCATCTCGAAATCTCGGGTTCGCCGGCCGAGTCAACGCAAATCCGCACCGCCGAGGGATGTAGGGCCCAGATGGCAGCCTCTCTGGCATTGTTTTTTTCTAGATCGCGCCATCTCGTTCAACGTTCTCCGATCGAGCCGTTTACGATGCAGGATCATGGGTCCCGCATGTCATCCTCTATGAACCAAAATTCTTTCTATTCTTGGATTTTTTTGACCCCCTGATTTCTGGCTACTTCCTTTTTCTTTTGATCCCTTGCCGCCTTGGAAACGTTGAGACCGCTGCTGCTAAATGGGACCCGCATGTCATCCTCTATGTGCAATCAACTTTCTTTTCTTGGAGTTTTTTTGGCACCTCAAATTTGGTCACTTGCCTTTTTCTTTCGATCCCCTGCCGCCTCTCAAACGGTGATACCGCTGCTGCTAAATGGGACCCGCATGTCATCCTCTATGTACTATAAAACTTTCTTTTCTTGAATTATTTTTGGCCCCTCATATTTGGTCACTTACCTTTTTCTTTCGACCCCCGCCTCTCAAACGGTGATACCGCTGCTGCTAAATGGGACCCGCATGTCATCCTCTATGTACTATAAAACTTTCTTTTCTTGGATTTTTTTGGCACCTCATATTTGGTCACTTGACTTTTTCTTTCGATACCCCCGCCTCTCAAACCGTGATACCGCTGCTGCTAAATGGGACCCGCATGTCATCCTCTATGTACTATAAAACTTTCTTTTCTTGGATTTTTTTGGCACCTCATATTTGGTCACTTGACTTTTTCTTTCGATCTCATGCCACGTTTGAAACGTTGAGGAACCTGCTGGCTCATGGGACCCGCATGTCATCCTCTATGTACTATAAAACTTTCTTTTCTTGGATTATTTTTGGCACCTCATATTTGGTTACTTGACTTTTTCTTTCGATCCCCTGCGCCTCTCAAACGTTGATACCGCTAAATGGGACCCGCATGTCATCCTCTATGTACTATAAAACTTTCTTTTCTTGGATTTTTTTGGCACCTCATATTTGGTCACTTGACTTTTTCTTTCGATCCCTGCCGCCTCTCAAACGGTGATGCTGCTAAATGGGACCCGCATGTCATCCTCTATGTACTATAAAAGTTCATTTTCTGGTTTTTTCACCCTCTGATTTTTGGCAATTTCTTTTTTCTTTTGATCCTCTGCCGCCTCTCAAACGGTGATACCGCTGCTGCTAAATGGGACCCGCATGTCATCCTCTATGTACTATAAAACTTTCTTTTCTTGAATTATTTTTGGCTCCTCATATTTGGTCACTTGCCTTTTTCTTTCGATCTCATGCCACGTTTGAAACGTTGAGGAACCTGCTGGCTCATGGGACCCGCATGTCATCCTCTATGAGCAATCAACTTTCTTTTCTTGGAGTTTTTTTTGGCACCTCATATTTGGGCACTTGCCTTTTTCTTTCGATCTCATGCCACGTTTGAAACGTTGAGGAACCTGCTGGCTCATGGGACCCGCATGTCATCCTCTATGTGCTATAAAAGTTTCCTTTGTTGGATTTTTTTCACCCTCTGATTTTTGGCTTGCCTTTTTCTTTTGATCCCCTGCCCCCTTTGAAACGTTGAGTAAGCTGTTGGCTCAAGGGACCCGCATGTCATCCTCTATGTCCATCAACTTTCCTTTCTTGGATTTTTTTTCACCCCCTAATTACTAGCTACTTTCTTTTTCTTTTGATCTCAAGCCGCATTACAAACATTGAGACCGCTGCTGCAAAATGGGACCCACATGTCATCCTCTATGTACAATAAAGTTTCTTTTCTTGGATTATCTTTTGCTCCTGATATTTTGTCACTTGCCTTTTTCTTTCGATCTCATGCCGCCTTTGAAACATTGAGTAAGCTGCTGGCTCATGGGTCCCGCATGTCATCCTCTACGAACAATAAAAGTTTCCTTTCTTGGAGTTATTTTTGACCCCTAATTTCTGGCTATTTGCCTTTTTCTTTGGATCTCCTGCCCCTTTGAAACGATGAGGACGCTGTTGGCAGGTCGGTCCCACAAGTCATCCTCTATGAACAATAAAAGTTTCCTTTGATGGATTTTTTTGAACCCCTAATTAATTTCTGGATATTTCCTTTTTTTCTTTTGATCCCCTGCCGCCTTGGAATCGTTGAGGATGCTGCTGCCTCATGGGTCCCGCATGTCATCCTCTCGAACGGTAAATGTTTCTTTTCTTGGATATTGTTTACCAAATGATTTTTGGCTTATTTTTTCTTTCGATATCCTGCCGCCTTTAAAACGTTGAGGACGCTGCTGGCTCACGGGTCCCACATGTCAGCCTCTATGAACAATAAGCGCTGAGGACGCTGCTGCCTCATGGGTCCCGCATGTCATCCTCTCGAACGAAAATGTTTCTTTTCTTGGATTTTTTACCAACAGATTTTTGGTTTATTTTTTCTTTCCATCCCCTGCCGCCTTTAAAACGACGCTGCTGGCTCATGGGTCCACGATGTCAGCCTCCCCGTACAAGAAACATGTGATATCTTGATTATTTTGCAGACAATAAACAGTGTATTGCGCTCTGAGCTATTTCAACGGATAAATTAAATCTTTATTTTTACATAAACAAATTTATATGCTGAATCTCCTTGTTTTTTGTTTTTGCGAAGCATAGGACTTTCCTGTTTTTTTAGAAAAATCCGAACTATCCTGTTTTGGAGTGGGCTGAAATTGTACGAGTCAAAAGGGCCAGCAGGATAGTTCGAATGCCCAGATGTCCACATGCAGCCCAATTGAAATCGTTCTTTTTTTGGATTTTTTTCACCCCCTGATTTCTGGCTACTTCATTTTTCTTTTGGTCCTGTGCCGCCTTGGAAACGTTGAGACCGCTGCTGCAAAATGGGACCCGCATGTCATCCTCAATGTACAGTAAAATTTCTTTTCTTAGATTATTTTTGGCTCCTGATATTTGGTCACTTGGCTTTTTCTTTTGATCCCGTGCAGCCTCTCAAACGGTGATACCGCTGCTGCTAAATGGGACCCGCATGCCATCCTCTATGTACAATCAAGTTTCTTTTCTTGAATTATTTTTGGCTCCTGATATTTGGTCACTTGCCTTTTCTTTCGATCTCATGCCACGTTTGAAACGTTGAAAAACCTGCTGGCTCATGGGACCCGCATGTCATCCTCTATGTACAATAAAGTTTTCTTTTCTTGATTTTTTGGCACCTCATATTTGGTCACTTGCCTTTTTCTTTCGATCCCCTGCCGCCTCTCAAACGGTGATACCGCTGCTGCTAAATGGGACCCGCATGTCATACTCTATGTACAATCAAGTTTCTTTTCTTGAATTATTTTTGGATCCTGATATTTGGTCATTTGCCTTTTTCTTTCGATCTCATGCCACGTTTGAAACGTTGAAAAACCTGCTGGCTCATGGGACCCGCATGTCATCCTCTATGTACTATAAAAGTTCATTTTCTTGGTTTTTTTTCACCCTCTGATTTTCGGCTATTTTCTTTTTCTTTTGATCCCCTGCCGCCTTTGAAACGTTGAGGACTCTGCTGGCTCATCGATAAAACTTTCCTTTATTGTAGTTTTTTACCCCCTAATTTCTGGCTACTTTCTTTTTCTTTTGATCTCAAGCCGCATTTGAAACGTTGAGACCGCTGCTGCTAAATGGGACCCGCATGTCATCCTCTATGTACAATAAAGTTTTCTTTTCTTGGATTATCTTTGTCTCCTGATATTTTGTCACTTGCCTTTTTCTTTCGATCTCATGCCGCCTTTGAAACGTTGAGTAAGCTGCTGGCTCATGGGTCCCGCATGTCATCCTCTACGAACAATAAAAGTTTCCTTTCTTGGAGTTATTTTTGAACCCTAATTTCTGGCTACTTCCTTTTTCTTTTGATCCCGTGCCGCCTTGGAAACGTTGAGACCGCTGCTGCTAAATGGGTCCCGCATGTCATCATCTATGTACAATAAAATTTCTTTCTTCGATTATTTTCGGGTCCTGATATTTGGTCACTTGCCTTTTTCTTTCGATCTCATGCCGCCTTTGAAACGTTGAGGAAGCTGCTGGAGCATGGGTCCCGCATGTCATCCTCTATGAACAATAAAATTTTCCTTTCTTGGAGTTATTTTTTACCCCTAATTTCTGGCTACTTCCTTTTTCTTTTGATCCCCTGCCGCCTTTGAAACGTTGAAGACTTTGCTGGCTCATGGGTCCCACATGTCAGCCTCTATGAACAATAAACACTTCCTTTCTTGGAGTTATTCTGTACCCCTAATTTCTGGCTATTTGCCTTTTTTCTTTCGATCCCCAGTCGCCTTCTAAACGTAGAGGACGCGGCTGGCTCGCGGGTCCCAGATGTCAGCCTCCATGGACAATAAACCTCTCCTTTGTTGGATTTATTTTTCACCCTCTGATTTTGGCTATTTCCTTTTTCTTTTGATCCACTGCCGCCTTGGAAACATTGAGTAAGCTGCTGACACATGGGGCCCGCATGTCATCCTCTATGTACAATCAACTTGCAAGATCTTCGAGCGAAAGAGCTTGTATTAGTGGGACCCATATGTCAATCTCTATGTACAATAAAAGTTTCCTTTCTTGGATTATTTTTAGCTCCTGATATTCGGTCACTTTCCTTTTTCTTTCGATCTCAAGCCGCCTCTGAAACGTTGAGTAAGGTGCTGGCTCATGGGACCCACATGTCATCGTCTATGTACAATAAAGTTTCTTTTCTTGGATTTTTTTACCCCTGATTTTTGGTCACTTGCCTTGACGCTGCTGGCTCATGGGTCCCACATGTCAGCATCTATGAACAATAAACCTTTCCTTTGTTGGATTTATTGTTTACCCCTAATTTCTGGCTATTTGCCTTTTTCTTTTGATCCCCACCGGCCTTTGAAAACGTTGAGGAACCTGCTGGCTCATGGGACCCGCATGTCATCCTCTATGTACTATAAAATTTCTTTTCTTGGTTTTTTTTTCACCTCTGATTTTTGGCTATTTCCTTTTTCTTTTGATCCCCTGCCGCCTTGGAAACGTTGAGTAAGCTGCTGACTCATGGGACCCGCATGTCATCCTCTATGTACAATCAACTTTCTTTTTTTGGAGTTTTTTACCCCCTAATTTCTGGCTACTTTCTTTTTCTTTTGATCTCAAACCGCATTTGAAACGCTGAAACCGCTGCTGCAAAATGGGACCCGCATGTCATCCTCTATGTACAATAAGTTTCATTTCTTGGATTATTTTTGGCACCTGATATTTGGTCACTTGCCTTTTTCTTCCGATCTCATGCCGCCTTTGAAACGTTGAGTAAGCTGCTGGCTCATGGGTCCCGCATGTCATCCTCTACGAACAATAAAAGTTTCATTTCTTGGAGTTATTTTTGACCCCTAATTTCTGGCTACTTCCTTTTTTCTTTTGATCCACTGCCGCCTTTGAAACGGTGCGGATTCTGCAGACTAATACAAGCTTTTTCTCTCCAAGATCTTGCAAGTTGATAGATTAAATCATGGAATTATTAGGATATGTTTTAAATTTCAAATCCACTTTATGAATTATTAAAAATACCGTTATCCATGTGGGTATGGAGCGAACAAGGATTTTCATATTGGGCATGAGCAGTTTCAAAAATTGGAACCCAATAATTCAAAATAACTAAAAACAACTTTTATGTAGAATCTCCGCGTTTTTTTCTTTTGCCATTCATAGGATCTGTGTTTCATTAGAAAAGGGCCGAAATTGCATGAGCAGAAAGGCCCATTTGTAGTTATTGGGCTTCGACGGCCGGAGCAAGTAGGCCGAGAGCAATTACCATGTAGATGGCCGTTGGCAACCCAAAGTGAAATATTGGGCCCAACAGGGGAAGGCTGAACAGTACTATTTTCTAATTGGAAGGTGGTACATGGCGTAATCCTGCCAAAAAAAAAGATGGACACGGGTTGCTGAAATTTGCCCATCTGCGCCTAATATCGCCGCCGCGGCTCCGCTTCCGCCGCCGCCGCCATGCCTCGTCTCGCGTTGAGCTCGCGGTACTGCCGCGTCTCGGGCACGGGGTACCGCGGCGTCCGCGCGCGCCCCAAAGGTACGTATTACGCGGAGATACGTGACGGCGGCGAGCGCATCGGCCTCGGCACCTACGAGACCGCGCACGAGGCCGCGCGCGCGTACGACGCCGTGGCGTGGCGGCTCGGGCGCCCGCGATCGTCGATGAATTTCCATGACGTGTGGACGCGCCAGCAGGCCGAGGATCTCGCGCCGCCGCCGTACATCGTTAGACAGGAGGAACAGCGCCGCCGCCGCGAGACGGAGCGCCGTTTGCGCATTGCCGAGCGGGACGAGCGCGCGGCGCGCGAGTGGGCGGCCCGCTTCCCCGAGGACGTAGCCGCCGAGAACGAGCACTTCCGCAGACGGAGGGCGGAGAAGGCTACGAGGCGGGCTGCGAAGAAGGAGGACCGCGCACAACGGAGGGCGGAGAAGGCGACGAAGCGGGCCTTCATCGAAGCGCAGCTCGCCGGGCCGACCACCATTGGCGAGGACGACCCCCGTTGGATTGACCTCTTCTCGTCGGATCCGGTGTCGGGCACGACACCGGACTCGTCAGATGTCGAGTTTTAGTTTAGTTTTATCGCACTACTTTGTACAAATATGAACTACGGAGTATCTATCAAGCTAATTTTCTCCTATTTTATGTCTATTTCTAGTCTTTATTTGATCTTCTGTTTTACTGCACTCTATTTTTCATTATATTCTGTTTTTGGCGCTGCATTATAGCGCCTCTGAAAATACGCTGTTTCAGCCCTGCATTTGGCCGCCACAGTTTGCAGCTTCCGGTGAAGCTATTGCCGGCTCCATGCGCAGCATCAGCCCACAGCGCCAAAATATAGAGCCACTGCTGGAGTTGCTGTAATATGTTTGTCAGCAGGAGCTTACCTAATTAGTGAAAAAGATGTTCAGCGTGGGATTCGATAAAAGGATCTTCATGTTTTTTTCCTAGCGATCCTAGTTCGGACTTTTGATTGTGTTGGCTAGTGCATGAAGCTTGACACCTGTATTATGTGATCCTGATATGAGGATAAGAACACCTTCAGGTTGCATTGCTAATGGTGTCTACTGCAGCAGTGGCGTACCTTCAATGGAGACTGATGCAAGAGAGTTGGTACTGGTGAACCTGCACCTGACATCATCGTGCCACCTGAAGTAGGTTGTGTATTGGGATTAGACTGATAAGCATAGCACCTTGCAAAGAACAAGATGCTGCTAGTGTTGGTTAACGTGATTTTACGACAAAAGTCATGTATGCTCAACAGGTGCCGTACCTAGTTTGGATATTGTGTTGTTACCCTTTTGTGGTTTGGTGTTTGTCCAACAGAGAAAGCTACTCTTTTCCCGTGTAAGTGTTATTATGTGAACAAAAGTTGTATGTACATATATATCGGTCAGAGAACCAAGATTGCATATTCTTGCCTGGTTATAACACATAAGTCATAATAACAATTAAAGAGAAAAGGAACATTTGCCTTTGCAATGTGATTGTGCCAAGTAGATTAGACAACCAACCACAAACATTACAGGTCAACAGCCAAACGCATGCGAAAGTCCTAAGGTAAGCTCCATAATACATGTTGAAACCAAAAGCCTAGAAACCATAAGAAAGGTAGCTCCACATCACAGTTCCACGACAGCAGCATACTGATCATAAAACATATATCAAGTCAGGACAGCTGCACCACTGGGTAAGCATCCATGGGGTCTGGCTCAAGAGCGAAGACTGTGTGAATGCTGCAAAATGTGGCTCTTGCCTCACCCCACCCATACATCTTATCATGGAACCTTACCAAATCAGCATGAATCATCTTGACATAAACATAGCTCCTCTCTCCATGCTGATGGGATTGAACAATGCGCCAGTTGCAGTGCTTCAGCTTGTCAAACAGTATGCAGGAGATAACGAAGCATGCTGGCTGGTCTTTTGTAGTGACAATGGCTTGGAGTAGCTGGTCCTGTGAACCACCCAACTGGATCTTTAGAGCTTGAAGGACAGTCCGTGCCATATAAGCTACCGTTGCTGACTTCAGCTCGGGTTCAGGTGAATGACAGCTGACATCTTGTCCTCGAGATGCAGATCCTTCTTGATCAGATTCAGCGGAATCATCACCACTACTTACAGGTGCATCAGGTTCTACAGAAGGCACATCAGGTACATGCTCCAGTTCATAGGAGTTGGGTGGGACAGCACCGTTTGCTGAAATCTCTACAATACCAGCTCCAGGTAGACCACCAGTATCTACAGAGGGTAAACCACCAATATCCACTTCAGAGGATTCTCGTGGCACGACACCTTTCGCTAGAGGCTCTACCATACCAGCTCCAGGTCCACCACCAGTCAGTACTGTGGGCATAGTCATGACGGGTTCTACCAATACAAAACCTCCTTCGGGTGGCGTGGCAACTTCGGGTGCAGGATCATCAGTAGCAACTCCAGCATCAGCACCAGTTACATCGGTCTTGACAATAGGTAAACCGTCTTGCTCTAGTTCAGAGAATTCCCGTGGCACGACACCGTTCACTAGAGGCTCTACACTAGCAGCTCCAGCTGCACCACCAGTTTCTTCAGCAGGGGGTAAACCCAATCCACAACCTTCTTCATGTGGCACGATGATGCCACGTATAGGCTCATCAGTACCAGGTCCAGCTGCATCAGTCTCCATAGACAGTAAACAAGGTGGCGTCGGAGGTTTAAAAGACTGGCATGCCATTTCACCTTTGTCATCAGACAATATAGAGTTTTCTTCAACTCTATGTTTCTGCAATAATAAGCACATGAACAGAAATTAGACCAGAGCATCTAGCCATCTAACGGGGGCAGCAGCAAAACAAGCGTCGGTCCATATGTTTACCTTGTCATCTGGGATA
This sequence comes from Lolium multiflorum, assembly GCA_030979885.1. NCBI lineage: Eukaryota > Viridiplantae > Streptophyta > Magnoliopsida > Poales > Poaceae > Lolium > Lolium multiflorum. Next base: position 41,612,243 of record CM061752.1, on the reverse strand, counting down.
TCAGAACACACAGATTTAGAAGTCATTTCACATAGCATCCGCTTTTTCGTTCCTTCCCCTACGTCCATCTGGAATAAGTAATACTATTGATCACATAAAACTAATTAATCAAATAAATGCATATGTTGAGAAGTTTGCACGGCAAATTGTGGATTCTGCTTTCATCACCTACGAATCATCGTTCTATATATTTACCTTGTCATCTAGGATATCAGAAGTCACAGAATGAGAAGTCATTTCACTAAGTATCGGTTTTTTCGCTCTTTCCCCTCCATCCATCTGCAATAAGAAGTAATATTGATCACATAAAGCCAATTCAACGAATATATGCATATGTTGAGAAGTTTGCACAACAAATTGTGGATTCTACTTCCAATCACCAAGTAATCTCGTGAGAAATGCATGATCAAGATATGTTTCTCCCTCTTGATCGACATCTGCATCTCCATTAAGACTAATCATCGTGCGATGGTGCTCTTCAGAAGAGCGCATACAATTCCAATCACCAGACAAGCAAAAAATTGTTGATTCTAGTAATGATTAATCAGCAGTGGCCATGGAACGACCACAGATCGACCAAGCAAAAAAAAATCATCAGCCTACTGACCACCAAGCAAAGGAAACAAACTAGGCCCATACATGGCCTCACAAATCATCATCAAACGTCGATCAAACTAGCAAGTTTGAACATGGATTACTAATTTATTTTCTGATAAAGTGAGTACTCCGTATATTAATATCGAAAGATATTGATTACACTGAGCCTCTGCAACAACGCAATACCTTACTGGTAGTACGGATGCACAAGGATTCCTAATACTCCCTCTGTTCGGTTTTAATTAGTCGACGCGAGGGAGAGAAGAAAATGAACTGCCGATGCTTTCAACTAGAGTCAATTAAATACGAACGGAAGAAGTACGTACTCTAGTAGTATTGACAAATATCCGGATTAGTCTAAAAACAAATTGGCATGTAAATCCTAGTAGTCTACTAAACTAGGATCAATACCCTAGATTAGGGTTGCAAGCGGCGTCCGCGAATCGTCCCGCAAAGCAGAAAATTAGAGCAAATAGTGGTTGAGATTAGAGCAGATTTAAAGCACTCGCACTGAAACTAGCTAGCCCGCTACCCACCCCGCTTGACACCCTGCCCTAGATGTGAATCTACACCAAATATTCAAACAAGGATGAGCAACCGCCAATAAAATTTTATCCGCACATCATCATCTCTACCATACAAAAGGGTATGGTGATTTCACATACAGCCATTGTTGCCGCGGGACGAGGATGAGTGATGCGCCGCGGAGAAGGTGCCTCACGCCTCTGTCGCCGCCGCCGTCGAAGAGGAAGTCGAAGCCGCGCGATTGTGGTCCGTCGCCGATATGGAGGTGGAGCTACTAGGGAAGAGATGGAGGTGGAGGTGGAGAGGGAGTGATGGTTTGTACTAGTGGCGGCCGGTGAGATAGTTATAAATACAGCCTCTCTCTCTTTTTTGGCAAGGAATGCAGCTTCTCTTGGAAGGCAACGAGGCAACGCACTCCAGATTATAATAATATGGACGGAGAAATTTGGACGCATCTGTGTTGTCTTGTCAAATGAATCACCAGGATTTGCTTTTAGTACTCCAGATTTGGGCGACCCAAGGAAGTAGAGATAGTAATGTACGCCATCTAGCTGCACGCTATCAAATCAAATAAATGGTCATGCCATTTACTTTTAAGATGGTGCAGCAGTTATTCTGACCAAAGAAACATGCACGTCTGCTGATTATTTCTGATGGGTATACATTTACCGTCCGCTAGCAAAGATTGTTTGGCACATTGTTCTTATGGCTTTCAACATCACACCCCTTAATAATATTATTAATCAATGTTTGGGCAATCAATTGAGTGTGTTAATAAAAAATTAAAACCCACAAATCCAACTGTACTATTTTTAGGGCCATATGAAGGACAAGGAATGATTTTAAATGCCATATGGAGTACCTCCAACCATGTGAAATATGGTTCTGTCATGCAGGTGATACCCATGGCTTCGCATTGGATCTGTATGTTGTCCTACATACAGTCAACTATGAAGTACCACGATTTGGTTTTTGGGTGCAACCGGCTAGAGAATGATGCACGGGTTTGTACAGCCAGTACAATTCACATTAAGATTTTCTGATAGGATGTTGATGTGTATATGTAAGAATCATACACTAGAATGTCTTCTATGTTTAGATGGTTGATCTACGTTTATACTTTCTGTGAACCATGAGGTTAAGACCTTTGTACTGTAATAAAGATTGCTAAATAACAGTATATATGTATGCCTCTAGGGACACTGAAACAGCCAAACAACCATGCATGTGTATAGACCGTATTTGATCAAATTAAAAGAAGCGCCTGGGTTCATGCAAATAGCATAAATTTATCACCTAAGTACATTAGCTATAAATAGTTAAATAGGAGTCAAGACCAACTGAGCTAGCTAGTAGTATGATCCTACTATTACATAAATATCCCTAACTCTGATTGTCTTTGTTCCAGTCCAGCGCGTTGGTGTAGCTTGGGATGAACCAAAACCCCGTATGCCAGTTGGCCCCTGGACCGCTGCTTGAGAAAGATATGCTTTGGTGGTCTTCGCCATTTAGACTGAAGCGGAAAATTTCTTGATGTGATGTGTCAAAGTGAGAGCCAATGGCCTGAGGCGTGGTGTAGATGCAGTTTCTTCTTGTCAAATATCCTGGGGGAAATGTTGCACCACCCACTGGCATGAAAATCGGATAGTTCAACCCAAGGAACATAGAATAGTCTCCAAGATTAGTAACCCTTTCCCACGGGTTGGCTGGAAGTAACCGACTAGTGTCATTCGAGAATACAATGCAGGTATACCCCGAATAGCTGTGAACAGCGCGACCGCAATGGACAGAAGGGGTACTATCATAATGAGTTGGAGCACCGTCAGCGTCAAAATCCATTACGCCACGTGCATAGACCAGGAGAAGTCTAGAACGATCTTGAGATCTTGCCAGCCACCACGTACATCACTATTTTGTATCATAATTTGCTGTTATTCATTGATATATTTCATATTGGGACACAATACTTATGTTATTTCATCTATTTTGCATGTTTCATCATCATTGGAGGATCAAGCACCGGAGCCAGGATTCTGCTGGAAAAAGCACCGTCAGAACGCAATATTTCGGAAGATCAACTGTGGAAGGGAATTTCACGTAAATTCCTATTTTTCCAGATGACGGAGGGAGCCAGAAGGGGAAGAAGAGAGGGGCCACAGTGGGCCCAGACCATAGGGCGGCGCGGCCCATGGCCTGGCCGCGCCACCCTATGCTCTGGGGGGCCCACGACCCTTTTCGCCTCCTTTTCTTCGCGTACTCCTTCGTCCCGAAAACCTAAGCCACAGAGAGGACCTCACGAAGGGTTACAGCCGCCTCTGCGGGGCGGAGAACACCAGAGAGAAAAGAGCTCTCCGGCGGGCAGGAATCCGCCGGGGAAATTCCCTCCCGGAGGGGGAAATCGACGCCATCGCCATCGTCATCGAGCGGGACATCATCTCCATCATCATCATCATCATCTCACCATCTACACCGCCATCACCACCGCTGCACCTCGTCACCGCTGTAGCAATTCGGGTTAAATCTTGATTGTTTGATAGGGGAAACTCTCCCGGTGTTATTCTATACTTGTTGTAGATGCTATTGAGTGAAACCATTGAACCAAGGTTTATGTTCAGATTGTTATTCATCATCATATCACCTCTGATTGTATTCCATATGATGTCTCGTGAGTAGTTCGTTTAGTTCTTGAGGACATGGGTGAAGTCTAAATGCTAGTAGTGAATTATGGTTGAGTAATATTCAATGTTATGATATTTAAGTTGTGGTGTCATTCTTCTAGTGGTGTCGTGTGAACGTCGACTACACGACACTTCACCATTTATGGGCCTAGGGGAGTGCATCTTGTATTCGGTTGCTAATTGCGGGGTTGCCGGAGTGACAGAAACCTGAGCCCCCGTTAGTATATCGATGCAGGAGGGATCGCAGGATCTCAGAGTTTAAGGCTGTGGTTAGATTTATCTTAATTACTTTCTTGTAGTTGCGGATGCTTGCAAGGGGTATAATCACAAGTATGTATTAGTCCTAGGAAGGGCGGTGCATTAGCATAGGTTCACCCACACAACACTTATCAAAACAATGAAGATTATTTAGCCACTTGAAGCGAAAGTACTAGACTAAAATCCCCATGTGTCCTCAGGAACGTTTGGTCATTATAAGTAATCAAACCGGCTTGTCCTTTGTGCTAAAAAGGATTGGGCCACTTGCTGCAATTATTTCTCTCGCATTTTATTTACTTGTACTTTATTTATCTACAATATCAAAACCCCCTGAATACTTGTCTGTGAGCATTTACAGCGAATCCTTCATCGAAACTGCTGCCAACACCTTCTGCTCCTCGTTGGGATCGACATTCTTACTTATCGAAGATACTACGATACACCCCCTATACTTGTGGGTCATCAAGACTATTTTCTGGCGCCGTTGCCGGGGAGTGAAGCGCTATTGGTAAGCGGAATTGGTAAGGAAATTTACTGTTTGTGCTGATTTTATTTCTGCCTGCTGCTATAAATCATTATGGAGAGATCTTCTCTTCAATTTCTATTTGGGAAATCTACTACTACTGCAACGGTAGTGGATGAAGCGCCAGGTGAGGAAGTAGTACCATATAAAATACCTATGAAAATTATTGAACGTGTTATGGATAACCGCTATGAAGGGGATGGAACTGTCCATCCTGGTGATCATTTATTGTTTTTGCATGAATTATGCGGGTTATTCAAATGTGCAGGTATTTCTATGAATGAAGTTAGGAAGAAACTATTCACTATATCGCTGTCTGGTAAAGCGGCGCACTGGTATAAATTGCTGAAGAATGGTGATTCTATTGATTGGGAGGACATTGTGCCTTTATTCTATTCCAAATTTTATCCTCCAAGTGAAATTCACAAAGATCGGAACCGCATATATAATTTCTGGCCTCATGATGGAGAGAGTATCGCCCAAGCTTGGGGGAGATTGAAGTCTTTAATGCTCAAATGCCCCATTCATGAGCTTCCTGGTAATGTTATTATTGATAATTTCTATGCAAGACTTTCTTTTCAAGACAAGACCTTGCTGGATACTTCTTGTTCTGGATCATTTACACGCAAGAATGAAGAGTTTAAAAGGGACCTTCTTGATCGGATCCAAGAAAATACTGAAGGATGGGAGAACGACAAAGATAGAGAATCAGGTATAACTTATGATTATAAATGCATTGAAGCTTTTATGAATACTGATAAATTTCGTAATATGAGTGCTACATATGGTCTTGATTCCCAAGTTGTTGCAAATCTTTATAGAGCTTTTGCCTCTCATTATGAACTGCCTAAGAAGAATTTTGATAAGTATCATGAACCGTATAAAGATAAAATTGATTCATCTGTAAACAAATGTGTAGTGGTTGAAACTGTTGATAATGTTATTCCTGAAGCTTATATTGAAAAAACTCCTTTCCCTGCTAAAATGAAGGAGTACTCTGTCATATCTAGTGCGGTTAATAAAAGTGAAAAGAAACCTAAAGAACCTGAAGAACAAATTAAAATTGAACCTGCTGTTGCAATAGTTAAAGATCTTGTGACTGAAAATGTGGAGGATGGTCATATTATTTTCTGTGAAGATGCTTCTAATATTGTTTCACATCCTAATAAATCCAAACAAGTTAGTGTTCCTATGCTATCTGTTAGAATTGGTGATCATTGTTATTATGGTTTATGTGATATTGGTGCAAGTGTTAGTGCTATTCCTTATGAGCTTTACACGGAGATTATGCACGAAATTGGTTCTTGTGAACTTGAAGATATTGATGTGGTTATTCATCTGGCTAATAGAGAAACTATTTCTCCAATTGGTATTGTTCGGGATGTGGAAGTTCTATGTGGTAAGATTAAATATCCTGCTGACTTTTTGGTACTTGGTTCTGCTGCTAGTGATCATTGTCCTATCATTTTTGGTAGACCTTTTCTAAATACTTGTGGAGCTATTATAGATTGTAAGAAAGAGAAAATTTTGACTAGATTTGCTGGTGAACCTTATGAATTTAACTTTTCTAAATTTACCAAAACTCCTTATAAAACTGACTTGCCTAGTAATGATTTTAAAATGGAGCAGTGTGCATCTATTGTTCTTGTTCCTAATAATCCTTTGCAGCAACATTTGGAGAATAGTGAAAGTGAAGCTTTTAGGAAAGAAAGAGATGAGCTTGAGGAAATTTTTCGTCGCCAACCTATTCTCAAGCATGATTTACCGGTGGAAGATTTGGGTACAACACCGCCACCAAAGGAAGATCCTGTTTTTGATTTAAAGCCTTTACCTGATAATCTTAAATATGCTCATATTGATGATAAGAAAATATATCCTGTTATTATTAGTTCTAAGCTTTCAGAGATTGAGGAAGAAAGGTTATTGGAAATATTGAAGAAACACCGAGGAGCTATTGGCTATACTCTTGATGATTTGAAAGGGATTTCTCCTTCTATTTGCCAACATGCTATTAATATGGAAGATGATGCAAAGCCTGTTGTTGAACATCAACGTCGTCTAATTCCGAAGATGAAGGAAGTGGTAAGGAACGAGGTATTAAAACTCCTTGAAGCTGGTATTATATATCCTATTGCTGATAGTAGATGGGTTAGTCCTGTTCATTGCGTTCCTAAGAAAGGAGGAATGACTGTTGTGCCTAATGATAATGATGAGCTTATTCCTCAAAGAATAGTTGTAGGTTATAGAATGTGCATTGATTTTCGAAAAGTTAATAAAGTTACTAAGAAAGATCATTACCCTTTACCCTTTATTGATCAAATGTTAGAGAGGTTGTCTAAAAATACTCATTTTTGCTTTCTTGATGGTTATTCTGGGTTTTCACAAATTGCTGTTAAAGCTAAAGATCAAGAGAAAACCACTTTTACTTGTCCTTATGGAACTTATGCTTATAGGCGTATGCCTTTTGGTTTATGTAATGCTCCTGCTACTTTTCAAAGATGCATGTCTGCTATTTTTCATGGTTTTTGCGAAAGTATTGTAGAGGTGTTCATGGATGATTTTTCTGTCTATGGGAATTCTTTTGATAATTGCTTGCGAAACCTCGATAAAGTTTTGCAGAGATGTGAAGAAACTAACCTTGTTCTTAATTGGGAGAAATGCCACTTTATGGTTAATGAAGGAATTGTATTGGGACATAAAATTTCCGAGAGAGGTATTGAAGTTGACTAAAGTTGAAGCAATCGAGAAGATGCCCTATCCAAGGGATGTTAAAGGTATTCGTAGTGTTCTTGGTCATGCTGGGTTTTATAGGAGATTTATTAAAGATTTCTCTAAAATTTCAAAGCCTCTTACTAATCTTCTTCAAAAAGATGTACCTTTTGTTTTTGATGATGATTGTAAGGAAGCTTTTGAAACTCTAAAGAAAGCCTTAACAACTGCTCCTGTAGTTGAACCTCCTGATTGGAATTTGCCTTTTGAAATTATGTGTGATGCTAGTGATTTTGCTGTAGGCGCTGTTCTTGGACAGCGGGTAGATAAAAAATTAAATGTTATTCATTATGCTAGTAAGACTCTTGATGCTGCTCAAAGAAATTATGCTACAACTGAAAAGGAATTGTTAGCTGTAGTCTTTGCTTGTGATAAGTTTAGACCTTATATTGTTGATTCAAAAGTTACAATTCATACTGATCATGCTGCAATTAGATACCTTATGACAAAGAAAGATGCTAAGCCAAGGCTTATTAGATGGGTACTTCTGTTGCAAGAATTTGATTTACATATTATAGATAGGAAAGGTGCTGATAATCCTGTTGCTGATAATTTGTCTAGATTGGAAAATATTGCTTATGATCCTGTTCCTGTTAATGATAGTTTTCCAAATGAACAATTGGCTGTAATAAAGGTGAGCTCGCGAGAGAGCCCTTGGTATGCAGATTATGCTAACTTTATTGTTTCGAAGTATTTGCCTCCAACCTTTTCAGCTCAGCAAAGGAGGAAATTCTTTTATGACTTGAGGCATTATTTTTGGGATGACCCACACTTATATAAAGAAGGAGTGGATGGTATTATGCGAAGATGTGTTCCTGAATATGAACAACAGGAGATATTGAATAAATGTCATGGAAGTGTTTATGGAGGACATCACGCTGGAGATAGAACCGCGCAAAAGGTTCTACAATCAGGTTTTTATTGGCCAACACTCTTCAAAGATGCAAGGAAATTTATTTTATCTTGTGATGAATGTCAAAGAGTTGGTAATATCTCTAGACGCAATGAAATGCCTATGAATTATACTCTTGTTATTGAACCATTCGATTGTTGGGGATTCGACTTCATGGGTCCTTTCCCTTCTTCAGAAGGTAACACTCATATACTTGTCGCTGTTGATTATGTTACTAAATGGGTAGAAGCTATACCTACAAAAAGTGCTGATGGTGAGACCTCTATAAAAATGCTTGTAGATATTATATTTCCTAGATTTGGAGTACCTAGATATATTATGACTGATGGAGGTTCTCATTTCATTCATGGAGGTTTTAGAAAAACTCTTGCTAAGTATGGTATTAATCATAGAATTGCTTCTGCTTATCACCCTCAAACTAGTGGTCAAGTAGAATTATCAAATAGAGAGATTAAAGCTATCTTAGGTAAGACCGTTAATAAATCTAGAAAGAATTGGCCTAGCAAATTGAAAGAAGCACTATGGGCTTATAGAACTGCTTATAAAAATCCTATGGGAATGTCACCTTATAAAATGGTTTATGGAAAAGCTTGTCATTTACCTCTAGAACTAGAGCACAAAGCTTATTGGGCTGTTAGAGAACTAAATAAAGATCCTAAATTAGCCGGTAATAAGAGGTTGTTGCAATTAAGTTCTCTAGATGAATGGAGAAGTGAAGCTTATGAAAATGCTAAACTCTTTAAAGAAAAAGTTAAGAAATGGCATGATAGAAGGATCATCAAAAGAGAATTTAATGTTGGAGATCAAGTTCTATTGTATCGGTCTCGTCTCAGATTCTTTGCAGGGAAATTACTCTCGAAGTGGGAAGGACCATATGTTGTTGAGGAGGTGTATCGTTCAGGAGCAATTAAAATTAGCTCTCTCCAAGGCAATGCCACGCAAGTGGTGAATGGACAAAGACTCAAGCATTATATCTCGGGCGATTCTTATAATGTTGATGTTGATATTATTCAAGTGGAAACACCGGAGGCTTTCATCAAAGGACAAATTGACAGTCCGCCAGAACTGGACTTTGAATAGGTAACAGTATAGGTAATAAAAAGTCCGCGTTTACCTTTCCGAACATTATTTCTGCTGTTTTTAGAAAATATGAAAAATTACGGAATCGAAACGGAGTGGAAAAGACGCACGAGGGCGTGCCACCATAGGCCGGCGCGGGCCCCCCGCGCGCCGACCTATGGTCTGGCCGCCTCGTTGCCCCTTTCCGACTCTGGTTCGATCTGGAACCTTCCTTTTGTCGTAAAAATATTTGCTATATAATCCCCCGGACCCCTGGAGGTCCGTAATATCGTTTTCTCGTCGTGTTTTGTTTCGAGCTGTTTTCTGCCAGATTTGTTTTGATCTAGAAGCACCATGGTCTCCAACAACAAAGACAAGGGGCCTTGGAGGGAAGAGATAGATGAAAGGATCAATAAGGAGAAGGAGAAGATAGCATCAGCAAAAGGAGAGTGGGAAACTACGAGGAGTAAGCCAATCTTGGTGGGATCGGTTAACACTGGGCGTTCTTTTTCTCATAACTTGCAGGGAGCTCTTCCGCCTGCTCTGGACCTCGACTCTTTCCCTTGTGTGGAGGAAGCAATACGGGTTGCTGATGAGTTTTGTGATCAATATCGTGCTCTAAGGAGGGAAGTGGAGATACTTCAGGAGGAGAACCAGCGACTTCGCAGAATGCTGGAATATTACTCAAATCCCAGCACAAGGCCGTCACCGCCACACTCGGGTAACAATGAGTCTCTTCAGGTTTTGGTGCAGAATTACAAAATTGAGAAGCTGAAGCTGAAGGAGATCCTTATGAAGCGCGAGAGGAATCCATCACCATCATCACCGAAGGAGTAATTCATCATCGGTATTGGCATCCCCTTGGTTTGTTCCAAGCTTGGGGGAGTGCCGCGGTATCACATCACCACCTTTATCTTTTACTATCAAGTAGTGTCATATCATGAATAGGGAAGTTATCATATGAAATAGTATGCAATGTGGAAGTATCTCTCTTAGTTAGTTATCTATGTATCCGTTGGTGTGAGTTATCGTTATGGAATATTAATGAGAAGTCTTATCATTTACTTTTTGCACACCTTATTTTAGTTTGCAATCTCCATTATATGATTACTCTTGACATGAGTATTGATATCACTTTGGGAGCATCGAGTAAATCTATTTGGTTTTGGCAAACTTAGCATTGGTCAATAGCAACAACATCTTGATGTTTAATGAAGGAGAGAAATACACTTAGATATATTACTCTATTATCTCTATGCTTAGTATTCTAGAGTTAAAATTGCTTGTGCTTATGAGAAAGATGCATGATTGTTTCTATCATATGTATATTTGTTTGTTTCCCTCAACCTTTATGCTTGCTATCAAACCTTGCTAGCCAAAGACCTGTATCGAGAGGGAATGCTTCTCATACATCCATAACCTTAGACCAAACCTATGCCATTTGTGTCCACCATACCTACCTACTACATGGTATTTTCTGCCATTCCAAGTAAATACTTCATGTGCTACCTTTAAATTATTCAAACTATACTACTCCTTATTTGTGTCAATGTTTTATAGCTCATGAGGAAGTATGTGGTGTTTCATCTTTCAATCTTGTTGGGCGGACTTTCACCAATGGACTAGTGGCACATCCGCTTATCCAATAATTTTGCAATAAGAGCTGGCAACGGGGTTCCCAGCCCCAATTAATAACTTTCATTAATAATTCTCTTCACATGTTTTGCTCTGATTCATCAGTAAGCAACTTAATTTTGCAATAGACACTCCTCCATGGTATGTGAATGTTGGAAGGCACCCGAGGATTCGGTTAGCCATGGATTGAGAAAGCCAAGGTTGGGGGGAGTGTCACCCATAATAAAACTAAAATACATGTGTAAACAAAAGAGAAGGGGGATGATCTACCTTGCTGGTAGAGATGCCGTCCCTCATGGGAGCCGCTCTTGAAGGTTCGTTTGGCAAGGGGGTTAGAGTGCCCGCTACCATTCGTTGACAACAACAAACACCGCTCAAAAATCTTACTTTTATGCTCTTTATATGATTTCAAAACTTGAAAAGCTCTAGCACATGATTTAATCCCTGCTTCCCTCTGCGAAGGGCCTGTCTTTTACTTTTATGTTGAGTCAGTAAACCTATTTCCCTCTATCTCAAGCAAGCAATTGAGTTGTTGTGAACCAATCATTTATGCTATGATTCAGTTAATCATGTCTTTTATACTTTCTTGTTTAGTACCAATTTTATTTGAATGAATATGACTTTGAAGTTATCAATGATTATGAGGAGATTGTTATGCTTAAATATGAAAGCTCAGCTATAAAATCTAATATGAAAGCTTTGCTTAGAAGTACAATCCGTTAGTAGTTCTCTGACCAAGAACAAAGTTTGCCATCACCAACTATGATTTCTTATGCACCTTTACTTGTGATTTCTCTTTACTTATTTCGAGATGAGTTATATGAGGAAGTTGTTTACTAGAATGTCTTGTGTGAATGAATATGATGCTTCTTGTCCGTATTCTATTTATCGACTCTTCACTCCATAAACATGTGGTCTTGTTTATCGAGCTCAGTTTCGCTTGGGGACAAGCGAGGTCTAAGCTTGGGGGAGTTGATACGTCCAATTTGCATCACTATTTTGTATCATAATTTGCTGTTATTCATTGATATATTTCATATTGGGACACAATACTTATGTTATTTCATCTATTTTGCATGTTTCATCATCATTGGAGGATCAAGCACCGGAGCCAGGATTCTGCTGGAAAAAGCACCGTCAGAACGCAATATTTCGGAAGATCAACTGTGGAAGGGAATTTCACGTAAATTCCTATTTTTCCAGATGACGGAGGGAGCCAGAAGGGGAAGAAGAGAGGGGCCACTGTGGGCCCAGACCATAGGGCGGCGCGGCCCATGGCCTGGCCGCGCCACCCTATGCTCTGGGGGGCCCACGACCCTTTTCGCCTCCTTTTCTTCGCGTACTCCTTCGTCCCGAAAACCTAAGCCACAGAGGACCTCACGAAGGGTTACAGCCGCCTCTGCGGGGCGGAGAACACCAGAGAGAAAAGAGCTCTCCGGCGGGCAGGAATCCGCCGGGGAAATTCCCTCCCGGAGGGGGAAATCGACGCCATCGCCATCGTCATCGAGCGGGACATCATCTCCATCATCATCATCATCATCTCCACCATCTACACCGCCATCACCACCGCTGCACCTCGTCACCGCTGTAGCAATTCGGGTTAAATCTTGATTGTTTGATAGGGGAAACTCTCCCGGTGTTATTCTATACTTGTTGTAGATGCTATTGAGTGAAACCATTGAACCAAGGTTTATGTTCAGATTGTTATTCATCATCATATCACCTCTGATTGTATTCCATATGATGTCTCGTGAGTAGTTCGTTTAGTTCTTGAGGACATGGGTGAAGTCTAAATGCTAGTAGTGAATTATGGTTGAGTAATATTCAATGTTATGATATTTAAGTTGTGGTGTCATTCTTCTAGTGGTGTCGTGTGAACGTCGACTACACGACACTTCACCATTTATGGGCCTAGGGGAGTGCATCTTGTATTCGGTTGCTAATTGCGGGGTTGCCGGAGTGACAGAAACCTGAGCCCCCGTTAGTATATCGATGCAGGAGGGATCGCAGGATCTCAGAGTTTAAGGCTGTGGTTAGATTTATCTTAATTACTTTCTTGTAGTTGCGGATGCTTGCAAGGGGTATAATCACAAGTATGTATTAGTCCTAGGAAGGGCGGTGCATTAGCATAGGTTCACCCACACAACACTTATCAAAACAATGAAGATTATTTAGCCACTTGAAGCGAAAGTACTAGACTAAAATCCCCATGTGTCCTCAGGAACGTTTGGTCATTATAAGTAATCAAACCGGCTTGTCCTTTGTGCTAAAAAGGATTGGGCCACTTGCTGCAATTATTTCTCTCGCATTTTATTTACTTGTACTTTATTTATCTACAATATCAAAACCCCCTGAATACTTGTCTGTGAGCATTTACAGCGAATCCTTCATCGAAACTGCTGCCAACACCTTCTGCTCCTCGTTGGGATCGACATTCTTACTTATCGAAGATACTACGATACACCCCTATACTTGTGGGTCATCAGCCAGCCACCACGTACGACTATTAGAGTCAAAATCATCATCGTCATCAAATCCAGCCGTCCACGGAATGAATGGAGCAGGGAGCACTATAGGACCTTGAAAAAGGAAAGAACACGTCACATGAAAATATATTTCATGATTTATCTACTAGTGATATTGATTTGATATTGGGATGCCAATACTAGTACTTTATAAAATCATGGTCGAACATAAGATGGTTTGAAATATATTTCGAACATCTTGGTAAAACTTCATATGGATTTAAAACATGTTCCCGAAAATATTGGTCCAAATTTTAGATGGTTTGAATATAGTACTCCTTATTCTCTAGAACCGGGGGAATATAAACAAATGAAAGTCTTTATCAATATTGCATGGCACCTTTATTGATTCTATTTCTACTCTACCTTAAATTTTCTAGGGAGTAATAATAAAGAAACTTAATTACTAGGGGGCCTTTTTCCTAAGGAACAACATGCACATTAGACCATACTAAAATTCCTATAGATGTTAAATTCTATATATGTCCATACCACAAGAGGGTTATGGTGTGCGCCTATGGAATTCCTTTAAGCCAAAAGATGCCAAGACAGTTCAACAAATAAGAGGTGAAATACTATATAAGTTACGTATATAAAAAAGATAGGGAGGAAATGTTACCAAATTGATTAGGATCCCATGCATAAACATTTCCAAGCTCAGTAACGGCGAACACAAGTCCGTTATGTATAATTGCATCGCAGTATATGGCGCCGTACTGAAACTGGTTTTCAAGAAATATCCATGCACGAGGATATTCGCCATGGAGGTAGGCAATTGCAAAGTCGAAGATTGCGACAAGGGAGAAATCTTGATACCCCCTAGCAGCTGTAGGAACTTGGCAAATAGCTATCTTCTGCAGTTGAATAGCAGAACGCTGATACTCGAATATAAGTGGATTGTGTGTGGTTTCCAACTTGTTCCTCAAAGATGGAAGCTTAATCTTGCGATGAGTGTAGACATTGAGGAGGTTCCACTTGCCTTCGGGGCCAACCATGGCGATCCAATCTCCATTGGCGCCTGCCCGCTCCTCATCCTTACCGTGTGGCATTAGGCCATCATAGGAGAACCTGTCCAGCGGCAGTAGTTTGCACTTGCTGTGCACCGGCAAATCCTCCTTGAACACCGCCCATGGTTTATCCGCCGGGTCACAACAGAGAACACACGGAAGGCCAAACGGCTGAGAAGCAGGCAGAGTGGCACTGTATTTGGCTGACTGAAGAATACTTTTGGAGGAACCGACTAGGGACGCGGCGGTGATGGCGTCGCACTGGCTGATGAGCACTTCAAGGGGGCCTTCCGTAAACACCTTGTGAAACAGCCCAGATCCACAGACCCTGCTCGATTTCGCCATCGCAATGAGGCAGGTGGTACAATGGGGTTGGTATTTTCTTGGGAGATCTACTGATTCGAACTTTGGGAGAGAGATGGCGATCAATGGCGGCAGGTGGGGGTTTGAGTTGGAGAACAGAGGCTCTCAAACTGGGCACTGCTGGATAGGATGCGAAAGCGCCATGGCGGAGACGCAGGCGCGTGCTATGGAAGATGGGCGGAGTGGGGATAGACGACGGAGGTGAACCGAGACGCTCATATACTGCCTACTGCAGTTTCGAGGAGAGTGTGAATGTGTTCAAAAAAAGAGGAGAGTGTGAATGTGTTCAAAAAAAGAGGAGAGTGTGAATGTGTTCAAAAAAAGAGGAGAGTGTGACTGTGACCCGACACCCGAGTAGGAGCCGAGCAGACGGACTATAGGAGTAGCCCCATCATTACAGAACATTAATCGTGCTTCCTACAATAAATAAGTGAAACATCCCAGGCTTGTGTTGTCTAATCAAATCGATGGCCATGTCAGTATTATGGTGAACAAATAAAACAAATACACACCAACCTTGTTCTTTTTGCAACGTACACCAACCTAGCAAGGCATCAACCTTCTCGCCATCAACTACGACTCCGTGGCTCCGTCCCACCAAAGTTGTCTCAACTTTGTAAAAAAAATACATCTATCCATCTAAATTTTAACAAAGGTGAGACACTTTTGGTGGGACCGAGGGAGTACAAAAAAACTTCACTACTCCATGCTAGTATCGGCCACTAATTCAAATTTCAACTGAAGGCGTGCTATTTTATGGTCCTGAAAATTGCCAAAAAAAATACAACCCAAAAATGCAACAGATCCATGTTAAGGGGGTACACCCTACGCAATATACATTAAGAAACTTTGAAACTTCAGCGACCTTGTAAGAATGCCCATGACAGTGCAGTTTTGCCAAATTAGGAAGAGACGAAATATGAATTCAACCAAAGAAATCTAAACGAATCCTTAGACAATAGCATAGTTAACACGTTCAGAAAAAAATGATGACTCCAAAAGAACAACATTAGCAAGAAATACTCCATTTTAGTTTGAATTTGCAGTCACATACATAACTAGTAGTACTGCCAAAATACTATAATACTCCGAGCTGCATTCTAGCACTCCAACTAGCTAGTAATAGTTCTGGAGTAGTAGTACTACTATACAAGTCCAAAATACATCCGAACGAACCCTACTTCGAACTAAACTACTCCCTCCGATCTTCGAGTAACTACATTGCAGTATGACTAAACGAAGATTATTGTATAACCTTCTTGTTGATGCAAACGCAGATAGGCAACACACGCTGCCCTCCATTCTGCTTCGCGTAACGGGGCGGCACCGCCAGGAAAGAAGTGAGCTGCTGCAACATGATCGAGCTAGGCGTCGGGGAGCTCGTCGGCTCGATTACCGCCATCAAGGTGTCCGTCGAGAGGTCACTGGTCCCAGCCGTCGCCGGCGCCGGCGGACCAATCACCAACAGCTGCGCCTTGTACATCGGAAACAAGCACGCGGCCGACCTGATGCACACACAGGACACAATGGTGGTCGGGCCGAGCGCTCCAACGGTGATGGCGAACACGCTACCGTCTTCTTCCCCACTGCCGATGAACAGGTGTCCCCGCGGTTGTACCGGAACACGAACTATGCACCAGGCGGGTATGCCATACTGGAACGTAAACACTGGGATGGAGTGGGATGCTTGGAGGTGTACCAGGAGCTCCCGCGGCGGGCCGGTGAAGCTGCAGCCGGTATTGATGGCCTCTGTGCAGCCGCACGGACCATGCGGGCACGCGATATAGTGCTTGTAGGACTCCGTGGAGGCGACCAAGCTCTGGCAGCCGACGCACTTGACCATTGCCCCAGATCGATTCGACGGCGGCAATCTTGGCCCAGATCGATTCGACGGCGGCAACCACGCCGGCTGCTCGCACTTCTTGCACGGGTTCGGCGCAAGCTCGCCGACGCAGCGCCGACAGCCCATATGACCGCCCTTGCACTGCACGGAACAACGTACGTGGCATCAGTTGTCATTGACATTTCTCACAGGTGAACCTAAGAATGAAATCGGAAGGGAGCGACCTTGGATATGGGGGGTTTGAAGGGCAGCAGGCAGAGGGGGCACAAGAAGAGGGCCTCCTCCATCTTCAGAGAAGAGTGATCGGGAAAACGAGAACGGGATGGGTTCTTTTTTTTATACATGCCTTGGAGTGGAGTATGGATACTACTACTTATAGGAAGAACTTCCTTGCTAAGAATCGGCGTCGGCCGTACGCAAGCATAGATGCACCAGCGGCTCTGCAGTTTGTCAAAATAAAAGGACAGAGCTGCAGTGACTTGAAGTCTCCAAATCTCATTGTGACTTGGTGCCACCATCTACCAACCATTTGAGATCCAACGTTCCAAACTAATCTCTTATTTCGAACCTAAAAACAAAAATTATGAAAAAAATCCAGTAAAATGTAGATGCCTTGTTCTAAAATCTGTGAATATTTCATCCCACTCGGACGATTAGCTTGTGATTAAAGAGCTTTTTACGTATACGAGCACTAGTTTAAACTAAATACTCCCTCTGATTCATATTAATTGACTTCAATATGGATGTATCTAGAACTAAAATGTGTCTAGTACATCCATATTAGAGTCAATTAATATGAACCGGAGGGAGTATATATTTGCTCACAAACCTTTGATTCAAATCGAATGAAACTTCACCAAAATATAAATCGAAATATGCACGATTAACTGGAAGTTCTTGAAATATTTCTGAGCAATTATAATAATTATTTAGTTTAAATTCTAAGTCGATCGCATACATTGGATCTGAGATGGATGGTGGATGGTGGCACCAAGTCACTGTGAAACTTGGAAGTATCAAGTCAGTGAAGCTCTATCCCAAAATAAAAGCTTCGTGAAGGGGGCAGTTTGGTTCAAAAAAGAAGACAGTGCCAAGCAGTTGTCAAACAATACCCATATAGTCAAATGTACTCCCTCTGATTCAAATGAATTGACTCAACTTTGTCTAGATATATGGATGTATCAAGTCACTGAAGCTAAAATAAAAGCTTCATGAAGGGGGAAGTTTGGTTCGAAAAAAAATACAGTGCCAAGCAGCTGTCAAATAGTACCATAACGTCAAATGTACTCCCTCCGATTCAAACGAAATGACTCAACTTTGTATTTTGCATGTTAAAGGTTTTTCGTAAAACTTGGCCAATCTTAACATAGTTTGCCTTTCTAAAAAAAGATATAAGCCCTAAGGCTCCTTTGATTCATAGGATGGGAAAACCATAGAAATATGGAAAACATAGGATTGAGATTTAATGGCTAGTTGAATCATATAGGAAGATGAGTTGTGTTTGATTGTGCCAAAGGAAATTTTCCATGAGGTATGACCTAATGTTTTATTCTTATAGGATTTGCACTGCAAGATTCCTATAGGATATGTTCCTATGAATCAAACAACTAGTGTGGGGAAAATTCACATGTGATCTAAATCCTACATAATTCCTATACAAATCCTATATATGAATTTTAGTTGTTAGGTCACTTAAAATGACTTCACTTGAAGAGTTACATTTTTGTTTTTTTCTGAATTAGTAGTGATGCCTAACCATATATATACCTAAACCAAGAGAATCAGCATAAACTTATGTATATTAATAGTAAGCGCATATATGAATGTTTTTTATCTACAAACCCAGGGTCATATATATGTACATAGAAACATGCATATATACTAGTTTTTGTACCTTGGTGTGTTCCTCTTTTGGGCTATCTCTTTTTTGTTCACCGATTCACAACCAACGCCCTAGATTAATTTGGCACTTAAAAAATAACATTTTGTTTTTGGCGCACTAACACAAATAGTAGTAGCACGGTCAACACTGTAGAGAAGTACAAAATAAATGTGTGTGGGAAAAAATGACTTAAAGTGACCATTACATTGAGAAAAAGGGTAGAACCAAGCATTGCACAGGGAAAAAGCAGTGTAGTGCCCAGAAGAAAAAAACAAGTTGGGTTATACTCCCTCCATCCTGAAATAATGGGTGTAGAGTTAAAATTTGTCCATAAAAGAGTGTACTTCTCGTTTTGCAATGCACTTCAAAATTTGTCCACAAAAGAGTGGTAGTAAAAAATATTTCTTTCTCATCACGAGGGATATAGTTTCTTCACGACTAGTACGTACTACCTCCATCACAAAGCTTAAGTCTTTTTTTAAGAGTCAAAGCAAGTAAAGGTTGACGAAAATTTAGAACAATCTATCAACTAATATAATATTTTGTAGATACCATACCAAAAAAAATCGTTGTCTATGTATTGATATTAATTTTGTATTTTGCATGATAATGATTTTTGGTAAAATCTTAGTTTACCTTGACATAGTTTGAGCTTCTAAAAATAATATAAGCCTTACGCTTTGGGATGGAGGTAGTAGTATTTAGCATAATATGGTTTTCTTATTTACTACATGCATTTAGATCATTGGAGGTGGAAAAGTTGAAGAGGAAAGTGATGGTCGATGACAGTTTCCCAATGTAATAATAAAATCCTTAATATGCCTTGAAAACCCACACGTACGCTCTTTCTAGGACAGAGGCAGTATGAGGTAATGCACCCACGCGCTGTCATCTGCCGGTTCGTGCTATGTCTCCCAAATCTTGAAATATCGTCAGTTATCCATTTCACGTCCACACTTCTCCCTCTCTCCACGGACTAGGAAAAAACCCTCTCTTCACTTCCCCTTCCCATTCCACCGATGGAGAGCCCAACCGACGCCGTCAACGCAGCGAAAGCGAAAGCCGCGCGGCTGGCCTTAGCCGCAGAGGAGGCGTCCAGAGCCGCGACCGCAGCACGCATGGCCGCAACGGCGGCGATCATTGCCGCAGCGGATGCCAAAGACGAAGCGGAGGCCATTGCCGAAGGTCGGGCCATCGGTCGCTCATCGGCATCTGATGCTGTTGGTAGATGGGTCCACTCTCTTGGGAAGCATCCCCTAGATGACGAGGACGAGGTTGAACTCATCTTTGAACCGCCGCCGCCGACCTTCGACGAGAATATCGTCGACGAGGGGGAGGAAGTATGTTCCGATTCACCTCTCTCCCTTATTCAACATAGCCCTGTATCGATTTGCGCTATGGTCTCTCCCTCTTTTTTTGCGCTATAGCGTTTTGAATTAGCGTCAGAATCTTTTTAGATTCATATTCAGTATTAGTTGCAACTGCTACATATTTGCTTCACATCCGATTCACCTCTCTCCCTTATTTAACATAGCCCTGTATCGATTTGCTCTATGGTCTCTCCCTCTTTTTTTTGCGCTATAGGGTTTTGAATTAGCGTCAGAATCTTTTTAGATTCATATTCATTATTAGTTGCAACTGCTACATATTTGCTTCACCTGTTTATTTGGCATGTATCAGGTTGCTACTGATGAGGTTGACAGCGATGTCGAGTCGCGTCATAGGAAGGCCAGGGCCACTCTCAACAAGCTTAAGGCGGGGAAGTTCGACAAGTATTGGAGTGAACCCTGGACTGGTGCCAGGAACAGCTGCCCCTTCTGCACAAAGAGCATAAAGGTTGACTTTCGAAGCGTCCTGCAGCATGCCGAAGCCGGTGGGTCCGGCTGTCTCAAAGTTGGGGAAACTGTTAACCGATCCGGCTTCATAGCCAACCACATGGCCTATGGGCTATTCCTAAGGAAGAAATTGAACCAAGCTATCGAGACCGGTCGTGTGCCTCCTCCCAAGCCCAAGCCACCAAAGATTAAAGGTATGGGCAGCAAGAAGCAGAAGAAGCGGGACCGGGAGGAGGCGACAGGAAGAAGATGGTAAATATACTCCGTAACTGTTGTGCATGTTTGTCTCTCCTACTGCTTCAAAAGCAGCATCTTTTGTTGAACTCTGTTTATGTTTGCTGCTCAGCAGCGTTTGTGGTGAACCTATTAGCTTAATTAGGGGTTGTTGAACTATGTCTGTGTTGAACCTTGCTTAATTAGGTTGTGTTGAACTCTGTTTGTGTTGGCGTGGGAAGGGGGGCATGATGCTACCCTGAATTTGCGGGACCCCCAAAAAACTTGCAAATACGAGTGATGCATCCAAAAGGAACAAACTTTTACATGGTAGACCCCAGTCTGAAAGCAAGAAATGCGATCGGGTCCTTAACAGCCACCGCCCGGATTGATCGGGTATTTTGCCTGCCTACCGCATGTGACTTGTGCTCACTGAAGTTTGGGACCTCACGCATGGGCACCACACGTAAGTGACAGACCTGTTGGTGTAAAAACTCGGGTGATTATTATACTGCATTAGTACAAAGTTTCCTATGGATTCAAGGGTTGGAAAGCCAAGTTAACTCATTTTCATGACTAAGAAGGAGCCAGGCTTACTTTTTCATTTTCATGTTTTAACTTGTTTAAATCTTGGTCAAACAAAGGATTTGACCAGGATTCAAGTGGGCATAAAAATTCAAAAAAGAAATCAAAAAAAAAACCAAAGCACATAAGCTTCTTATGTCATATAGTAAGCATTACAGTTGATCAACGAAGTCTAGACATATTCAAACCAGAAAAATATTGTATATACCCCCTAACCCTAAACTCTGTCTTATGAAGTCAAGCATGAAGAAAAGTGGTTTTGGGTTTCAAACATTGGAAATTGAAAAAACTCCCAAAAGCTTCATTTTGGAGTGACTAAGAAGAATCCAGGCTTTCATTTTCATTTTCATGTTTTAAATTGGTTTAAATCTTGGTCAAACCTAGGATTTGACCAAGATTCAAATGGACATAACAAATTCAAAAAAATCAAAACCAAACACATAGTCTTTTGATGTCATATAGTAAGCATTCAAGTTGATAAACAAAGTCTAGACATATTTAAACAAGAAAAATCATGTATATACTTGGCCCCTAACCCTAAACTCTGTCTTATGAAGTCAAGCATTAAGAGGAGTGGTTTTGGGTTTCAAACATGGAAATTTAAAAAACCTCCCAAAAGCTTCATTTTGGAGTGACTAAGAAGAATCCAGGCTTACTTTTCATTTTCATGTTTTAAACTGGTTTAAATCTTGGTCAAACCTAGGATTTGACCAAGATTCAAATGGGCATAACAAATTCAAAAAAAAACTAAACACATAGTCTTTTGATGTCACATAATAAGCATTCAAGTTGATAAACAAGGTCTAGACATATTCAAACCAGAAAAATCATGTATCTACCCCCTACCCCTAAACTTTGTCTTATGAAGTAAAGCACGGAGAGATATCATTTTGGGTTTCGAACATGGAAAATTTAAAAAAACCTCCCAAAAGCTTCATTTTGGAGTGAATAAGAAGGATCCACACTTACTTTTCATTTTCATGTTTTAAACTTGTTTAAATATTGGTCAAACCTGCAAGGATTTGACCAAGATTCAAATGGGCATAAAAATTCAAAAAAAAACCGAAAACCACTTGACTTCATTAGACAGAGTTTAGGGTTGGGGTATATACATGATTTTTAATGTTTAAATATGTATAGACTCCGTTGATCAACATGAATGCTTACTATAACTTAAGAAGCTTAATTATGTGCTTTGGTTTTTCATTTTTTGAATTCTTTATTGAATTTTTATGCCTATTTGAATCTTGGTCAAATCCTAGGTTTGACCAAGAATTAAACAAGTCAGAAACATGAAAATGAAAAAGTAAGCCTGGATCCTTCTTATTCACTCAAAAAATGAAGCTTTTGGGAGGGTTTTTGAATTTTCCATGTTTGAAACCCAAAACCATTCCTCTTATATGCTTGACTTCATATATATCACAGAGTTTAGCCTTAGGGGGTATATACATGATTTTTCTAGTTTGAATATGTCTAAACCTTGTTTATCAACTTGAATGCTTACTATAAACCAAAAATTCATGTATCTACACCTAACCCTAAACTATGCATGAAGAGAAGTGGTTTTGGGTTTCAAACCTGGATATCTCAAAAACCCTCCCAAAAGCTTCATTTTGGAGTGAATAAGAAGGATCAAGGCTTAATTTTTCATTTTCATGTTTTAATCTTGTTTAAATCTTGCTCAAACCTAGGATTTGACCAAGATTCAAATGGGCATAATTTAAAAAAATGAAAAATCAAGGCACATAGTCTTCTTATGTCATATAGTAAGCATTCAATTAAGTTGATAAACAAGCTCTGGACATATTCAAACCAGAAAAATCATGATGAATCTACCCCCTATATATCCCTAAACCCTAACTTATGAAGTCAAGCATGAAGAGAAGTGGTTTTTGGTATAAATCATGGAAATTTCATATTCATGTTTATTAAACTTGTTTAAATCATGGTCAAACCTAGGATTTGACCAAGATTCAAATGGGCATAAATATTCAGAAAAAACAAAAAATGGAAAATCAAGGCACATAGTCTTCTTATGTCATATATATAGTAAGCATTCAATTAAGTTGATAACAAGGTCTAGACATATTCAAACGAGAAAAATCATGTATCAAGCTACCCCTAACCCCAAACTCTGTCTTATGAAGTCAAGCATGAAGAGAAGTACGTGGTTTTTTGGTTTCAAACATGGAAATTTCAAAAACCCTCTCAAGAGCTTTATTTTGGAGTGACTACGAAGGATACATGCTTAATTTTCATATTCATGTTTTAAACTTGTTTAAATCATGGTCAAACCTAGGATTTGACCAAGATTCAAATGGGCATAATTTAAAAAAATGTAAAATCAAGGCACATAGTCTTCTTATGTCATATAGTAAGCATTCAATTAAGTTGATAAACAAGGTCTAGACATATCAAACCAGAAAAATCATGTATCTACCCCTATATATCCCCAAACTCTGTCTTATGAAGTCAAGCATGAAGAGAAGTGGTTTTTGGTTTCAAGCATGGAAATTTCAAAAACCTCCCCAAACTTCATTTTAGAGTGACTAAGAAGGATACAAGCTTGCCTTTTCATTTTCATGTTTTAAACTTGTTTAAATTATCTTGGTCAAATCTAGGATTTGACAAGATTCAAATGGGCAAACATATGATAAGTGATGCAAATATCATTTCTAAGTGCGGGCAAACCAGAGATATGTGGTTTTTGGTTTCAAACATATTCAAACGAGAGAAATCATGTATCTACCCCCTAACACTAAACTCTGTCTCATGAAGTCAAGCGCATGCATGAAGATATGTGGTTTTTGGTTTCAAACATGGAAATTTCAAAAACCCTCCCAAGAGCTTCATTTCGAAGTGATTAATTAAGAAGCATACATGCATGCTTACTTTTTCATATTCATGTTTTAAACTTATTCAAATCTTGGTGAAACCTAGGATTTGACCAAGATTCAAATGGGTATAAAAATTAAAAAAAAACAAAAAAGGTCTTCTTATGTTATATAGTAGGCATTCAATTAAGTTGATAAACAAGTTCTAGACATATTCAAACAAGAAAAATCATGCATGTATCTACCCCTAACCCTAAACTTTGTTTCATGAAGTCAAGCATGAAGATATGTGGTTTTTGGTTTCGAACATGGAAATTCAAAAACCCTCCCAAGAGCTTCATTTTGAAGTGACTAAGAAGCATACATGCTTACTTTTTCATATTCATGTTTTTAACTTATTCAAATCTTGGTGGAACCAAGGATTTGACAAAGATTCAAATGGGTATAAAAATTCAAAAAAAAACAAGGTCTTCTCTTATGTTATATAGTAAGCATTCAATTAATTTGATAAACAAGGTCTACACATATTCAAACCAGGAAAATCATGTATCTACCACCTAACCCTAAACTCTGTCTTATGAAGTCAAGCATGCATGAAGAGAAGTGGTTTTTGGTTTCAAGCATGGAAATTTCCATGTTTGAAACCCAAAACCACTTCTCTTCATATGCTTGACTTCATATGACAGAGTTTAGCGTTAGGGGGTAGATACATGATTTTTTGTTTGAATATGTCCAAACCTTGTTTATTTGTAATATATATATGACATAAGAAGACTGCATGCTTTGGTTTTTCATTTTTTGATTTTTTTGAAATTTTAAGCCCATCTGATTCTTTGTCAAATAATAGGTTTGACCAAGATTTAAACATGTTTAAAACATGAAAATGAAAAAGGTAAGCCTCCATCCTTCTTAGTCACTCCAAAATGAAGCTTTTTGGAGGGTTTTTGAAAATTCCATGTTTGAAACCCAAAACGACTTCTCTTCGTGCTTGACTTGATAAGACAGAGTTTTGGGTTAGGGGTAGATACATGATTTTTCCGGTTTGAATATGTCTAGACCTTGTTTATCAACTTAAATGCTAACTATATGACATCAGAATGGGCATAAAAATTTAAAAAAATTAAAAATGTAAAACCAAAATTTAATTGGGAGGAAAGGGTACATGAATTACAATTAAAAAACAAGGTAACTTAAATACTTGGATGCCCCAAGATGTGTGGAAGCCCAAAACAATGGCAAAACATATCATGTGCGCATGCTGCATCCAATTCAAGTAGAACACATAGTAGGCATCGATAGTTTGACCTAAATTTGAAATCAAAGAGAAGGTGGTTAGAAAAAATCAAAATTGGCAAAGCAAAGCATGAAATCAAAAAATTGTGATGCACTCTAGCTATGAAAATTATCAAACAATGCAAACCAAAATGATTTTTTAGAGGAATACTAGTTCAACTTATTTAATTTTTTATTTGTAGGCCAAAATCAAACCCCGTAGTTGGATTTTTTTTTCAACTTGATCTGTAGTACTGGGGAAAACCCTAGTTTATAACCTATTTAATAATAGATTCGTAGTCGATTCTTTTACTTTTTTATTATTACTATGCAACACATGTGTGTTTGCCCGTCGAGTGAAACTCGGAGGAAGAGGAATCACTCGGAAGGAGAAGAAGGGAGAGCAGTCACGGGGCCCCTCTTATTGATGGTGTATATTCTTTTTCTGGTGATGTTGACTGTTGTGCAGGGTTTGTCAGTGCGCAGGAGGTGCGAGCGAGCGAGCGAGCGAGTCGAGCGAGGCCGAGAATGAGAGAGATTTGTTTTTTTTTTGTGAGAGGGACAACCGAAGGATCCAGAAGGACCCACAGACTTCCAATACGCATCCTGATGCGTCTTCTCTTGACAAAGAAGATGGCTGGGAGTTGGCGTACCTATTGCACGTGACTTGTGCTCACTCAAGTGTGGGACCACACGCGTGGGCACCACACGTAAGTGACAGACCTGTTGGTGTAAAAACTCGGTTGATTATTATAGTGCATTAGAACAAAGTTTCCTATGGATTCAAGGGTAGGAAATCCAAGTTAACTCATTTACATGACATTATTTTTTCCATGAAGCAAAGTTAACACTATCAATTGGTACATTTTGGAGTGACTAAGAAGGATCAATGCTTACTTATTCGTTTAATTTCACGTGTTAAACTTGTCTAAATCTTGTTCAAACCTAGGATTTGACCAAGATTCAAATGGGCAGAAAAATAATTAAAAAACAGAAAAATGAAAAACCAAATCACATAGTAAGCATTCAAGTTGATAAACAAGGTCTAGACATATTCAAACCAGACAAATCATGTATCTATACCCCTAACCCCTAAACTCTGTCTTATGAAGTCAAGCATGTGAAGAGAAGTGGTTTTGGGTTTGGGGGTATATATACATGATTTTTATTGTTTAAATATATATAGACTTTGTTGATCAACATGAATGCTTAATTACTATATGACATAAGAAGTTTATGTGCTTTGGTGTTTCATTTTTTTGATTTCTTTTTTGAATTTTTATGCCCATTTGAATCTTGGTCAAATCCTAGGTTTGACAAAGATTTAAACAAGTTTGAAACATGAAAATGAAAAAGTAAGCTTGGATCCTTCTTAGTCACTCCAAAATGAAGCTTTTGGGTGGGTTTTTGAAATTTCCATGTTTGAAACCCAAAACCACTTCTTCTCTTCATGCTTGACTTCATAAGACAACGTTTAGGGTTAGGGGGTAGATACATGATTTTTCTGGTTTGAATATGTCTAGACTTCGTTGATCAACTTGAATGCTTAGTATATTACATAAGAAGACTATGTGGTTTGGTTTTTGATTTTCTTGATTTTGTTTGATTTTTTATGACCATTTGAATCTTGGTCAAATCCTAGGTTTGACCAAGATTTAAACAAGTTTAAAACATGAAAATGAAAAAGTAAGCATGGATCCTTCTTAGTCATGACAATGAGTTAACTTGGCTTTACTACCCTTGATGAATCCATAGGAAACTTTTTGTACTAATGCAGTATAATATTCTGGTTTGAATATGTCTAGACCTTGTTTATCAACTTAATTTGAAAGACATACAAGTTATAGCACACATAGTGCATACATTTTCACACATACTGCACTAGATGCTAACCCTATAGTTTGAGGCCATTTGGATGAGGTCGAAAAAATTCTTGGATTAGAATCGTGTTGTTCGAACCCCGTAGTTGGATTTTTTTGAACCCTTGATCTTTAGAACTGGGCAAAACCCAAGTTTAACCATGCAAGATTCAAATGGCCCTAAAAATTCAGAAAAAAATCAAAAGAATGAAAAACCAAAGCACATATATAGCATTCTTATGTCATATGTATAGTAAGCATGCATTCAAGTTGATAAACAAGGTCTAGACATATATATTCAAACCAGAAAAATCATGTATATATCTACCCCTAAAACTCTAATTAAACTATGTCTTATGAAGTCAATCATGTAGAGAAGTGGTTTTGGGTTTCAAATATGGAAATTTCAAGAACCTCCCAAAAGCTTCATTTTAGAGTGACTAAGAAGGATCCAGGCTTATCTTTTCATTTCATGTTTTAAACTTGTTTAAATCCTGGTCAAACCTAGGATTTGACCAAGATTTATGGGCATAAAATTCAAAAAAATCAGAAAAATAAAAAACCAAAGCACATAAGCATATTCAAGTTGATAAACAAGGTTTGGACATATTCAACCCATACACAAATCATGTATCTACCCCTAACCCTAAACTCTGTCTTATGAAGTCAAGCATGAAGAGAAGTGGTTTCGGGTTTCAAACATGGAAATATCAAAAACCTCCCAAAAACTTCATTTTAGAGTGACTGAGAAGGTTACATGCTTCCCTTTTCATTTTCATGTTTTAAACTTGTTTAAATCTTGGTCAAACCTAGAATTTGACAAGATTCAAATGGGCATCAAAATTCAAAAAAATCAAAAAAGAAAAACCAAAGCAATAGTTTTCTTATGTCATATAGTAAGCATTAAAGTTGATAAACAAGGTCTAGACATATTCAACCAGACAAATCATGTATCTATACCCCTAACCCCTAAACTCTGTCTTATGAAGTCAAGCATGTGAAGAGAAGTGGTTTTGGGTTTCAAACATGGAAATTTCAAAAACCTCCCAAAAGCTTCATTTTAGAGTGACTAAGAAGGATACATGCTTCCCTTTTCACACTACAAGAGAATTGGACCGTACAGACACTATTTTGGTCCCGTAGGGACACTTATATTGCCTTTACATAGTTGTAGTGGCATTTTCCATACTGTCTCATAAGTGTCACTATATGCAGTGTGTCTTATACTATAGAGTCATTTGCAAAATGCCTATACGTGACATAAGGTCATTTTGTAAAGACACTAGGTTGTGTATCTATACACATAGAGACACTTCAAAGATACACTTGGAATGTATATGTATAGGTGTAAAGGCACGTTCATGAGGCATTTTAGTTTGTCTCTAACATTCATAGAAACATTTTGGTGTGGCAATGTATTTATCTCTAGAAATTTAGAGACATTTAAGAGGCATTTCTTCCTGTATCTAGAAATATATCAGGTGGTGCGTAGAGACATACACATTGTCACCGTCAAATATGTAGAGGCACCTTGTTATGATTTTTTTCCTGAGACATTTATATAGTTTCTATAGAGACATATTGGCATGTCTCAAGAGCGACATGACATTTACTCTATAAAAAGACACCATCATAATTCAATAATAGCATAATGCACAATGCACGTACAAAATATTATTATTACATAAGAGGAAAAGATATTTGGATACTCATCCTTACAAACGGTCAATAGATACCATGAAACTTCACTGGCTGTAAACAAAAATAAAACATTGACACGAGTGTTTATGAGCTAGATGCCCATGAAACGAAAAACTTCAGAAAATTGTGCCCCTACTTTCCATGATCTGCATGTACTACCTCCTCAAACCTAACCCCGGCTGTCTCTGCTCAGGTCGTTGCCTGCATCCCTGCATCATGCAAATTGTGCCCCTAGCCTGGTGTTGTCCCACGCAAAGCCTTCACACGGCCATCTCCCGTGCGCAATGTTGGTCGAGTGGTCGACCGCGCTTTGATTAGCTCTGGTGCAATGTTCATGCAAGCGATATTCCAGAGATACATCGTGCAGACATAACTATGCTATTGGTTTTTACCTCCACTGCACAGGTCCAAAAAACGAGAGATGATGGTAAAAACAATGTGACCACCACTAACTGGTACAACAAGACATTGAAGTATTCTTAGTGTGGTTTAATAATTGAACTGAATAATGCATGAAATCAAATCCAATGAGTTACGTGAGCAAATAGGAGACACTGAGAGCAGGTATTTTAGGTATACATAGCCTACTATTGTCATTGCGTATGTTGCCTTGCTGCCAATTTATAGAAGCCTAATTTATGTGTTCTCTGCGATGTTCACAATAAGCTAAGGCACCCTTCAAAATGTATTTGCTTCCTTCATTCATGGCAACCAGATTAAGACATCACCACCCTTCAAGGCCAACATTTGAATACATGCAACTGAACCCCATGTTTTGAGAGAACACCCACCTGTAGTCGAAGCCGAAGCAGCTCCTGTGAGATCGTGCGGCAGTAGACCTGATCCTGATCAAGTCGAGGTAGAACAGTCGTAGTAGCATCCCATCCTGCTCGTTGGCGGCGTCCTGAATGAGGGAGATGCCTGGGAAAGAAGAAGCAATGAATTGAGAGGTCACGGGAATTAGCATGTGTGGCTTATGTACTATGGTGTTCCCTCCGCGATAATCAACAGTCGACGCCCGCGGCGGATGAGGAGGAGGTGCGGCCTGGATGATGGTGCATTCCGACTGTCACGGCGGCCCTGCCGTGGGGCATGAGTTGGTCGGGCGTGATACGATGGAGCCGACGAAGCACTACGACTGTGAGAAGTTTCTAGCCATCGACTTAATTTGGTTGGTTCGCCGCCGAGGATCCTTTCCCAAGAAGTAGCGTGTATGTTCAGGGACGTGTGCTCGAGCGGCTCTATGGTGGTTGGATCCCATATCAGATCGTGGGTGCTTGGGCAACGTGGGAGGCTCCAGATTATTTTGGAAACAGCGCCAAGAGATCTAACCATCTTAGTTATTCTATAAATCCTACCTCACTTTGTTTTCGGTTTTGCAACAATCTAATTACAAACTTTAGGACTGACGATAAAACATTCAAATTTTCGTTCGAGCTGAAAAAGTATTCAATTGGAACAACAACATATATCTGAAATCAATACAAAGTTAAAAGTCTGGTGTAATTTTGGCACGGTCAAAAGGGAATCTGATAAATGTTGAGTTTCGCTTAGGCTCGACTAACATTTATTCCATTTAGCACTGAATTTTTGGGTCGTTTTAAATGTTCAACTCAGCCGGTATTTTTTATTTCCCACATCCCCAACTTATTTTCCTACTTCAAGTAATTGTATTTGGAAAACTTGTATTGTGATTCATTTTAGAAGATTCAAATTTTTCTTCATGTCTATTTTATAATGGTGGTGTTATACATCTCACCTTTGAGGCATTCTAAAATATGACTCTTGATAAAAGAAACACCCATAGTGTCTCTCGAAAATGACTCTACCGTTAAGTCATTATCAAAGTTGTCTCTATTAATGCCATTACAGAGGTGCTAAGGGACATTATAAAGAGTGTCTCAAATGAGATGTATCTATTGTTAATGCAATCTCAAAAATATCTCTTGCAGCGCCTTTACATGCGAATAAGACACATTTTGTGAATGTCTCTCAGTTGGTGTCTCTACCGTTAAGGCATTCTCTAAAGTGTCTTTCTTAGTGCCTCTACATAAAATTGGATTAGGATTTAAGAGACATAGTGGAGAGTGCCTCTACAAAAATGTCTCTACTGTACGTTTTTGTTGTAGTGTCATTTTCATGTTTTAAACTTGTTTAAATTATCTTGGTCAAACCTAGGATTCGACATGATTCAAATGGGCATCAAAATTAAAAAAAAAAAGAAAAAGGAAAAACCAAAGCAATAGTTTTCTTATATATGTCATATAGTAAGCATTAAAGTTGATAAACAAGGTCTAGATATATCCAAACCAGACAAATCATGTATCTACCCCCGGCCTGTCGATCTTATGAAGCTAGTCTACTAGCATGTGAAGGGAACTCGTTTTCGGTTTCAAACATAGAAATTACAAGAACATCCCAAAAGCTTCTCCATTTTAGAGTGACTACGAAGGATACTGACTTCCCTTTTCATTTTCATGTTTTAAACTTGTTTAAATCTTGGTCAAACCAAGGATTTGACCAAGATTCAAATGGGCCTAAAAATTTAGAAAAAATTCAAAAAGAGAATGAAAAACCAAAGCACATAGCATTCTTATGTCATATGTATAGTAAGCATTCAAGTTGATAAACAAGGTCTAGACATATTCAAACCAAAAAATCATGTATATATCTACCCCTAACCCTAAACTGATCTGTCGATCTTATGGAAGTCAATCATGAAGAGAAGTGGTTTTGGGTTTCAAACATGGAAATTTCAAGAACATCCCAAAAGCTTCATTTTAGAGTGACTAAGAAGGATCCATGCTTACTTACTCGTTTTCACGTGTTAAACTTGTCTAAATCTTGGTGAAACCTAGGATTTGACCAAGATATGATTCAAATGCGCAGAAAATTAAAAAAATCAGAAAAATTAAAAACCAAAGTACATAGTCTTCTTATGTCATATAGTAAGCATATTCAAGTTGATAAACAAGGTTTGGACATATTCAAACCATACAAATCATGTATCTATACCCCCTAACCCTAAACTTTTTCTTATGAAGTCAAGCATGAAGAGAAGTGGTTTTGGGTTTCAAAGATGGAAATTTCAAAAACCTCCAAAAACTTCATTTTAGAGTGACTGAGAAGTTAGCATTAAAGTTGATAAACAAGGTTTAGACATATTCAAACCAGACAAATCATGTATCTACCCCTAACCCTAAACTCGGTCTTATGAAGTCTAGCATGAAGAGAATCGTTTTGAGTTTCAAACGTTTAAGCCAAAAGCCCCATTTCAAATATTTCAAACTTATTCAAAGTTGGTTCAAATTTGAAAGACATACAAGTTATAGCACACATAGTGCATACATTTTCACACATACTGCACTAGATGCTAACCCTATAGTTTGAGGCCACTTGGATGAGGTCGAAAAAGTTCTTGGATTAGAATCGTGTTGTTCGAACCCCGTAGTTGGATTTTTTGAACCTTGATCTGTAGTACTGGGCAAAACCCTAGTTTAACCTATTTAATTATAGATTCGTATATCGATTTTTCTACCTTTTTATTATTACTATGCTGCAGATGTGCGTTTGCCCGTCGAGTGAAACTCGGAGGAAGAGGGATCACTCGGAAGGAGAGAAAAAAGGCAGAGCATTATGGTGTCTCCCCTTTTTCGGGTGATGATGATGATGTTGACTGTTGTGCAGGGTTTGTCAGTGCGCAGGACGTGCGAGCGAGCGAGCGAGCGAGTCGAGCGAGGCCGAGAATGAGATAGATTTGTTTTTTTGTGAGAGGGACAACCGAAGGATCCAGAAGGACCCACGGACTTCCAATACGCATCCTGATGCGTCTTCTCTTGACAAAGAAGATGGCTGGGAGTTGGCGTACCTATTGCACGTGACTTGTGCTCACTCAAGTGTGGGACCTCACGCGTGGGCACCACACGTAAGTGACAGACCTGTTGGTGTAAAAACTCGGTTGATTATAATAGTGCATTAGAACAAAGTTTCCTATGGATTCAAGGGTAGGAAATCCAAGTTAACTCATTTACATGACATTATTTTTTCCATGAAGCAAAGTTAACACTATCAATTGGTACATTTTGGAGTGACTAAGAAGGATCAATGCTTACTTATTCGTTTAATTTCACGTGTTAAACTTGTCTAAATCTTGTTCAAACCTAGGATTTGACCAAGATTCAAATGGGCAGAAAAATAATTAAAAAACAGAAAAATGAAAAACCAAATCACATAGTCTTCTTATGTCATATAGTAAGCATTCAAGTTGATAAACAAGGTCTAGACATATTCAAACCAGACAAATCATGTATCTATACCCCTAACCCCTAAACTCTGTCTTATGAAGTCAAGCATGTGAAGAGAAGTGGTTTTGGGTTTCAAACATCGAAATTTCAAAAACCTCCCAAAAGCTTCATTTTAGAGTGACTAAGAAGGATACATGCTTCCCTTTACATTTTCATGTTTTAAACTTGTTTAAATTATCTTGGTCAAACCTAGGATTTGACGAAGATACAAATGGGTGGGCACAAAATTCAAAAAAATCAGAAAAATGAAAAACCAAATCACATAGTCTTCTTATGTCATATCGTAAGCAATCAAGTTGATA
The DNA here is from genome assembly GCA_030979885.1 of Lolium multiflorum. Taxonomy (NCBI): domain Eukaryota; kingdom Viridiplantae; phylum Streptophyta; class Magnoliopsida; order Poales; family Poaceae; genus Lolium; species Lolium multiflorum. The sequence continues at coordinate 41,578,761 of CM061752.1, read as the reverse complement.
AACAAGGTCTAGATATATCCAAACCAGACAAATCATGTATCTACCCCCTGTCGATCTTATGAAGTCTAGCATGAAGGGAAGTCGTTTTGGGTTTCAAACATTGAAATTTAAAGAACATCCCAAAAGCTTCATTTTAGAGTGACTAAGAAGGATACAGACTTCCCTTTTCATTTTCATGTTTTAAATTTGTTTAAATCTTGGTCAAACCAAGGATTTGACCAAGATTCAAATGGCCCTAAAAATTCAGAAAAAAATGAAAAGAATGAAAAACCAAAGCACATAACATTCTTATGTCATATGTATAGTAAGCATTCAAGTTGATATACAAGGTCTAGACATATATATTCAAACCTAGGATTTGACTAAGATTCAAATGGGCATAACAAATTCAAAAAACAAAAACCAAACACATAGTCTTCTGATGTCATATAGCAAGCATTCAAGTTGATAAACAAACTTGTTTAAATCATGGTCAAACCTAGGATTTGACCAAGATTCAAATGGGCATAATTTTAAAAAAATGTAAAATCAAGGCACATAGTCTTCTTATGTCATATAGTAAGCATTCAATTAAGTTGATAAACAAGGTCTAGACATATCAAACCAGAAAATTCATGTGTCTAGCTACCCCTAACCCTAAACTCTGCACGAAGAGAAGTGGTTTTGGGTTTCAAACATGGATATTTCAAAAACCCTCCCAAAAACCTTCATTTTGGAGTTAATAAGAAGGATCAAGGCTTACTTTTTCATTTTCATGTTTTAATCTTTTTTAAATCTTTGTCAAACCTAGGTTTTGACCAATATTCAAAAGGGCATAATTTAAAAAAAATGAAATATCAAGGCACATAGTCTTCTTATGTCATATAGTAAGCATTCAATTAAGTTGATAAACAAGCTCTAGACATATTCAAACCAGAAAAATCATGATGTATCTACCCCCTATATATCCCTAAACCCTAACTTATGAAGTCAAGCATGAAGAGAAGTGGTTTTTGGTTTAAATCATGGAAATTTCAAAAACCCTCCCAAGAGCTTCATTTTGGAGTGACTAATTAAGAAGCATACATGCTTACCTTTTCATATTCATGTTTTAAACTTGTTCAAATCTAGGTCAACAAACCTAGGATTTGACGAAGAATCAAATGGGTATAAAAAATTTAAAAACAAGCTCTAGATAAGCTCAAGTTGAAAAACAAGTTCTAGACATATTCCAACCAGAAAAATCATGTATGTACCCCCTATATATATATCCCTAAACCCTGACTTATGAAGTCAAGCATGAAGAGAAGTGGTTTTTGGTTTCAATCATGGAAATTTCAAAAACCCTCCCAAGAGCTTCATTTTGGAGTGGCTAAGAAGGATAGATACTTAATTTTTCATATTTATGTTTTAAACTAGTTTAAATCATGGTCAAACCTAGGATTTGACCAAGATTCAAATGGGCATAAAAATTCAAAATAAATGAAAATAAATGAAAAACCAAGGCACGTAGTCTTCTTATGTCATATAGTAAGCATTCAATTAAGTTGATAAACAAGGTCTAGACATATTCAAACCAGAAACATCATGTATCTAGCTACCCTAGCCCTAAACTCTGTCTTATGAAGTCAAGCATGCATGAAGAGAAGTCGTGGTTTTTGGTTTCAAACATGGAAATTTTAAAAACCCTACCAAGATCTACATTTTGGAGTGACTAAGAAGGATATATGCTTAATTTTTCCTATTCATGTTTTATTAAACTTGTTTAAATCATGGTCAAACCTAGGATTTGACCAAGATTCAAATGGGCATAAAAATTCAGAAAAAACAAAAAATGGAAAATCAAGGCACATAGTCTTCTTATGTCACATTAGTAAGCATTCAATTAAGTTGATAAACAAGGTCTAGATATATTCAAACCAGAGAAATCATGTATCTACCCCTAACCCTAAACTCTATCTCATGAAGTCAAGCATGAAGATATGTGGTTTTTGGTTTAAAACATGGAAATTTCAAAAACCCTCCCAAGAGCTTCATTTTGGAGTGACTAAGAAGGATATATGCTTAATTTTTCATATTCATGTTTTCAACTTGTTTAAATCATGGTCAAACTTAGGATTTGACCAAGATTCAAATGGGCATAAAATTAAAAAAACAATAAAATGAAAAACCAATGCACATAGTCTTCTTATGTCATATATATAGTAAGCATTCAATTAAGTTGATAACAAGGTCTATAGACATATTCAAACGAGAAAAATCATGTATCAAGCTACCCCTAACCCCAAACTCTGTCTTATGAAGTCAAGCATGAAGAGAAGTACGTGGTTTTTTGGTTTCAAACATGGAAATTTCAAAAACCCTCTCAAGAGCTTCATTTTGGAGTGACTACGAAGGATACATGCTTAATTTTCATATTCATGTTTTAAACTTGTTTAAATCATGGTCAAACCTAGGATTTGACCAAGATTCAAATGGGCATAATTTAAAAAAATGTAAAATCAAGGCACATAGTCTTCTTATGTCATATAGTAAGCATTCAATTAAGTTGATAAACAAGGTCTAGACATATCAAACCAGAAAAATCATGTATCTACCCCTATATATCCCCAAACTCTGTCTTTATGAAGTCAAGCATGAAGAGAAGTGGTTTTTTGGTTTCAAGCATGGAAATTTCAAAAACCTCCCCAAACTTCATTTTAGAGTGACTAAGAAGGATACAAGCTTGCCTTTTCATTTTCATGTTTTAAACTTGTTTAAATTATCTTGGTCAAATCTAGGATTTGACAAGATTCAAATGGGCAAACATATGATAAGTGATGCAAATATCATTTCTAAGTGCGGGCAAACCAGAGATATGTGGTTTTTGGTTTCAAACATATTCAAACGAGAGAAATCATGTATCTACCCCCTAACACTAAACTCTGTCTCATGAAGTCAAGCGCATGCATGAAGATATGTGGTTTTTGGTTTCAAACATGGAAATTTCAAAAACCCTCCCAAGAGCTTCATTTCGAAGTGATTAATTAAGAAGCATACATGCATGCTTACTTTTTCATATTCATGTTTTAAACTTATTCAAATCTTGGTGAAACCTAGGATTTGACCAAGATTCAAATGGGTATAAAAATTTAAAAAATACAAAAAAGGTCTTCTTATGTTATATAGTAGGCATTCAATTAAGTTGATAAACAAGTTCTAGACATATTCAAACAAGAAAAATCATGCATGTATCTACCCATAACCCTAAACTTTGTTTCATGAAGTCAAGCATGAAGATATGTGGTTTTTGGTTTCGAACATGGAAATTCAAAAACCCTCCCAAGAGCTTCATTTTGAAGTGACTAAGAAGCATACATGCTTACTTTTTCATATTCATGTTTTTAACTTATTCAAATCTTGGTGGAACCAAGGATTTGACAAAGATTCGAATGGGTATAAAAATTCAAAAAAAACAAGGTCTTCTCTTATGTTATATAGTAAGCATTCAATTAATTTGATAAACAAGGTCTAAACATATTCAAACCAGGAAAATCATGTATCTACCACCTAACCCTAAACTCTGTCTTATGAAGTCAAGCATGCATGAAGAGAAGTGGTTTTTGGTTTCAAGCATGGAAATTTCCATGTTTGAAACCCAAAACCACTTCTCTTCATATGCTTGACTTCATATGACAGAGTTTAGCGTTAGGGGGTAGATACATGATTTTTTGGTTTGAATATGTCCAAACCTTGTTTATCAACTTGAATGTGTAATATATATATGACATAAGAAGACTGCATGCTTTGGTTTTTCATTTTTTGATTTTTTTGAAATTTTAAGCCCATCTGATTCTTTGTCAAATAATAGGTTTGACCAAGATTTAAACATGTTTAAAACATGAAAATGAAAAAGGTAAGCCTCCATCCTTCTTAGTCACTCCAAAATGAAGCTTTTTGGAGGGTTTTTGAAAATTCCATGTTTGAAACCCAAAACGACTTCTCTTCGTGCTTGACTTGATAAGACAGAGTTTTGGGTTAGGGGTAGATACATGATTTTTCCGGTTTGAATATGTCTAGACCTTGTTTATCAACTTAAATGCTAACTATATGACATCAGAATGGGCATAAAAATTTAAAAAAATTAAAAATGTAAAACCAAAATTTAATTGGGAGGAAAGGGTACATGAATTACAATTAAAAAACAAGGTAACTTAAATACTTGGATGCCCCAAGATGTGTGGAAGCCCAAAACAATGGCAAAACATATCATGTGCGCATGCTGCATCCAATTCAAGTAGAACACATAGTAGGCACCGATAGTTTGACCTAAATTTGAAATCAAAGAGAAGGTGGTTAGAAAAAATCAAAATTGGCAAAGCAAAGCATGAAATCAAAAAATTGTGATGCACTCTAGCTATGAAAATTATCAAACAATGCAAACCAAAATGATTTTTTAGAGGAATACTAGTTCAACTTATTTAATTTTTTATTTGTAGGCCAAAATCAAACCCCGTAGTTGGATTTTTTTTTCAACTTGATCTGTAGTACTGGGGAAAACCCTAGTTTATAACCTATTTAATAATAGATTCGTAGTCGATTCTTTTACTTTTTTATTATTACTATGCAGCACATGTGTGTTTGCCCGTCGAGTGAAACTCGGAGGAAGAGGAATCACTCGGAAGGAGAAGAAGGGAGAGCAGTCACGGGGCCCCTCTTATTGATGGTGTATATTCTTTTTCTGGTGATGTTGACTGTTGTGCAGGGTTTGTCAGTGCGCAGGAGGTGCGAGCGAGCGAGCGAGTCGAGCGAGGCCGAGAATGAGAGAGATTTGTTTTTTTTGTGAGAGGGACAACCGAAGGATCCAGAAGGACCCACAGACTTCCAATACGCATCCTGATGCGTCTTCTCTTGACAAAGAAGATGGCTGGGAGTTGGCGTACCTATTGCACGTGACTTGTGCTCACTCAAGTGTGGGACCACACGCGTGGGCACCACACGTAAGTGACAGACCTGTTGGTGTAAAAACTCGGTTGATTATTATAGTGCATTAGAACAAAGTTTCCTATGGATTCAAGGGTAGGAAATCCAAGTTAACTCATTTACATGACATTATTTTTTCCATGAAGCAAAGTTAACACTATCAATTGGTACATTTTGGAGTGACTAAGAAGGATCAATGCTTACTTATTCGTTTAATTTCACGTGTTAAACTTGTCTAAATCTTGTTCAAACCTAGGATTTGACCAAGATTCAAATGGGCAGAAAAATAATTAAAAAACAGAAAAATGAAAAACCAAATCACATAGTAAGCATTCAAGTTGATAAACAAGGTCTAGACATATTCAAACCAGACAAATCATGTATCTATACCCCTAACCCCTAAACTCTGTCTTATGAAGTCAAGCATGTGAAGAGAAGTGGTTTTGGGTTTGGGGGTATATATACATGATTTTTATTGTTTAAATATATATAGACTTTGTTGATCAACATGAATGCTTAATTACTATATGACATAAGAAGTTTATGTGCTTTGGTGTTTCATTTTTTTGATTTCTTTTTTGAATTTTTATGCCCATTTGAATCTTGGTCAAATCCTAGGTTTGACAAAGATTTAAACAAGTTTGAAACATGAAAATGAAAAAGTAAGCTTGGATCCTTCTTAGTCACTCCAAAATGAAGCTTTTGGGTGGGTTTTTGAAATTTCCATGTTTGAAACCCAAAACCACTTCTTCTCTTCATGCTTGACTTCATAAGACAACGTTTAGGGTTAGGGGGTAGATACATGATTTTTCTGGTTTGAATATGTCTAGACTTCGTTGATCAACTTGAATGCTTAGTATATTACATAAGAAGACTATGTGGTTTGGTTTTTGATTTTCTTGATTTTGTTTGATTTTTTATGACCATTTGAATCTTGGTCAAATCCTAGGTTTGACCAAGATTTAAACAAGTTTAAAACATGAAAATGAAAAAGTAAGCATGGATCCTTCTTAGTCATGACAATGAGTTAACTTGGCTTTACTACCCTTGATGAATCCATAGGAAACTTTTTGTACTAATGCAGTATAATATTCTGGTTTGAATATGTCTAGACCTTGTTTATCAACTTAATTTGAAAGACATACAAGTTATAGCACACATAGTGCATACATTTTCACACATACTGCACTAGATGCTAACCCTATAGTTTGAGGCCATTTGGATGAGGTCGAAAAAATTCTTGGATTAGAATCGTGTTGTTCGAACCCCGTAGTTGGATTTTTTTGAACCCTTGATCTTTAGAACTGGGCAAAACCCAAGTTTAACCATGCAAGATTCAAATGGCCCTAAAAATTCAGAAAAAAATCAAAAGAATGAAAAACCAAAGCACATATATAGCATTCTTATGTCATATGTATAGTAAGCATTCAAGTTGATAAACAAGGTCTAGACATATATATTCAAACCAGAAAAATCATGTATATATCTACCCCTAAAACTCTAATTAAACTATGTCTTATGAAGTCAATCATGTAGAGAAGTGGTTTTGGGTTTCAAATATGGAAATTTCAAGAACCTCCCAAAAGCTTCATTTTAGAGTGACTAAGAAGGATCCAGGCTTATCTTTTCATTTCATGTTTTAAACTTGTTTAAATCCTGGTCAAACCTAGGATTTGACCAAGATTTATGGGCATAAAATTCAAAAAAATCAGAAAAATAAAAAACCAAAGCACATAAGCATATTCAAGTTGATAAACAAGGTTTGGACATATTCAAACCATACAAATCATGTATCTACCCCTAACCCTAAACTCTGTCTTATGAAGTCAAGCATGAAGAGAAGTGGTTTCGGGTTTCAAACATGGAAATATCAAAAACCTCCCAAAAACTTCATTTTAGAGTGACTGAGAAGGTTACATGCTTCCCTTTTCATTTTCATGTTTTAAACTTGTTTAAATCTTGGTCAAACCTAGAATTTGACAAGATTCAAATGGGCATCAAAATTCAAAAAAATCAGAAAAAGAAAAACCAAAGCAATAGTTTTCTTATGTCATATAGTAAGCATTAAAGTTGATAAACAAGGTCTAGACATATTCAACCAGACAAATCATGTATCTATACCCCTAACCCCTAAACTCTGTCTTATGAAGTCAAGCATGTGAAGAGAAGTGGTTTTGGGTTTCAAACATCGAAATTTCAAAAACCTCCCAAAAGCTTCATTTTAGAGTGACTAAGAAGGATACATGCTTCCCTTTTCATTTTCATGTTTTAAACTTGTTTAAATTATCTTGGTCAAACCTAGGATTCGACATGATTCAAATGGGCATCAAAATTAAAAAAAAACAGAAAAAGGAAAAACCAAAGCAATAGTTTTCTTATATATGTCATATAGTAAGCATTAAAGTTGATAAACAAGGTCTAGATATATCCAAACCAGACAAATCATGTATCTACCCCCGGCCTGTCGATCTTATGAAGCTAGTCTACTAGCATGAAGGGAACTCGTTTTCGGTTTCAAACATAGAAATTACAAGAACATCCCAAAAGCTTCTCCATTTTAGAGTGACTACGAAGGATACTGACTTCCCTTTTCATTTTCATGTTTTAAACTTGTTTAAATCTTGGTCAAACCAAGGATTTGACCAAGATTCAAATGGGCCTAAAAATTTAGAAAAAATTCAAAAAGAGAATGAAAAACCAAAGCACATAGCATTCTTATGTCATATGTATAGTAAGCATTCAAGTTGATAAACAAGGTCTAGACATATTCAAACCAAAAAATCATGTATATATCTACCCCTAACCCTAAACTGATCTGTCGATCTTATGGAAGTCAATCATGAAGAGAAGTGGTTTTGGGTTTCAAACATGGAAATTTCAAGAACATCCCAAAAGCTTCATTTTAGAGTGACTAAGAAGGATCCATGCTTACTTACTCATTTTCACGTGTTAAACTTGTCTAAATCTTGGTGAAACCTAGGATTTGACCAAGATATGATTCAAATGCGCAGAAAATTAAAAAAGTCAGAAAAATTAAAAACCAAAGTACATAGTCTTCTTATGTCATATAGTAAGCATATTCAAGTTGATAAACAAGGTTTGGACATATTCAAACCATACAAATCATGTATCTATACCCCCTAACCCTAAACTTTTTCTTATGAAGTCAAGCATGAAGAGAAGTGGTTTTGGGTTTCAAAGATGGAAATTTCAAAAACCTCCAAAAACTTCATTTTAGAGTGACTGAGAAGTTAGCATTAAAGTTGATAAACAAGGTTTAGACATATTCAAACCAGACAAATCATGTATCTACCCCTAACCCTAAACTCGGTCTTATGAAGTCTAGCATGAAGAGAATCGTTTTGAGTTTCAAACGTTTAAGCCAAAAGCCCCATTTCAAATATTTCAAACTTATTCAAAGTTGGTTCAAATTTGAAAGACATACAAGTTATAGCACACATAGTGCATACATTTTCACACATACTGCACTAGATGCTAACCCTATAGTTTGAGGCCACTTGGATGAGGTCGAAAAAGTTCTTGGATTAGAATCGTGTTGTTCGAACCCCGTAGTTGGATTTTTTGAACCTTGATCTGTAGTACTGGGCAAAACCCTAGTTTAACCTATTTAATTATAGATTCGTATATCGATTTTTCTACCTTTTTATTATTACTATGCTGCAGATGTGCGTTTGCCCGTCGAGTGAAACTCGGAGGAAGAGGGATCACTCGGAAGGAGAGAAAAAAGGCAGAGCATTATGGTGTCTCCCCTTTTTCGGGTGATGATGATGATGTTGACTGTTGTGCAGGGTTTGTCAGTGCGCAGGACGTGCGAGCGAGCGAGCGAGTCGAGCGAGGCCGAGAATGAGAGAGATTTGTTTTTTTGTGAGAGGGACAACCGAAGGATCCAGAAGGACCCACAGACTTCCAATACGCATCCTGATGCGTCTTCTCTTGACAAAGAAGATGGCTGGGAGTTGGCGTACCTATTGCACGTGACTTGTGCTCACTGAAGTGTGGGACCTCACGCGTGGGCACCACACGTAAGTGACAGACCTGTTGGTGTAAAAACTCGGTTGATTATAATAGTGCATTAGAACAAAGTTTCCTATGGATTCAAGGGTAGGAAATCCAAGTTAACTCATTTACATGACATTATTTTTTCCATGAAGCAAAGTTAACACTATCAATTGGTACATTTTGGAGTGACTAAGAAGGATCAATGCTTACTTATTCGTTTAATTTCACGTGTTAAACTTGTCTAAATCTTGTTCAAACCTAGGATTTGACCAAGATTCAAATGGGCAGAAAAATAATTAAAAAACAGAAAAATGAAAAACCAAATCACATAGTCTTCTTATGTCATATAGTAAGCATTCAAGTTGATAAACAAGGTCTAGACATATTCAAACCAGACAAATCATGTATCTATACCCCTAACCCCTAAACTCTGTCTTATGAAGTCAAGCATGTGAAGAGAAGTGGTTTTGGGTTTCAAACATCGAAATTTCAAAAACCTCCCAAAAGCTTCATTTTAGAGTGACTAAGAAGGATACATGCTTCCCTTTACATTTTCATGTTTTAAACTTGTTTAAATTATCTTGGTCAAACCTAGGATTTGACGAAGATACAAATGGGTGGGCACAAAATTCAAAAAAATCAGAAAAATGAAAAACCAAATCACATAGTCTTCTTATGTCATATCGTAAGCAATCAAGTTGATAAACAAGGTCTAGATATATCCAAACCAGACAAATCATGTATCTACCCCCTGTCGATCTTATGAAGTCTAGCATGAAGGGAAGTCGTTTTGGGTTTCAAACATTGAAATTTAAAGAACATCCCAAAAGCTTCATTTTAGAGTGACTAAGAAGGATACAGACTTCCCTTTTCATTTTCATGTTTTAAATTTGTTTAAATCTTGGTCAAACCAAGGATTTGACCAAGATTCAAATGGCCCTAAAAATTCAGAAAAAAATGAAAAGAATGAAAAACCAAAGCACATAACATTCTTATGTCATATGTATAGTAAGCATTCAAGTTGATATACAAGGTCTAGACATATATATTCAAACCTAGGATTTGACTAAGATTCAAATGGGCATAACAAATTCAAAAAACAAAAACCAAACACATAGTCTTCTGATGTCATATAGCAAGCATTCAAGTTGATAAACAAACTTGTTTAAATCATGGTCAAACCTAGGATTTGACCAAGATTCAAATGGGCATAATTTTAAAAAAATGTAAAATCAAGGCACATAGTCTTCTTATGTCATATAGTAAGCATTCAATTAAGTTGATAAACAAGGTCTAGACATATCAAACCAGAAAATTCATGTGTCTAGCTACCCCTAACCCTAAACTCTGCACGAAGAGAAGTGGTTTTGGGTTTCAAACATGGATATTTCAAAAACCCTCCCAAAAACCTTCATTTTGGAGTTAATAAGAAGGATCAAGGCTTACTTTTTCATTTTCATGTTTTAATCTTTTTTAAATCTTTGTCAAACCTAGGTTTTGACCAATATTCAAAAGGGCATAATTTAAAAAAAATGAAATATCAAGGCACATAGTCTTCTTATGTCATATAGTAAGCATTCAATTAAGTTGATAAACAAGCTCTAGACATATTCAAACCAGAAAAATCATGATGTATCTACCCCCTATATATCCCTAAACCCTAACTTATGAAGTCAAGCATGAAGAGAAGTGGTTTTTGGTTTAAATCATGGAAATTTCAAAAACCCTCCCAAGAGCTTCATTTTGGAGTGACTAATTAAGAAGCATACATGCTTACCTTTTCATATTCATGTTTTAAACTTGTTCAAATCTAGGTCAACAAACCTAGGATTTGACGAAGAATCAAATGGGTATAAAAAAATTAAAAACAAGCTCTAGATAAGCTCAAGTTGAAAAACAAGTTCTAGACATATTCCAACCAGAAAAATCATGTATGTACCCCCTATATATATATCCCTAAACCCTGACTTATGAAGTCAAGCATGAAGAGAAGTGGTTTTTGGTTTCAATCATGGAAATTTCAAAAACCCTCCCAAGAGCTTCATTTTGGAGTGGCTAAGAAGGATAGATACTTAATTTTTCATATTTATGTTTTAAACTAGTTTAAATCATGGTCAAACCTAGGATTTGACCAAGATTCAAATGGGCATAAAAATTCAAAATAAATGAAAATAAATGAAAAACCAAGGCACGTAGTCTTCTTATGTCATATAGTAAGCATTCAATTAAGTTGATAAACAAGGTCTAGACATATTCAAACCAGAAACATCATGTATCTAGCTACCCTAGCCCTAAACTCTGTCTTATGAAGTCAAGCATGCATGAAGAGAAGTCGTGGTTTTTGGTTTCAAACATGGAAATTTTAAAAACCCTACCAAGATCTACATTTTGGAGTGACTAAGAAGGATATATGCTTAATTTTTCCTATTCATGTTTTATTAAACTTGTTTAAATCATGGTCAAACCTAGGATTTGACCAAGATTCAAATGGGCATAAAAATTCAGAAAAAACAAAAAATGGAAAATCAAGGCACATAGTCTTCTTATGTCACATTAGTAAGCATTCAATTAAGTTGATAAACAAGGTCTAGATATATTCAAACCAGAGAAATCATGTATCTACCCCTAACCCTAAACTCTATCTCATGAAGTCAAGCATGAAGATATGTGGTTTTTGGTTTAAAACATGGAAATTTCAAAAACCCTCCCAAGAGCTTCATTTTGGAGTGACTAAGAAGGATATATGCTTAATTTTTCATATTCATGTTTTCAACTTGTTTAAATCATGGTCAAACTTAGGATTTGACCAAGATTCAAATGGGCATAAAATTAAAAAAACAATAAAATGAAAAACCAATGCACATAGTCTTCTTATGTCATATATATAGTAAGCATTCAATTAAGTTGATAACAAGGTCTAGACATATTCAAACGAGAAAAATCATGTATCAAGCTACCCCTAACCCCAAACTCTGTCTTATGAAGTCAAGCATGAAGAGAAGTACGTGGTTTTTTGGTTTCAAACATGGAAATTTCAAAAACCCTCTCAAGAGCTTCATTTTGGAGTGACTACGAAGGATACATGCTTAATTTTCATATTCATGTTTTAAACTTGTTTAAATCATGGTCAAACCTAGGATTTGACCAAGATTCAAATGGGCATATATGAATCTTTAGCAGGTGCGTTTTTTTTACTAATCCATATGGAATATTTTGATAAAACCCTTTTAGAAGGCTTTGTTAAGGCCTCAAGGACAATGAGTTGGGAGGAGGCCAGGTAGACTGTAGCTAGGCATTGATTCGGAATTTATGATGCTTGCGACTTGCTTGCGTGGCTTGTTGATTTCCCAGGTGACGCAGCTTTTTTTGACTGCCCAGCCATGGATAGGTCATAGGAGTGCAGAGCTGTAGGCGGTGCGGATAAGTACGCGGGGCATTGATGATGTAGGTGTGTTCGGTTGCCCACGCGAGTGCAGAGCTGTAGGGTTATGCGAGTAGGCCTTTAAACTGGGAGGTGGCACAAGAAGATTTTAGTAAGGAATGGTTCCTTTCCAGAGGAATGGAATGGTTCCATCCCCGCGTTCGGTTTGGACAAAAAGGAGGTACAGAATGGTACTGTTTTTTGTTCGGTTGGAGGAATTGGAGAGCAGAACGGAATGTGGTTAAACTAAACTTTTGTCTAAGAATCGTAATTAACAATGGCAAATAGCCTTTTAAATCTTAAAATCGTAATTAACAACGCCTAATGGCCTTTTTAATCTTAAAATCGTAATTAATGTTATTTTTTGTATGGTCGGGGAATTTGGAGAGTAGAACGGAATGAAGTTAAAGTTTAATCTTTTGTCTAAATATCGTAATTAATAGTGGCCTTTTTAATCTCAAAATCATAATTAACAACAACTAATAATTTTTTTGGTTGGATTAGTGAAGTGCTTTGTAATTAATAGCGGCTAAGTAACAGCCGTTCCACCACATTCCACCGATTCGGTGGAATGGGTGCATTCTGCATATGGGGAGAATATTCCCTTTCGAGGAACCACTCGGTTCCGTTCCATTCCACAACCGAACACAAGAATGGGCTCTAGGTGCGGAACGGTTCCATTCCATTCCACTTGGTTCTGGAACCGAACACACCCTAAATGCGTTGCAATGGAAAATGACAGTGTGTGGTGGCCTGATGGTGAAGAAGAAAGGTCGGGCGAAGAGTTGTTGGCTAGAGTCGGTTTTATACGAATCGACGAGGTGCGGGATAGTTTGATTTTAAGGGCTCCTTTCATTCACAGGATAGGGAAATCATAGGAGTAGGAATGTAGGATTGGGATTTGGGATGACATGTGTAGTTAAATCCTATAATAAGATGAGTTGCGTTTGATTGCGCCAAATGAATTTTTCCATGAGGTAGGACCAAATATTTAATCCTATACTAGGATTTGCACTACTTGATGATTCCTATAGGATTATTTCCTATTGGATATGTTCATATGAATCAAACTACTAGTGTAGGAAATATTCCTATAAGATCTAAATCCTATTATCTTATACCAACCTAATATGAATCAAAGAAGCCCTAAAGGATTTTCGAAGGAATCATGTACGAAGTATGATTTTTCTAAGTCACCCAACATATATACTAGGAATAGAACTAAGTAGTACCATATACTTAGGCCCGCATGCACAAATATTAAGTGTGGATTGAGGAAGTCGATAACTTGGGAAAAAACTTTCGCAACTGCACACCTATGTTACCACCCTTGCGACGCTAATTGTCGTAGAGCTGACCTAGAACGAACTCTTGTCTCGGTTAACATGAGAGAGATAAGGGATAAATACAATTGTGATACACTTTCCTAATATTTTGTTGAATGAGATAATCTTGTGTTTTCCTAATAGGGTTAATTAAGTACACATTTGGCAGCTCGTGTGTTGCATACGTTGGTGAACTTTAGACCCCAACTATATATTATTATTTGAACTCACCTCTAACACTTAATTATGTATAATAAGGTCCCTAACTGACCTCAAACACAATTAGGTATAACAGCGGTCCATAACTAACCTCAAACACTTAATTAGGTCTAACATTGCCCCCTTAGACTACCCACAATGGGAGTATCATAGGTAGTACACTATCATGCATCTCATGCTTGCAAAAAAGCTGATGTGGCACTGCAATTAAAGATGAGAGAGAGGATTATAATATCATAGGTAGATACCGTATCATAGCACGTAGTACTAGAAAATTTAATGTTAAATAATCTTGTACATAGATCTGCATTGAGATTCTACAAATCAATTAATATAAGAAGATTATGATACTAGTACATGATACCATGCATCGTTGACATAGTAACATGTAGTATTAATTGTATCATACACACCATACTTTTATATATGATACTATGCATTGTGACTAGTATTACTGACCTCATATATACGCTTACTTAGGTCAAACAATGGTCTTTTAAGTAGTATCGGTTTAATGAAGGTTGACCTATTTTTAACTTCATTTGTGCACTAGTAGATATGATTTGGCCCATTTTTATCCATAGGCTCATCTGATGTGATGTCTGCTATATATATTGTCTTCGATGAGTATCACGCGCATTACATACTCATACCATAGAACGAAGATGAAACCCCTTACCCTCAGCGACGTACGCAACATGGTGTTTGGGTTGAATGGCCCACCCTATTTTAAAATGTTTTAGTTAATTAATTATGTAAAAAATTATCACATATAAAGTGGAAAAAAGAAAATTAGTAAGGTGTGCCCACCTGGCCTACGGTTGTTTTGTGCGTCCTCCACTGCGTACTCCTCTTGATCTGTGACGATGAACATAGTTCTTTAGAACACATGCAACACTTACAGTTGATAGGCCGTTGCAAAGCTAATCAATGATAAAACCTGCTTTTATAATCCATTGTACTTTGATTTAATTAGTCCCTCTAATGGACCCCAACTATGTGTGCTTGAGATTTAGCAAAATGCTTTGCCGCCGTGCCACATAACAAATAATAAACAGACCAATCAAGTTTTTATCATTGCTAGACCTAACTAAGTGTTCAAGTGCTCAATTTTGACCACATTAGAGTTGAGGGGCCAAACATAATTCTTAAATACGTGAGGGACCGAACATATACTTCTAAACACCCGAGGGACAAGACAAATTTGAGTACTATTGTTATTATTAGACTAGTCACAATGGGGAGTATCATATAATAGTATCATACATATGATACTAATGTACGATATTATTTTCACAGTCCATAGTATCATCATGTAGTAGTATAATATGTTACATGTATTTAGGGATTTGTAGAATCTCAATACAAAAGTGTGTACAAGATTTGTTTGGCAGTAATTTTTCTAGTTCTACATGATATGATACGATATCTACCTATGATACCACTATCGTCTCTTTCATCATTAACTGATATGACACATCAACATTTTGCATGCATGTAGTGCATGATACTACTTATGATATTGCCATTGCGAGTAGTCTCCCTTTGTCCTAGAGTACAATGCCAATTTGTTTTCAGAGGCAAACTTAGACTAATACTTGGGCCCGCCAATTATGAGTTGCATGTCATTCAAAACTATATCATCGGATGCTTGTTTCGATGAACTTTCCAATGGTATATTTTGCGGATGTCATAAAATTAGGCTGGTCATACTATTTCTATAGTGGGTAGTATCATGGAGTAGTATCATAGTAATGCTACATTTATTATTTTTTAGAATCTCAATGCAAATTTGTGTACAAGATTTGTTTAGCATTAAGTTTTCTCGTTGTTTGCGCTATGATACAATATCTACCTATGTTACACTAATCTCCTCTCTCCTACTTAATTAGCTGCCACATCAACATTTTTGTGGGACCAATGTGTATGATACTAGCTATGATACTAGCACTATCATGTGGGTACCTAAATCTCGAGTCAAAGTTTGACACGAAACCGATGTGGACTTTATTCATGGTGGAAGGGAGTAACAATCATAAGCACATTATTATTATTGTTTGAACAACATTTTATTTGATGTGCCATAAGAAGTTTAGAAACTCCTAGCCCCGGAGGTGGCGTTTTGGCACACGCGTGCATATGCACCAATTATAGAAAATGATTAAAAAAATTATATAAATGTTAATTTTTTTGGTATACATTGTGACATCATATGTTCGTTCACAAGTTTTCGTGGAAAAACGACATTTTGTGTGGCGTGTAAAAAAAGGCAAAAAATATACTGTACGTAGTCGTGTTACAACATCAAAATTTGTCTTTTTTATAGGAGCCACATAATTTTTTTGTGAGAAAACTTGTGTACCAACATAAAATGTCTAGATATACATGTAAAATTTTAGTTTAGAATTTTTTGACACTTTGAAATATGGATTCACATAATGGGAGCATATGCTCCTATGAGGCAAAGTGCATTTCCGCTAGCCCCCGCCATTTCTTATATCTCTATATTGTCTATATATCTATACCTCTACCTCTACCCCCTTGGATTCCTGAACAGACGTACAGTACTAGTAGGGCCTACTATTTATTATTATTACATACTCTCAAAAAAAACCTACTGCAGCCAAAATTTAATATCATCGAGCGGTAAAATTCCCCGCCAACGCCCAAATATCTCGCGCCGCAAAGTTTCAGATCTGCGAATATTTTTTTCCTCAAAAGAAGGACTGCGAAATTCCCTTCTACTCCTCTATCGCCCAGCTTCGCCCTAGTTTCGCCCGCAAGCCCTCAGAGAAACCGCCCCTCTTGCCTACCTCCAGACCTTCCCGGCCGCCGCACTTCGCCGTTCAAGCTGCCACGGCTTCAAACCCCGAGGCTGCCCTATCCGCTTGATCCGCACCTACTCCGGCGTCCACCGCACCGTATCTCGTTCGCCGACTCTATCGACCACCGCACCTGACCAGCTTCGCCGACACCGACGCCCCCGTGCACTGCACATCATCTGCTTCACCGACCTTCTAGTTCGGCCGGCGCGCTGAACACTTCATCGACCGCCCAGCATGTCCTTCTCCGACCCCCCAAGATCTGCTTCCCCGGCACCCACCGCAACAGCAGTCCCCTCGCCGACCTCCACGTCACCCGTAAGAACGCGGAACACGTCTAAACGCCGCCCAGAAATAGGTAACCAGACATCCCTGCGCGTTTTGTTCTGTTAGGAGTATTGCAGCTGACTGTATTTCTGAATTCGTGCTATATTTCTAACTTACAAGTGCTTTCGTTGATAACCACCTCATCCTTTAGGTTTAAACACGACGCATAAGTATGTTTTTCCGTGACCAAACCCACCCATTCGCTGAAACTCTACATGGTATCAGAGCCTAGGTTTCCTTCCTGCTAGCCGCCACAAACAGTACCAAACAAGTTCTTCCTTTGATCACAAAACCCACCGTTGAGATGTAGAAATCCAGGCGGCGGGAGGCCGCATCAGGTGCTCTGCGTGGGTTGCGGCTATCACACACAGCGATGTGAGCTGTGTGAGATCGGCGGCTGCTCGCGCGGGGAGAAAGAAGAGGGTGAAGATCGTTTTGGTTTAGAAAGGAGAGAAGAGGAAGTGAATCCGTGGCAGAGAGATCTGGATCCGTGTGAGGGGCAGAAGTTGGAGGCGTGCGGAGTGGGGCGAGCCTTTGAGCGCAGGGCGGAGCCGGAGGTTGGTGCTGGACGTTGACCAGCGCGAGCCGGTCGATGTGGCCAGGTGCGGTCCGCCAGGTTGGCCAGGGCGCGCAGACGAGGCGCCATCCGAGTGGAAGTGAGGAGAAAATGGAGATGTGAGGCTGTGAGGATATGTGGTGATGGAGTTGATGAGGCTGCGGTTGAGTCGTGATGGAGTTGATGAGGCTGCGGTTTAGTGGTGATGGTGATGGTTGTGGATATGTCCAGGGGAAAGGCATGCGTGCCTGAGGTGAGACTGGTTGAGGCCTGACCGGGGGATAGGCATGGGTGCTTGAGGAGTGGATGGTTGAGGCAGGAGTTGGCTGGGGGTTTGTGGGAGAGACGGAAGAGGTGGCCGGGCAGAGTGGAGAAGAGAGGCTGAGGACATTGAGGCGAGTGTGGATGGTTCTGCGGAACTTGTGTGGTGAGGCAGCCGGGGTTGTTGAGGACGTGTATGGTTAGGAGTTGTGCGTATCCCAGATGGTTGAAGCTGGATATCTTCGCTGCTGATGAAGAGATGAATCGAGATGACAAGATGATGGAAAGTGCAATGCTGTCATGTATCCTAGGAGTTATGCTGAATGTTCATTACTGGTAGTTGTCATATGTGTCATGTTGTTGTTGCAAGATGGCCATGGTTGTTTACCCATGATCATCTTGAGGGGGTGTGTTGGACCATGAGTGAGTTTAGTAGTAGCGCTGTAGTAATATTGTATCCAGTGTGAGGCCCATAGAGGCCCATGTCCAGTAGTATTGTAACCCTAACTCAGATGATATAAATACACAGTGTGGTGGTCTGAGTAACCTAACCCACCCATTCGCTGAAACTCTACAAAATATGAGCCACCAATCATGAGCCGTTGAATGCTCTACATGTCCACGATTGACAACAACAACAACAACAAAGCCTTTATTCCCAAACAAGTTGGGGTAGGCTATACAAGTCCACAATTGACACGATTACAATTTCTCACTATTTGGCCGTAGGCTACTGCTCTAGTTACATCATGTTTGATATCTTTCTGCGATCCTGTATTACATGTTTATGCACGTCATAATGCTTCTACTACTATTTGGTGTCAATTTAATTATAGCAAAGCCGTGACTCGTAACTGTTTGTTGTTATTACACGTGCAGCAGGCACATCTTACACTCATAAACGTAGAGTAAAGCTCGCCTATAATCATGTAAGTACCTGCTGTTTTTTGTATATTGCTTAATGCAAACTTCTATATCTTGGACCTGTTTCTGTTTACAATTGGCCTCTCCTTCATGCAGAGGAGAAACAGTGAGGCACCAGGTTCTTCTGTCCAAGTACCCGATGAGGTCCGTGTGACTCAAAAAAAAGCTCACGTAAGTTCCCTGTTTTTTTTGGAATGTTAATTTACCTCCT